>OY751542.1:2959899-3559899 GCA_963572205.1 Caenorhabditis imperialis | reverse complement strand
TTAGCCCCCCACCGAGTGAATTTAAACCCCCCGAAAATAAAAATACTCCCCCACTTTTGTAATTTAGCCCCCCTCCTTATTTTGGGAGTTAAACCCCCCCCCCCTTTGTTATTATTTTTGTTCACGCGAAACACAATTTCCACGTGACGTTCAATCCAGCATGCATTGCACCTTACTAGTGAGGCTTAGTGACCTTTGGGGGGCTAACTTTCCAAAATGGGTGGTCAAACTTCCGATGGTGGGGGTGCATTGTTCACAAGCCCCTCCTGTGAACTTTAGTCCCCCAAAATGAACGGTGGGGTGTGAAAATACACGAATGTTAGCCCCCAATGAAGGAAAATGGTCCCCCACCTGCCGACTACGAACTTTAGCCCCCCAAAAAAATTTCTACTGTGGTGGGGGGGAACTCCACCATTGGGGGGCTATATCCCACTAGTGGGGGGTCCAATGTGGGTGGGGGGCTTATGTTCACTTTCGCCAACATTTTTTAATCAAACTTCCAAAACAATAACATAATATATAAACAAAAAGGAAAGGCATTTGTATTGAAAGAGAATATAAATATTTCTTAAATCACCACATGTGAAACAGTAATTTTTTCCAATCTTCACTTTGCAAACGATTTTCGCTTTATCTCCGCCCACAAATAATACGGTAGCGGTGAGGTGTATGCACACATTTTCGCCATTTCATTATTTTGACAATATCTGTAACAATAATTCTTCCCATTTTTTCCCACTTCAAAATTTCAGGCGAAAACGCCCCGACCCAACAGCAAGAAGAGGCGTGGGAGTACTTTGAGGAGGAGTGGGACATCAACGACTTCCCCCAGCAAGTGCGCTGGAAGATCTGCTCTCGCGAGTCGGTCGGCCACGTGGCAGAGCTCGCCGAGGTGGGAATCAGTGTGCGGGGGACTCACGTGCCCCCTGGAAGAGAGCCGAAGAAGGACGAACGACGGCTCCATTTGCTGCTCGAGGCGAGAAGCGAGAGGAATCTGAAGGCCGCCAAGGAGGAGATCATTCGCATTATGAAGGAGGCTTTCAGGCAGTTGGTGAGCAGTTTTTTGGAGCATTTTTTAGCGGAAAATGTTGCTATTTTTGATATTAGATGGTTTTCTTGAATTTAAAAAATCCGGCTTTTTTTTAAATTTTTAAAATTTAAAAAAATTAATTCACTGTAAATTTAGTTTTCCAGAACTTTAATATAGAAATTTCACATCATCAAAATTAAATTAAATTTTTTTTTAATTTTTCAAAATTTCCAGACCGCCCAAGTGCAACGAGGAGGAGCCCAAGCCAGATACCGAGTCTGATTTTTTTCCATTTTTTATTTTATTTATTTTGATTTTGATTCTGATTTTCCCTCACCTATTTTCATTTTCCTTTTCCTTATCCTTATCAAATGAATCAGTTTCATTTAAAAAAAATGCTCCAATTTTTAGGAAATGCACATTTTCAGATAAAAAAAAGTGAAATTTTGAAAAAATGGTGACGATTGGATGTGTGATATTGATTACCAAAGGTCTAGCGCAATGAAAACATAAATTTTCAAAAAAAATATATAAAGTTGTTGAAACAGAAAAAAAATAAATTACAGTTTCAAAATTACTGTTTTTATAAAATCAATTTAGAAATAGCGATCTGCATACGATCTACCGGAAAAACTTTTAAAAAAAAATTTCTGTTTCAAAAAAATCTAGTTTTTTCAAAAACTACTTCACAATCGGCTGATGATAAAGCTTGGGTAATTAGGGTAATTAAGATTGTTAAAGCAGTACTAATTAAAATTAGTCAAATAATTTTTTCAGTTTCACTTTGTTTACTTTATTGAAAACAGTGCAGGTTTTAGATTTCTAGATTTGTATTTGTCAAGAAGCAGAAAATTGATTAATTGAGGTAATTAAAGAGTTAATCAGAGTAATTAGCCACAATGTTCGGCCTCATTAACAATAAGACTACTTTAACTAAATTGACCAATGATATTGATCGATTTGGCATAGATAATTAGAGTCGGTGAAACAGAAAAGTTAATTAGTGATTTAATTAGAAAGGTAATTATCAGTTATAATTAGGTAATTAAGATAATTAGTCCGATCTTCAAAGAAATTCAAAATTTTTTCAGTTTCAATTAGTTTTTACATACCCAAAGATTCTGTGACATTGTTGAATCTTCCTGTAGTGAGCTAGAGTAACTATGATCAAAAAAATACGAAAAAAGAGCACAAAATGTGCTCTTTTTCATTAGAATCCATAAAAATGTCAAGATTTCTTTGATGCCACGTGTCATTCCTCCTCCATCTTCATCCCCAAATCTTCAAATGTTCAATTCATTTCCAATTTCAAAAATGAGTATGCCAAACGAAGTCCATCTGGAGGAGGATCTGACGACTGCGGCGGAGGTTAAACAGGCTGAAAGAGCCGGAGAAATGCTCCAAATTGCAGCGTCTACAGCTTCCAATCGCGCTCGCGGAGACTCAGATGACAGTGTGCAAGATTCTGATGACAGAGATGCGGGAACAGGTCAAAAAGTGGGTGAGAGACGCAGAGAAAGAGAGAGAAAGAAAGAGAGAGGGAGAGAGAGAGAGAGAGAGAGAGAGAGAGAGAGAGAGAGAGAGAGAGAGAGAGAGAGAGAGAGAGAGAGAGAATGGGATGGGGGTAGAGACGCAGAGAAGTTAGAGGAAATAGGGTTAGAGACGCAGAGTGTGAACTCTGGCTGTCTGCTATTCGTTAGAGACGCAGAGAAAGCAGAGTAATTGAGGTTAGAGACGCAGAGTATCTCGATCAATGCATAAGAGACGCAGAGAAGCCAGACACCCCCAAAAACCTTCCATTTTCGCAGACAAAAAGAGCTCGCTCTCTGCGGCTACGACATCTGCCAAGAATACCAAGCGATCAAAGATGACGTGGCAGACCAACTGGACTTCTACCTCCGAAAGTGCCGCGACGAAAGGACAGAGATGTTCGAGTACAGTCGGCTGAAAGAGTTCGAGACGGATTTGGAGGCGACGATGGATTTGCACGAGGGAATCAACAAGGAGATGAGGGACAATTATCGATGGGTAATTAGGCGGTAATTAGGGGGTAATTAAGGTTAATTGCAGGTGGGCGAGGTGGACGCCAAGATCAAACAGTTTGAGGTCAATAACAAGGAGTTTGAGACGATGAAAGCGAAGGTAATTAGGGAGGGGGGATAATTAGAAAGTTAATTGGCTAATGAAAAATTGATTGGAGTACGTTAATTGGGGGAGTTAGTGCGTTAATTGGTTAATTGGAACGTTAGTTTGTCAATTAGAATGTTAATTGGCTAATCAGAACGTTAATTGACTAATGAAGACATTAATTTTTTAATTGGTACGTCAATTAGAGAGTTAGTGCGTTAATTGGCTGATTTATGTGCTAATTGACTTGATTAGAGCTTTAATTGGCTAATTAGAATGTAAATTGGTTAATTAGAACGCTATTTAGCTGATTAGGACGTTAATTGACTAATTGATATGCTAATTGACTTGATTTGAGCTCTAATTAGCTAACTAGAAAGTTAATTGTAGGGTTGGGTCGCGGGGTCCCCGCTCGATGGGGAGTTCCCCAAAATGGGGACGGGGGAGTTCCCCACTCCCCACTTGGGGGAATGGGGAACTCCCCGCTCGCCGCTTGTTTTTCTCACTTTTGAAGGGTGGGCGGCAGTTTACGGTGTGCTGTGGCTCGGAAGTCGTCTAAAAATGGGATTTTTTGATGAAATGTGATAGAGGAGATAATTTGGAAGGTGGACATATAAAATTCAACATGAAAATGTAACTGTAACGTGTCGAAAAACCAATTTTAATTCGGAAAATCGATCAAAATGGGTCCTTTTGGGAGAATGTCTGTAACTTGATCAGATGAACTCCAATCTTTTCACGGTCAACTGATGAAATGTTAACATTGATAAAATCGAATGGAAAAAATAATTTAAAAAATTCTATAAAATTTTTGAAATTTTTTATGGTATTTCAAAAATTTGTGAATTTATTGATTTTTGAGCTGTCATAAAAAAATTTTTAATAGTTAAATCAACATTTTAATATCATTTTCCATTAGATCAAACTGATTTTAACATTCCATCAGTTGACCGTGAAAAGATTGGAGTTCATCTGATCAAGTTACAGACATTCTCCAAAAAGGACCCATTTTGACCAAATTTCAGAATTCAAATTGGTTTTACGACACGTTACAGTTACATTTTCATGTTGAATTTTATATGTCCACCTTCCAAATTATCTCCTCTATCACATTTCATCAAAAAATCCCATTTTTAAACGACTTCCGAGTCACAGCACACCGTAAACTGCCGCCCACCCTTCAAAAGTAAGAAAAACAAGTGGGGAGCGGGGAGTTCCCCATTCCCCCAAGTGGGGAGTGGGGAACTCCCCCGTCACCATTTTGGGGAAAGGGGAACTCCCCATCCTCCCCATTGCCAACCCTAGTTAATTGGAACCATAATTAGCCAATTTGAATGATAATTGACTAATTAGGATAATTATAATAAAGTAAATTGGATTCATATCACAATCAAAATACCAATTACTTTACAATACAGACGATGTTTTGAAACAGAAAAAAAAAGTTTTGTCTCCAGATGAGCACCCTGACGGATCTTCTGAACGACAACCCGGTGGGCGTCATCCCCTCGCACACCTTCCCCACGTCTTCTGACTCCAAACTGATGGAGAACGTCGAGCTGAAGCCGTTGAAGACGGTCGGCACGGAGCTCGCCACTCTCACCACCCGCACCATCAAGTGTCTCGAGAAGCTGCGTGACCGTCATCCGAATCTGGAGAAACTCGTCGACGTCGTCATTCAGATGAGCCGACGGACGGCGATGGCGGCGTTGAATGAGTACCCCGCACTGCCGTTGTCCGTTTTTCTTGCCACGCTTCCGGATGAGTAGATGTGGAGCATTTGAAAATCACAATGAATAAAGTGTTTTTATTGAATTTTGATACTTGTATCTGTAAATTTTACAGTTTCAAACTGATGATAAGTTAAATTGTTTTTTTCAAGTTTCGCTTAGTCCTTGATTGACGACCAAGTCCTCGATTTTGGATTGTAGGTCAAAAATTGCGGGCCATCAGTTCAATGTTTGCGCGTTTCAAATCGCTGGCGCATTTAATATTTTTCTTGGAAAATTTTGAGAAAATGCGAAAAAATGGTTGAAAAATCAATAAATCCGCCTAGAAAGAAGGCAAACAACTAATAAAAAGTCATAAATCATGTAAGAAGTGAATTTGACAATTTTTGAAACATTGGAGGAAAAGTGTCAAATTACCGAATTTCGCTATTTCCTTGTCAAAACTGGTGGAAACTGTCAAATTCTAATCATTTTGTTGATTTTCAATCCATATCAATCGATTCCATCATCAAAAACCACAATTTGAACGAGAAAATCGCATTTTTGAGAAGTTCGTTTTTGTGAATCGGTCATCTTCAAAACCTATGTAGTCCCTCAATTTTGGTCAGAAAGGTTCGAATGAGGGCTTAAAATGTGTGAAATGATAATGCGCACCATTCTTTTTACACTCATTGAGATCCGTTCAGTGGTTCTCTGAAAAAGTTCGAAAAAGTGGAAAATTAGTGGTTTTTCAGTACTAATTTCAAAATGTATGTAGTCATTGGCAAAAGAATTTTGCATAAAATGGTTATGATAGCTAGATTCTACTCATCATTTTCTACAATTCTATTTACTTTGGCTCAAAAATATTCACTTTGAGCCGAGTTATGCTCAAAAAACCTTTTTTCAGTGCAAAAATTCTGCCTGCCATCTGCCAGAGACACGATTTGACCTACCAGCCAAAATCGAGGGCTGGGGAGGCTGTGCATAGGTATACTCGCCGCACGCGACAACAAGTGCGCACCATTGCACAAGTGGAGTTTTCTCGGCCACGGCCACCACCTCGGAATTCGCGCCACCGTTCAGAAAATTTCGCGGTGAAAAATCGATGGCCGCGGCCTAGAAAACTTCAAGTTTCTCTTCCATTTCGGTCATTTTGCAGTGGAGCGCACTTACTGATGCGTGCGGCGAGTATAGATAAGAACTCCCTGAGCGCGCGATCCGCAAACGCGGCCGCGAGACAGGGATCCGCAAATGATCCACGCGCGATCCTCAAAAATCACCACCGACACCGCAGAAACTCCAAAATCCCGATATGCGCGCATATAGGGTCCTATGTGCATCCAAAAGGCAATATGCGTCCATATGGACGCATCGTGCGTCGTCCGCGGTTTACCTGTGTGTATAAACCCTTCTCCGACTTTCCCATGCCCCATTTCTTGTTTTAAGGGTCATCACCTCTTTTTAAATAAAAATTTATTTTAAGTTGAAAAATAACATCGATAAATCAAAAGATAATATAATTTTTCAAAAACACAGAAATGGGGATAACAATTTTGTAACCGAGTAGCTGCTGGTTCCGATGCGTTGTTCTCCGAATCCTAAAATTTTTTCAGATAATTTCGAGGTTTCATGTTGTATCTTGCGAGAAAACGTTGCAATAAATTCAATAGGTCCAATTTTCAGAATTTTACAATCAAGACTGTCTAATTTCAAAAGAAAATCATTGTTAAAGGGGTAGTCCGGTAACTAAAAAAGTTTTGAGATTTTTACATGAATCGACGCGTCTCGCATCGGAGATCACGACTTCAGTACATCATTTTGCACGAAAAAATTTCTTGAGCTAGTTAAATTCAGAATAAATGCGTCAACCTTCTTTTTAAAATTCACGTTTATATTTGAAATCTCACGTTCCACGTCATCTAGGTTGAGGCTATCCAATCACTGTACGTTGCTTTCAAAGCAAAAATACGCCCCTTTTGAGCACTTTGGGAGCCAATAACTTTCTCAAGAAATTTTTTCGTGCAAAATGATGTACTGAAGTCGTGATCTCCGATGCGAGACGCGTCGATTCATGTAAAAATCTCAAAACTTTTTTAGTTACCGGACTACCCCTTTAACAATGATTTTCTTTTGAAATTAGACAGTCTTGATTGTAAAATTCTGAAAATTGGACCTATTGAATTTATTGCAACGTTTTCTCGCAAGATACAACATGAAACCTCGAAATTATCTGAAAAAATTTTAGGATTCGGAGAACAACGCATCGGAACCAGCAGCTACTCGGTTACAAAATTGTTATCCCCATTTCTGTGTTTTTGAAAAATTATATTATCTTTTGATTTATCGATGTTATTTTTCAACTTAAAATAAATTTTTATTTAAAAAGAGGTGATGACCCTTAAAACAAGAAATGGGGCATGGGAAAGTCGGAGAAGGGTTTATACAGAGAAGGTCGGACTACAGATGGCTCCCACTTTTATGGGATGCAATAAGGAAATGTTCCTTATTTTTCACAATTTCCATATTCAGTGCTATCAGATTGTGGTACCAGTGAAGATTCACTGAAGAATAGGTTAATCAAAAATTTGACACGGTATCGAAGAAGTAATATCGATAAAAAAAATTATAGGAAAAATCCTAAAATTCAACATTAGGGAGAGTGAGATACTTTCCAAAAAAGGTAGTGTAAGATACTGGTAGAGTGAGATCATGGTAGAGTTGTGTAAAAGGTAGTGTGGGATCAGGTAGTGTGGGATAATTTGCCCGAAAAAAGGCCATATATTTAATATCAGAATTATTTCAGTACTCCTTCAAGTGATGATTGAATGGCAGTCGGAATTTTTGCACTGGAAAACAGTTTCGATTTTGAAAATGTTGATCTTTTGATCTTGGGAGAAATTTTCAGTTTTTTGGGTCGAAGTGTTCGTTTTGGAAATGGTGTAGATTTATGTGTCTGCTATGTATTACTTTTGGTTTTTAAAGTTTGAATGAAAAACAGAAACATTTTGACAAAGTTTTCAAAATTTTGGCTTTTTTGGAGTCAACGTGGTGAATTTTTGTTGATTACTATGCTGGTTATGAATCTACAGGGTTGGGCGCAATTACCCGGGATGACTTCAAGTCAAATATTTCAAAAACTAGGGTAGTGAGTGGTATGAAATTTGGCACAATGATAATCTGGCATATAACGAATAATTATCAACAACGGTTATCCTATTCGACCCCCGTTCGTGACAATTACAGCCAAAAACTCAGTAAATACTCATCGGTTTCGGCATGCAGGATTTTTCATCTTGTTCGCTCCGTTACTCCATTAGGAATTTTTCTAAAAATCCCATATTTGGATCATAGATAGCTTTTGTGTTGTTCTACAAGATCTCACTCTCAAAAAAGCCCAGAAAATTCTGATTCGGGCATGAGTCGGCCCGTTCCTCGTTGTACATGAAACGAAAAAACGTCTCAGATACCACTTTTGTGTGAATCTGGAGGTTTACGACGGGGTTAAGATTGATGGGATCACCAAATTATACTCGCCGCACGCGACAGTAAGTGTGCTCCATTGCACAACTGGAGTTTTCTCGGCCACGGCCACCATCTCGAAATTCGCGCCACCGTTCAGAAAATTTCGCGGTGAAAAATCGATGGCCGCGGCCGAGAAAACTCCAATTTTCTCTTCCATTTCGGCCATTTCGCAATGGAGCGCACTTACTGATGCGTGCGGCGAGTATATATTCAGCGAGAGTGTCTGATATGGAGGCATCACCTAAACCACAAAAATTTCCCACTGCTTCAATTTTCCACTTCTGAATAATGATATTCAGAGAGACTTCACCTCTGAAACAACCGACCATAAAACTCGTGTCTGTGGCTGGATAAAAAAAAATTTATGGATGGCCCGGTTTTTTTAATAGCTTCTTCAATATGTCTGAAAAGCCCATAAAGAGTTTGGGAGTTGAACTCCCCCTCTCCGGAGAATACCGTCTGTCGAAAGTTATCGTCCCCAATTTTGAACCCATTTGCGTGCCGTGAAAACGGTCGTTTTCTTATTCGACTTGTCGCAGCTGATAGGCGGCCGGTAGGGGCTCAGATTTTTTCACACTTTAAGGTTTGAGACTAAATTTGACATTGAAAGTCAATTTCCTTCTCTCCTGCTCATTTCCGCCTTCGAAAATATCATTTTATGCTTTTGGGAGTGATTTTTCTAATTGCTTCTTCATGGGCTTCACAGACTTATGGGGGACTATATCAAGTGCTGGAAATAATTCCACCAACGTTTTTAAATCGAAAAATCGTACTATTGCTAATTTCGTTTGAAGATACAAGCCCTTTTACAACCAACACTTCCTATGGCTTATAGCCTAAATCAAGGTACCATTAATCTAAAATCGCGCCATTCGAATGAAACTTGAGCAAATGAGCTGAAACTTGGCACACTAGTAAAAATCAGATCAATGAACATGATTCTGCTAGTACAGAAAAGGCTTTGGTGGCTTGCACCAAGACGCTAAACTTCATCCCGGGTAATTGCGCCCAACCCTGTAATGGGGTCGATCGTGGACTAATTTCAAATCTAAGGGCTAATTTTTGTTGCTTGGTCTTGAATATAATGGGAAATTTGTGGATGTATAAGGAAAAAAAGAAATTTTGAATCTAATATGCGTCATTTCGGAGAATTTGTTCAGAAATTCGATTTGAGCAATCATGAAAGCGAAATTCTAAAACAACCGGAAATCGATGCAGACCGCGTGTCACTGCTCTGAGACGAAGGCCGGAAAAGGAGGGCCGCGTCGAAGGTCGAGGGGGTCGTAAAAGAGGACCTAAATAAACTCTTGTACCGGTGAGCGTCAGCGGGGCAGGAAGGGGAAAAGGGTTTGTGCTCCGTCGACAGGAGAGTGGTCACGGGTTCGATGCAGGCCCAGGCTGAAGGCTGAGGATGCAGGCCCAGGCTGAAGGCTGAGGATGCAGGCCCAGGCTGAAGGCTGAGGATGCAGGCCCAGGCTGAAGGCTGAGGATGCAGGCCCAGGCTGAAGGCTGAGGATGCAGGCCCAGGCTGAAGGCTGAGGATGCAGGCCCAGGCTGAAGGCTGAGGATGCAGGCCCAGGCTGAAGGCTGAGGATGCAGGCCCAGGCTGAAGGCTGAGGATGCAGGCCCAGGCTGAAGGCTGAGGATGCAGGCCCAGGCTGAAGGCTGAGGATGCAGGCCCAGGCTGAAGGCTGAGGATGCAGGCCCAGGCTGAAGGCTGAGGATGCAGGCCCAGGCTGAAGGCTGAGGATGCAGGCCCAGGCTGAAGGCTGAGGATGCAGGCCCAGGCTGAAGGCTGAGGATGCAGGCCCAGGCTGAAGGCTGAGGATGCAGGCCCAGGCTGAAGGCTGAGGATGCAGGCCCAGGCTGAAGGCTGAGGATGCAGGCCCAGGCTGAAGGCTGAGGATGCAGGCCCAGGCTGAAGGCTGAGGATGCAGGCCCAGGCTGAAGGCTGAGGATGCAGGCCCAGGCTGAAGGCTGAGGATGCAGGCCCAGGCTGAAGGCTGAGGATGCAGGCCCAGGCTGAAGGCTGAGGATGCAGGCCCAGGCTGAAGGCTGAGGATGCAGGCCCAGGCTGAAGGCTGAGGATGCAGGCCCAGGCTGAAGGCTGAGGATGCAGGCCCAGGCTGAAGGCTGAGGATGCAGGCCCAGGCTGAAGGCTGAGGATGCAGGCCCAGGCTGAAGGCTGAGGATGCAGGCCCAGGCTGAAGGCTGAGGATGCAGGCCCAGGCTGAAGGCTGAGGATGCAGGCCCAGGCTGAAGGCTGAGGATGCAGGCCCAGGCTGAAGGCTGAGGATGCAGGCCCAGGCTGAAGGCTGAGGATGCAGGCCCAGGCTGAAGGCTGAGGATGCAGGCCCAGGCTGAAGGCTGAGGATGCAGGCCCAGGCTGAAGGCTGAGGATGCAGGCCCAGGCTGAAGGCTGAGGATGCAGGCCCAGGCTGAAGGCTGAGGATGCAGGCCCAGGCTGAAGGCTGAGGATGCAGGCCCAGGCTGAAGGCTGAGGATGCAGGCCCAGGCTGAAGGCTGAGGATGCAGGCCCAGGCTGAAGGCTGAGGATGCAGGCCCAGGCTGAAGGCTGAGGATGCAGGCCCAGGCTGAAGGCTGAGGATGCAGGCCCAGGCTGAAGGCTGAGGATGCAGGCCCAGGCTGAAGGCTGAGGATGCAGGCCCAGGCTGAAGGCTGAGGATGCAGGCCCAGGCTGAAGGCGTATAGGAAGGAGGGATTATAATACCATTTTTTGAAATTTTCGACATTTCAGTCATTTCAACACATTTTCATTCTCTGATGTCAGAGAATCAACTCATTTACAACACTTTTTTTGAAAAAAAGTGAGAAGTAAGTGAATTTTTGAAGCACTAAAAGTGCTTATCTTTAATAATTTTTATACATTTTCGATCAATTTTCTGTTGAGATGTCGATTTCATTTTTAATTTCCTACCAGCCGGTCGAGCTGCTGCCGCAGCTCTTCGGCTGGCTTCTTATGGGGCCGAGTGTTCGCTAAAATGTCCTAATACACTTTCCCAATAAAAGCAAAAATGTTTTCACTCGAAAAGAATTGAACCTCTTACCCTCTGCACACTGTCCTCCAGCGTTACCCCCGGGACCACCCCGACACTTTCAAAATGACTCCGTACGTGCGTACAAATGAACGCGAATTTGGGACCTCGCGCAGGGTCATTTTCAGAAATTTTCAGGTAAAGTACCCTTCAAATTAAAGTTATCAACTTCTAGATTGGACGGGCATCACCGCGGCACCAAATAAGGGCCGTAACCGAAAATTGGGCTCATTCCTATGGCTGGGGACAGCGCTAAGGTTAGCGACACACAGATACAGCGACAGACACACAGAATTTGTCCGTTAGTAATAGTAAAGATTCACCTGTTTGTACATGAAATTCACCAATGGGAAATAATTGGTAACAATTGGTAAATTGTAACTAATTGGTAAATTGTGGTAAATAATTGGAAAAAAGTGGTAGAATAGTGGCACCAGAAAAGTACCAATTGGTACCAGAAATTTACCAAAAAACACCAATTTTTTACCAAAAGCACTAATTGGAAATTTAAATTTTTTTGCGCGGCCGTGTTTGTTTTTCTAGTCCGTGTACTCCTCGAGGACAAACTCCAGGTTTTTTTCAGGCCCCCCCTTGGGATGGGAGAGCGGTTGGCTGCCCAGTTGCTTTTTCACCACCTGTAGGTTTTTTTTTACATGTATGATCAATTTTCATGATTTTTCTTGATTTTTGTAAACGAAAACAAACTTTTATTTATTTTTCGTGCTATTTTTCATCAGTTTTTTCTGAAAAAATCAAGAAAAATCATGAACATTGATGAAAAACGAAAAAATCGAGAAAAATAAAATGGTGGCCGTCAGACGGTGGCCTAACTATCGCTCCACAGTTGGTCGTTCATTTTCGCGACCCCACGCGCACGAAACGGCGGATGCACAATACTTTTTTCCTCAATTTTCACACAATTTCTCAACTCGCTTTTTGCAGAATATCTTGCAACATGTATCACCCTTGTCGATATGGATCAGGATACGAACGATGCACTGCAAGTTTTGATCCCGCGTGCGATTCAACTACAAGCTTACAATTACTTGTAAGTGAAATATTGTCAAAAAAATAAAGATGCGACACGACACGAGAATCGAGCGAGTTGAAAAAAGGTCCCACCCCTCAGGTGATCTTTGCGCCACATTTTTGTAAAGTCGAAAATTTGGCGATTTCCCGAATTTTCCGTTACTTTTCCTTATTGGGAGTTTTATCTCTTTGAATTAAAGGAGGTGCCAACTATTTTTTTCACTCGACGGTATTTGGTTCTTTGGAGTACCGCATCCACGAATCTGAAAGTCAAATTCTCCAAAAATTCCCCGTTTTCGAGCAACGTTTGAAAAAAATTAAGGAGCAAAAATCGTTTCGCATGGCCGAGTTTTTTCGTCACCATGGGTTCTGATTTTTTATCGATTTTTCAACTTTTTAGGCGATTTTTTTTCTTTTTCTATTTTTTGTTTGTATTTTGTTTATAAATATCCGAGAATTGTAGTGAAAAAAGGTAAAAATCGCCTAAAAAGTTGAAAAATCGATAAAAATCAGAACCCACGGTGACGAAAAAACTCGGCCATGCGAAAGTGTCCCCCCCCCCATTTTTGCTCCTTAGCTTTTTTCAAACGCGAATTGCTCGAAAACGAGGAATTTTTGGAGAATTTCACTTACAGATTCGTGGATGCGGTACTCGAAAGTACCAAATTCCGTCGAGTGAAAAATAGTTGGCACCTCCTTCAAATGGTGAAAAAAAATTGCGGTCGTCACCAAGAAAATCAATTAAAAAAAACGCGCGCCGAAGTGATGCAAAAAAAATTTATTATTTTTTTCAAATCGCTGGGTTTCGCGAGCTCGTCTCGTGTCGCATCTATTTTTTCGACAATAATCAGATCGAATAGCGTAAAATATAAACAGTTACGTTCATATTTTCAGTGCTCACATCCGTAGACAACAAAAAGCGAGTTCGTCGGAATCTACTTCATGAATAATTACTCTTTTTGCTCAATTCAAATGATTATGTGTGTTAGATTTGTCTTTCATCCAATAAACAATATCGATTTTCTAAAATTCTTGCCAGAAATTCGCCAATTAGTCACGGAAATTTACTAATTGGTTCCAAAAGTCTATTAATTGGTCCTAAATATTCACCAATTAGTCCCAAAAATATGCCAATTAGTCCCAGAAATTTACCAATTGGCGCCAAAAATTCACAAATTGGTTCAAAAAATCTACCAATTGGTCCAAGTAATGTACCAATTAGTTCAAAAAATCTACCAATTGGTCCCAGAAATTTACTATTGGTGCCAACAATTTACCAATTAGTCCTAGAAATTTACCAATTGTTATTGTCAAATTAATTAAATGTGGCCATGAAAAAATGCGCGAAATCCCAAAATTTTGAAAAATAGGCCACGCCCCTAATTTTGCAATCAGTGCCGTGCCTGACGTTTTTCTTTTTTTACTCGGTAAATTGACTGATTTTACTTCAGTTTTTCAATAGGAAACATAGAAAAAAATTTTCTCAATCTGAAAATGTACAAAAAATATACGGAAAATCCGGAAAAGTTGTCTTTTTTTCGCGTTCAAAAAAGTGCGGCGCGGTGGGACCGTTCCGGGGGCGGAGCCTATTTGTCGCGTCGGCGTGGCGGTGAACTTTCGAATGATGTCCACATTTAATTAATTTGACAATACCAGAAATTTACCAATTAGTCCAAACCAAGACTTTTTTGGTATTTTCTGGTAAAAATTGGTAAATTTCTGGGACTAATTATTTTGAAAATACCTGAGGAAGATAAAAATATTGGTTAATAAATGAAATTCTCAAAAGATCTGAAGCCTCTTACTAACTTCGAACTCATAGAATTAGCAGAAATATTGGGAATCAAACAAGTCTTTACAAGAAATAACTGATGTACACAGGTAGTCTCAGGCACAGTCCTGTATAGCAGCGGTTCAGAGAACGATATTCAGATTACACTTTATTGTTTCGGACCAAGGCCATAGCAAAGAGCCGGAGACACAAAAAGCGACCCCTTTTCAACACATTCAAAACAGAGAGCGTAAGAGAGAAGGGAAATAACTAGCGAAGTAGATATTAAACAGAGAACGGCTCGTGTTTGGCGAATTCAATGTGGCCGAGAATGACTGAAAAAAAAGAAATTTATATAAGACTCTATATTAAATTTATACTCACTTTGAGTTGACACCATTTGCAAGACGTCTCCATACTGCTTCGTTTCCTTTTCGTCCCAATCACTTCCACGGGCGATGCCGAACAGAGCTCCATTTCTCGCATAGAACGCCCCTCCTAAAATGTGATAAATAATATTACTACTGCTACTACTACTACTACCTCCGCTGAATCCTGGAAGTCCACCGGAATCGCCGTAGAAGTATCCTCGACTCCCATCAGACAGTGACGAAACAAGACCGAGACGAACCGAAGCCCTCTTTTCACCAAACGGGAATCCCTGAAAATAAAAACATTACTGATATAAATGGTGAATTATGAAAGTATTTTACAAAGTTTGCTCTATTAATTATATTTATTGTCAAAATAATCGAATTGCGGAAACGTGTGCATACACCGATTGTGGGCGTGGCCAAATCTGGGAGGCGGGACCAAAGGCCAAAATTATTTGCAAAGTGCGGCACCAGTTTGCTGCAACCTCGCCGCACATAATTTTTGTCATCATTTTCATCAAAATTGCATTGTTTTTATCAATTTTTATTTATTTTCAGGCTTTTTTTTGTCAGAATTAAAGAAAATGACAGGAAATTATCAAAAAATTAACGGAAACCACCAATTTTGATGAAAATGATGACAAAAAATTATGTGCGGCGAGGTTGCAGCAAACTGGTGCCGCACTTTGCAAATAATTTTGGCCTTTGGCCCCGCCTCCCAGATTTGGCCACGCCCACAATCGGTGTATGCACACTTTTCCGCAATTCGATTATTTTGACAATATATTTAATCTAAATAAATAATCAAGTTTATTTACTCACCACCACGATGTATTTATCCAGAAGCGCCGGATAGGTCATTTCAGGAATACACTCGAAGGTTCCATCTATCTTCTTGAAAACCACATAATCGGAAAGCTTGTTCATCCCGTGGATGTAAGCATTGTGGTTCTGTCCGTCCGCGTCCCAAAGAGAAACCGATTGGCCGAGTTCTTGGAAAGATTCAGGGAGACAGTGCAGCGTTGTGACCGCATAGTGTTTCGTCAACACAACTGCCGAGATCCAAGAATTCTGGTACTCGATGTACATGCAACACGACGTCACCTTCTGGATCAGTGCTTCGTTCGCGGTTCTCTTGAACATCTGAAAACTTTTAATCAAATAACTTAGAGAATATAATAATACCAGTGTAAAGTTTCACGCGAAAAAAGAAAGTGCGGACAGAATTGACCCCGGCGAACTAACAAACGAACAAACGAACATACAGACTAACAAAGCAAATTATAGTATAAGTATGATGATGGAAATTAATACACGGATTTAGTTCAATACACATAAATTTAATAAAAACAATTAATGGAAGAATGTGATGTTGGTAGTCTCTCAATTTCCTCTGCGTCTCTGCTCACAGACGCGTCACTCTCATCACCGCAGGCAGAATTTTTGCACTGAAAAAAGGTTTTTTGAGCATAACTCGGCTCAAAGTGAATATTTTTGAGCCAAAGTAAATAGAATTGTAGAAAATGATGAGTAGAATCTAGCTATCATAACCATTTTATGCAAAATTCTTTTGCCAATGACTACATACATTTTGAAATTAGTACTGAAAAACCACTAATTTTCCACTTTTTCGAACTTTTTCAGAGAACCACTGAACGGATCTCAATGAGTGTAAAAAGAATGGTGCGCATTATCATTTCACACATTTTAAGCCCTCATTCGAACCTTTCTGACCAAAATTGAGGGACTACATAGGTTTTGAAGATGACCGATTCACAAAAACGAACTTCTCAAAAATGCGATTTTCTCGTTCAAATTGTGGTTTTTGATGATGGAATCGATTGATATGGATTGAAAATCAACAAAATGATTAGAATTTGACAGTTTCCACCAGTTTTGACAAGGAAATAGCGAAATTCGGTAATTTGACACTTTTCCTCCAATGTTTCAAAAATTGTCAAATTCACTTCTTACATGATTTATGACTTTTTATTAGTTGTTTGCCCATCTGCCAGAGACACGATTTGACCTACCAGCCAAAATCGAGGGCTGGGGAGGCTGTGAGCATAAACATTTGTGTAGTCATTGAAACCTAAATAAATGCAACCCTATTAAAACCATCTGAAACTGAATTTTTTTTTTCAAAATTTATTGAAAATGGCAATTTTCGTTCAATTTTTTCAATTTCTTTTTGTTTGCAGTTTTATGGGCTTGATAAATCACTAATGGTAATATTTCGAATCAATTCGGAAAATGAAGTTTAGAAACTGAAAAAAAATTCCGAAGAAATTTAGTTTTTTTCAATAAAAGTTGTGAAAAACAGGAAAAATTGAGTTTTTTAAAGATTTCTGATTAAAAAAACTCTAATTAAAAGTTATGCTCTTAAAAATATTGTAATTAAATGTTTTTCAGTGAATTTGAACTTGAAGAGTTTATGAAACTGAAAAAAAAAACTTTTTTTACTTTTTTAGTGTAATAATTTGACATTTTTCAACATTTTTCCAAGCTTTTCACTATCAAATTCTTCTAAGTGCTAAAAATCTAAAAAAAAAAAATCAATACCCCATAATATTTGCATATTTTATTACCCCCGTCCCTCGCCATTCCCAATGCATACAATCCATCGCTCTCTTTCTCTACCACCCTCCCCCTCCGCCACACTCTCTCGCCCCCTTCCTCTCGTTTTTCTGTCACTCTCTCACTCTCTCTCCGCCTACTTTACTACAACTTTTCCCCTCATTTTCTCTGCGTCTCTTCCATTTTCTTTACACTTTTCGGATGGATTCTGATGGCCAATCGGCTCGCCGAGCCACCCACGCGCTTTTCGTTCTGATTTTCAAGGGGAAAAGTATTGATTTTTGGGGAATTTGCTGGTTTTGAATGATTTGTATCGTACAAAAATATTATTAAAAATTCAGAAAAAAATGGGATGAAAAATTTTGAAACTGTGATTTTTATATATTTTTTTCTGTTATTTTTTGGTTTTTTATTGATTTTTGTTCCAGAACCATGTCAACTTTGGGTCGAAGCAAGACCCCTTCGCGGGATGAGCCGAAGAAAAAGGTAAACTTTTTTCTGTTTCAAAATCTGGAAATTTCTTCTCAATTATTATAGGAAAGCTTCGTGGACAAACTGACCGGAACACTTTCCCGAAAGAAGAAGGCGCCGGAAGACGATGCCGCCTATGAGGAGGATGAGGTTTTGGAGGTAACCCACTTTTTTCTTCTCTAATTCCTTCCTTTTTCTCATATTTTTTTTTCTGTTTTCCAGCTCGAATTGGAAGGACGCGAGGCGCTCGACTCGTCGCTGGTGCCCACGTTGGCAAAGAACATTTGGCTGGAGGAAGGTAGGCACTGGGGTCGAACCCAAAACGTTCGGTGTGGCACACGAGCGCACTACCACTCGGCCACCGGTGTCGGCGAGAGCGGGGGGAGGGAGGGCGTACAGGAGGGCGCGCGCCCGCTTTTTTTAAAATAGAGTTTTCCAGGCGAGATCCGCCGCTACCTGACCAAAGAGACCGCCGCGGATCCGAAGATTGGAAAAGTGGTCGAGTTGCTCAAGTACTGGCTCAATGAGGAGCTCGCCGAGCAGCGCATCGTGGTGCGTCATATTCAGGAGGATTTGTTCGACGGACAGATCCTTCAGAAGTTGCTCGAGAAGTTGGAGCAAGTTAGGGTAAGAGTTTTTGCTTTTTTTTCAGTTTCAAGCAAAATGTTTATCCTGATAATTTCCAGATCGAGTTGCCAGAAGTGACTCAGTCCGGCGAGGGACAGCGTCAGAAAATGGAGGTGGTTGTGCAGACGTGCAATCGGATTCTGGGACAGCCCAGAGAGCAGGAGAAGTGGAACGCCGACCTCATTCTTCAGAAGGTCTGAACTGATTTTGAAAATTCTTATGAAACAGTAACCATTCCAGGACGTCACCGCTATTGTGCAACTCCTCGTGGCTCTCGCTCTCCACTATCGTGCTCCGATCCGCTTCCCGGACAATGTGGTGGCGAATGTGGTGGTGGCTCGCAAGGAGCATGGACAGATCAAGACGCATCGCATCGAGGAGCAAATCACCACTGTGCAGACCGAGTTGGCTCCAAAGGGCACTCGCGACGCGTTCGACACACTTTTCGACTACGGCCCGGATAAGTTGGCTCATGTGAAGACGTCGCTGCTCGCGTTTTGTAACAAGCACTTGAATAAGATCAATTTGGAGGTAATGAAATGAAATCTACTAGAAAATCGTAGCGACAGTCGCCAGTCTTAAGCAATCCCTGCAGCCGACACCTCGCGGGTTCCGACCACCTAGCGGCGTCCCGTGAGATGTCCGCCGCGCGAATTCCTTATCCCCCGATCAAACTGTCAATTTTTCTTTCCAGGTGTCCGACCTCGATACCCAATTCCAAGACGGCGTCTACCTCGTGCTGCTCATCGGCCTCCTCGAGGGCTACTTTGTGCCATTCTACCACTTCAACCTCCAGGTCAAGAACCACGAGGACAAGGTGCGAAATGTGACCTTCGCCTACAAATTGATGGAGGACGCCGGGCTCGAGAAGCCGAGAAGTCGAGTGCACGACATTGCCAATGGGGATGTCAAGGTGAGCATTTTTTGATGAAACAGGAAAACATGTTTTGTTTTCAGAGCACTCTCCGCCTCCTTCACTTGCTCTTCACCAAGTATAAGCACATCTAAATCATTTTTTCTGAATTCTTTATTATAACACGGGGTCGCAGGGGGAACATCGGCAAAAACCTGGCACCGTGCCAACTTTCGCAATTCCTTCAATTCGCAAAGCACAAGGCCGCAATTCGCTGCGTATCGACTCAACTGTGAGTGGCGATACGGAGTTTAACGGTTTTGATGACAAAAACATCGAAAAATCATCGATTTTCATGGGATTTTGAGTTTTTAGGCCTTGTGCAATAGAGCGCATTTGCGACGGTGTTCCCGCGGCGACCCCGTGTTATAAATCCTGATAACGATATAATAATCCTGCTCAATTGCCAATGGTGTTTTACTGCCTTTAATTGCATTTTTCAGATCAAACTCCAAAATTTTTTCATAATTTTTTCATTGTGAATGTACCTATTGATTGATAAATAAAGCTCAAAAATTCCAAAAAAAAACAACAATTTTTCAGTTTCAACTCATCCGGAATTAAAATCGAGTTAATTTTAGTCAATAACCGTGATTTTCCTGTCGTTTTAGACTTATTTTGATCAGTTTTCAACGAGAAATCATAAAATTCAGACTAGAAACTCTGAAAATCCCATTTTCCCATCGAAAACCACTCAAAACGGTTCAAAATTGGCGACCAGTCCAATGGAGCGCACTTACATCACCCGTTCGTCGATTTTCTTTTTCGAATTTTTTTCCTTTTTTCTTTGATTTTTTCCCATTTTCTGAGTGTTTTTCGTTGGTTTTTATTGATTTTCTGATGAAAACTGATACGGTTTATCGATTTTTCAATAAAACTTTCCATTTTATCTCCAAATTTATCGAAAATCTGGCGAAATTTCGAAAAGAACCAGAAAAATTAATTATTATCGATTCTAGGTGAGCAATGTCACTTCCACCGGCTCTATTGGCAAGGCTTCAGAAGCGCGGAATTATCAAGCACGAAGAGGAAGTGATCGCCGAGAATTATGACAGAGAGCCGGAGAAAAAGGTGGGTTTTTTGCATTTTGACGGAAATTCACTGAAAATCATCGAAAAATCATATAAAAAGGCTCAATTTCAACTGAAAAGCATCACTAAACCTGCTAAAACCATTAAAAATTGTTAAAAAACAATAAAAAATCAATAAAAAAGTATTTTTCCAGCAAATTCTGAACGAAAACGACGGAGGCGCTCCGGGGTGTCCGAATCGATCGAATCCGTTCCATGTATGCGTCGAGTATTGCTATGATCATTGGGGAGATGGAACTCCAGAATATCGGTGAGTTTTACTTCAAATATTGAAGTTTTTATCGAAAAATTGAAGTTTTTCCCTTGAAAATGACGAAAACTCGATAAAACTTGAAGAAAATCGATAAAAAATCAATAATCCATTAAATTTCCAGACTCCCCGAAAAATATGTCCAGCAAAAGAATCGAATGCTCGCGAAGTTTCCACTTCCTGAAAATTGGGTAGAGGTTTATGATGAAGGCGTGGCCAAGTTTTACTTTTGGAATAAAGTTACTGATGAGGTGAGTTTTCATTGAAATCAATCGATAATCGATGTTCTGAAGGTGTGCTGGTACTCTCCACGTCATCCGCGAGCCATCATCAGCGATCCGGCTCCGAGAATTGCAAAAGAGCAAGCTGCTCAACTGTTTGGGGATCCTACGGTTTCGGAGGTATGGTTTTGGAGGGTTTTATGTTAAAAAATTGAAGAGAAAAATATTTTTCAATTTTTTAGAAAACTTGTAATCGAGAAATTGATGAAAAAATAATTAATTAATTTTTTTTTATTAAAAAAAATTTTTTTAATAATTTTTCTGCAATTTTTAAAGTTTTTATTAAAAAAAATCGATGTTTAATATAATTTTTCTAATTTTCGCAACTATAAGTGTAACCTAATTACTGATTTATTAGTGAAAACAGTACGATTTTTTTTAATTTGAACAATTTTTGAAACGGTAAAAAATTTGATTTTTTTTTCACAATCTAGCATGTCTGTTAATGGAGTATCAATTTTTATATTAAAAAAATAAAATTTTACAATCTTTTTGAAACAGAAATTTTTTTTATTAAATACAATTTTTTTTCCTGTTTCTAGATAAAAACAATAATTTACTGATTTTTAGAATCCATGGTTATTTAGATATATACTTTACAAAAAGCCCTTGCTCACTCTAAAATTCAGGACGACAACGCAGCTCGCCGTCGCAACCACCGTCGTCCTGACGCCTCCTCCTCCTCTTCGGACAGAATGCCACGTGAGAAACGCAAAAAGGGGCGTGACCCGATGGACGGAGGGGCGGAGTCTGATGAGGATGAGGTGCAGGAGATGAACAACAGGGACCGGCTCAAAAGAGCCAAAAGGAAGGGAATTGATCCCATGGATCCGGCTGCTTATGGAGATGCTCCTGTGTACGTTTTTTATTAAAAAAAAATATTTTTTAATTTGAAACTATAAAAAAAATATTTAAAAAAAAAGTTAATTTTTCTAAAAAAAAATTGTTTTTTTAATTAAAAAAAAATTTTTTTTCAATTTTTTTCAGCGAAAACTTTCATAAAAACAGTTTTTTTAACTGGAAAAAACGGTTTCAAAATAATGATTTTAATATTCATTGTGATTAGTTTTTTATTGATTTCTTGCAAATAGCAGAATTAGAACATTTACCAGCCGGTCGAGCTGCTTCGCAGCTCTTCGGCTGGCTTCTTATGGGGCTGGAAATCGGCCTAAATGACTCAATACACTTTTTCGAAAGAAAGCAAAAACGTTTTCACTCGAAAAGAATCGAACCCCTGACCAACTGCACACCATCCGCCCGCGTTAACGGCGGGACCACCCCGACACACTTGAAAAGGGCAGCGCAGGTGCGTACATGTGCACGCGGTTTTGGGACCCCGCACGGGGTCATTTTCAGAAATTTTCAGGTAAAGTACCCTTCAAATTAAAGCTATCAACTTCTAGTTTGGACGGGCATCATCGCGGCAGCAAATAAGGGCCGTAACCGAAAATTGGGCTCATTCCTATGGCTGGGGACTTCTCCAGGGTCCGCTACTCACAGATACACCGACAGACACACAGAATTTGTCCGTTAGTAATAGTAAAGATTTTTGCTCTTTTGTGAGCACAAAATGCAAATAAAGACGAATTTTCAAATATTCAATAAACAACTGGAAAATGATAAGTTTTTATCATAAATTAGTGATAAAATAATGATTTTTCTCTAATTTTGAAAATTTCAAAAAAATAAATACCGATTCAGAAAAATTACAGTTTTCCCCAATTTTCGAAAAATTTTCAATTGCATAGGTTTAAATATATCCAGAAAAAAAAAGATGAAAAATAATCAGTTTTTATCATAAAATAAGGAATTTTCTCTAAATTTTTTGAAATTTCAAAAATTACCGATTCAAAAAAATACAGCTTTCCTCATTCCCCAAAAATCTTATTACAACGCTGATCCATGCTGGTTTTTTCACTTTTAATCACAAATTATCAGGAAAATTTCAAAAATAATGTGCACTGTCCGTTAACATGATCAAATAATATTTTATGAAATAGAAACTAAAAAATTCCAATTTTATTCAATTTTTCCAGTGGCAAATGGTCGGACGGACTCCGTGTGGATCAGGTGACTGGAGCCGATGTGACTGCCGGAGGGCCTCTTTTCCAACAGAGACCCTATCCGGCTCCGGGAGCAATCCTTCGCAAGCAGAAGCCACAGGACGAGGAATGACCACGCCCCTTCCTTATTGACCACAAACTACACTTGTGAGCAAATATGCACATTTTCCGCCTTTTTCTCTCTTCCTCTCTTTTCTATTTTATATTTATGTTTGGAACTTTCCAGTACCATTTTTTCCGTAAATTTCATAATAAACTACACTTTTTCAAGGAAATTGTCAATTTTTCAAAGTGATAAGGCGTCAGAAAAACGGCCCATTCGTTGTCTCTTATCATACGATTTTCGTAGTGGTTTCTGATTTTTTATCGATTTTTTCTTGGTGTTTACCTTATTTTTTAATTTTTTAAAAATTTTTATGGCAAAATTCATAATTTAAAGTGATTTTTATTGATTTTTTATCGATTTTTCCCATTTTTTGTGTATTTTTTAATATTTTTTGAGTAAAAATTATTATTTTTTCAATTTTAAAGCGATGGAAAGCGTCAAACATACAGCCGAGGTGATTGTGGATCTCACCAAAATGCACTATCATATGGTTAATGATAGGTAGCGATTTTTTTTGTTTTCATTTTTGTAATATTTTATGTTCGGACTGTTGAGTGAATCAGATTCAAAATTTTTCAAAGTTAAAATAGGGGTTTTATGAAACTGTAATTTTTTTCTTAATTTTCAGAACAATAAAAAAAAACTAATGAACAAAATTGTAAAAAAAAATTTGTTTAATTATTTTTTTCTGAAAATTAAATTTTTCTATTTTTCTAAAAACAATGGCTTGGATTAGATTAAACTGTGATTTTTATAATAATAAAAATTTTTATTACTAATGGATTCTTGACCAACAGCATCATCGAAAATCAAATTTTTCCCAATTTTTTTTGAAACCGAAAAAATTTTTTAAACTATTTTTCTGATACTTTATCAATATGAAAACCGTAATTTCAGCTATTTTTACTATTCAGAACTTGAATTATAGTTTAATTATTGTTTAATATCCATTAACCAAAAAACAAAAATTTATCACATTTTTGAAACACTAAAAATTTTCAGTTTCACCCTTATTGAACTTCCAGACTCTCCCGCTACGATCCGGCGATTCTGGTGTTGGCGGCATTTGGTGGCACTTTGGTGTACACCAAAGTCGTCCATTTGTACCGAAAAAGTGAGGATCCGATTCTGAAAAGGTGGGTTGTTTTTTGCAGTTTCAAAAATTAGATAAACACAGTGAAAATTTGATTAAAGTGATCCGAATCGCTTCATCTTATCTTCGAAAAAAAATATATAAAAGTACAGTAATTGTATGAATTTGATAACAACTTTATATCAGAAAAAGGCCGAGAAAAAATTCCAATTAGATCTAATTTCAATGAAAAGTTCAGACTGGGCGCCTACGTGTTCTCACTGATGAGAAAGCTGCCACAAGTGCGGAATAAAATCGAAAAAGAGTTGGCGGCGGAGAAGCCAAAGTTGATTGAGTCGATTCATAAGGATGATAAGGATAAGCAGTTCATTGCTAGTTGGTTTTACTATTTTTCTTTTATTATTATTATTATCATAATAAAAAAATATAATTCCAGCCCTCCCAATCGCTCCACTCTCCCAGGATGAAATCATGGAGTTGGCGGATAAGTATGAGAACTATAACACTTTCAATATTGATGGTGGGCGTGTCTCTGGAGCAGTCTATACTGATAGACATCAAGAGCACATTCAGCTCTTGGGAAAGGTTTTTTTTTCATCGTTTTCACTTCAATTTTCCATTTTTTTTTCACTAGAAATTCGATATTCGTAACCTGACAACATATCTGACGACAAATTGCGGATCTAGTGCAATTTGTCGTCAAATATGTTGTTTTCGATCAGATCTCCCAATTACACGATTACGGTAACAATTACCCGAAGAAAAATTTAATTTTATACTTTTTCTGAAACAGAAAATTTTTTTTCAAAAAAAAAAAATTTTTTTTTAATTTTCATTCTAGGTGTACCAAAAGTACGCGTACTCGAACCCCCTCCACCCCGACGTCTTCCCGGGAGCCCGTAAAATGGAGGCGGAGCTCATCCGAATGGTCCTCAATCTTTATAATGGACCCGCTGAATCGAGTGGATCTGTTACCTCGGGAGGCACTGAATCCATTATTATGGCCTGCTTTTCTTATCGGTATGATACTTTTTAGTGATTTACTGGAAGAATTTTTCTATAAAATATGGAAAAATACTTCAAAAAAGTTTCAAAAAAAAAAAAAAAAAAAAAAAAATTTTTTCAGCAACCGAGCACAGGAAATGGGCATCGAGACTCCCGTGATTCTGGCTCCGAAGACTGCTCACGCCGCTTTTGACAAGGCCGCCCATCTTTGTGGAATGCGACTGAGACACGTGCCAGTTGATGAGCACAATCGGTGCGATTTGAAGGCCATGGAGAAGCTTATCACTAAGGATGTTTGCATGGTAATTAATTAACTAATTAATTGACTAAATTAGATAAAAGTTCTGAAAGCATTAAAGTGCAGAAAAGCAGCGAAATTTTTTTTTTTTTTCGTTAAATTTTTGCAGTTTCAATTTTTTGATAATAGCGTTAGCAAAAATCATACTACGATATTGCACGACAAACAATATATGTTTTCAAATTTTTTTTATAAGTACTTCAAAAATTTATAAGTTTTTATCGCTTTCAAAAGATTATAAAAGCGAAATAACAACAATTTATGATCAAAATCTAAAATTCAAATGTTTACTTTTCCAAAAAGTTCATATAATTTGACAATATAAATTACCATTAAAACGATCCTGTGAAATATACAACGAATAGTTGCGTAATCGATGTGAGAATATAAAGCAATTTTGAAAATGTAAAAAATTAGAATTTTATCACTGATCCCCCGCTTCCAGCTCGTCGGCTCGGCCCCCAACTTCCCATCGGGAACCATCGACCCGATTCCCGAAATCTCCAAGGTACAGTAATCCCACCCCCACAGTCGCTTTTCCAGTACAGTACCCTTGCAGCTCGGCGAGAAGTACGGTATCCCGGTGCACGTGGACGCGTGTCTCGGTGGATTCATGATTCCCTTCATGAACGACGCCGGATTCGTTTTGCCAGTGTTCGATTTCAGGAACAAGGGAGTGCACTCTATTTCTTGCGATACTCATAAGGTTTGGCATCTTTATTCAGGATGTTGCTCATTTTAGCTGACCTAGAAATCCAGAATTAGGCCATGCAAATATCTGATAGCAGAAATATCGCACACGCAAAGTGACTGATACCGTAGTCTTGTTTTTTTTCTGAAAATGTTAAATTATTATAAATTATCAATATCCATACGAAAATTTGAAAAAAAGATCGAATATCCGATTTCCTCTCATTTTTTTTCAAAATTTGGAAGGATATTGATATTTTATGATAATTTTTAATTTTCAGAAAATTAAAACAAGACTACGGTATCACTCACTTTGCGTGTGCGATATTTCTGCTATCTGATACTTGCATGGCCTAATTTTGGGCTTCTAGGTCAGCGATTTTTGAAATTATTTGAAGTGGGTAAGGAAAGAGGATGGAAAATGAAAAAAAATTGATGGAACTGATAGAAGTGAATGTTTTGAAACTGTATTCATTATTTCTCATTAAATATAAATAAGTTTATATCAGCAATATAGTCAAAACAGGTGGAAATGGATAATTTTAAACTGTATTTTTAGTTCGAAATTGAAAAATTAAATTTTTCACAGTTTTATCCAGTTTCTTGCATTTTAATACTATTTTCATATTTTCCTTAATATTACAGTTCTAAACTATTGGCGTGCATATTTTTTTGCAAAGCGCGGCACTTTTTTCATTATTTTTCACTGATTTTCATGCATTTTATTGGAATTTTTAGTCTCTAGACGATTTTATATTGAAATACATGGAAATGAGTCAGATTTATCAAAGTATCAATAAAAAATGCTTTGGAATCATGATATTCTTAAAATTTAAAAAATTTTCGAAAATTAAAAAAAAATTAAAAAATTTTCAGTTTCAATGAGTTTTTATCAGCAATTTCGAAAAAAATAACTGATTCTAATAACTCTTGTACGAAAAAAATCCGCGGCAAATTTGCAGTAAAACAGTGCCGCAGTTTGCAAAAATTTAGTATCAAAATTGACAACAAGAGTCAGTAATTGCAAATTTTTAGTTTTTCTAAAAGTGGATATTATGAAACAGTAATTTAAAAAAAAATAATTTTCTTTCCCATTTCCAGTACGGCTGCACCCCGAAAGGCTCGTCGATAGTGATGTACCGCAGCAAAGAGCTCCACCACTATCAGTACTTCTCGGTCCCTGATTGGTGTGGCGGCATCTACGCCACGCCCACCATCGCCGGCAGTCGAGCCGGAGCCAACACGGCGGTCGCGTGGGCCACGTTGCTCTCGTTCGGAAGAGACGAATATGTGAGGAGGTGTGCGGCGATTGTGAAGCATACCAGGATGCTCGCCGAGAGGATTAAGAGCATCAAGTGGATCAAGGTAGTTGGGAAATTTTTAGTGATTTTATGGGGAATTTATATGATTTGATAGGGAAGTTGATTTTTTTTGTTTTAACAGAATACCAGTACAATTAAGTGATACAGTATTTTGTGATACAATATCAGTAAAATTGCAATAGAGTTGAAGCTGAAAATTTATTGTTTTTTTTTTCAAAATTTTTTTATTAATTTCAAAAATTTTTTCACTGTTTTATTATCCATTTCCGGCGGAGTGATAGTGCGCACAGAAATTGCAAGGAGGCGTGGCCATGGGTCTCGACGCGAAAGATACCGTAATTTTGTAAATCGGTCCAGCTTTTTGCGTTTTTCTAGCGATTTTTGGGAAAATTTCAACTTCAAAAATTATTTTTCTCAATTTTAGATTTTTACAAGCTGGAAAAACTGAAAAAATTAACAAAAATCGACGGAAATTCGAAAATTACAAAAGTTTTCGTGGCGAGATCTTTGGCCACGCCCACTTGCAATTTTTGGGCGCACTATCACTCCGTCAGAAATGGATAATAACATTCAATTAATTTGAATCAGAAATATATTCCCTCATTACATCGTTACCGTTGAAATTGCCTTATTAAAGATTTATAAAATTCTGAAGAATTTTGGAAAAAATAGAGTTGAAACAAAAAATGTATCGTTTTTTTTTCTAATTTTTTTTCAATTTCATCAATTTTTTTTTTACAGTTTCAACACTTGATTAACCAAAATCTGAAAATCATCATTCTCGATATATCATTTCCGTTATACGAGCCTTATTACAGATTAAAAAAGCTTTTCTCGTTTTTATTTCACTTTTTCTCACCAGAAGAAAAAGTAAAATAAAGAAAAAAATTTTGAAAATTTTTTGAAAAACAAAAAAATTACAGTTTCAAGACAAAGTCAAATATTGCTAGAAAAAGGTTTTTTCGCTGTGCCACTGCATATTCCTTGTCAAAAAAAATTTTTTTTACAGTTTCAAGAAAAAGTCAAATGTCACTGGAAAAATTTTCATCGCTGTGCCATTAGATATTTCTAGTCAAAAAATTTTTTTACAGTTTCAAGAAAAAATTAAATTTTTTCAAAATTTTTTTTACTGTTCCATTACACAAACCATCTTAAAAAGTTGAGTGCTCCAATACTATTTTTTTTTAATATTTATAGCACATTTATGATTAGAAGACAGGTTGAGAATTTTTAGAAAAAAGTTTGAATAAGATATCAGTGAAACAGCAACATTTTTCTATTTTTAACGATCTAATTAGTTTACTAGTTAATAAAATCACTAATTACAGCCGTACGGAAGCTCTGATGTGTCGCTGGTGGCGTTCTCTGGAAACGGAGTCAATATCTACGAAGTTTCCGACAAAATGATGAAACTCGGATGGAATCTCAACACTCTTCAGAATCCTGCTGCGTACGTTTTGGTTTTTGGTTTTTTTTGAAATTTTTTACAGTTTCAAAAAAGTTGAAAATTTGGAAAATATTAGTTTTACTATTTTTTTAATATATTAAAAAGTAACTGGAAAAATTAGAAAAGAAATTGAAAGTTATTTTTTAATGAAAAAATATTTTTTTTTAATTTTTTTTTCCAAAAATTCGAATTTAATTGAAAACAGCTTCAATCAGTATAAAAATATTGTTTTCTAATTGTAAACCAATTGAAACATTAAACAAAAAAATTTCTATAAAACACTGTTTCCAGCATCCACATCTGTCTGACGATCAACCAGGCGCGTGAAGAAGTCGTCGACGCCTTCGTGGCGGACCTCGAGAAGACGTGCTCCGAAGTGGCGGCGGCTGGAAACGGAGAGGCGAAGGGCGGCATGGCGGCCATGTACGGAATGGCCGCACAGGTCCCCAAAGCCGTTGTGGATGACGTCATCGCTCTCTACATTGATGCCACTTACTCGGCTCCACCTAAACATTGAGGAGAGTTTTTGGGATTTTATGATGTAAATTTTTCAAATTTTTAACTTTTAAGATAGTTTTTATTGAGTATTGTAGATGGATTTCTTGCTGTGATATATATGAATAAATTTTAATTATTAAGAGAGTTTTTTTTTTGGATTTTCAAAATTTTCTTATTTTTTTTGAAAAAGTTTTGAAAATTTTTTGTAATTTTTCGAGTCTTTGGAATATTTTAATATTTGAAAATTTTTTGAAATTTTTGGAACTTTTTTCATATTTTTTCAAAACTTAAAAAAAACTAAATTTCAACAAAAATTTGTAATTTTTCAGATGTTTTAAAATTTTTTGAAAAATGTTGGAATTTTTAATTTTTTTTTAATTTTTGGAATTTTTTTTTGTTAAAAATTTTTTCCAATTTTTCCCAATTTTTATCAATTTTTATTGTTTTTTTTTTTGAAGATATTTTATAGATATTTTTTTTGAATTTTTCGAATTGAGAAAGCTTGAATTTTTGAGTTAAAACATTTTTTTTTGAAAAATTTTGTAATTTTTGGAAATTTTTTCTCAATTTTTCGCATTTTTTTTGGCTTTTTTTGTTTCCAAAAATTTCAGTTTTTTTTTTTTAATTTTTACACATTTTTTTCCCTTTTTTAAATTTTTTTCAAATTAAAAAAAAATTTTTTTGCGTTTTTTTTTTCATTTTTTTTTGAAAATTTTTTTTTCAAACTTTTCTGTTTTTTTTTTCAATATTTTTACACATTTTTTCCAATTTTTACAAAAACCTTTTTTGAGCTTTTTCTTCACAATTATCATTTTTAATCAATTTTCCCTTCAATTTTCAAGTTAATTTATATTCCCGATTATAACTCTTTCCCCTTCCCAACATTAACCCATTCTTAAAACACAAACATCACTTTTCCCTGCTCCCCCCAAACCCCGCCCCTTTCATCGAATTGTGGTTTCAGTGTTGATCAGTGTGCTCCCCAAGTGTCATGTGTATCGCCAAAAAAGTGGGCGTGGCCTATTTTTCTCATGATGTCGGGGGGAAAATCAAGCGGAGAAAAAGCGAATCGATGCGGATCGAAAGTGTCAGGTGCCGGGCGAGAGAGTGTGCGGGAGGGGGAGACGCAGAGACACGCCGGCTCATCTGTCTTGAAGCTGAGAGAGGGAGGGAGGGACGGAGAGAAAAGAGCTCTGTAGTTTTTGGGCTCTTCGGTGCGGAGAGACAGACTATTTTATAGCGGATTACTGTTTCGGAAATTTGAGAAATGCGATAATTAGTGCATTCAATGATAGAGTAGCTTGAGAGAGAGAGAGTAAACGAAGCGAGGAGACGCAGACTGTCTGCTGGTCTGCGTCTCTTTTGATTGTGTGCTCTCTCGGGGTGCAATGGAGCGCGTTTTCACCTACTTTTCACTTTTTTTAAAAATAATTTGATACTCTTTTTTGAAACTGAAAAAAAAATTTTCCAAAAATTTTATATTTTTTAACCCAAAATTTTCCCGTTTCAAACCCTTTTTATCACTACATATAAATCCCTTTTATCAGTTACACTACTTTATTTGTGTTTTTGTGAACTACACGAATTTCCATACTTCTCGAAAATTTTTCACTGTTTCAATATGTACTGAAATTAGGGAATTTTTGATTTTTTTAGTCGATGTTGTTTTCTAAACTTCCAGCTAAATTTTAGTGAGTTTATAATGAAAAGAATGAAATTTCTGCGATTTTTATACTGATTATCACTTTCTTAACAAAAAAAAACCACAAAATTCATTTTTTACTGTTTCAATATAACCTAAAACTTTTTCCGATTTCTGCTTTTCCTGCTTCTGGTACTGTGAACTTTCAACAATTTCCCGAAAGAATGCCAAATATTCATAACCACTCCTTTATCTTGATTTTTTATTCCGTTCCATCATCATCGCCCTGGGGATTAGATTATCTCCGTGACGAATTTCCGAACAACAACTTTCCTCTCCCCTTGCACCTTGCGGGGAGTCGAACCCCAAAACGACAGAGCGAGAGACGCGTGCGTTAACCACTCGGCCACGGGGACACCGGTGAGCGAGGGGTGGGAGTGGGTAGAAGAGCGCGCGGGGGAGCGGCGGAAGGGGTTACTGTAGCGCGTTTTTTGAATTTTTGAGTGTGCGACGAAAAATTTAGCTTTGTGTGCATTTTTTCGTGGGTTGTATTGTTTGCTGTCCTAACACTAAGGAAAGGGAAAATTCCGTTTTTTTTTTTTCCATGGGAAACAATATCTCTTCTCCGCTTTTCCCATTTTTGTTCCTTTGTTTACAGTTACAAAATACTTTTAACAACAAAAATTTTAGAAAATGTCCGCTCTGAATCATGATTGACGTTTGAGTGATAAGAAGAGAGCAATGAGTAATCGAGTCAACACTATCACTTTCTCATTTCCATAAATGTCTGCGTCTTTTCGTCTCTCGCTCCTCTTCCGATGACCCGCGCCCCCGCAACATCGCCTCACAGTTTGTACCTTTCTAAGACACTCTCTGCGTCTCTTCCGATTCCACACTCTCTCGTCGGAGAGAAAGAGAAGGAGGTTTTCCATGGATTCGCATCTTATATTGGTCAGATGAATTTATGACTATTTTTCACTAATTTTTGGGATTTTTTTAAAGATTTTAGGAAATAAATTATTCACGTGATAATGACTTTATAGTATCAGGGGGCTTGAAATGCTCTTTATGAAACTGTAATTTTTTTCGAAACATTTAAAATTATCAGCTTTTAACTCAATTTTTTAAAGATTTTTGTTTTTTTTAGCAATTGCAATATTTCAGTGAATTTCATTTTTCTAGAATGAGTTCTAATGAATTTTGAAACTGTAATTTTTTTCAAATTAAAAAATTTTAAATTTTTCTAAAATTTTCAAAAAATTGTAAATTTCAAAATCCAAACAAAGCTTCTCGAAAACAACCCCCCCCCCTTTCCTATACGCACTCCTACCACCCGACCGAATGTGCGCCGGTGGTCGAGTGGTTAACGCGCTTGCCCGAGACGCGAGCCGTTTTGGGTTCGACACCGCACCCCTTCTCGCGATTTTTGCTGTTTCAAAAATGTTCGAAATTTCGATACCATTCTTCAGAATTAATTTGTTCTTTTTTTCTCTTCGAAAAACTTATCACAAATTTCCGGGAAATCGAAACTTTTCAATTTTTTCACTGTCAAATTCAAAACTAGGAACTCTCCTAGCTTTTTTCAGACGAAAAATTCCTTGCTGTATTGTTCATGATTCACCATTTCATCATTTCATTTTTTTTGTGCCAAAAGCGATAAAAAACAAAAAAGTGAATCATTTTTTTGAGAAAAGCGATACGCCCACCACGCCCTGTCATTCAAATTGTTTTTTTTTTGGTCTCGCCCCGTTTCGAAATGGTTAATTATTATTGTCTTTTTATTGATGCAATATATTTCAAAAAGAAAAAAGGAAAAGAGCGAGGTGATAAAAAGGGGGCGTTTTATCACCTTTTGGCGGTTTGATGAATGATGGGGAGGTGAAAGGGGGAGGTCATTTGAATTTGAAAGCGGCTTTTGTTTCTAATAAAAGTTTTTTTGGGATTATCGAAAAAATAGACAATTTCGAAAATTAGAAAAAAAAATTTTGTCACCTCATTGAAACGGTATTCTTCTAATTATTTTTCGCGCCTCTCTCACCCCCTCCTCTCCCCCTTTCTTGTACGCAATCCGGACCGCTCCCCGCCGGTGCGTCGGTGGCGCAGTGGCAACGCGTTCGCCTGGCGATCTGATGGTTTTTGCAACCATGGTTCGACCCCTCTCCCCATCCATTTCCTTCTTCTCTCTCCCTTCTTCCAAATTCCCTCGATCAATCAGCCAACAAATTTAATTAAACCCCCCCCCCCCCCCCCCCTACCGTACCCCTCGTTCGCAAATAAACAGAAGTCGTCGATCCGTGTCCTTTTTTTTCTACAGTTCCGTCCTCTTTTGACGACGGCGTCCTTCTTTTCATCCATATTGTTTTATAAGGCACAAAAAACAATATGTTTTTGTTTTATTTATACAAAAATGTGTCATCACCTCCGACGATATGATTTTTTTTGATGGATTTTTTTATTTTTTGTGCGGAGGTGCATATTGGAAATGTCGTTTTTTTGGTTGAGATGCTTAAAAAACTGATTTTTGATAGATTAAAAGTAATTTTAATAGTTTTGAAACTGCGAATTTTTCAGTTTCACTTTCTCTATTTCTTCCCTAATGACCCATACTTAAAATTGATGTATCAATCAAAAGATATGCTCTAAATGCTCTTTTTTACATTACAAAGCTAAAAATTATAATAAAGATCTTTTCAGCAACGAAATAGGATAAAATATAGCCCCCGAAAGTAGTGACTCACTCTAATGGCGCAACCACCAAAGCGTCTTGACCAGGAAGAAGAGGTAGGTCCGCGGCGTCACACAAACCATAGTGGTGGTCGGAACCCGCGAGGTGTCGGGACATGCGAAGCATGACCTCTCGCGGGGCTTCCATGGAAGCTTCTTGCGGGGACACCATGGATGTTTCAGGTCGTCCCTGCGATCCGTCACGATGACGCCGAATGGAAGATCATCCAGCAGAACACGTTCACGCGATGGGTCAACAACCATTTGCAAAAAGCCGGAGAGAAGATTGGCTCACTGGTGAGCACTATCTTCTTTCTTCGTCTAATTTTTTTCAAATATCAAAATTTTTCACAGGAAACCGATCTGTCGGATGGGCTCAAACTGATCGCGCTGGCACAAGTGCTCTCGCACAAAACGGTCGGAAAATTCAACAAAAAAGTGAACTTTCGATCGCAGAAACTGGAGAATGTGTCACTGGCACTCAACTTTTTCCAGCACGAGGAATGCATTAAAATTATCAATATTGGTGGGTTCTGGATAAAAACTAGAAATAAATATCAAACTCTACAAAAGAAAACTGGTGAAAAATGTATTTTTGCCAATTTTCTACAGTTTTTGAAACGGAAAATTTTTCAAAATTTTCAAAAAAAAAATTTTTTTTTTAATAATTTTTCAAGTTTTTCTATCAAAATTTCACAGTTTTTGTCCAATTTTAAAGTTGTAAAAGCTAAAAAACTAGCTTTTTTAATCAAAAAATCACCAATTTTCCACTGTTTCACATAAAAAACAGTCAAAAAACACCAATTCCCACCTTTGGCTCCTTCCGAACGGTCAACAATGCTTTGGCCCGAATGTATAATTATGAGTTCGGGAAGGTCGGTGCTCCGTGAGCACACGAGAAAACAAACAAAAACATGTTTGACAAACGGATCCGTTTTTAGTTTCCCCCCTCCGAGAAGGTGGACTTTTCCTAGTTGGAACACTACTTTTTGTGCGTTTTTATGGTTTATGATGGTTTTATAGGAAGTTGGTGGAACGGGGATTTTTTGAAAATTTTTGAAAAATTTTTGAAAAAAAAATTTTTTTTTTTGAAAATTTTTTTTTTAAATTTTTTCCTTTTCAGACAGCACCCATATTGTGGACCACAACAAAAAGTTGATATTGGGGCTGATCTGGACGCTGATCCTCCACTACTCCATCTCGATGGGATGGATTCAGGAAAAACGAGAGGATGGTGATAAGGTGGGAGCATTTTTTGGTTTGAAAAAAGTGTCTAATAAAATAGTGCATAAATGTGGAAAGTTGAAATAGTGAAGTTATATGGATAGAGTGAAACGGGAAAATTTGAAAAATTTGAAAAAAAAATTTTGAAAATTTTTTTTTTCAATTTTCCCACTGTTTCAAAATTTTCCAATTTTTTCTGTACAACAAAATTCAGTATTTGTAAGTATGCATCTTTCAAATTTATAAATTTTTCCCGATCTTACTCATTAGCAACTGAAGATTCTTAAAATTTCCAGTTTCAATAAGTTGACTTTGAAACTGAGATTTTATTTTCAATTGCAAAACAAAAAACATCGATTAAAATTCTTTGAAAATCTTCTAGAAAGACAGTTACTATAATTATAAATAATTGCAGATTTAATAGAAGTTATGAAACTGAAAAGATAAGGTGATTAGTTGATACTTCACTTTTAAAGGTTTTATGATAGATTTGAAACAGGACACAGTTGAACAAGTGCTACCGTAATCCTGGAGAAGAGAGAGAGAGAGGAGACGCAGACAGTCTGCGTCTCCTTGTGTAGAGAGCAGAGAGATTAGAGAAAAAGAGCCAGTCTGCAATTTACCGATATACTTTTTGCAGGAAGAAACTCCGAAGCAAAAGCTGCTCAACTGGATCCGCAACCGCCTGCCCGGCATGCCCATCTCCAACTTCACCTCCGACTGGAACGACGGAGTGGCTCTCGGAGCACTCGTCAACTCGATGGCTCCCGGAGCACTGCCCGACTGGGACCACTGGTCGCCCAAAGAGGCCCTGCACAACACGGAAAAGGCGATGAAGTCGGCACAGGACCTGCTCGGCGTGGCTCCACTCATTGCTCCGGGCGAGATGATCCATCCGGAGATTGACGAGATGTCCATCATGACCTACTTGTCGCAATTCCCGGCGGCCAAGCCGGTGATGGTAAGGCCACGGTGCGAGGCGGCGATCAGTGGCCTAGAGAAAGAGCTGCTCGTCAATGTGCCAAGGGAGTTCGAGTTGAGACTCAGCAGAGATGGGTACAAGCCGAAGATCAGTGTGAAGGACGCAGAGGGACATGATTTGCATCTGGGGGTGAGGAAGGTGGACGAGGAGAACCGGTACAAGGTGCGCTTCACACCCACCAAAATCGGACCGCTTCAAGTCGAGGTGGCCGCCACTGATGTGCACAGTTTTGAGACGCAGCCGTGTCCAGAAGCTTCCACTACTTGTCAGGTAGGTTTTTGAAATGGTTGCTCTAGTAAGAACAATAGATAGAAATTTCCTTCGAGATACGAGAGACTTGAAACAGTAAAAATTTACCCTTTCATTATGTTGATAAAAATAGTAGGTTTAACTGTGTTTCAGTATAATTCCAATATGCTTGGCAAAAACTGAAAACTTTAATGATGAAGCGGGGATTTTCCAGAAACTTTCTAATTTAGCTACTATTGAGGCAGTATTTTTTGAAATTTGCATTAAAAATCGCAAAAACAGGATAAAGGTATAACGATATTGGTATCAATCGACGCAGAATTTCATGCTGAACAAAACTCTAGTACTTTACTTTTCACCAGAACTTCAATGCGGCGAGATATAGAATCAAATTCTGAGAAGACAAGTCAAACCAATGAGAAAAACCAGTCCTCTTTCACCATCTATTTGAAACAGTACTTTTTTCCAGGTGGTCCCCCTTGCGCGCCTCCTCGACTACACGAAAACCGCCAAAGTGGGAGACGACGTCAAATTCACGGTGGCCGACGCCATCGGAGGGCCCGTCGAAGCCATCGTCGTGGACCCCAACGGAAAGGAGCATCGGATGGTGGTGCTCGAGGGGAGCACACCGGGAGAGCACACCTTTGAGTATCGCGTGCCAAACGTCGGACTGCACAGTGTGAATGTGTTCCACAAGAAGGCGCCGTTGACGGGGTCTCCGTTTCCGTTGAGAGGCAAGGCGAGGAGTGAGTTGGAGGGAAAGATGCTAGATCAGATACTGAAGGAGAGTTGAGTGGGGGGGGAGGTGTGGGGTTAAAGCAGTGAAAAATTGAAATTACCGAACTTTTTTCCAGACGCCTTCAAAGTGTGGGGACGTGGCCTCGTTCCGGATGGAATCCGCCAGAACGACGTCGTCGGAATCCACGTGGAATCTCTGGACCCCGAGGAGAACGTCGCCAACGCCAACATCTCCGTCGACGTCACCAAACCCAACGGTGAACGTCTCCCGGTATCCGTCGACTTTGACGAGAACTCCAAAACACTCAACTTCCAATACAAACCCACCGAAGCGCCCGAAGAACTCGAGGTCGTCGTCAAGGCCGCCGGAGAGGTGATCGAGAGCCAGAAGGTCAACGTGTCGCCACTGACGTCTTCCAAAGTGAGAGCGTTCGGACCAGGACTGGAAGGGGGCGTTGTCAATGAGCCGTGCGTGTTTGGCGTGGAGATGAACGGGGAGTCGCCGAATTTGTCGTTCGCGGTGGAGGGGCCTTCGAAGGCGGAGATCGGATGTCAGGAGAGACCGGATGACTCGGCGATTCTCTCGTATACCCCGACGGCTCCAGGAGTTTACAAGGTTGGAGTGCTGGCGAATGGAGAGCACATTCAGGTACTGTTTCAAGGGGTGGAGAATTAGGATGGTGGGGGACAAAAAATGCTCTCTGGCATACAATGTTTGCGAAAAATTGCGTTTTGAAACTGTAAAAATTTGCGTTTTTAAATATGTTTGCAGTCATTTTGCTCCAAAAAACTGATAAATCCGTTGAAGATTTGAATATATGCTGATATCATTTGGAAGAATGAAGTCATCATGAAACAGAGAAAAATGCTTCCTCAATTTTTCAGTACAAAGTTACCGGCTTCAAAATGAAAATAGTACCATTCGAAAGACCTTGTTGTGAGCTTTTCAGAACTGTTTTCGAAACTGATTTCCCATAACTGAGAGCAGAGATATGGAGCTTTTACTGAGCACCATTCATAATTCGTATTCGTACTGACATCCCGATTGCTTTCAAAAAAGATGATAAAATATCTAGTGGTTTTGAAACACAACTCATCTTGACCTTTTCCAGGACTCACCATTCGTGCTCAAAGTCACCGAGCCCATCCCCGGACTGAAACCGTCGGCCACCCGAGTCACCGGCATCGACGAATCCAAAATCTACCCAGTCGGAGAGAAGATCCCATTCCGAGTGGACACCCGTCTCTGCGGCCTCGACATCGTCCCGAAGGTCGAGATTACGGACACGGAGCTCAATCGGATTCCGTATGGAGCTCGTGAGATCACTCCGGGCATTTTTGAGTATTTACTGACTCCGGAGCAAGCTGTGAAGCATAATATTGACGTCAGTGTGGCGGGAGTCTCCGTGCCAGGTGCTCCGTTCTCGGTGCGTTGAAATATTCATAACGAGATATCTATCAAACATCCGTGTTTCAGATCAAAGTTCGCGAGCCGGTAGACACCTCGAAGCTCCGCATCTATGGCCCCGGAGTAGATGGACCGGTGTACTCGAAAGAGCCCACCCGCTTCACCATCGACGCCACCCAAGCGGGCCCTGGAGCCGTGGAAGTTGCTCTCGCTGATGATCATGGAGAGAAAGTTGATCTGGATGTTCTTGACAATCAGGACGGAAGCTTCACTGTCAAGTACACGGCGCAACGGCCGGGAGCCTATCAGGTTGGGGTTTTTTTTGCTGTTTCAGAAAACATACTCTACTTATATTAAACTTCTATTTCTATTAAAGTCCCGCTTTTCTGGTTTAGCTAGATAGTACACTATAAAAGTTTTGGTGGTTCTGTAGCTCTCCCTTTTGTTGAGCTAGCTATTGTCAAAAAAAATAAAGATGCGACACGAGACGAGCGCGCGAAGCCCAGCGATTTCAAAAAATAGGCTCCACCTTTTTTGCACCGCTGCGGCGCGCGTTTTTAAAAATTGATTTTCTCGGTGACGACAAAATTTTTCTTTGATTTTTTAACTTTGAATCCAAGAGAATTAATTTCCTAATAGGGAAATTCAGGAAAAAGTTACGAAAAATTCAAGAAATTGCCAAAAATCCGATATCAAGAAAGTGCGGCGCGGTGCCGACCCGAGGGGGCGGGGCCTATTTTTTCAACTCGCTCGGTTTCGCGCGCTCGCCCGATGTCGCAAGAATATTTTTTTGACAATATGATGGTCTGATTGGTTATGGTTCTGATGAGCTATATTTTAGAGAAACTTGAAACAGGGTATTATTTTTTGTGTTTCAATTTGTGGTCTTTTATGATCTGTGTTAGTTTCAAATGTTCGTAGTTATTGTTGTTAATTACATTCAAAAACTTTCGTAGCTCCGCCCATAAATACGCATTGAAGTGGAAACTATCCAACAGTACAGATTGATATGAGAGCTACAAAGTATCAATCGATCACTTTTCATGAAACGCAAGAGCCCGATAATGGAGCTTTTCCTCTTAATTCCCGATTCAATTTCAATTTTCATGAAAAGTGATCAACTGATAACTTGTGATATCAATGTACATCTCCACAAAAAATCATAGAGAAAGAGCATTTGTGAACGGAGTTATGATAGTTTTATCAAAAAAATGGTGAGCCTAAAAAAAATTCCTGTTTCAAAAGCAAGCAAAATAGCTAATCAGTTTTGATAGGTACTGTATGTGTCGGATTATGAGATGAACACAAAGTAAGGAGCATTTTGCAGCTCAACGTGGTGTTCGCTGGGGAGGAAATCTCACCGATTGAGATCAATGTGAAGCCGAATGTGGATGTGTCGGGGATTCGAGTGGATGGACTGGAGAATGGTGGGTGGAGATTGAGATTGATGAGAGTGGAAGTGATGCATGATTGTGCATTTGATTGAGCTCCAGAGTTGCTCATCTTGCTGATGAGAAGTGATGTTTGATTTCTATTATGATTTTCGTTTTTCCTAATCGTTTTAATATGATTTGAAGTGATTTGAAGTGTACTAACCTTATCAACTGATTACTCTGATTACTCTGATTACTTTTACTGTTTCAATGTTCTCGTTTGATTGTTTGCAGTTTGCAGTTCCATCAACCACCACCCACTCAACCACCCCATCATCCACCAATTTCCAGCAGTCGTCACCGTGAACGTCGAAAAGGAGATCCACGTCTTCACAACCGACGGCGAGAACACCCGCATTGTGATCACCTCCCCCTCCGGTCGAGTCGTCGAGGCGATCATCGAGTCAACGCCTACAGGATTCCGCGTCCGATTCACCCCCTCCGAAGTGGGCAACTACACCATCGACGTCACCTATCAGGACATTCCCATCGACAAGTCGCCCTTTATCATGCAGGCTGTGGATTCAGAAGAGCCTGGTTCTTCTGTGGATTATGGAGAGTTAGCAGAAGCTGAATACGTTGTGTGTGGATCGGGGCCTCCAAGAGCTGACCTCGTCACTGTATCTGGACCGGGACTCGGTCCATTAGTTGCTCAGCGATCCACGTACGTGCTCATCGACACCACGAACGCGGGCTTTGGCGACATCGACGTCTACGTGGACGGCCCCACCAAGACACCCCTTCACTGCGTCGACAACCAGGATGGAATTCTGAAGATGTGCTTCACCCCGAAGAACCCAGGGCTCTACTATCTGAGAGTGATGTTCGACAATGAGCACGTGCCGGGCAGCCCGTTCCAGATAGTGGCGGTGGCGGGCTCGGGGAGCCGGAGCAAGACGGAGAGCCCGTTCTCGTCGATATCGAGTGGCAGTGGGAGCGCGCCGCCGTCGCAGCAGGCTTGCACCACGTGATGTATATTTGGACTTTTTTGATTTGCGATCTCGACTACCTCGAACACTATTCATCTCTTTTCTTTTTGTTGTTTCTTGGAAAATAAATGTATCTATCTTGTAAAATCCTCGAGAACTACACGAAAAAAGACCTAGCAAAAGCTAGGCCACAATTTCATAACTGTTAAAAGTACGAATTCAGATAACGTGCTCATCGGCTCCCGACTCTGCCCCAAAATCGACGTGGGAGCACTGAAACCCACTGGAAAAGGGCTCCAGCTGCTCGACGAGCACAATGGAAAGGTGTACAACATTCCGCTCAAGGAGAATTCGGATGGAACTTTTTCTACGGACACGCCCCTTTTGCAGCCTGGGAAACATGACCTGAAGGTACAGTTTCAAGAGGGTTGTGAATAGTGCAATAGGCATTTATTAGATTGATTGGAGTTAAAGAAGGGAGAAGGGATCTAGCCACTGTGAAAGCGCGCTCCATCCCCCTCTGATGAGAGAGTAAAGCTCTGCGTCTCGTTCTATCGTGTACTCTCTCACTGGAGCGCTCTAGCACAGTTTGTATGGACACTACTAATTGTATGCTGAACCACTAGAAACTCCCTAATTGAAACGGTAAACAATTTCAGTTGCTCTTCGACGAGCTCCCCGTGCACACCTCGACTGTCGACGTTCGGAAAGGATCGGATGCTTCGAAATGCCGAGCTTTTGGACCGGGACTTCAGGAGGCTGTTGTTGGAGAGAAGGCGCACTTTGAACTGGACTCGAATGTGGGTTTTTAGGGTTTGGGACTGGAAGTGTAGATTGAAATGATAGTAAAGCAAGAAGCTGAACTGTCCAGAATAACGTTAAAAGTTATGAGTTCACTGTTTCATGAACTTGATATCATTGAGTTTCTCGGTACTTTTTTGATAGACTTGATCTATGACCAAAGACTTTTCAAAGATTACTGTTTCCAAAAGTTCATAGAAAACATAAATTCTCGATTTCCAGGGAGCCGGAGAAGGCGACGTGGCTCTTGAGATGCGCGGCCCCGCAAAGACCGACTCGAAAATCCAGGACCACAAAAATGGAAAGTGCAGTGTGGAATACGTGGCTGCAGTGCCAGGGGAGTACGAAATGGCGATAAAGTTTGGGAAGGATGGCGAGAAGCAACATGTGACAGGTTAGATCTAATTGAGAACTCTTCTTTCATGACCATTTTAAAATTGAAATGCTCTTTTCAGGAAGCCCTTTTGTAGCCCATGTGGACTACAAAAAGGACCCGAACACGGTGACAGTGACCGGTTTGGAGAAGCCGGTGTGTCGTGTCAATCAGCCCGTCAATTTCGTGGTGGACGCCTCCAGAACTAAAGACCTCCCGGTGACAGCGAGAGTTGCTCATGGTAAGAGATTTCACTGTTTTGGAGATTCTTCAAAAAACAAACTTCCTCAGAGCACTCTCAACTCCAACCGCTGCTCTCCAAATCGCCGAACAACCCGCGTGTGTACAACGGACGCTTCGTACCTTCTGGAGACGCCGGCTCCTCGATCCCACTCGAGATTCTCTACGATGGAGAATTGGTGGGTGGCACTCCGAAGCACATCAAGCTGATTCCGGAGACCGAACCGCATTTGCTCAAGATTCGTGAGTGTTTTTACTGTTTCAGAGAAAATAAGAGTTCGTTGTGGAAGGGGTAATTTGAAACTTCAATGGCAAGAATTGGGAAGAGCTCTAGAAACAGTAGAAGTTGCTTGAAATTTAATTGAAATGTTTTTGTTTTTGTGAGATTCTTCTCTATTTTCATCCAATTGTATTGAAATTGGGTACACATATAAAAGAGAGTTGGAGCTATGATTCTGCGAAATTTCAAAGAATTTAGTTGATTTTGAACCGAGTTAGGGTTGATTTACAATTAGCAAATAATAATTATAGATAGATAGATTTCTCATAAGCTTTTGAATTACTTATTCTATTTTGGATCAGAGAAAAGCTGATTATGAAACAGAAAACTATTTCAATCACTTTTTGCCTTTCTTTATTAACTATCAAAGTTTCTAATATACACAGACGCATCACTAACGTCTTTATTATTAAAATTTACCATTTCCTTGAAACAGGAAAACCCTTTTCCAGTTAACGATAAGAAGCACGGAGCACTATCCACCCCAGCTTCTCACGACGCGCACGTCCCATTCGACATCAGCGAGTGCGGCCACGTGAAAGAGATCGAGGCGAAAGTGATGGGACCGGATGGCAACGAACGGATGAACCGACTGACGAAGAGCGATGGGGTGTACGAGGTGGAGTTCCCGACGGACATGGCCGGCGAGTACTGCGTCGTGTTCTATATCAATGGCGAGGAGGTGCAGGCGAGAGTGTCGGTGCACGCGGAGAAGGTCGGCAGGAAGGAGGATGTGGAGAGGAGGGGTGAGTGAGGAACTGACAGTGGAACAATGGATAAGTCATGTCAATTAGAATTGAAAACAGTGTCCTGTTTCAACAACTCTATGAAGCCGAGAAAATTGTCAGTAAAGGGATGAAAGTTTCTGCGCTTCTGGGGAAGGAGGTGTGAAAGGGCATTGGAAAAATGGAAAATCACTCAATTGGAATTGAGAACAATAGCGTGTTTCAATAAGTCTATGAAACAGAGAAAATTGTCAGAAAAGTGTGGGACTTCAAAATGGAAACCGATTCGCAAATTTTCTGTCATATTTTGGTATTGTGAATCTGAATCTGAATCTATTGCTCCGTAAACTTCCGAATTCTCTCACAATCAATTTCGACCGTTTTTCTTCGAAATTACAGTTTTTTGACGACGTTTTTTGTGAGAAATCATGAGATTTGAAGAAAGGCCAGACATCGTAATGAATAGATAAAGTAACAAACCATATTAGGGGATATATAGAAACAGAGATTGTTTGATTTTGATCATCATATTCTCGAACAATTGGTGTTGTTTTAACTAAATATTATATAAGAACTTTGTGAAATAGAAAATTATAAGAAAAAACTAGCGAAAGGGAGAGTATGTAAAGACGATTTCCATGCTAATAATAGAAACCCTGAAACTGATTCAGATAATAACTTGACATTATAAGAAAAATCGTTTTCTAACAACTAGAAACTTCTAGATTTGAAGTAGCGCGCTCTGTTGTCCCTTGGGTTAGAGAGCGCAGCATTCTGAGAGACGCAGACAGTCTGTCAATTTGCGTCTCCTAGCAGAACATACTCTCTCAAGACGAAGCGAGAGACCATGTAAAAGATAGAGACGCAGACAACTCCCCCACTTTTCAGAATCCCTTCCATTCCCACAAGTCGCTGAACACAAACCGACCAACCTGACCTACTTCCATTCCCCTGAAACTCCATCCCAAAAACGAAAAGGAAGTGCTCCATCAATCAGTGTGGTGGCTGCTCGTCCAGATGCGGTGCGAGTGGAGCACGTCCAGGAGCCTAATGGACACAAAGTGGCTGACAAGATACTTTTCACTCCGACGAAACTGGGAAAGAACTCGCTGGATGTCTATTATGGAGGAGAGCATGTGGATCATGTCGAGTTTGAGGTGGGTTTTTGACTAAAACTAAGACAGTGAGTAAGAAAGTCATTCACAAGTTTGGCCTTGATCCAAAATTACCATTGAAAAGTAAATGTCTCACGCCTTCTTTTCCTTCTGAATCTCTTCGTCTCTTTCTCTCTCTGTTTCACTTCTGAATAGTGTTTGTGTAGTAAACAAGAGGGGGGAAGGCTCTTCCGAATTCAGAAGACGAGAGACGCAGACATAGAGAAATGTGAAAAGGCGCACATGCTACTGAATTCGTATGTTTTTCGTGGATATTTTCGCGGGTTTTTTTTTTGAATTTTGGAATTTGTGAATTACAGTTTCTTGTGGGCTTGAAATTGTAATTTTTTTTGTTAAATTTTATTCAAGTATCAGGTATAAACAACTAAACAATAAACTTCATAATTGTGAAAATTTAATGATAAAAGTGAAACTGTGAAAAATTGAAAATTTTGAAAAAAAAAATTTTTTTTTCCTGTTTCAAAATTTTTCAAAATTGGTTTTTCTGATAATTGCTTTTGTTCGACCGTATTTTCTTGAATGTTAGAATTCTTTTACTTTCAATTTTCAAAACAATTTGTATATTTTTTTCCTTTTCAAAAAGTTCTGAAAACGAATTTCTTCAAGCTCATATTCAATACTGTCTCGGTTAAAATTTAAAAAAAAAACAAAAAAAATTTTGAATTACTGTTTCAAATTTGCACGGCCTCGCAAACACGATGTCTCTGCAAATGCGCCCCAGCGCACTCGACCGCGGCATATTGGCGCGACGTTCAAAATTTTAAAACTTGGCATCAAGCCAATTTTCGAAAAATCGATTTTTCTCCGCAATCGAAAACGTTTTTCAAATTTTTCCGGCTTCAAAACATAGTTTAGTGGCTCAAGTTTATTTTATAATCGAAAAAACCGGCAAATTTGAACGAAATTTAAATAAAAATCGCCAAAAACGTTTTCAGTTTGCGCGTGCGACTCGGTGCAAAGGTGGACCAAATTTGCCGCTCCGTATCGCCGCTGCGCAGCCAATTCAATCTCAGCGTTTGAAAATTTTTGTTTTGCATAGGTTTTGCGAGGCCGTGAATTTGTCATATTTTTTGAATAATTTTTTTCCCCAAAATTCCGCATTCAAATTTTCACTGTTTCAATAAGTCCATGAGCTTTGGAAGTTTGATTTTAATAGTAGTTGATCTTTATGGTTGCTTCGAAAAAAAATCCATTTCAAATTCCCTTCCATTTATCTAGAACCATTCCTACTGACCATTCCATTTGCGCATTTTCTATTGAGAGAAGGCCGAATTGACGGTCGGGTTGACAAATTCACTCTCTCTCTCGATGTATTTATTTGTCGATTTTGCTGTTTGATGGCAGCCTGCGAGTATTGTTATTGTTCTTTTTGTTGTCTCTCTCTTCTCTTTTTTCACTTTTTTCGAGGGTGAGGTAACTACTGTTTCAAGGTGGGCATTTTGAGGAAGTTTTTTGGTATAATGGTAGATTAGTTTTATTTTTTAAAAATCGAAAAAATCGAGAAAATCAAAAAAATCGAGAAAATCGAAAAAAAATTTCAGTTTCATGTAGATTTCATATCATTGCGCTCGATTTTCAACCAATTCGGCTGACCTCCTGTACGCACTCCCACCCCTCGCTCGCAAGTCCCCCCGTGGCGGTGTGGCAACGCGCTTGCCTCCCGCGCGCACCTTTTGGGTTCGACCCCACTCCCCCCCCCCCCCTTCTCTAACTTCAAACTGCTTTTCAAAGTGTCATTGTTCATTTGTCACCCTCTTCCTGCTAATCACAAGTTTGAAAACTTTAAACTTTGAAAGCACGCGCGGATCTTCGATCAGCTGTTTCGCACGTATTGTTCTCTGGCACTCACCTGAGCAAGTTCCATCTGGAAGCACTTTGATATTGAGGGAAAAGAAAAGGTTCTTGTTTCAAAGCTTTGATATTTTCTAACGAAATTTGAATATCTAATTTTTCGATTTTTCCAACTAAAAGAATCAGTTTTTTTCTCGTTTTCCATCAATTTTTTAACATAAAGTCGGTTTTTTGAAACACAAAGTTTTTTCAGTTTCCAGTTCCTCATAAATTTCAAATCAACCTAATTACAATCCATCATTCTAATCACCCCCTTTCCATATAAATTCCCTCATTTCCAAAGGTATTCCTCAAAAAAAAGTTGTCTCGATCTGAAAAACATCCCCGTTTCCAAAATAACAACTGTCTCCCCGCCCAGCTCCGATGCTCCGAGAGCCCATCTTATGTCACACATTTGTCCTATATCTCTCTTTCTCTGGTTGTTGTGATGGAACGAGAAGATACCTGCTCCCGGCAGAAGAAGAAGATGCGTCACTTTTGTTTTGGCTCCGAGAGCAATGTCACGTAGCCTTTGATCTCGTGATTTTAACATTTTATCAACTTTTGGAAGAATTAGGGGGGAAATTGCGAGAAAATTGGATTTTTTTGAAAGATTTTGAAAAATCCGAAAATTTTGAATTTTTTGAAAAATTTGAATTTCCCTCATTTTTCAAATTTTTTTCCCCCCTTCCCCGCCGCGCACATCTACCCCCTCCGATCGCCCGCCACCCTCTACACCTCTAGCGCAGTGGCACCGCGCGCCTCTCCCAATCTCACTGTCGCTGGATCGACCCCCTCATGCAATTGTTCTCCGATCAGCGCTGTCCGAAAGTCACGTAAACTTCCGGAGAGTCACGTGAAGGAAAAGATAAAGAGAAAAGAGAATGTGGGGATGATAATAATAGCATTCCGGGGGCTCTGCGATTTCTGGATTCCATTCCTTTTCTTTTTCCTAGACTTTGATATTGTTGTGTTGATATTTCTTTCTTGTGCGACATCAAATCAAAAAGCCAATTCCTCCCCAATAATGCGTTTTATCACTTGTTTTGCAGGCAGTTGGACAGCTCGACTACGAGCAGATCCACGCAAAGCACAACGCCAAACTCATCGAGGACGAAGAAGACGTCGTCGAGAAGTACGAGAAAAAGTATCAGGTGGGTTAACTGCAAATTTAAACTGTTCCTTTACGTTTTCAAATTGGAGTGCTTGTTATAAATAACCCCAAACTGATAACATGTTGCCGTGTGATTGCAGGATAACGGAGCCCCACCACCACCGAGAGCCGCGAAGGAGCCAACTGTCGACAGCGAGCTCGCGCCGAGTGCCACTGAAATCGAGCAGCGGCCACTGGTGGCGAACGGAGCCGAGGGGACTGACATCCAGGCCAAGTACTTCACTGTATGTGCTCTTTTTTAGAGTTTGAGCTCTGATTAACTGGATGAGAAATGGTTTGAGGATGTGGTGAAACTGGAATTTTTTGAATTTTGACTGCAAATTGTCGTCAGATATGATGTTTTTGAAGAATTTAGAGTCTATAGCGTGCAGAGTACCAATACAGTTTCACAAGTTCTTTATGAGAACACTGAAACAGAAATCTTTCTCTTTCTCTTTTTTTTTATTTTTGAAAATCTTCCTTTTTTGTCCCATTCATAACTCCGCCCACTTTTGCTCTTTCCTCCTGAAATTTTCTTTAGATAAACATTGATATGAGAGCTAAAACTTATCAGTTGAGCACTTTCTCTGAAAATTAAAAAGAAGCTTGGAATTTTCAATTTAGTGCATCCTGATTTCTCTTCAAGCTGCGCTTTTCAAAATTTTAAATTTCCCGCGCTATTTTTGATCTACAGAAAAAGTGATCTACTGATAAATTGTAGAGCAGATATCAATGCACATCTCCAGAAAATTTCACACAAAACGAGCAATTGTGGGCGGAGTTGTGAGATGTTGAAAATGATACACACTAGAAATCGAGCAAGTTATGAAACAGTAAAACAATTGCAGTTCAACGTTCGAGACCTCGCGTGCGACCCCCGTGACCTAGAAGCCGTCGTGATGCCGCCCACCCAGAAAAAGGAAACCGCCGAGATCGTCGACAACCACGATGGCACCATCCTCGTCAAGTACACGCCGAAAGTGCACGGCTCGCACGAGCTCTCGATCCTCCAGAACGGCGCCCAACTCCAAGGCACCCCCATCAAGTTCTACGTGGACGCCTACGGCGACGGATGGGCCACCGTCTACGGCCCGGGCCTCCAGAACGCTGTCGTCGGCGAGCCGGCCACTTTCACAGTGTGCGCCAAGGGCTCACAGGCGAAGGAGCTGTCGGTGAGCATCGAGGGCCCGGCGAAGAGCAACATCAAGATCCACGACAACAAGGACGGCACTTGCTCGGCCGCCTGGGTGCCGCCGGTGCCCGGGGAGTACAAGGTGCACGTCAAGTTGGGCGGAAAGGCTGTCAGGGACTCGCCCTTCAAAGTGCTCGTTATGGGAGAGGGACAGGTTAGTCCTGAAATTGAGAAATCAATTATGACACTCATCTTTCCAGAAGCGCTCGCATCTCTCCGTGGGCTCCACCTCCGAAGTGGCCCTCCCGATCACCCAACAGGAGCTCAAGGGCATCTCCGCCTCCATCAAGTCCCCCGCGGGAATCGAAGAGCCTTGCTTCGTCCGCCTCCTCGACGGAGGCCGCCTCGGCGTCTCCTTCACCCCGCGCGAATCCGGCGAGCACCTGATCACCGTGAAGCGGGATGGAAAGCTCGTCCCGAAGGCCCCCTTCAAGATCAAGGTGGACAAGTCGCAAGTGGGCGACGCGTCGAAGGTCGAGGTGTCGGGCGGTGGAAAGGCGAAGGGTGTGACGTTGCAGCCGAATGAGCTGTTGGTGGACACTTCGAAGGCCGGGTATGGAGGATTGAGTGTGTCCGTGCAGGGTCCGTCGAAGGCGGAACTGACTTGCAAGGAAGTCAAGTCGGGGTTGATCAAGGTAAGGGTAGTTGGGGTATTTGGGATGGGTGCAGAGTTTGATGGTGTTTGTTCCGCCTCTTTTAGTGAAGTTGAATCAAAAGTCGTGGAATCAAAGATCAGCATCGATTCTATCAGAACAAGTATAGTTTAGAGTTAAAGTACGCAGTCCGCCCAGTGTGATAGAGCGCTCCATTGCACCATAGGTGAGAGAGTACACGATCCGATGAGACGCAGACAGTCTGACTTTCTGCGTCTCCTCCGGTTCTATACTCTCTCACCCCCCCCCCCCCCCCCACACGCTATCACATCACAGATTCAAGAACAGTACATCACAATAAAGATCTTCTCTTAAAAACAACCCATCTATCCCTACATATATCCCCCCCCTTTATCCCTCTACCTCAACCATTTCCAGGTGCTCTACACACCCACCGAACCCGGAGTCTACGCGATCGCCATCAAATTCGCCGACCACCACGTCAAGGACTCTCCCCTCACCGTCCAATGCACTGGAAAATCCGCCGGACGTGTCATCCAAACCATCCAGAAGGGCGTCGACCAATCCGGAATCTGCCTGCCTGACCAGGAATCCCTGCTCTACCTGAAACTCACGAACACCTCGCCCATGGACATCACCGCCCGTCTCATGGACCCCAAGGGGCACACCGACGACATCGAGATGCGCGACCTCGGCGGTCAATTCTACCAGCTCAAGTTCACGCCGAAGCTCGAGGGAGTGCACACGTTGTCGGTGATGTACAAGGACGCCCATGTCAACGGGTCGCCGTTCCAGTTCACCGTGGGCAGCTTCTCCGAGGGAGGCGCGCACAAGGTGAGAGCCGCCGGACAGGGTGTGCTCCGTGGAGAGACTGGCACGCTGAACGCGTTCAATGTGTACCATCGAGAGGCGGGCGCTGGAAATGTGGCGGTGTCCATTGAGGGACCGTCGAAGGCGACGTTGGAGTTCAAGGATCACAAGGATGGAAATTGTCACGTGGAGTACAAGGTGGCGACGGCTGGAGAGTACATTGTGGCGGTCAAGTTCAATGATCAGCATATTCCTGATTCGCCGTTCAAGGTTGGTGATAATGCTAAGAGTAAGATGGCTGTAGTAAAGTTTTGGAAAGCGACATGAATTTGAGAACATGTTGAAACTGATAAAGTGCAGAATCAGTAGCAAATGAAAGTTTACAGTTTCAAAGTGTAGAGTAAAGGTGTAGTAGTTAATTTCGATAGTGTTCGATACGACGAATGATAAGTGATAAAGTCGTGAATGAGAGAGTACACGATCCAATGAGACGCAGACTGTCTGACCGTCTGCGTCTCCTCGAGGCACAATGGAGCGCGCTTTCACAGCAACTAAACAGATAGTAATGTGCCGATTTTCTAGATATCTCGCTAGGCACCTAACTTTATCCTATTAGTGCACCATAATGAAACTGCAGAAAAATCACATCACCTTCTCTGCGTCTCCCATGATTAGAGAGTATCTTCCAGGTCTTCGTCGCCCCGGCCACTGGCGAAGTCCGCAAACTCGAGCTCGCCCAATTCCACGGCCAAGGCATTCCATCCGGCAAGGCGTTCACGTTCACCGTGCTCACCCACCGCGCCAAAGGACACCTCGAGGCGAAGGTGGTGGCCCCGAACAACGAGGTCGACACCATCGACATCGTACCCATCGAGGACGGCGAGAGCTACGCGATGCGCTTCGTGCCCAAGGAGACTGGCAACCACTACATCCACGTCACCCTTGATGGTGCGCCGATGAGAGACTCGCCGTTCCGTCTCCGTGTCGGAGGAAAGGACCTTTGTGACCCGACGGCGATCTCCGCCACTGGTGACGGATTGGTGAAGGGTGTGACCGGACAAAAGTGCGAGTTTTTGATCAACACTGCGAACGCTGGTGCCGGTATTCTCACGGTGCAGATGGATGGACCGTCGAAAGCGACTCTGGATGCGTATGAACTGGAGAAGGGGTACAAGGTGCGGTACACTCCTCTGGCTCCTGGATCCTACTTTGCATCGGTCAAGTATAATGGTGAGTTGGAAGGGGTTTATTGTTTCAAAAGAAGAAACTATGATGAATACTGTTTCGGTTTTCTTAATTCAAAATGGATGTATTGAAACAGTAAACGTGAGCAAATTGAAAGATGAGTGATTAGTGAGTGTCGCTAAAAGTTCGACTATTTTATCGGTTTTTTGAAACGGTTTTGAAAATTTTTTCTTGTTTCAAAATTACTGTTAAAATTCACAATCTACGAATAGTTAGTTAGAAATCGGCTGTCATTTGGCATTTAGGATACCACAATTTGCAGGAATCCACGCGCCCGGCTCGCCGTTCAAAATCCCGGTGGAGGGCAAAGAGCTCGGCGGCAACGGCTACAACGAGACGTCGACGGTGAAGATCGACGCCGTCGCGAAGACCTCCAAGGGCACCGTCGCCGTCGTGCCCGAGTACCAGGGAGACGCCAGCAAGGTTTGAAACTTTTCAGTAAAAATGATCCCAACTTTTCACTGTTCCAGGTGACCGCGAAAGGCGCCGGCCTCAACAAGTTCTTCCCGGGACGACCGGCCGCGTTCCAAATCGACACCGGGCTCGCCGGCACGAACCTGCTGATGGTGGGCGTGGTGACGACGAAGGGGCCGTGCGAGGAGGTGATCGTGAAGCACCAGGGACAAGGGCACTACGTCTGCTCCTACCGCATCCCCGACCGAGTCAAGGGATTCGTGTTCATCAAGTATGGAGATAAGGTGAGTGGGGATCGAACCCAAAACGCATGGGCGGCAGGCGCGCGCGCTGCCGCGCGGCCACCGGCGCAGTTGAGAGGGGAGGGTGGGAGTGCGTAGAGGAAGATGGGTTTTTGAAGAGGAGCGCGGTGAAAGCTGAAAATTTTTTTTTTTCAAATTTTCTAAAAAATTTAAATTTTTCAGGAAATCCCGGGCTCTCCATTCGCCATCGAGCCATAATCAGTGTTCCGTTTGCTCACCGAAAGTGCTTTATAATTGTCGACGGTTTTTCCCTTCTTTTTTTCATAATTTTCTCTATTTTTCTATTTTTTCGGTACTTTTCTTCCTAGACACCCTTACCGTTGCCATTCAAATTTATCATCATGCTTCTCACAAATTTATTGATTTTTTGGATTTTTTTGGAATTTTTTGGAATTTTTTAACACACAAAAACTGCATTTTCATTGTAATCACAGCCAATTTAATTGATTTTAATTTTTGATGGAATAAATTTTTTGGATTTTAAAATTTTTTTGCTGTTTCAAAAATTTTAAAAATTAGGAAATTTTTTTACAAAAAAAAACCTAAAATTCAGAATTTTACCCAAATAAATAAACCGATTATCAGATCAGAGAACTCAAAAAAAAATTGAAAAAAATTTTTTTGGTCTAAATGATCAAAAAATTTTTCCTGTTTCTGATCATTTTACAAATTGGACAGTGTTGGGATCAAATTTTGAGCACAAATTTGGAGCAATTTTTTCCATTTTCCAAAAAATCGGATGTCTGGTTGGTAAGCCAGTTTTTTTTTTCAATTTTTTGAGAAAATTTTCTGTTTCAAAAAAAATCAAAAAAAAATTTTTTTTTTTCATTTTCCCTTCGAATCAAGTTGAAAAGGCTCGAAAACAAGCGAATCGATATTTGGAGCACCGCGGAGCCGTGAAGAATTACATTCGCTTCTTGTACAGAGCCACTCAGGAAGCTAAGTATTTCAAGGAGGAGGATGCGGTGAAGGTTTCGTCTAATTAGATGGACATTGAAAGAGGGAAATTGGTTGTGGGATTTTGAAACTGTAAGAAAAATTTTTTTTTTGGTAAAAAAAATTTTTCTTGGAGTTTTAATTTTTTACGAAATTATTGCTTCTAGTGATAATGCTGGTTATCAATGAAAATCTATTGATTTTTTACAACCATAAAATTCAATTGAATAATAAAAAAGAAAAGAGAATCATAATATTGTCGGCGCAAAAAAACTGGTGCAGACCGCAAATACGCAATTTTTCATCACTCTGCGTACCAGGGTCAGCAAACGCGCTCTATTATAAAATAGATCAAAAATATTGTGATCTCTTCCTGTTTTTAGCCATTAATGTCATCATTTTCTAGGGAAAGATCAAAAATAAATTTAAAAACAGCCGTGATCACATAATTTTTGACCCATTTTTTTCGAGTACGCAGAGTGAGGAAAAATTCGGGGCTTGCGGTCTGCACCAGTTTTTTTGCGCTGACAATAGAGCTCGAGAAACAGTGATTTTTTATTCAAAATTTGAAAAAAAAAGCAGATTTTTGAAGAATTTTAAAGAAATCTTTCTTAATTTAAATTCTCTTTTCGCTTTGCTCGAAGAGAATATGTTTTTCCTTTTCATTACTCCGAAAAAAGTGGGGTTATTTTACAGATTTATTCTAATTAAATAGCTTTTTAACGTTGCGGTTAGGCGTTTCGTCAAAAAGGGATTATGACACTCGAATCAAGAGAGAAAAGGGTTAGTAACCAACGAACATGGATATGAATAGAAACTGATATTACAAGACAACAGACATTTTATGAGAATTATGAGCGGTCCCCAATCGCGGTTTGACATCGTCGTTGATGACGTCAGCTCCCGAGGTGCTGCGGCAACCTTGTGCTTCCGGGGAGTCCTTCAAATATCTCTGAAGTCCAGCGGATGATCTCCAACGTCCTCGAGTTTGAATTTCCTCGATTGAAAGTCCAATGCTCCGAAGGTGGTTGGCGCCTCCTCTGCGGAGACAGTGGTGTGTTCCGCCGTGTCTCCCGATCTCTTTGAGCAGCTTCGAGGCGATGGCCGAAATTGAGCCCGCCGAGAGTCGAGTCGATCCCTGAAGGTTCGTGAAAACGTACGGGGTACTGGGACTTCGTCTTGCCCTCCAACGTCGCAGCAGACGATCCAGATTGTCTCCTGTGTGATACTGGAAAAACGACGATCTTCCGAGTCCCATCTGATCGTTCTTCGCCTTCTCGACGCGAATCTCAATGATGCTCTCTTTCTGGATGATACTGTCCCATTTGAGATCAGCTGCTTCTGAGGCCCTTAACATCGCGTGGAATGATAGGAGAGCCAGGAGAGCATCTCGATCACGAGCCGGACTGTTCTGACTCACTGCGGATTCTGATATTTTGTCAATATCCTCGATCGTTATCTCGACGAAACTCTTCCTTTCTCCGGTCTCTTCTCTCCTTTTCGATTTCAGAAGGTCGGCTACAAACGAGGCTCCGGTGCTCGACAACCTTCCGCCGGTTGTTTGATAAGCGGCAGATATGATTGCGAGGGCTCCGCTTCCCAAACTATCTGACTTCTCCACCAGGTAAAGGATCAGAGCGTTTTCGTTGAATCCCAAACCGTTCTCCTCGATCCACTTCTTCCTTTTTGTGTTTGCCAGGCGATACGCATGTGCCGTGGACGCTGCCTTCGATTGGAACGGGGAGTTCGCCAGTTTCGCCACTAGATGTTGCAGATTCTGTCCGGCTTCTGCCGCCAACTGCTCGGCGAATCTCTGCTTGGGGCCTTCTGAAAAAAGGGGGATTCAAGTGTGTTTACTACTGGGAGGGTGGGCTGGGACCCTTGTTTCACGTAGAATGCCGCCCGTTCACTCAGAAACTCTCCGTCGGCGCGTTCCGACGGAATCGCTGCGGGACCCGTCGCACCACGAAAGTGGGTGCGCCTTTAATTTTCTGCGTGCCTGTGTCTCGTTTTTCTCCGTTCTTCAAAGAAAAACATATTATTAATTTGCTTCGAAAATTTCCTTTTTCCAGTAAAAAATACAAAAAAATTTTGAAAATCAAAAAAAAATTCCCGTTTCAAAAAACATCCAAATCTCCATTTCCAATCTAATATTACAGCTCCGAAAGTTCTTCTGGTCGTGCGATTGGGAGTCGAAGAACCGCTTCCAGAAGACGTACACCATCTTCCGTCAGAATGCCTCTTCTAAATTCTACCCCTTCTTCTATCTAGTAGATGGTCAAATCACCCGTTTCACTTCTTATTTCCGACAATCTTTTCCCAATCAGGCAGCGAAATTGGACGAATTTTGAGTAAAATAAATAATTTTTCATAAAGATTGAGGAGGAGATGAATAATGATAATAAAATGATTGTAATCGTCATCACAAATAACGGTAGTGGGATTTCGGAGTTGAAAATGAATAAATTATCGAGTTTGCGGAGCCCCTTCCTTGTGCTCACGGGGCACTTTGATCCACTGTCCTTGAAGGTTCTCGCGCCAAATTGTGATCTGGAAAATGGGAATTTTTTTGAATTTTAATGATTTTTGAAACAGTGATTTTTTTTGAAAAAGAAGAATTTGAGAACGGTGAAAATTAAAAAAATAAATTTTTTACAGTTTCAGTAATTTTGTAAAAGCTCTTCAATTGGTAACAATTTAATGCACAATGGAATTTTTTTCAAAGTTATATTCTGATTTTTTAAATTTCAATTTTATGAAAAAAAAAATTCAGTTTCAATATAATCAGTTTTGATTGGTTTTTTCGAAAATTTAATTTAAGCTTCTAATTTTCCTAATTTTTTGGTAAATTGTTCCGTTATTTTCATCCTAAATATTGCAAATTCGAAAAAAATTTTTTAATCAAAAAATTTTAAAAAAATTCCAAAAATTAAGAAAAATTGAAAAAAAGTTTCCTACCGTATTATCATCTCCAGAAACCGACAAAAACGTGCCGCACGGCGAAAAAGAGGCGTGGTAAAGAGCACAATTGACCTTCTCGAGCAACTTGGACTTCCACTCCTCCGTCTCAATATTAGCCGTTCTGAAGAGCACCAGGTTGCCGTCCTGAAATATTTTTTGATTAAAAAAAATTAATTTTTCAAAAAAAAATTTTAGTTTCAAAAAAAAAAATAATGAAAATTATTAAATTAAAATTACTGCTGTTACAACGGAAGCATTATTTATTTTTATAAAATTTTCTATATTTTTCTGAATTTTTAAAAATTTTAAATAATTAAAAAAAACCAACCATTCCACAGCTGACAATGGAGTGTTGTCCCTTATTGATGACTGGACACCAGGCAGCCTCTCTCACGAATTCAGTGTGACCGAGCAACGTCTTCTCAAGGTGCCACTCGTTTGAGGCTTCGTCGCTGAAGAAAATAGGAATTTATTATTTTTTTTAGTGTTTGAAATTGTGAATTTGAGGAATTTTGAAAAAAAAATGTGATATAAAATTATTTCTTTCAATATTTTTTTTTTGAAAAATTGAAAAATTTTATCTGATAATTTATGGAAATTATGATTTTTTTTTCATTATTTTGTGTGATTTTTTATCAATTTTCAGTAAATTTTTGTAATTTTTATAATTTTTTCTTTTTTTTAAATTTTTTATATAAAAATTTGGATAATTTTATCTGAAAATTCAACTAAAAATATACGAAAATTATTTTTTTTTTCTCTGAAATTTTGTGATTTTTTTTCTCTATGTTTTCATAATTTTTCCCCAATTTTCCAAAAAAATTATTACGATTTTCAAACAAAAAGCCTAATATTTTTCCTTTTTTTCCATATTTTTCCATATTTTTCACAATTCAATAAAATAAATTTTCCACTCACAACAACCAAATCTTGACATTTTTATCGTTTCCAGCAGAAACGATCCGTTGCTTGGCTCCCTCGGCCACACTTCCCGGAGCCCAACACACCGAGTTCACTCCTTGCTCATGCGCCTTTGGAATTTTGGAGCTCAGCCATTGTTGCTGGAAATTTTTATTTTTTTTTTAATTTTCTGTTTCAGATTAGATTAGTTGTGGAAATTTTAAGGTTTTTAATAATTTTTTTAGCGCTAATATATCCTTTTTCGGAAAATTATTTGAAATTTTTATTTAAAAAATTTTAGATTGGAATAAAATTGTGAGAATTTGAAGAACATTTTTTTAGAAAAGCATTGAAATTTTAAAAATTTGAATTCAAAAATTACCAGCCGGTCGAGCTGCTGCCGCAGCTCTTCGGCTGGCTTCTTATGGGGCCGAGCGTTCGCTAAAATGTCCTAATACACTTTCCCAATAAAAGCAAAAATGTTTTCACTCGAAAAGAATTGAACCTCTTACCCTCTGCACACCATCCGCCAGCGTTACCCCGGGACCACCCCGACACTTTCGAAATGACTCCGTACGTGCGTACAAATGAACGCGAATTTGAGACCTCGCGCAGGGTCATTTTCAGAAATTTTCAGGTAAAGTACCTTTCAAATTAAAGCTATCAACGTCTAGATTGGACGGGCATCATCGCGGCACCAAATAAGGGCCGTAACCGAAAATTGGGCTCATTCCTATGGCTGGGGACAGCGCTAGGGTTAGCGACACACAGATACAGCGACAGACACACAGAATTTGTCCGTTAGTAATAGTAAAGATAGTGATGAAACAGAAATTTTTTGATTTATAAAAAATTAATTTTTTAATAATATTGGAAATTTTATGGTTTTTCTGAATTTAAATTTATAGAAAAATTGAATTAAATAAATTATAAAATTTCAAATATTTTTAAAATTTTAATTTAATTTTGATTATTTTTTTTACAGAATTTGCATAATTTTATGCGAATTTTAATCAAATTTCCAAGCTTTTTTCCCAAAATCAACGCTTTTTGAATAAAAATGATGAACAAAGAGTCCCACCTGAACGTCATCATATCTGAGAAGTCCGATGTCTCCATCAGCAGAAGCCGACGCCAACTGAAGGCCATTTTGGTGTGGACCGAAGGCGACACAATTGGTGGACGCCTCGTGGGCGTTCCATTCGTACGACTTCTTCCAGTGGCCTTGGTGCTCTTGCCAGATTATCACTTTCCTGCAAATTATTGATTTTTTATGGTTTTTTGATGAAAATTATTGATTTTTTATGGTTTTTTGATGAAAATTATTGATTTTTTCGATTTTCAGTCATTTGGGGTTGAAAAACTTGGAAAAATTCACATTTTCTTGAGAATTATTGATTTTTTATGGTTTTTTTAATGAAAATTATTGATTTTTATAGATTTTTAGTCATTTAAGGTGAAAAAACTCGGAAAAATGCACATTTTCTTGGAAATTATTGATTTTTATCAATTTTTAGTAGAAAATTCTTCAAAATTGCACATTTTCATGTGGTTTTTAGTAATTTTCCCATTGAAAATTTCGCTGAAAATTACATTAAAATGAGCATTTTTCATTATTTTTCCACTAAAAATTAACAATTCCCTTGATTTTACTAACTTGTCATAGGCAGCCGATGCGAGCAAATTTCCGAATTTCGGATGAGCCCACGAGACCTTCCAAACGGGGCCAGAGTGACCGGTGAGCTCTGCCAGTGGATACGATTGACCATTTGGGCGGACCTGAACGGAAATATTGATTTTTATGAATTTTTTCCTACTTTTTCGAATTTTTTCCCCAATTTTTCAAATTTTTTTGAAAAATTTGCATATTTTGACGAAAAATCAAAAAAAAAAAAATCAATAAACCTCGAAGATTTTGACAAGGCGATCGGATCCACACGTCGCCAAACGACTTCCGTAGATATTCAGCTGGGCGTCGTGCTGAAAACAATCAAATTCAGAAAAAAATTAGGAAAAACCTAATTTTCTCATCAATTTCCAAAGGAAACCCAAGAAAATGATTACTCACGATGGCGTCGCGATGTTGGGTGTCGACTCTCTGACGGATGGTGGTCATTTTCACTGAAAATTCACAAAAATCGGCTGAAAATTGGCAAAATTCGCGGCAAAAATCGCGTTGGAAGTGCAAATTGCGCGCCAAGGCGAAACGCGTCAGTGAACTTTGTTGACACGCGATTTGTAGGTCGAAAAGCACATTGGTCAGGCAGTTTTTTGGGGTCATACGATGAACAGAAACAACAGAAAAAGTCGAAAAAACAATGAGAAGGGGTGGAAAACAATTTTTATAATAGAACAGATTGTCTAATGAACAAAACAATGTTATCAGCTGGTATCAGAGGGTGAAAAAAGAAGAATCGGGAGAAGATCTGAAAAAACCGTTTTCTCTCTCTTTCGATTTGTTCCGATTTTGCAATTCGTCGCTGATTGACGTCGAAAAGTCGAAAACTTTTATGATCGTCGGGTGATTGTGTCTGTCACCACTGCCTGCCGCCGACCTGGTCGGTTTTTGAGTGTATTTGTGATTGTTCGGCAAATTTTTTATGTGTCGCCATCGTCAAATGACCAGTGCATTCGAAGTGTGATTTTTTTCGACTTTTTTTCTGCTGGGAAATTGGGAAAAAGCGTTATAAAAATGCGAAAAAAAACTGAAATTCAAATTCCAAAACTTTTTTTGATGAAAGCAGTGATGCGCCTTGAAAAACGTACAGTAACCTAGATCAATTTTCTTCGGTTTTCGAAATTTTTGGCATGCATTTTTTTCCGGAATTTTCTGGTTTTTTCTTCATTTTTCAACAATTTTCAGTGCTTTTTTTCAGTTTTTTCATCAAAAATCATAAAGACAAATTTCTGAGGGCTATTAAAATTGGAAAAATCAAATAAAATTTTCAAAAATTCATCAAAAATCAGAAAAATTTGAAAACAATTAAAATAAATTGTTTTAATTCAAAAACAATGTTTCCCGCAAATTAAAAACATTTATTGACACAATATCCATTGCCAGCTGGCAAAAAATATCTATTTACTTTTTCTCATTGATCTCTCTTTCCCTGCAAGCCCGCATACTTTGTTCCCGCCACACCTTGTGACTTTTCCCTTTTAATTTCATTTTTTTCAATTCAATCTTTCTTTCTATTTATAAAAAAATAACTCGACACATTTATTTATTATCACCAGAAAAATCACGCGGCCGTGGCCTAGCTCTGTCTCCCTTCCTCTCGCTTCTCTGCCACCCTCCCTCGTCCCCACACTCTCTCGTTTCGTTTTTCTCTGTCTCTCTGCGCCCTCTCCGGTCGACACACTCTCTCGCCGGCGGGCTGTTTCTCTCCGTTTTGCACGTAATCGACGTGAAAAAAGATTTTGTTTCAATGGCAACTTTTTATTGTTTTTTTGTGGTATTCAGTTTTATGGGCGGGGCTTATTTATTTTTTATGATTTTGAATTTATAAATAATATAAAGAATATTGAATAACAATAAACAAAATAACATTATCGATCAACCTTATCTTCAATCATTTTTATATTATTTTTTTTTGAAACTGTATTCTTTTTCCAGAAAGCCAGCAAAAATGGGCTTGAACAAAATGCCGCCAGAAGTTCAGGAGGTAAATATTTCATTTTTATTCGAACATTATAAAACCGGCGAGAAGAAGTTGCAGATCCTGACACAGTTCCGATTGAGCAGCGAGAAGCTCCACGAGATTAGCGAGAAAATTGAAGAGCAAATGAAAATGGGCCTAGCCAAGAATAAGGGGTCTTCTATAGCTATGTTGCCGAGTTATGTTCCAGGATTGCCTGATGGCACTGGTGAGTGGGGGGAAATTGAGTAGAAAGAGCATTTTAAGAAAAGATTTGAAGCATTTATAATTGGAATGGTGGAAAATAAACAATTCTATGTAATTTGGAGCATTTAGATAGTTAAATAAGTGAAAATGGGCATTTTTATAGTTGAATAAGTGGAATTTAGTAAAATAAGACAGTTTTTATGAAAATTTTAGCATATTCCAGTTGAAATGATAAAAATTGAGCAAAAATGAGCTCATTTGGAGCATTTTTATGATTACATTATAGAAATTGAGTAAAAATGAGCATAATTATTGTAATTTTATACTTTTTGTATCTAAATTACAGAAATTCAGTGAAAAAGTTGAAAGACACAACATTTCCGCAGTTTTTCTGATAAAAATCCTATTTTAGAGTATTTTTATCATTAAAAATTACTAAAAAAGTGAAAAAACCACCCCATCCCTATGATTTCCTACAATTTCATTACCCAAAAACTTTCATAACTACGATTTTGAGCAAATTTATGCTCCAAAACTCTCCCCCCCCACCCATCATGATAAAATTTCATTATAGAAAAAGGAAAATACGTCGCCATCGATCTATCGGGAAAAAATTTGCGGATAATGTTGCTGACAATGGATGGAACGGGAGCTCCGCCGAAACAGAACACTGTCAACTACATAGTGGCCAATCATGTGATGAAGGGCACTGGAGATCAGGTAAAATTGTTTTTCCTGTTTCGGAAAATATCAAAGCTAAAAAATAAAAGAGGGACAAGCGTTTGTTACTAACTCTTGGTAAAAGTGCAATATTGCAGCTGTTCACATTCATCGTCAACTGCCTCCAACGATTCCTTCAAGAATTCGGCTTGGTCGATGCGAATTTGCCCATCGGTATGCTTTTTTGAAGGAAAATGTTTGAAATTTAAGTAATCTATGGTTTTGTAGCAAAAAAATTCAAAGTTTCAGATGAAAATTGAGCTTTTTTTTTGAAATATTTACGGAAATCAGCAGAAAATTGAAATCTAAAAACATATAACGAAAAAACGAATTCAAAATCCCAAAAATGTATCATTTCGCTGCGAGACCCGTGGCCGTCCGGCCACCGGAAAGTTCTTCCACCCCCTCCAGTACCACATTAATATAATAATCAAATGCAGGCTTCGTGTTCTCGTATCCGTGTGAACTTCTGTCGATCCGATCCGCCCGTCTTCTCTGGTGGACGAAGGGATTCGACATCAAGGACTGCCTTCAGAAGGACGTCGTCGCGCTTCTGGAAGAGGCCCTCGAGATGAACATGGTGAGCATTTTGGGGTTTTTATTGGAAAAATGTGAAAATTCGATAAAATATGGTGAGAATAGGGAAAATGAGCATCATTCGTCATGCATTTCGGAGCACATGGAACATGAAGACTTGAAACGGCATTCACTCGCTAGTTTCTGAAATTATTTTTTCAATTTTTAAAAATTTTAAAGAATTCCTATTCCATACCTCATCCATTGCCTTGATGCGCAACTCCCTCGCACTTTGTTTCGCTCTTTTAAACCTCTGAACCATATCTTCCACGGTAACGGGCATTTTCGGCACCGTCACGCCTTCAGGTAGACTCTTCTTCGTCGTGGATTTGACGTCTTCCATTTCTGTGAATTCTTCAGTCGAATCTGGAAATTATTGAATTTTTTTTCAATTTTTTTCTCAAAAACTTCAACGACAAAAAAATTCCCACCAATTTCTGACTTTATCGATTCATTTTGCCCTTCCACTGAAGAATCGAGCTCCTTTTCTGAATTTTCCGACGAATTTGGCTCGGAGGAGTCCATTTTATCGCGATTTTATCGATTTTTCCCCCAAAAAATTAATCTAAATTCGAAATTTCGAAATTCTACCGTACCCCCGCGAAGTGTACAAGTGGAGCGTGTTGTGCGTCGAGGTGTATGAGATGCGCGCGAGATTTGAATTTTTGGGTGAAAAAAGATTTTTTTCTTTTTTTTTTTCAATTTTGGAAGTTTTTAAAAATATTTTTGATTTGAGAACAAAAAAGAGCATTTTCAGTCGACAAAAGTGAGCATCAAGGCGGTGATGAACGACACGGTGGGACAGTTGGCGGCGGCCGCCCACAAATACGGACCCGAGTGCACCATTGGTGTCGTTATTGGATATGGGTATGTTTTTATCTATTTTTTAGTTTAAAAAAATATTCAAAAAAAAATTCCTAAAAATTTTGAAATTAAAAAAAAAATTTGGCTCGAAAATTGAAAAAAAATAAAATTTTTAGAAAAAATACTGTTTCAAAATTTCAAAAAACTTAAAAATTTATTTTATTTAGCACTGTTCTACTGATAATTCAAAACATAAATAAAATTCCAGATGCAACTCTTCTTATCTGGAAAAAACGTCGAGAATCACGAAATTCGACGCAAAAGCTCGCGGATACGACCATGAGAATATGATTGTGGTCACCGAGTGGGAGGAGTTTGGCAAACATGTTCGTTTTTGCAAAAAAAATTAATTTTTTTAAAAATTTATACTAAAAATTCCCTTAAAATCAGTCTTTTTTATAGTGAAAACTGTAAAATTGACCCATTTTTTACTAGAAAGTTGATTTTTTTCTAATTTTTATAAAATTATGAGATTTATTGATTTTTAAGAATTTTTTTTACGAATTTTATAAACGAGAAAAGTATTGCTACATATGAATGTTGACAAAATTATTTTCCCAATTTTTACCACAATTTGAAACAGTGAAAAAAAATAATAATAAATTTTTCCCAAATTTTCTCTACTTTCAGGGAGAACTCGAAGATATTCTGACGCAATTCGATCGGGAAGTGGATGCTGCCAGTGTGCACAAGGGAAAACAATTGTGAGCATTTTTTTGGAATTTTTAAAAAATTAAAAAAAATTAATACAATTTTTTTTCCAAATTTTCATACATTTTTTCATTAAAATTGATTTTTTTCAGTTAAAAAACCCCTTTTTTTTTTTGAAAAATTTATGATTTTACTATGGTTTTTCTGTATTTTCATCGATTTTTCAAAAAAAAAAAGTTTTATTTTTTTTTTCAGAATCGACAAACTGTGCGGAGCGCTTTATATTGGAGAAGTCGTTCGGAAAGTGTTGTCACAATTGGTTTTGGATCGGTTGGTTTTTAATTAAAAAAATTTTTTTTTAAATTTTTTTTTAAATTTTTTATCTAATGCGCGAGCAGGCTTGTTCAATTTTTAAAAAATTAAAAAAAAAATTTTCCAAAAAAAAACTAATTTTTTGCAGAGTGCTATTCGACGGTCAACCATGTGAAAAACTCGATGAGGTGGAGTCGTTCCCCACCAAATATATCTCGGAAATTTTGGGGTGAGCTTTTGGAAATTAAAAAAAAATTTTTCTTAAAATTTTGCTCGACAAAAATGTTTTTTTTAATTTTTTACTGTTTCAAAAATCTCTTTTTGAAATCCATTTTTAAAAATATTTTTAATCAAGCGATATCAATAATGAAAAAAAACTAAAAATCACAGTTTCGAAAAAATGCCATTAAATTTTTTGGAAAATTAATGTCTTCGATTGTCAATTTTGTGTAAACGCAATTTTCTTATCAAAAACAAAAAAAAATCAAAAAAAGAAAATTTAAAAGTTCCAGAGAAGAAGAGGGAATATTCAAAGCGTGCCGACGTATCTGTGATGAGCTCGATGTGCAAATGCACGGAACCACTGATTATATCATTATCAGAGAGGTGTGCGATGTGATTTCGAGACGAGGAGCCAGTATTGTTGCTGCTGGTAGGGTTTTTTGAATTTTTAAAAATTTTTAGATTTTTCCCAGATTTTTAAAGATTTTTACTGATTTTTTCAATTTTTTCCAGATTTTTTGCACTTGAAAATTTGACAAAAATTCAGAAAAAATTTAAACTTTTTATTTCAATTTTTGGAATTTTAATTAATTTTTTGACATATTCTTTCCACAAAAAAAATATAATTTTTTCTCTGAAAATCAATTTTTTAAAATTCAAAAATCAAATTTTCCAGCGGTGGCTGCACTACTCCGTCACTTGGAACTGGAATCGGTGAAGATCGGAGTGGGCGGAGCCCTGATTCAATTCCATCCCACCTATCATCAGATGCTCAAAGAGCAATTGGAAGAGCTTGTCCCGCTTACTATGAAGGTAATTTTTGATTTTTGATTGAAATTATGAGCTCAAAAAATTGATAGAAATAGAGTGAAAAGGTCGAAAATTTTTAATTTTTAAAGCTATAAAATTAGAAAAAAATTGAAAAAATTATGCAGAATTTTGTTGATTTTTTAATATAAAAAATGAGCTAAATTTGAAAAAATTAATAAAAAAAAGGAAAAATTAACTAAAAAAATTTTTAAATTTGTTTAAAAAAAACTGGAATTTTTTTTTCAGAATTTATAGATTTTTTCGAAAATTTTCAGTCAAAATTCTAGAAGAAACATTGAAAAAAAATTTTGAAAAATTTTTTTTTCCATTTTTCCTAAAATTCTATAAAAATTTATCTTAAAATCACTGGAATTCTACACAAAAAAAAAATTAATTTCATAATTTTTAAGTAAAAATATTTTTTCAAACCTCCTAATTCGATTCAGTACGGATTTTAAGAGTTTTCAGAATTAAAAAAAATTTTCAAAAAAAAAATTTAACAAAAATTTAAAATTACAAAAAATTACCGTTTCACTACCAAAATAAATCTTTACAAATTATCAAGTTCACAATGTTCCGAATTCGAACGATAAAATTGAACTATTTATTTTCAGTTCGAACTGGTGCCGGCGGACGAGGGAAGTTGTCAAGGAGCCGCCCTCATTGCAGCCGTCGCCGAAAGATTGCAGTTGTAAAAATATCGATTTTTTTTTAAATTTTTATCTATTTTTTTATTTCTTTTTTTTATCAGCAACTTTGAGATTTCTAAACAAAATTTAGATTTTTTATTTTTTTTTCTTGTATTTTTTCCATTTTTTTAAAAATTTCTTTTCCGTGACGAGTGAGAATTTCAATTTTTGCAGTTAGGAACTTATTATTATTATTTTTCCTTTTATATTTGTCAAAAACCAATCAAAACCCCCATCGAATTTGCCATAGTCTCTCTCTGTTCCCCAAACTCTGTTGTAAAATGTGCATTTGCTCCCACTTTCCCTCCATTATGAGTGCTAGCCCCGCCCCCTTTTTCTCCTTTGTCATTATGTTTGGAAATAAACGAGGAATCTATCCCGCTTCTTATCGCATCACAATTTGACCCACATTTCCACTCTCGTTTTCACTTTTTCTCGATTCGCTTTTCGATTGCTTCTGGGGAGATTTGATTTTGATTTTTGAAGAATTTATTGATTTTTGGAAAATTATTGATTTTATAGGGAAGCATGATAACTGGATTGGTATTGGCAATGGTTTTTGGTAAGTTTTGAAACGGTTAAACTTTTTTTTTGAAATTTTTTTTAACTTTGTGTAAGAGATTATCAAATTCCACTGATTTTGGGGTTTATGGAAATTTTGAAACTGAATTTTTTTTTTGAAGTTTTTGATTTTAACGATTTTTTCGATTTTTTGAACTTTTTTGTTAAATATTTTGAAGAAAATTTGCATATTTTTTTCATAAAAATGTTTTTTGGAACCAGTCCACTACAAATTATAAAATTTTTATGAAAATAGGTTAAAAGTTTTTTTTGAAACAGGATTTTTTTCAATTATAACAAAAAACTATTAGAAATCAATGGGAGTTCAGCGCAAACAACACATCTCACGACAAATTGCGGACTTTTTACAAAAAATCCGCAATTTTTCGTCAGATTTGCTGTTTTCTACTGTGCGTCCAGAAACAACGTGCCCTTATGCTCCATTGACAAATCGGCAACCGCTTTGGCTGTAGGTCAAAATTTTTGGTTTTCGAATTTATTTTTTTCCGAATTTCCTTGTTTTTTCATGATTTTTGAGGTTTTTTGTTTGCAATTGCTTTCTCAGCACATGTAGAAGAGAAACAAATCGAAACATAAAGAAAAGAAATAAGAAAGAAGGGAATAATCAGAGATTTCGGATTTTTCTGCGAAAAAGCCGTTGTTCACTGAAAAAATGGGAATTCCAGTGAAAATAGGTGACAATAGTAGAGAAAATAACGTTTATCGTATCGAGAAATCACTTTTTGTTATGAAAAATTCGAAAAAACCTCAAAAATCATGAAAAAACAAGGAAATTCGGAAAAAAATAAATTCGAAAATCAAAATTTTTGACCTACAGCCAAAGCGGTTGCCGATTTGTCAATGGAGCATAAGGGCACGTTGTTTCTGGACGCACAGTATCATATCTCCATGATTCTTACAAAAAACACGCAAGTACTAACTGAAATCCAAACCAAACATGACAATTGAGACCTCATTGAAACAGCAACTATCAATTTTGCAGCCCTCGCCTCGGGAATCCCCACCCAGACGAAAGACGCTGCCCCTATAACGGTTCCGCCGTGTCCAGCCGGTTCTCGGCCGTTGTTCCGGCCGGACGGACTGCCGAGAAAGTGTCTGCCGCATCAGAACTCGTTGTGCATCAATGCGTTGCCGGATAAGGTGATTTTGATGGGAAATTCGGTTGAAAATCACGAAAAAACCACAAAAAATGGGCGAAATTGAAGAAAAAATGGGAAAAAACGGAGAAAATGAAGCTGGCGCCCTACGGGGTCAGCAAGTGCGCTCTATTGGACCTGGACGATTTTTTGGGTTTTTGAGTGTTTTCGGTTGTTTTTCGTGGAATTGATAATAAAATTGATTGAAAATCATAAAATACTGTCTATAGATTGAAAATTAAGAAAAAATTAAGAAAAAATCATGGGAAAAAGCGAAAAAACAAGGAAAAAGCATTGATTTGGAGATTATTTGCAAGTTGACAGTCTGCGTCTCCTCGAAACGTGTACTTTCTCACACAAGTTTACGATTTCGAGAGAGTTTTGTGTGAAAACTGTTGATTTTTCGGCCTTTTTTCTAGAAAATGATTGAAAGGTACTAAAATAAGACTGTAAACATTATTTTCGCCGAAAAATAATGAAAAATCACAAGAAATGGGCGAAATTGGAGAAAAAACGGAGAAAATCGAGCTTTTGGACAAGGGAGTCAGCAAATGCGCTCCATTGGACTTTGACGATTTCCGGGGTTTTTGAGTGTTTTTGGAGTGTTTTTCCAGTGTTTTGTATGGAATAAATGATAAAAATTGGTTTAAAAACATAAAATACTATCTATAGATTAAAAATTAAGGAAAGATCATAGGAAAAGTGCGAAAAAACGAAAAAAAAAAGCATAGATTTGGAGATTTTTACCAAGTTGGCAGTCTGCGTCTCCTTGGATCGTACACTCTCTCTCTCTCTCTCTCAATAGAGCGCGTTTCTTAACCATTTCTCGAGAATAATACGGTGTTTCTAACATCAAATAGCAAAGAATGTATGCTTTGTAGCCATAAAATGTGCAGATCATCAGTGGGGAATGACCAGAATAGTAAAACCAATTAAAAACCCTCAAAATTCCAGCCAAACGCGGACACGGTGTGCTGCTACCACAACCAGGTGGACTACTACTGCTGCCTGGACACGACGGAGCAGCAGTGCCCCGACTACCACCAGGTCACCGTCGTCATTCACAACAGCTTCCCCCAGAACCCGTTCGCACTGAAGAGCTTCTTCTTCAAGGACGGCATTGAGGATGATGTGAGTTAGAATGAGAAGAAAAAGAATGAAGAAAGGAAGACGTTCAGATAATCGACGCGACGTTCGGAAGAGGAGACGAGGGGCTTCAGAACGAGAACGGTATATTGGTACGTCATCAGACGAACACCAATGAGATTTTGAAACAGTAACTTTTTTTTGCTGTTTCATTGATTGTTTATGATTTTACCTCAATTTCCCCTTATATTATTTCAGTGTAACTTTAATAATAATATTCATGATAATAATAAGATAATAAAGTGTACATAAACTTTCATTCAATAATTAATTCTTCTTCGGACACCCTTGATTTCCATACCCATCCAAATCGGTGTTGAAATAATGCGTATGATCGTTCCAACTCAAATCCGCATTCTGATTGGAGCAATAGAAGCCGTCGGCCTCTTGACAGACGTGATATGGGGAGCCCACTGTCATGTCGTTGTTGTACCTGAAAGGATTGCTGTAGGGATGAATATAATAATGTATGTTTCAGTTGCATGTTAAGTGGAAGTGTTATTTTTGAGTTTTTGGTTCTGACATAGCGTATAATGTATAGATTTATGTTTCAAAAAGTTGATATCATTGGATTTTGGTAAAGAATGCGATCGTACATAGGTTTCGAATCGATATTGTATTAAAAGGGGCGTGGCCTATTCTTTCAATTTCCGTCATAATAAGTTTAAAAGCAAATGAATCATTGGTTTCAAGATGTTTAGACCCAATTCTTTCAAAAAATCAACTCAAAACGACGCCAATAATGGGTCTCAAAGCGTCAAATGAACTACCGTAACCTTAACTCACCAAATCTCTGTCCTATGATGATACATCTTATCATGATCCACCAATTCGTACTGGAAAGGCACATGAGGCACAATATCATGTTGATGAACAACTCGGAATGAGTAGGCGAACTGGAATCTTACAATTAGTTTATCAAACTTTCTTCTACTGAAAGAGAGAAGCTCACTGTATTCTGATGCCACATCGCATAAGCATAGTCTCCGGTTCTCGGTTGACCCGCTGTGAGCACCTTTACGTTGTCTGGCTTGAAGAGCCCTGTCTTGACAACCCATGATGCTCCGACACTCGCCAGAGCGGCTCCCAGGGAGTGACCGGTGACCTGGAAAGGATTACGGTAGGTTACTGTACTTAAAAGGTTCTCGAGTTATACTCACCCACAACTCATAATCCGGATATCTGTACTTTAAATTCCGCATCTCCGCCTCGAGCCCGCCCTTCCAGAGAGCCAAGTAGGCGTCGTAGAAGAACTCGAAGATGTATCCCGAGTCGAAGAAGGCCTTCTTGGCCACAAAGTAGTTGAGGATCTCCTCCTCGAGCTGCGTGCCCGAGTTGGTGGCTCGGAACGACATCACCAGGATCTTCTTGGAGGTGTCCACGGCGGTGAGCATCGCGCAGGTGGTCACTGGAGCATTATTATTATTATCAAATTATAATGAATCATGTGGACTAACAAGGAAGAATGGGGCTCGGGTCGCTGCAATTGACGAGAATGTGCTTCGACAGCTTCATTGTTGGCCAGTTGTTACTGAAAGGATCATTATAGAAAGGGCGGGGCTTATTGAAAGGGGCGAGAGCTCACTCAAAACACTTCTGAGCTCTTGTAGCATCGGTGGCACTGGCTCCGAACAATGGAAGCCATTTTGTTCGCGCCTCATTGTCATCATAAGTGGCGTTTGGAGCACGAGGACAGTTGATAAGGTGCTGGAGGTACGGTACAGAACTTGGAATTGTAATGATTAGAATTAATTACAGTTTTAATAACATTATAAGAAGATACTGTTTGGTACTAAATGGCTTTGTTCGTCCCTACAGTAATCCAATAGCTGAAATCGTATTACTGCAAACGAAATAACAATTCAAAGTGAATAACTCTCAACTTTACAGCTTCACTGAAACCGTAACCCACCGTAATACTATTCAGACACACGGGACTATTGCACAGCTTCGTGTCGGCACAATAACTGCAAACCTCAATTCTACAGTAATCCCTTTTCCACTACACTCACTGATTGCCAGAATTCAGGCACTCTTCGCAAGACTGAAGAGCCCATGCTGCTGCTCCAAAACAGCCCAAGAAGACCAAGAATTTCCACATGATTTCCAGGGAAACTACCTGAAATTTTTAGGGAATATCAAGTTGTTTGCGAATGATAAGAACCACGTGGAGTTTGTGCATTTTATAATGATCAGTTATCAGCGAAAATTTCGGAAATTGTCGGAAATTTGGAGAGGTCGTAAAACGGTGATGATCATGAACGATGTGACTAGAGAGTTTTTGATGGAAAATGTGATTTCAATTTAATTTTTTATTGATTGAAACAGTGTGTGAAGTTTGAGCCCTTGTAACTCCGCCCACTTTTGCTCTTTTTGGCTGAAATTTTCTGAAAAGACGCATTGATATGAGAGCTACAAGTTGTCAGTTGAGCACTTTGAATGAAAATCAAAATGAGCCGAGTTATATAGACATTCATAAATGACAAATTTAGTGTGTTTCAGAAAAATCAATATATCATTGTCCATTCTACGTTTCATAAAAAGTTTATAACTGATAAGTTGTAGCTCTGATATCAATGAGCATTTTCCAAAAAATTTGAGCCAAAAAGAGCAATAATGGGCGGAGTTAGAGCACTTTGAACATGCACCAAATTAAACATTTTATTACAGTGAAAATTATGACTTTTTCGGGCAGCCCTGATCGCCATAAACATTGAGATCAGTATTGAAATAGTGCGTATGATCGTTCCAACTGAGATCCACTTGCTGATTCACACAATACAATCCATCCGCCTCTGGACAGATTTGATACGAGGAGCCCACCGACATGTCGTTGTTGTACCTGCAAGGATTACTGTAGAATTGAGTCCAAAGGGAAAGAAAAAAGTTACCAGACTTCCGTTCGATGGTGATACATCCTGTCATGATCTACTATTTCCTCTTGGAAAGGCACATGGGGCACGATGTCGTGATGATGGACCACTCGGAAGGAGTAGGCGAACTGGAAACTTGGAAGTTCGTTTATGACATTTCCTGCTATTATGAGAGAGAGGAGCTCACTGTATTCTGATGCCACATCGCATAGTCATAGTCTCCAGTTCTCGGTTGACCCGCTGTGAACAGCTTCACGCTGTCAGGCTTGAAGAGCCCTGTCTTGACAACCCATGATGCTCCGACACTGGCCAGTGCGGCTCCCAGGGAGTGACCGGTGACCTGGAAAGAATTACTGTAGATTACGGTAGGTTACTGTACTTATAAGATTCTTAGAAGGCTCTACTCACCCACAACTCGTAATCTGGATACTTGTACTTTAGTGTCCTCATCTCTGCCTCGAGCCCGCCCTTCCAGAGAGCCAAGTAGGCGTCGTAGAAGTACTCGAAGATGTATCCCGAGTCGAAGAACTTCTTCTTGGCCACCAGGTAGTTGAGCACCTCCTCGCCGAGCTGCGTATTCCCATAGGTGGCTCGGAACGTCATCACCAGGATCTTTTTGGAGGTGTCCACGGCGGTGATCATGGCGCATTGGGTGGCTGGAAAATGGAATAAGTGAGAGAAAGATAAATGTGCTCAGGTGCTCACTAGGAAGAATTGGGCTCGGGTCACTGCAATTGACGAGAATCCTCTTTGACAGCTTCATAGTGGGCCAGTTGTTACTGAAATACGATGTCTAGGAAGGGGTGGAGCTTGGAGCCTACTCAAAACACTTTTGAGCCATGAGAGCATTGGTGGCACCGGCTCCGAACAGTGGAAGCCATTTTGTTCGAGCCTCATTGTCATCATAAGTGGCGTTTGGAGCACGAGGACAGTTGATAGGCTTCTGGAAAAAGAGCACTTTATCTTGTAAGTGAAACTGCAACTTACTGTAATAGTATTCAAGCACACTGGACTATTGCAAAGCTTCGTATCCGCGCAGAAACTGAAAACTTACTTTTTATATTATGATAATCTAATATCAGATTATCATAAGCCTAATACTTACTGATTCCCAGCATCCAGACACTGTTCACAGTTCAATAACCCGTCGCAAACGACAAACAGAATAGTCAGCAGAATGATGTGCATTTCCAAACGACAATGATAAGCCCATAATGATAATGTATATATTTATATTCAATTAAGGGGCGGAGCACTAAAATGTACCCTGTGTCTATAGCTTTGTAGGCAATGGGACTTGGAAATTTGGAAAGAAGTTTTTTAAAGTTCAATGAGTAATCTGAAACTTGACAAGTTATGATAAGCAGATTATGAAACAGGAGTTATTAATAAAAAGGAAAATGAGCGGAAGTATTCTAATAGTATTGTTGGTTAATAATTGAACTTTGTGATTTGAAAGTGAGCATTTCGTCATCTTTACTACGTCAACTGATAGTGTTTTTATTGCAAGTTGGGTGCGGGAGAGGCTAGAAATAAGAGGGAGAACTTTGTAGCTTTTTCATGAAAAAAGGGGTACAGTAATCTTGTTAAAGGCGCATAACACATTGACACTTTCAAATTAAGAAAATATGGGATTTGGGTTACTGTAGAGATGGAAAGTCCGTGATAAGTGTAGTCGGTGTGTACACCAAATGTTCATACAGTAATCTAGAGTTAAACAAATTTTACGGGGATCTGGGTTACTGTAGATAAGAAAATCTGTGATCTGTAGTCTGTACACCAAATGTTCCTACAGTAATCTTGTAGGGTTTAAAGGTGCATAACACATTCACAAGTTTGGAAGGGGCTGGGGTTACTGTAGGTTGAAAAGTCCGTAGTGTAGTCTGTGTGCACACCAAATGTTCATACAGTAATCTTGTACTTTTAAAGGCGCATAACACATCCACAAGATTGAAGTGAGTTCGGGTTACTGTAGATTGAAATGTCTGTATTATCTGTACCCTGTGTTTACGCCAATTTTAAATACAGTAATCTCATTGGCTTTAAAGGCGCAAAACTCACCAAAAATGAAGCGTTTGAATACTGAAGATCAATGTCTGTTTTATTTTTAGTCGCTCTATACACCATTTTTGATACAGTAATCTTGTATTTTAAAGGCGCATAGCACACCCAACCCATTTTATTTGGTGTTGAATTACTGTAGATTGAAAAGTCCGTGTTATTTGTAATCTGTGTGTGCACAAATTTTGAATACAGTAACCTTCTTTAGGATTTTCAACTACATCGTAAAGTTTTGTATGACAATGTCCCTATTCTTCGTGGCCTTTCTGATAAAATCATTTTGGTACAGTAATCTTTTAAGGCACACGTGAAATTTTTAAGAATTACCGATTCATTTCAAATCTTTCCCATCATGATGGTTTCTTTCCGAATATACATTGGACTACTTTTCGTCGTAACAGTAACCCATGGCGCCGAATACATTGACGAGCTCATCGGCAAGTACAACGTGGCCAGACAGCAGATGAAGGCGTTCCTGGGCGTGGAGGGATATGTTCGTGACCTGGTGAGAACTATTAGCTCATTGGGAACGTGTAAAAAAACTGAAAGATGCTCCAGAAATACGACTTCAAACTGTGGGATCGCGTAGGTGGGAATCTCTCCTGTGACAATATGAAACCTGGCAACGACTTCCGCTTCTTCCATGTCCCTGGAGACCAGCTCACCGCCGAGTTTGAGCAAAAGAAGAATGAGAAGATAATGACAGCGATGAAGGAGAATCGGTGGACGGAGGTGTTGACCTGGATGAAAGGGAATCCGACGGAGGCGATGGTGTTCACTCAACGGTGGGTCGAGTGTCGCAATTTCAACTGCACGAGGAGGGAGGGAAACGCCACGTTGCATTACTATTTTGCGTGTGCTATTAGTCCGGTGTGAGTGGGTTTGTCTGTCTGTCGTTCTGCTTCATTTTTATTGAAAACGGACTTTGATTATGATAATTGGTCCGAAGTTTAGATGAGTTTGGTACCTGCCAGTTGGCACATCGTTGATCTTTTATAACTCCGCCCACTTTTGCTCTTTTTGTCTCAAATTTTTTGGAATTGCTCATCAATATCAGAGCTATAAACTCTCTGTTGAACACTTTTTTCCAAAATCAAAGTTGTCCGAGTTATTTCCATAGTTTTGAAACCTCTCCTTTTCTATTTTTTCCCGATATCATTCAAAGAACTTTAAATTCCAAGCTCATTTTCGATTTTCATTCAAAGCTTTTTACTGATAAGTTGTAGCCCTGATATCAACAAGTATACCCCCAAAATCTGAGCCAAAATGAGCAATTGTGGGCGGAGTTATGAGCCCAAAACCACATTTCAGTGGAAACATCAGCAAAGCCGACTTTTTTCAACCGGAAGACGTCACGACTTCTGAACCTCCAACACCATCAACATCTTCGACATCCACATCATCTGAACTCCCTACGACTTCAGAAGTCCCCACGACTTCAGAAGTCTTGACGTCTTCTGAAGACCTTGACGATGGCCTCGACTACCCGCAAATGACGAATGGAGTATTCAAACGGTTTTTCAGTTTGGTTGGATTCGCTTTTCTGATGCTTCTGATTCTCTGGTTTATGATTTATGAATAAACGTGTCCTGGAAATATCTAGTAGTGAATTTGAATTTATTTTTTAGTTTTTCAAGTCTAAAACACGATGACTTTATCAATGCTCTTTTCAATTCTCCTTTTCATAACCTCTCCAGGTACTCCTTTTTCTCTCCAGAGCTTCATAGCACATCTTCCCTTATCAGTATGCTCACAACGTCTGAATTCCAACTACATGTACGCGTGGAATGCCAACCGGATGATGCTCGCCTCGCACTTGAAAATGCAAGAGATAATGAGCACACTGGTAAGTCCGAACTACACCAACTCCTCCCCCTCCCCCCACTTTTATTTTCAGAGATACGATGAAGACTTTGCCGCCCTCGCAGCAGACCCCTCTCTATCCTGCTCTGAGCTCAAGCCCCGCCCATTTTATCGATTCTTTCTGATACCATCGGATCGAGCCAGTTCGGATAGAGAGCAAGAGTTTGAAGACGCCTTTTTGGGTTTCCTTGATCAGAAGCTCTATCAGGATGCGGTGAATGTGATGGAGGGGACGATGCTGGAGACTCTTGTGCCGGGACAGACAGGCGTGGGGTGTGCGAGAAAGTACTGCACGAGGATGGGAGACAATGCCACTTATTTGTATGATTGGCTGTGTTTTATTGGACCGAAGTGAGCTGGGAATTGCTCTTTTTGGCTGAGAGTTTCTGGAGAGACGTAGGGATATGAGAGCAACAAGTTATCTGTTGAAAACTTTTCATGAAATTAACTGAAAAAAATGATTTCCACTCTTTCTGATTTCCATACAGTACTCTGATACCAATTCCAGAAAGTCTCAGTACAAAAAAGAACAATTGTGGGCGGAGCTAACCGTTTTCAGAGGCACTGTGAGAGCTGAAGACTTCATCGTCAGACAGCGAATCGATATGAGGAACAACCGTGTCTATTTGGACGATGAATCGGGAACTACAGAGCCGGCTCCCGAGGCGATGAAACAAACATGGAGTTTGGCAAAGTGGAACTTTGATTTTAACACCGTTTTATTGTTTTCAGTGATTTCTCTTCTATTAGATTCTGTATGAAACAGTTTATCAATGCAAAGTCCTCATTTAACTTTGGAGCTCCATATCTCGGCTCACAGAGCTCGCTGGGAAAAATGGAGCACAGTTCTGAACTCGTCATAACAAGAGCTTTCGAATGATAGTAAATTCATAAAAATAATCTGAGGTCTCATGAGACTAGTTGCTATTTGAAACTGAAAAAATTGATCTGATTCAAAGTTGAGGTTCCACACTGATAAGTCCACAGAGATTCACAATGTGATCTATATCACTCGAAAGCTCTTGTTTTTCCGAGTTCAGAACTGTGTTCCATTTTTTCCTCCGAGCTCTGTGAGCCGAGATATGGAGCCTCAACTGATCCGAATTGCACCAAAATTTTTGGAGCTCTACATCTCGGCTCACAGAGCTCGGTAGAAGAAATGAAGCACTGTTCTGAACTCGTCAAAACAAGAGCTTTCCAATGAATCCAAGAATTCATCTTTCCGACGTGAAACCTGAAACTTGAATCAGTTCATGTGCCACGTGGAGGCAGAAACGAGGGCATTGCGTGACCTCCAACTCCGCACCGCCCTTCCCTCCACCTCGACAAATTCAGTTCGAACTTTGAAATCGACATGAACAGAATTCTGATTCTGCTTCCCGTGCTCTTCGTCTCCGTCTTCACCGCCAATTTCGATGTCCCTATAGAGGAACTCCAGAAGAGATTAAACAGCAACTTCGAAGAAATGGTCAAAATTTTCAACGAAGGAAGAAAACAACTTTCGATTGAAGTGCACTTCAAAACAATGAATTATTTGGTGAGTTGTGAGCCACCGTATCCAATTTTAAAGTGAGCATTTCCAGACGATCAGTCCAGAATTGATGGGGATTGCGAAAACGAGAAGTTGTGACGGACCTCCTGGACGCGATCATCGTTACTTCAAGATCTTTTTGAATGAGCAGAAGTTTGAAGAAGAGACTAAGAAATTTGAAAAGACTGTGGCGTTAATGGACCAGGATCTGCAGAAAGGACTGGCGAGCATTGGCGACTCGGCTTATTTTTTAGAGCTGCTCCACCCGACACAGTCGATGATCGGATGTGCTGTAAGAACGTGTTCGGACACACCCACTTTACTGTGCGTCTTTGGACCGAAGTGAGTTGCGGAACAGTTATCGAAAATGCAATTCGGAATTCAGAGGAACTATTTCTGCCAGCGACCTCGAACTCCAACCGATGCCAGACGGTGCAAAGCGCAAAACGAACTTTCAGGAGCTGGGTGAAAAATCGAAAGGCTTTAACCCCGGAATGATGACACCGGTGAAAGAGGGCGACTCGCTCAACTCGGCCAACTCTGCGAGCACTCTTCTCTCTCTGCTCATTGTGGCTCTTTTCTTGTGATTATTCGAATAAACTCGTGCACTTTTTTGTTTTTTGTTGTGAAACTTATACCATTCGAAAGCTCTTGCTTTGAAGAGTTCAGAACTGTGTTTACTTTTTCTCAATGAGCTCTGTGAGCCGAGCTATGGAGCTTTAACTGATCTGAATTGCACCAAAAATTTGAAGCTTCATATCTTGGCTCACAGAGCTCGGTAGGAAAAATTGAACATAGTTCTGAACTCGTTATAACAAGAGCTTTCGAATGATATAGGTTTCATTTGAAAACTCCAAGGACGGAGCAAAAACGAGAACATTGCGTGACCTTCACACATTCCCTTTACCAGTGCAAGTTCAGATTTTTAGTTTGAACTTTGAAATCGACATGAAGAGAATTCTGATTCTGCTTCCCGTGCTCTTCCTCTCCGTCTACACCAATATAGACCGAATCCAGAATAACTTTGCAGAGAAACAAGAAAAATATGTCAATCTTTTCAACGAGATGCGAGAAAACATTTCGATGGAATCGCATCTGAAAACAATGAACAAATTGGTAATCCACTAATAAACGTTCGAATTTTAAAGTGAGCATTTCCAGACGATCAGTCCAGAATTGATGGAGATTGCGAAAACGAGAAGTTGTGATGGACCTCCGGGACCCAATCATCGTTACCTCAAGATCTTTTTTGATAAGAAGAAGTTTAGAGAAGAATTGTGGAGAGAACACAATATTGTGGCGTTATTGGACAAGAATGTGGAGAAAGGAATGGCGAGCATCGGTCACTCGGCGTTTATGTTGGAGATGTTCCACCCGACGCAGTCGAAGATCGGGTGCGCTCCTAGAATGTGTTCGAACACACTCACTCTCATGTGCGTTTTGGGACCGAAGTGAGTTTTTTTTCGCAAAGAGGAAATGAGGGAGTGGGGTGGCGAACCCATCGGACCCCCCAAAAGGGATCCGACTCGATGGCAAGCGCGCTAACCACTACGCCACCGGGGCACGCGGTCAGCGAGGGGGAAGAGTGCGTACAAGAGGAAGGCAAAATTCAAAATTTTCAGAGAAACGATGTCTTCTGCCGACTTCCAACTGCAAGATGGTGCAAAGAGCAAGATGAGATTTCAAAGGCTGCGTGATATAACGAAAGGAATGGGAAAAAGGATGAAGAAGGACAACTCGGCGAGCACCATCTCCATCTGCTTCCCTGTCCTGATTGTAGTGCTATTCTTGTGATTTGTCGAATAAACTTTGTGTAGTTCTCGTGAAGAAGCGTGACCTTCCACGTGTCATCCGGCAAGTGCCGCCCGTCTCTCCTCAATTGATTTAGTTCCTAGTTTCAATATATGATGAGCGATTTCTTTGCGAGAGAGGGTTTATTGGTGATTTTCGAGTGGAGCAGTTTGGAATGGTAAATTTGTGCATATTTTTAAATGGAATGTGTGCTTTTTACAGTGGAAGGATGCAAGTGGAGATTCTGGAGCACATTGTGGATTAGAATTGGTCGAGAAGCACACTATGATAAAATAAAATGATTTTGAATTGAAGCATGTTCTTTTGGGGTTAGAGAGCAGACAACGAGAAAGTTTTGTCTGCGTCTCTTATGAAAAGTTTGTCTAACAATCTGCGTCTCCTTCGAGTGTCGGTGTTTTCACTCTCTAACCATCTGCGCCTATTCAATTGGTGTCTTTCGGTGTCTGCGTCTATTCTAGAGCGCCTCTCTGTCGGGTGTTTTTGTGTCTGCGTCTCTTACGTTCAATTTCTCTAGCCATCTGCGTCTATTCAATTGGTGCCTCGTGGTGTCTGCGTCACTTATGAGAGTGTGTTGTCTATTTCTCTAACAACCTGCGTCTATGACGGACTCTTTCTTTTTTTGAGGTTTTCTGTGTCTGCGTCTCTTATGGAAAGCTACTTTCAGTTCCTCTAACAATCTGCGTCTATTCTATAAGTGCCTCTCTCTCTCTCTCTCTCTCTCTCTCTCTCTCTCTCTCTCTCTCTCTCTCTCTCTCTCTCTCTCTCTCTCTCTCTCTCTCTCTCCATCCACGTGCCCCAACCTCTCCAACACCCCCGTGTACCAATTCCCCACTTCCTCCGCCCCCTATAAAAGACCTTTCCAACCAGCACACCATCGAGAACAATGAACCTATCGGCAGCTCTGGGAGCCGTGCTCCTCCTCCTCCTCGAGACGGCCGCCCTCCTCGTCGACAAGCCAGCCATCCTCGTCGAGTTCAACATGATGCGCAAGTCGATCGGCCGCAAATTCAAACTGCCGCCGATGCCGTTGCTCGAGTGGGACGAGCAACTCGTTTCGCAGGCGAGACAAATGGACACCAACTGCAGCCTCCTGCTCCCGGGAGCCAACTTCCGCTACCTGCTCTATGATGCGAACTCCGCCACCGATAAGGTCGAGAAGCAGCTACTGAACGCGGTGCTCGGAAAACTGCAGGCTAAGGATAAGGAGGGCGCTCTCCAGATTCTCAGGTCCCTGCCAACGACTACTCTCGGACCGTTGGAGTTCTTGGACCCGATTCAGACGCGCGTTGGATGCATCGACTACAAGTGCCACGTGGAATTGCCGCTGCCGCTGAGCAACGAGCCCGTCGTCATGGACTACAGTACTCTGTGCGTGGTGGGACCCAATGGCGAGTCGCCCATCGACAGGATCGATCGACTGGTGTCCGCCAGAAGATAATGATGATGCTTGGCTCCAACTGTACTTGTCTGGTTTCGGAGAGAATGAAAGAATGTATATAATAAAGAGTTGGATGATGGAATTTGTTGTGTTTTTTGTGTTTTTCCCCCTTTTTGGTGGAGTTTGAAAGGCTTTGGAAAAATTGATTATATATTCAGAATCAGCATGAAAAGGGCTTTCGAATGATATATAATACACTTTGAAGTCATAAATTTGAATTTTCATCCAAATTCCCAAAAATGAAGATGTGAAAATTTACAGAAATTTTTTTTCAGAATTTCTTGGAATTTTCTTATATCAGTTGATAGAGAATTGTCTCAGGAATAGATCTAACTAATTTTCAGCTCGAAATCTTTAAAACATGAATTACAAATGATAAAACAAAATTTGACGATTTTTCTCTGCGTCTCTCGCGCTTTCAGTGCTTTGGCGCGATCTTTTTTCAAAAAACACCAATTTTCAAACCGGATTTTGTCCCACTATTTGGCAGAATTTAGAAAAACTGTTCATATATTCAATCAGCATAAAAAGGGCTTTCGAATGATGTATAACACACTTCATGATCATGAATTTGAATTTTCGTCCAAATTCCAAAAAATGAAGGTTGATGTGAAAAATTTGGAAAAAAAAATTTCTAAACTTTTTTCGAATTTTCTTATATCAATCGATAGAGAATCGTCTCAGGATTCATTCTAACTAGTTTTCAGCTCAAAATACATTCTGAGAATGCAGAGAAATAGTGTGTAAACAAAGAGAGCGCAGAGAAAAAGAGTGCTCTGAAACACATCTACTTTGATCAACTCGTGCAACTTCCACTAATGATAAGAAAGTTATCAGTTCCTGATTGCCATGCTAAAATACTCCACGAGGAAGTGAATTTGCAGGAAGTATAATATTTCCCAACTATTTACTTCCGTGTTCTCTGCGTCTCTCGGACTTACACACACTCTCTCTCTCTCTCTTTGTCTCTCTTTCTCTGCACCCTCTCACTTTTACATACTCTTTTCTGATCTTTTTTGAATTTGTTCAGAAAAAGATTCCAGATGTCAATCAAATTTATCAAAAAATGATCTGATAATAAAATAGAATCACTACGAAACAACCACTACAAAATGATCAGTGGGCGGAGCTTGGCGCCATTATAAAAGTGGAGAGTTACAAAAACTTCATCTGGAGAATGACGAAAATACACGCTCATGAGCCCATTGCTCATGCTCCAAAAGAGCACTTTGCCTATCGTCTGGCCACTCCAAATGACCATGCTGCGATTCTAGAGTTTATGGTCCAGCACTTTTATCCAGCGGAGCCGTGCTCACAGGTTTGTGCTCTTTTTTGTTGCTCCAAAAATCAGTTCTATAGGCTCTCGGGATAGCTATAGAAGAGCTCCGACCCATCTACTCGGATCTAATTGTCAGATGCCTCCAGTTTCCATTCTCCACCATCGTCACTTCTGAATCAGATGACGTCGTTGGCATTCTGGTGAACTCGATTTGGAAGCGAGAAGACGTGGATGGCGAGGGGGCGGACTACGAGATGGCGGAGAGTCAGTCGGAGGCACTCAAGAAGTTTGGTGAGCAGTTTTATTTCAAACAAAGTTATCATCACGATTCCAGTGGGCATTCTCAACGAGTGTCACTCTGACTTCTGGAGCCTCGCGCCTCCAGAAGTGCACGTCGTCATCCACCGTGAAGTGTCGTGTGTGGCGCCATCCTATCAGAGACGTGGAATCGCCACGCGGATGCTCACTGCGAACATGGAGCCGCAGAAGCTGGTGGAGTTCGGGGTGGACGGGGTGATATCGGAGACCTCCTCGAAGGCCAACCAGGTTTTGTTGGAAAGACACGGATTCAGATGTCTGAAGGAGATACCGTACGCGACGTTGAGGAACGGGGAGGGGGAGGAGTTGGAGGCGAGCGATGGCACCAAGGGATTGCGGCTCAATTTGAAGTTGATTGGCGGTTTTGAGCAGTGAAATGAAGGGATAATTTACATTTTTGAATAACACGATAAAGTCATACTGGTTTTGAAGCATTGTTTTATGGAAACAATTAAAAAACGAGTTCCTTTCTGTTACCCTCTCGGTGGAGAAGGGCGTCCAGCTGTTCGACGACTCCTTGTCTTTCCCGGTGCCGGCAGAAGTCGTCGGTGTCTTCGGAGCTGCTTTCTTGCTCCGGAGGGACATGAAGACTCTGGTCGATGCCGACGAGACAGAAGACCGTCCCGATGACGACAAAGATCATCGCGATGTTCGACGCAGCTGCAGAAGAGGTGGCGGTTTTAGGTGTAGGTACAGGTACAGGTGCAAGTGCAGGTGTAGTTGTGGTCGCAGCTGTAGATGTAGTCGTCGTGGTGTACTTGGTGCAGACGGGATCTGAAAATGATATTGATTTCAGGAATTTCGATACAATTCCTTACATGCGTGCAATTGAGGCACTTCCTTGCAGGCCTTTTGAGTTATTTGAAACATGTGATCGTCGCATTCCTCTGAAATTTCGAACTGTAAATATGGTTTCCGTCTAAATGTACCTTTGGTGTTGTTTGCCAGACAAGCCAAGTGCAGTTTTTCGGCGTTTTGTGTGCACATATCCGGCAAAAACTTGCAAGAGGATGCGAGACCGCTCAGCCTGAAAAACATTACATTTAAGATACATAAAACTTGTCAAACTTTCACAAAAGCTTACCCTTTGTCTAGGGAGTAGTTGTTGACGGCATCGACTCTGAAGAAGGAATTTTACATCGGGAACTTCCATTAGAACACACCTGATGTGAGCGACGAGGAGGGCGAGGAGAACGAGAGAGACCTTCATTGAGATGGATTCAGCTGACTTGGCAGATGAAGTATCAGACGATCCTATAGAAGACGTGCAGTGGTAGTTGTCGATGGTTCAATGGAGAGAACCCCGGCTTTTATAAAGTCCGAATGTGGAGCAGTCTCATGTCATCAAAGCAGGGAGTCAGGACGGTCGAGGGTACAGGGCAAGACAGTCCGGTCACACTGTCGGAAGGTCTTTGGAAGAAGCTTCTAGAACCAGGGAAATTTGAAATAAATAGAGGTTACACTGACGCATACTCTCCGTCCACATGCTGTGATTTTTAATTAGTTAGTAAGAATACAGACGATAATGATTGCATTTTCTATTTTCTAGTTTATTTCAAACAAGTAACAATAAGTTCTCTGTTGCTTCCTACTGCCCAGTTGTCGTACTCATTCCTGTAGTCGTCGTCGTAGTTCTGACAGTGGACACTTTGCTCGGAATCGCATTTGATTGAGCCGGCTGAATCGTGGAAATCGGAGCTTCCGTCTTCTTCTTCCTCCTCCGGATGACCACGACAACTCCGATGCATGACACACAGCAGACGATGCCGACAACGACGATGATCCAAATGATCGTCTCTTCAGAAAATGAATCGGTCGTAGTTGTAGTCGTCGTGGTGTAGGTGGTGCAGACGGGACCTGAAACAGCTTCCATTTTCAACGAATCTTGGTAGCGTTTTACCAGCGGACACTTTAGGGATTTCCTTGCATGACTTTTGCACTATTTGAAACATGTGATCGCTGCAGATATCTGAAACAACGTATTGCAATTTCATTCTCAACTCTTTCATCCGATTACCACAGGAGAATTTCTCAAGACAACTGACGTGCAACAATCGAGCAAATTTAGGACAATCACTCGGCATTACCTCACAAGCAGCATATAGTCCCATCTTTCTGCAGATTTTGAAAACTGATTTAAAACCCCCGAAGAGCCCTCTTTCACCCCCAATCGTTCGTTTGTGCCGATCAGCCCGGTTACTTAAAAGGTTCCCTTGTGAAACACATCGTATTTCAATTTCTTGAACTTTTACTATTAGGTAAGGGAGAAATGATTTTCCGAAATTTTTAAAATTTTCCCCACGAAAAGTCCTAGAGTTTCTATAAGTTTCCTAGTGTATATTAGTGTAGAACGTTCTGAAAGCTTTTCCCTCATGCCGATGAAAGGCACTCGTGCTTGCTGTTAGAGCTTCCATGAACGATTTTTCGAGACGTCATTTTTGACTCCCCATCTTCCGTGAGTTGTCTCTCGGCACCTCTGAGACGGAGACGGCTGAGAATAAATGCGAAATGTTCGGAGAGGGAACCGCTATCGATCGCACCATCAGCCGTCGATTCTATCCCTTCGAGTAAGGAGAACAAGTCTCGAAGGCAAACCTCCCCTTATCCGAAAGCATGTCGAGATTGGCGAGCAACTGCTTGCTGTCGTGAAGGGCAAGTCCAATGAGGCTAATGGCAAACTGGAGACAATGTCCCACTACAGCCACCACACTATCAAAAATAATCTCAACTAGCTTGGTTTCCGAAGAATAATGGCTCAATGAGTTCCTCATGAATTGCCATATTTCAAAAACTGACTCGAGTGACCATTTGTCAGTCTCTCCTCTTTACTCCGCAGGGTTTCCGGCCGACTTCGTGATAGGGAACAAGATCTGGGTACTCTACAATAATATGACCCATCATCCAGTTTGAATTCTTCACGGCGAGGACCCTAGGCGCAACCGAAACCAGAAATTCACGATGGAAAGTGTTTGCTCTCGTGCTTCTGGGATATGAAGGGAACGCTGTTTCTGAAGTTTATTCCGCAAGAAAGAATAATCACAGCTTCCACCTACATAGATCAGTTAGGCTCCCTCGTCCCTTCCCTCCGAGAGAAACGCCCGAGACTCTCCACAGTTCACCTTTTTTATCACAAAGGTCGTTTACACGGGGCTTCGGTCACTCGGGTCAAACTTTAGGAGCTGGGCAGGGCTACGGTTTTTTATATGTCATACTTGCCAGATACTTTATCTTCAAATTAGCATGTGTTCAACCCACTCAAGCAGTTCCTCAGAGAGAAACAATTAAAAACGTTGAACCATCTCAAAATGGTAATTTGCGACTTCTTCTACTCTTGCCAGCCCGAATTCTGGACGACTGGAGTTGGGGAACTTTTCAATCGGTAGCTCACAGTTGTGACTAACACTGGTCAATATATAGTTGATTGATCGTTAAAGAAAAGAGAGAAAATTAAAAAACAAAAACTTCGAAATTTTCGGAAAATCATTTTTCCCCTTCCTGATATTACTTACCCATTTTCTAGAGAGTAGTCTTTGACAGCATCGTCAAAATTCACAGCGCTGAAATAAGATTGAAAAACTGCAACATCTTTTGGAAACGAACCTGATCTGGCTGAAGAGAAGGACGAGTAGGACGACAATTGATACCTTCATTTAGAAGAATTCGACTGACGTGGCAGATGAAGTGCCCGGTGTTCGATGTGGGAGAGAACAACGTTTCACAAACGGTCCGAATGTGGAGCAGCATCGTGCCAGTAAATCAGAGAGGACAGTCCGGTCACACTGTTGGAAGGTCTTCGAAAGAAGCTTCTCGAATCAGGGAAATTTGGAAAGAGAAATAGAGAAATGATCCACGACTAGAGACCAAAATTCAGATAGACCGACATTCTTCTTCCTGCTGGATTGCATTTCAAATTTTCCACGGAGAAACTGTCGAGTTGGAGGTATCGGAAGGAAAGATACTCAAAAAGCGTTCAAGAAGCAAGTTGTTTTATTGAAAATATTGACAATTATGTTAAACATTATAAAAAAAGATCAGACTCCGTCCCCCGCGGCCCCCACCCGCTTCGTGTCTGTCGTGGGCTCCATTATCAAGATTTCGTTCGATCGAAGCGGGTCCATGTCGAAGGGACTCGGGGGCGGGGGCATCGTCGCAATCTTCCTGCTCTTCGACGAGTCCTTGTTCTTGCTCGCGGGAGTGGAAGTCTTCTTTTTTGCCGGCGTGGAGGGTCCAGTGGGCGTCGGGGGCGTCTTGTGGGCCGGTGCTGCCTTCTTGCTGCGGAGGAACATGAAGACTCCGATCGACGCCGAAGCGAGGCAGCAGGCAGGGCGTCGTCGCAATCTTTCTGCTCTTCGACGATAAAGTAATCTTCGATCACTTCATTCATTTTTTGAGCTCTGCAAAACGGAATCCACATCGATGTTTTGCTTCAGAACTCACTCGCTGTGAGCGACCAGGAAAATGACGAGCAGAAGGAGACGTCGGAGAGCCATGATGACGGTTTGAAGAGCAGAATGGAAAGTTGAACGATCCGATAGAAGAGAAGCAGTAGTCGTTGTCGATGGTTTAATGGAGAGAACCCCGGCTTTTATAGAGTGCGAATGTGGAGCAGCCTCATGTCATTGAAGCAGGTAGTCAGGACGGTTGAGGGTAGGGGGCAGGACAGCCCGGTCGCGAAAAAGAACGACCAACTATGAAGCAATAGTTAGGCCACCTCCTGGCGGCCGCCATTTTTATTTTTCTCGATGTTTTCGTTTTTTTGCTATTTTTCATCAGTTTTTGCTGAAAAAATCGAGAAAAATAAAAATGGCGGCCAGGAGGTGGCCTAACTACCGCTCCACAGTGATCGTTCTTTTTCGCGACCCTTGCGCACGAAAAAGCGGATGCACAATAACACTGATGCATAATCTCCGTCCACATCCTGTAATTTCTTTGTTAGTACTGTTCGTCCACAAAAAACGTGCCCTTATGCTCCATTGACAAATCGGCAGCCGCTTTGGCTGTAGGTCAAAATTTTTTATTTTCGAATTTTTTTTCGTAGTTTTCAACCTGATTTCATTTTTTTTTCAGGATTTTTGAGGTTTTTTCTAATTTTTTATAACAAATAATGATTTTCTGTTATGATAATCGTTATTTTCGCTACCATTTTCACCCATTTTCACTGAAATTTCCATTTTTCAGAGGGTTTTTTCGCAGAAAATTCCGAAATCCGTGATTATTCCCGTATTTCTTATTCTTTTCTCGATTTTTCGATTTTTTTCTCTTCTATATGTGCTGAGAAAGCAATTACAAACGAAAAGCCTCAAACATCATGAAGATTTGTCAATGGAGCATAGGGGCACGTTTTTTGTGGACGAACAGTAATAGTTAAGATGATAGTGATTGCATATTCGATCACTGTCTAGTTTATTTCAAACAAGTAACAATAAGTGCTCTGTTGCTTCCTATGGCCCAGTTGTCGTGCTCATTCCTGTAGTCGTCGTCGTAGTTCTGACAGTGGACACTTTGCTCGGAATCACATTTGATTGAGCCGGCTGAGTCATGGAAATCGGAGCTTCCGCCTTCTTCTTCCTCCTCCGGATGACCACGACAGCTCCTATGAATGACACACAGCAGATGATGCCGACGACGACGATGATCCAAATGATCGTCTCTTCAGAAAATGAATCGTTCCACGTTGTAGTCGTTGTGGTGTGCGTCGTGCAGACGGGATCTGAAAATGGAATTAATTTCAGGAATTTCGATACAATTCCTTCTCAGGTAATTTTTGGCAGACGATGGGCATCTTCTGGGCCATTTGCCCATCAAAAAGGCCACTTATTTTAGTTCTGGGCAGACTGGCCCAGGGCAGGCTAAGGGCAAGGAAGCGGCAGCAGTGTTGAAGGCAATGGAAAAAAATGGGCAGAACAATGGCTGGTAGTGGGCAGGGGTGGGCAGGGATGGGCCGGTAGTCGGCATCTTACCGGCAGCTTCGCGGCAGTCTTTGGGCGAGCGAGAGATGAGCAAAACATTGGCGCATTTTCGGCTTTTTGAATTTTACTTTATTTGAAGTCCTATTATTCATCGTTTTCCTACTAAATTCTATTTTTTATTTTGCTTTTTTTATTCCGAAACATTGGATGTGTCAATAAAAAGGATGGGTGAGTTCAACGTATCTGTTTTCATTAAAAAAAAACGTTGTTTAGGGCTCAATCATCTGAAAAATCGATTTCATAAGAAAGAAGAGAGTGCTGTCTACCAAAGTCATTGGAAAAGGTATATTTCTCCCGAAAAATTCAAGACAAATAAGTCTTTATTACAGAAGCTGATCAAAGCGAGGGAGTGAGATCGCAAATCGCTGGAGAAGCTCCCAAACACTGCACATTTGGCAATCATCAACAACGACAAAACAACGGATTTTTAACGATATTTTCCATTTATGAGCAATTTTTTTTTTGTTCTTTTCCATGTTTTCTTTTTTTTTATACCTTTTTTTGTTAATTGTTGTCTAATTATGAAAAAAAATCTTTATTTTCAAAAAATCAATTCGCATCATGGGCAGCAAAACGGCAATTGGCCCACAATACGCGGCCAGTAAGTTCTCGATCGCGGCCAGCTGCCCAAAAAAGCGGCCAGTAACATTGAAATGCGGCCAGTTGCCCGCCATTTTTGCAGACGGGCCGACTGGCTTCGGCCCGTCTGCAAAAATAGCCCCACTGGCCTAAAATTACCTGAGTTACAACCGGCATTAGACTGCCGAGTGCCACGTAGAACCTGTCGAGTTGGAGGTATCGGAAGGAAAGAGACTCAAAAAGCGTTCAAGAAGCAAGTAATTTTATTAAAAATATGAAAAATTATGTTAAACATTATAAAAAAAGATCAGACTCCGTCCCCCGCGGCCCCAACCCGCTTCGTGTCTGGCAATCCATGATGACGGTTTGAAGAGCAGAATAGTAAGTTGAACGATCCGATAGAAGAGGATCAGTGGTAGTTGTCGATGGTTGAATGGAGAGATCCCCGGCTTTTATAGGGTCCGAATGTGGAGCAGCCTCATGTCATTAAAGCAGGGAGTCAGGACGGTCGAGGGTAGAGGGCAGGACAGTCCGGTCTTACTGTCGTGTACGGAGAATACATGAAAGTCCGACCTTCCAACAGTGTGACCGGCCCTGTACCCTCAACCGTCCGGACTCCCTGATTCAATGGCATGAGGTTGCTCCACATTCGGACTATATAAACCCCGGGGTTCTCTCCATTGCATCATCAACAACTATCACTGCTTCTACCAAGGATCGTTTGATACTACATCTGCCACGTCAGTCGAATCCATCGCAATGAAGGTGTCACTCGTGCTCCTCGCTCTCCTCGTCGCTCACGTCAGGTGCGTTCCATTGGAAGTTTCCGATGTGAAATCCCTTCTTCAGAGCTATCCAGTTTTCTAATGTCATCAAAAACTACTCCCTGCAGAAAGGGCTGGAGGTTCTCCCAAGCATTTGTGGAATAGAAGCCGGAGACTGTGGGAAGAAAGCTCAAGCATTGCACTCGGCTTGCTTGTCAAAGTTCAGCAAAGGTAATTGTTTCAAGCAATCTAAGTTTACAGTCCGAATTTCAGAGGTCTGTGACGATCACATGTTCCAAATTGCTCAAAAGACCTGCAAGGAAGTCCCAGAAGTGTCCGGTGGTAAGGAATTGTACCAAAGTTCCGGAAATCAATACCATTTTCAGATCCCGTCTGCACCACCTACACCACGACGACCACAACTACGACCGCCTCCTCCGCAGCAGCCGGCATCGCAATGGTCGTTGTCGTCGGTGTCGTCGGGACGGCCTGCTGCCTCGCTTCGGCGTCAATCGGAGTCTTCATGTTCCTCCGCAGCAAGAAGGCAACACCGAAGCCCGCACCAGCCCCCAAGACGCCCCCGACGCCCACTGGACCCTCCGCCCCTGCAAAAAAGAAGACTTCCACTCCCGCGAGCAAGAACAAGGAATGGTCGAAGAGCAGGAAGATTGCGACGATGCCCCCGCCCCCGAGCCCGTTCGACATGGACCCGCTTCGTTCCAACGAAATCTTGATAATGGAGCCCACGACAGATACGAAGCGGGTGGGGGCCGCGGGGGACGCAGTCTGATCTTTTTTATGATTTATAATTTTTATCCTTTTATAAATAAACTCAACTCGCTTCTTAATCGCTTTTTGAGTCTCTTTCCTTCCTATAGTATATATATTTAGGGGGCACTGTGAGGGGGCGTGGCCTGCCGTTTTTTCTCTTGGGTGCGTTTCCGTAAGTTTGAGAGGCTCCACCGTGTTCCTTTTTAGCATTTCAGATAATTTTTGGACTTTCCATAGTAAAGATTTTATTGAAAATGTCAAAAACTCAAAGACTAGAGAGCCAAACGAGTTATTATGGAAAAAGTGATTTCGAAGACAAAAATCATATTTTTTAAAGGTGTTCTAGGGTGATTACGCTGAATGTTCGAATTGATTCCTATAGATTTGAGTACGTAGAATCCGTTTTTCTTATCAGAATCAAGATTACACTGCGCGCATTTTCGCTATTTGAGTTCAAACTTCTGCTAACTATAGCGGAAAATTTTCAGCGATAACTCCTACTTTTTTTGAGAATAAAACCAGCCTGCTGTGGCGTCTCACGACGCCTCAACTTTTGTCCACTTCACGTTCTTTCTTTCCTTCCCCTACATGCACAGAGTTGACTACTCATACACACACACACAAACATCCCCCAACAGGATTTTAAATATAAGAAAGATGTTGTTTAATTTGTTTTTATAAAGAATGAGTTCACCGCCTCCAAATGACTTCGGAAGAGGGTTCCCACGACCAGGTCGAGCAAGCAAAGCAGGGGGATTGGAGATAAAGAGATCTAAAGTTGAGCACTGAAAAGATTACAAGTCCAGAAGTGTAGTAGTGTTGGTTTATTCAACGAATATTGCAAAAAAGTTTTATATACTTTTTTGCGAATTTGTTTTTGGATTGAACCCGAATAAAATTTTTAGTGCAGTTCAAAACTCGGAGTTCCATATTTCGGCTCACAGAGCTCGGTAGGAAAAATGAAACACAATTCTGAACTCGTTAAAACAAGAGTTTTCGAATGATATACTCTCCGTACACGAAGGTTGCCAATGCGCTCCACCGAGCGCGATGCGGTCGAGGCGTGCCGCGAAAATTTTTTTTGAATTTTCGAAATTTTAATTTGATCTCTAGGTATTTTTCTTGTATTTTCATGATGACGATTGCCCGAAATGATGACAATTGCCCCAAAATCAAGAAAAAAAACGGCTAGAGATCAAATTTAAATTTCGAAAATTCAAAAAATTTTTCGCGGCACGTCTCGACCGCATCGCGCTCGGTGGAGCGCATTGGCAACCTTCGTGTACGGAGAGTACATAGGTCACATTGAGAAACTCCGGGGACTATTGAGAAACCGCGCGTGTTAACCTCAACCGTCCTGATTTCCTGCGAGGTCGCTCCACATCTGGTGCCTATATAAAGCGTCGTTCTCTCCAATCGACAACTACCACTGCACTTCTACCAAGGATCGTCTACTTCATCTGCCACGTCAGTCGAATCCATCGCAATGAAGGTGTCACTCGTTCTCCTCGCCCTCCTCGTCGCTCACGTCAGGTGCGTTCTAAAGGAAGTTTCCTATGTGAAATCCCTTCTTCAGAGCTATCCAGTTTTCTACTGTCACCAACAACTACTCCCTGCAGGACGGGTAAGGAAAATTGGCATTTTTACTCTCCGTACACGAAGGTTGCCAATGCGCTCCACCGAGCGTGATGCGGTCGAGGCGTGCCGCGAAAAAATTTTTGAATGTTCAAAATTTTTTTTTTGATCTATAGCCGTTTTTCTTTTTTTTTCGGCAATTGTCATCATGAAACTACAAGAAAATCAACTAAAGATCAAACAAAAATTTTGAACATTCAAATTTTTTTCGCGGCACGCCTCGACCGCATTGCGCTCGGTGGAGCGCATTGGCAACCTTCGTGTACGGAGAGTATATGTTTTAAAGGGGGAGTCCGCTAATTTTTAGGTGGTGATTTTTTACATGGATCGATTCAAAAAATGGAGAGAAACAAAGTTTTCTACTGACAAAAATCATGAAAATCAACGATGACCGAGTTATAAGCTTTCAAAGTAGGGCGATTTTGTCCTTTTCAGGCCTGGGCAAAAAGTTTTTTGCCCTGTCCTACGTGACCTTTTTTCACGTGAACGAAAAAGGGGCGTATTTTTGCTTTGAAAGCAGCGTTCACTGATTGGATAACCTTAACCTAGATGATGTGGAACGTGAAGTTCTGAATAAATGCGTCAACCTTTTTTTTATTAATTCACGTTTTTATTCGAAATCTCACGTTCCACGTCATCTAGGTTCAGGTTATCCAATCAGTGAACGTTGCTTTCAGAGCAAAAATTCGCCCCTTTTTTGTTCACGTGAAGAAAGGTCACGTAGGACAGGGCAAAAAACTTTTTGCCCAGGCCTGAAAAGGACAAAATCGCCCTACTTTGAAAGCTTATAACTCGGTCATCGTTGATTTTCATGATTTTTGTCAGTAGAAAACTTTGTTTCTCTCCATTTTTTGAATCGATCCATGTAAAAAATCACCACCTAAAAATTAGCGGACTCCCCCTTTAAGAAACTATATCTCAGGATGGTGGTTCTCCCAATTATTTGTGGGGTAAAAGCCGGAGAATGTGCACAGAAAGCTCAAGAATTGCATGTGGCTTGCTTGTCAAAGTTCAGCAAAGGTAATTGTTTCAAGCAATCAAAGTTTACAGTTCAAAATTTCAGAGGAATGCGACGATCACATGTTCCAAATAACTCAAAAGGCCTGCAAGGAAGTCCCAGAATTGAACGCTTGTAAGGAATTGTATCAAAGCTCCTGAAATTAATATCATTTTCAGATCCAGTCTGCACCAAGTACACCACAACGACTACAACTACACCTGCACCTGCACCTCCCAATACACCTACAACCGCCACCTCTTCTGCAGCTGTTTCGGACATCGCGATGATCATTGTCCTCATCGGGACGGTCTTCTGTCTCGTTGGCATCGATCAGAGTCTTCATGTCCCTCCGGAGCAAGAAAGCAGCTCCGAAGACACCGTCGACTCGCTCTGCTCCCACCTCCAAATAGAAGACTTCCACTTCCGCCGGCACCGGCATTGTTATCTCCACCGAGAGAGCAATAGAAAAGATCTTGTTGTTAATTGTTTCCATTAAACAATGCTTTCACAACAGAAAGACTTTATCTTGTTATTCAAACGGAAATAGAAATCTTTACTATTACTAACGGATGAATTCTGTGTATCTGTCCGTGTATCTGTGAGTAGCGGACCCTGGAGAAGTCCCCAGCTATAAGAATGAGCCCAATTTTCGGTTACGGCCCTTATTTGGTGCCGCGATGATGCCCGTCCAAACTAGAAGTTTATAGCTTTAATTTGAAGGGTACTTTACCTGAAAATTTCTGAAAATGACCCTGCGCGGGGGCCCAAAACCGCGTGCACATGTACGCACCTGCGCTGCCCTGGACAGTTGTTTGGGGGTGGTCCCGGCGGTTACGCGGGCGGACGGTGTGCAGAGGGTCAGGGGTTCGATTCTTTTCGAGTGAAAACATTTTTGCTTTCTTTGGAAAAGTGTATTAGGACATTTTAGCGAATTCCCGGCCCTATAAGAAGCCAGCCGAAGAGCTGCGGAGCAGCTCGACCGGCTGGTTCTCCATAGAAACCACACACTTTATTTCGCTGCAGCCGCAATCCCTTGGTGTTGTCACCAGAATGAGAGTGTATTTTTATCTTTCTCGAAATGAAGCTCTTGAAACTGTCCACCTTTATAAAGAGACCTCAAGCTCCGCCCACTGATCATTTTGTAGTGGTTGTTTCGTAGTGATTCTATTTTATTATCATTATCAGTTTTTTGAACTTATTCTTGATTGACATCTGGAATCTTTTCAGTACAAATTCAAAAAAGATCAGAAAAGAGTATGTAAAAGTGAGAGGGTGCAGAGAAAAAGACAACGAGAGAGTGTATGGGTCAGAGAGACGCAGAGAACACGGAAGTAAATAGTTGGGAAATAGTGTCGAAAAAATAAAGATGCGACACGAGACGAGCGCGCGAAGCCCAGCGATTTCAAAAAATAGGCTCCACCTTTTTTTGCACCGCTGCGGCGCGCGTTTTTAAAAATTGATTCTCTCGGTGACGACAAAATTTTTCTTTGATTTTTTAACTTTGAATCCAAGAGAATTAATTTCCTAATAGGGAAATTCAGGAAAAAGTTACGAAAAATTCAAGAAATTGCCAAAAATCCGATATCAAGAAAGTGCGGCGCGGTGCCGACCCGAGGGGGCGGGGCCTATTTTTCCAACTCGCTCGGTTTCGCGCGCTCGCCCGATGTCGCAAGAATATTTTTTTGACAATATTATACTTGCTGAAAATTCACTTCCTCGTGGAGTATTTTAGCATGCCAATCAGAAACTGATAACTTTCTTATCATTAGTGGAAATTGCACGAGTTGATCAAAGTAGATGTGTTCCAGAGCATTCTTTTTCTTTGAATGTATTTTGAGCTGATAATTAGTTAAATCAATTACTGAGACAACTCTCTATCGAATGATATAAAAATTTCCAAAAATTCAGAAAAAACTGTACCCAAATTTTCAATCCGATCTCAAGATTCGTTTTTTGGAATTTTGACGAAAATTCAAATGTATAACTTCAAAATGTACTTTATATCATACAAAAACCCTTTTCATGCTGAGTATATATCAACAGTTATTCCAAATTCCTCCAAATGCCACCAAAAAGTGGGAAAAAACACAACAAATTCCATCATCCAACTCTTTATTATAAACATTCTTTCATTCTCTCCGAAACCAGACAAGTACAATCCGACGCGCGTCTGAATCGGGTCCAAGAACTCCAGCGGTCCGAGAGTAGTCGTTGGCAGGGATCGGAGAATCTGCAGAGCGCCCTCCTTATCCTTGGCCTGCAGTTTTCCGAGCACCGCGTTCAGCAGCTGCTTCTCGACCTTATCGGTGGCGGAGTTCGCATCATAGAGCAGGTAGCGGAAGTTGGCTCCCGGCACCAGAATGCTGCAGTTGGTGTCCATCAGTCTCGCCTGCGAAACGAGTTGCTCGTCCCACTCGAGCAGCGGCATGGGCGGCAGTTTGAATTTGCGGCCGATCGACTTGCGCATCATGTTGAACTCGACGAGGATGGCTGGCTTGTCGACGAGCAGGGCGGCCGTCTCGAGGAGGAGGAGGAGCACGGCTCCCAGAGCTGCCGATAGGTTCATTGTTCTCGATGGTGTGCTGTTTGGAGAGGTCTTTTATAGGGGGAGGAAGTGGGGAATTAGTAGGTAACACTTGGGAGGTATTCCTTGTGAAATCCAATATCCGGAATCGAAGTGCTGAAAACAGGCGAAACTTGGTGCTGTCCTCACTAATTGGGAAAACCTTTCAAAAAACTAATTTTTTCACCGAGACGCGGTATCTTCCTTATATTTACAATTGGGATGGGGTTTGTGTCTGGGTGTGTGGGTAGACAATTCTGTGTGCGTGTTCCCACTCATCGCGAGCCCGTATGGGTGTCCGCCGCAGAAAAATCGTTTCCTCGGTTTACTAGCAGATCAAAGTTTCCTACAGTAGATCAAAACGAAAAATACGCAGCAAGGCTGCGCGAGCAGGCTTGTTTTGTTTAAAAAAGCAACAAGCCTGCTCGCGCAGCCTTGCTGCGTATTTTTTCTTTTGATCTACCGTTGGAAATTTTGATCTGCTAGTAACCCGAAGAAACGATTTTGCTGCGGCGGACACCCATCCGGGCTCGCGATGAGTGGGCCGATGCGCACAGAATTGTCTACCCACACATACACACACCCAGACACAAACCCCATCCCAATTTTAAATATAAGAACGATAACATGTAAGTCTCAACCATTTTCTGCGCTTTGACTATAGATGGCGGCAATCAGAGCAATTTTTGTAGCTTTGTGCAGTGAGAACGGCTCCTTATTTCCAATCGACCAACGTGCAACAATCGACAGTTTTTGGAATAGTGCACACTCTCATCAGAAAATGTACCTGTGGCGGTCGATGTTGAAGGAGGAGTCGGTGGAGTTGTTGATCAACAGATCGTTGGCCGGTGAAATCATCAGATGGACGATCACGTGAATTGTTAGGAAATTGTTAGATACAGGCATGCGGATAACATTTTATGGCGTTCGGTGCGCATTCACTCGGTACTCCCTTACAAGCAAGATATAGACTACATATATCATATAGTTAGGCACCACAACGTGTTTTTAAAAAGTCAAAATTGCTATATGAATGTTATATCATCCGATAGCCAATCTTGATATAAGTCTCTCCTCAAATTTTCAGCTAAAAACATTCGGTAGAATTGGAGAAAATAGCGATTTACTGCCTAATTCGCAAGTACTGTTTTGCTACCCGGTGGGGTGGGCGTGGCTTATGTCGACCAGCGGGCGGCCCGAGCGCCCGACCGCAGATCGACGCGCAGCCGCTCAACCGACTGAGCTATGGGTGCGCGGCGCGCCGCAAAATCTCATTGTGTACTAGTGGTTGCTCCTCCGGGGCCATCAACACACCGCGAACACCCGCGCAAGGTATATGATAAAGAAAGTTCACGAAAAATTTTCGCTGAAAGAAGCTATCATAAAAAAATTTCGCTCCGTTGAATTTTTAAGTTTTTTGTATGGATCGATCAAAAATTTTATAGGCAATCAGAATCTGTAATCAGAATATGCGTGATCGAGCTGGAAGTTATTCAAAATCCATGAAAATCGGATTTTTGAGAAAGTAGCATCATTTCCATTTGTCATAAAATGCTTCAAACTGGGTTTCAAAGTCTCATACTTCGGCACTACTACCAACTTGATATTTTTCATGCAAAAATCAAATAAAAAATGGGGGTCATCGCTGAAAATTTTCTGCAATTTTCAGGTGAACTTTGACGTCGAATAAAAAAATTTGGCTCCGTTAGGATTTGACAAAAACTTGAAAAAAGTACTCAGTGTTTGCTTAACTATTGCTATCAATCAGAAAAAGTAGCGTGATCTCCTTGTAAATGCAAAAATTTTTGATTTTTCAGTGGGAGATTCATTAAATGTCGTTTTTCGAGTGTTAGCACTTTTTATATCTAGAATTTGACATCGGAAACGGATTCCCCGTCATCGATTACCTATGATAACATTGTCAAATCACAAAATATCACTGTAGTATCTGCGTGATAAGCTCCCAAACCCGCAAAACCTCATTAGGTAGCGAAATCTGCACTCCCCGCCCCCGACTTTTTGCGCTGCCTACATATAGTCCAATCGGCTCTATCAAAATGGAGCCAAGATGAAATGAACGGACCGTCGTGAAATGATTAGACCCAAAAAGTTCATTTTCTATTTCGTTATGAAAATGTTAAACAGAAACTTACTGAAACAATTATAGGGAACAGGTGAATTTCTATCGTAAAAAGATCGGAGAAATCGGTTCTGTATGATTTAAACGGTCCCCAAGAATTCAAAAGTCCCATGAGAATGAGAATTATAATTAACAGGTCCCAAAGGGAAGCCCGTGGGGGAAACGGTGGCTTACCAAAGATTCACAGACTTTGTTAAGTTTTTTTTGCTGTTTTTCTGTTATTTTTTCTGTATCCTCAGGCTTAGTCGTCTCGGACTCAAACTTTAGCTGGCCTACCTAGAGATAGTTGTAAAATTCGAACTTTAATCTAATAGTAAATACTGATAGTGGAAGTGAGATTTTGGTCTGGAAATTCATAATCCATCATCTGAAAATTGATTCTTTCTACCTAGTTTGTCATTTCCACATTCCACTTCCGAATTAAAATTCGATTTTAACTTTACAAGGAATAAAAAGCATGCGACACTCTCAAATTGTCTTACATTAGGATCCTTCAGTTCTCATCAAACCCTGTGAATCATTGCAGAGCCGAGAGATCAATCGGTATCAACCATTAAACGGAATACCAGTTTAGTTTATTTCAGAAAAGTAAAAATAAGTTCTATGTTGCTTCCTATTGCCTCCTCCGGATGACCACGACAACTCCGATGCATGACACACAGCAGACGATGCCGACAACGACGATGATCCAAATAATCGTCTCTTCGGAAAATGAATCGGTCGACGTTGTGGTCGTCGTGGTGTACTTGGTGCAGACGGGATCTGAATATGGTATTGATTTCAAGAACTTTGGTACAGTGTCTTACCACCGGCCACTTCTGGGACTTCCTTGCAGGTCTTTTGAGTTATTTGGAACATGTGATCGTCGCATTCCTCTGAAATTTCGAACAGTAAATATGGAGTCCGTCTAAATGTACCCTTGGTGAACTTTGCCAGACAAGCCGTGTGCAGTTTTTGAGCGTGTTGTGCGCACATGCTCGGAACTCCCTGACAACTGAGTGAGAGACCGCTCAGCCTGAAATACATCACATTTCAGATACTGGAAACTTATAAAACTTTCAGAAAAGCTTACCCGTTGTCCAGGGAATAGTTGCCGATGGCATAATCAATGCTCACGGCTCTGAAGAAGGAATTTCACATCGGAAACTTCTAACGGAACACACCTGACGTGAGCGACGAGGAGGGCGAGGAGCACGAGTGAAACCTTCATGATGGATTCAGTTGACGTGGCAGATGAAGTACCAGACGATCTTATAGAATAGGTGCAGGTGCAGTGATAGTTGTCGATGGTTCAGTGGAGCGAACCCCGGCTTTTATAGAGTCCGAATGTGGAGCAGCCTCATGTTATTAAAACAGGGAGTCAGGACGGTTGAGGGTAGAGGGCCGGTCACACTGTTGGAAGGTCAGACTTTCATGTACTCTCTGTACACGACGGTGTTGGAAAACCTGACCGCCATGCCCCCTACCCTCAACCGTCCTGACTCCCTGCTTCAATGACATGAGGCTGCTCCACATTCGGACCCTATAAAAGCCGGGGTTCGCTCCACTGAACCATCGACAACTACCACTGCACTTCTTCTATCGGATCGTTCAACTTTCCATTCTGCTCTACAAACCGTCATCATGGATCGCCGACGTCTCCTTCTGCTCGTCATTCTCCTGGCCGTTCACAGCGAGTGAGTTCCGAAGCAAAACACCAATGTGGATTCCTTTTTTCAGAGCTCAAAACATTGATAAAATGATAGCAGATTACTTTATCGTCGAAGAGCAGGAAGATTGCGACGACGCCCTGCCTGCTGCCTCGCTTCGGCGTCAGTCGGAGTCTTCATGTTCCTCCGCAGCAAGAAGGCAGCACCGGCCCACAAGACGCCCCCGACGCCCACTGGACCCTCCACGCCGGCAAAAAAGAAGACTTCCACTCCCGCGAGCAAAAAGAAGGACTCGTCGAAGAGCAGGAAAATTGCGACGATGCCCCCGCCCCCGAGCCCGTTCGACATGGACCCGCTTCGATCGAATGAAATCTTGATAATGGAGCCCACGACAGACACGAAGCGGGTGGGGGCCACGGGGGACGGAATCTGATTTTTTTAAAATAATTTTTAAGTTTTATCATTTAATAAACACAAATCGCTTCTTAATCGCTTTTTTGAGTTTCTTTCCTTCCGATACCTCCAACTCGACAGGTTCTACGTGGCACTCGGCAGTCTAATGCAATGCATAGCAGTGGTCGGAACCCGCGAGGTGTCGGTACACCACTTTACTCAAATCGCGCTTCATCGTTGGAATTGTTTGAATTCAATGTTGAAGCATTGGACTTCACCAAAATCGCATGAAGCTTCAATGTGACTAGAATTTTGAAGAAACATGTCGCTCCATCAAAATTTTGATCTCTAGTCATGGATCACACTTGATTTCTCTATTTCTCTTTCCAAATTTCCCTGATTCGAGAAGCTTCTTCCGGAGACTTTCCAACAGTGTAACCGGACTGTCCTCTCTGATTCACTGACACGAGGCTGTTGCACACCCGGTCCCTTTGTGAAACGTTGTTCTCTCCCACATCGAACACCGGGCACTTCATCTGCCACGTCAGTCGAATCCTTCTGAATGAAAAAAAGGAAAACTAATTGGTGATCAGAGAATGTAATTTGTTTGCAATGATCGACAGTTAGTCAAAGGAAATGGATATCAGAGTGAGTGGTCTTTTATCTTTGACTTTGAGACTTTGAGATCCTAATTCTCTTTTCCAGTAAGAAACATTGCAGTGGGCATTCTCAACGAGTGTCACTCTGACTTCTGGAGCCTCGCGCCTCCAGAAGTGCACGTCGTCATCCACCGTGAAGTGTCGTGTGTGGCGCCATCCTATCAGAGACGCGGAATTGCCACGCGGATGCTCACTGCGAACATGGAGCAGGAGAAGCTGGTGGAGTTCGGGGTGGACGGGGTGATATCGGAGACCTCCTCGACGGCCAACCAGGTTTTGTTGGAGAGACATGGATTCAGATGTCTGAAGGAGATACCGTACGCGACGTTGAGGAACGGGGAGGGGGAGGAGTTGGAGGCGAGCGATGGCACCAAGGGATTGCGGCTCAATTTGAAGTTGCTTGGCGGTTTTGAGCAGTGAAATGGAGCGTGTTTTTTGTATTTCTTGGATTATTAATAAAGTCTTACTGATTTTGAAGGATTATTTAATGACAGAAAACAACAATACGGTCTCTTATGTTTTCTATTGACCAGTCCTGTTTGTTCCAGTTCCTCCCGTTGTTTTTCCAGTTCCTGTTGTCGAGGCTCCACTCGGAATTGAAGTTGATTGAGTTGGCGTTGCCGCCTTCTTCTTCCTCCTCCAAATGAACACAACTATTCCGATGATGAATACCACTAGCAAGACAATCCCGACGACGACGAAGGTCACAATCAGCTTCTTGGAAAACATGGGTGGTTCGTTGTAAGCAGTGCAGACGGGATCTGAAAATGATATTAAGTTCAGGAGCTTTGATATAATTCCTTACAAGCGTTCAATTTCGGCACTTCCTTGCAGGCCTTTTGAGTTATTTGGAACATGTGATCGTCGCATTCCTCTGAAATTTCGAACTGTAAATATGGAGTCCGTCTAAATGTACCTTTGCTGAACTTTTTTAGACAAGCGATGTGCAGTTCTTGAGCGTATCTTGTGCATTCACTCGGCCATCCCTTGCATGCGAATGGAAGAGTGCTCAGCCTGAAACGCATCACATTTCAGATACCGGAAACTAATAAAACTTTCAGAAAACTTACCCGTTGTCTAAGGAGTAGTCTTTGATGGCATCATCAAAGTTCACGGCTCTGAAGAAGGGATTTCACATCGGAAACTTCCCATGGAACGCACCTGACGTGAGCGACGAGGAGGGCGAGGAGCACGAGAGAGACCTTCATTGAGATGGATTCAGCTGACTTGGCAGATGAAGTACCAGACGATCCTATGGAAGAAGTGCAGTGGTAGTTGTTGATGATTCAATGGAGAGAACCCCTGCTTTTATAGAGTCCGAATGTGGAGCAGCCTCATGTCATTAAGGCAGGGAATCAGGACGGTTGAGGGTAGAGGACAGGACAGTCCGGTCACATACTTTTGGAAGGTCTTCGAAAGAAGCTTCTCGAATCAGGGAAATTTGAAGTGAATAGAGGTCGCACTGATACATACTCTCCGTCCATATCCTGCGATTTGTTCGTTAATAAGAGTAAAGATGATAATGATTGCATTTTCTATTTTCTAGTTTATTTCAAACAAGTAACAATAAGTTCTCTGTTGCTTCCTATTGCCCAGTTGTCGTGCTCATTCCTGTAGTCGTCGTCGTAGTTCTGACAGTGGACACTTTGCTCGGAATCGCATTTGATTGAGCCGGCTGAATCGTGGAAATCGGAGCTTCCGTCTTCTTCTTCCTCCCCCGGATGACCACGACAACTCCGATGCATGACACACAGCAGACGATACCGACGACGACGATGATCCAAATGATCGTCTCTTCAGAAAATGAATCGGTCGTAGTTGTAGTCGTCGTGGTGTACTTGGTGCAGACGGATTCTGAAAATGAAATTTGGGATTTTGGCACAATTCCTTACAACCGGACACTTTAGGGACTTCCTTGCAGGTCTTTTGAGTGATTTGGAACATGTGATCGTCGCAGGTCTCTGAAAATTCTTACTGCCAATACGGAGTGTGCCGAAACGTACCACTATTGAATTTGGTCAGACAAGCGGTGCGTACATTTTCAGCGAATTCAGAACAATTTGCGGGAAACGTCGGGCACGCCTGTTGAAACGCGGTGATTCTGAAAAACACATGAAGCAAGTTGCTTTAAATTAACGCTTTACCCATTGTTTAGCGAATAATCGGCAATGGTTTGTTCGAAGGACAGAGGACTGGAAAAAGAGTCATTGTCGGCGTTTCGATTTGAAACTCACTTGATTTGGGCGACGAGGAGGGCGAGGACAACGAGTGAAACCTTCATTGGTAAGGATTCGACTGACGTGGCAGATGAAGTGTCTGGTGTTCGATGTGGGAGAGAACAACGTTTCACAAACGGTCCGAATGTGGAGCAGCATCGTGCCAGTAAATCAGAGAGGACAGTAGGGTCACACTGTTGGAAGGCTTTCGAAAGAAGCTTCTCGAATCAGGGAAATTTGGAAAGAGAAATGGAACACATTACAAAATTAATATCTCCTAAAAGCCAGAAGCTCACTTTGGTGAAGTCCAATGCTTCAACATTGAATTCAAACAATTCCAACGATGAAGCGTGCTTTAAATAAAGTGGTGTACCGACACTTCGCGGGTTCCGACCACCGCTATGCATTGCATTGGACTGCCATTTGCCACGTAGAAACTGTCGAGTTGGAGGTATTGGAAGGAAAGAGACTCAAACGCAATTTAGAAGCGAGTTGTTTTTATTGAAAATATTAACAATTATATTAAACATTATAAAAAAGATCAGACTCCGTCCCCCGCGGCCCCCACCCGCTTCGTGTCTGTCGTGGGCTCCATTATCAAGATTTCATTCGAACGAAGCGGGTCCATGTCGAACGGACTTGGGGGCGGGGGCATCGTCGCAATCTTCCTGCTTTTCGACGAGTCCTTGTTTTTGCTCGCGGGAGTGGAAGTCTTCTTTTTTGCAGGGGCGGTGGGTCCAGTGGGCGTCGGGGGCGTCTTGGGCGCTGGTGCGGGCTTCGGTGCTGCCTTCTTGCTGCGGAGGAACATGAAGACTCCGATTGACGCCGAAGCGAGGCAGCAGGCCGTCCCGACGACACCGACGACAACGACCATTGCGATGCCGGCTGCTGCGGAGGAGGCGGTCGTAGTTGTGGTCGTCGTGGTGTAGGTGGTGCAGACGGGATCTGAAAATGATATTGATTGCAGGAACTTTGGTACAGTGTCTTACCACCGGACACTACTGGGAGTTCCTTGCAGGCCTTTTGAGTTATTTGGAACATGTGATCTTCGCATTCCTCTGAAAATTGGACTGTAATCTTAGATTACTTGAAACAATTACCTTTCGTGAACTTTTTCAAGCAAGCCGTCTGCATTTTTTGAGCGCTCGTTGCACATTGTTTGGGGGATGCCCCACAAATATATCGGAGACCATCCAGTCTGAAATATGGTTTCTTAAAACATATAAAATGTCAAGATTCCTTACCCATTTTGCAGAGAGTAGTTGTCGATGGCATCATCAAAGGTCACCTCTGCTCTGAAGAAGGGATTTCACATAGGAAACTTTAGAACGCACCTGACGTGAGCGACGAGGAGGGCCAGGAGGACGAGTGAAACCTTCATTGCGATGGAATCAACTGACGTGGCAGATGAAGTAGACGATCCTTGTTAGAAGCAGTATCTGTAGTTGATGGTTCAATGAAGAGAACGCCGGCTTTTATAGAGTCCGAATGTGGAGCAGCCTCATGTCATTAAAACAGGGAGTCAGGACGGTTGAGGGTAGAGGGCAGGACAGTCCGGTCACACTGTTGGAAGGTCAGACTTTCATGTACTCTCTGTACACGACGGTGTTGGAAAACCTGCCCGCTCTACTTATACAGTGCCAGACCTTCCAACAGTGTGACCGGCCCTCTACCCTCAACCGTCCTGACTCCCTGCTTTAATGACATGAGGCTGCTCCACATTCGGACTCTATAAAAGCCGGCGTTCTCTCCATTCAACCATCAACAACTACCACTGCTTCTCTTCTATCGGATCGTTCAACTTTCCATTCTGCTCTTCAAACCGTCATCATGGCTCTCCGACGTCTCCTTCTGCTCGTCATTTTCCTGGCCGTTCACAGCGAGTGAGTTCCGAAGCAAAACATCGATGTGGATTCCGTTTTTCAGAGCTCAAAAAATGAGAAAAGTGATAGCAAATTACTTTATCGTCGCAGAGCAGGAAGATTGCGACGACGCCCTGCCTGCTGCCTCGCTTCGGCGTCAATCGGAGTCTTCATGTTCCTCCGCAGCAAGAAGCCCGCACCGAAGCCCGCACCAGCCCCCAAGACGCCCCCGACGTTCACTGGACCCTCCGCCCCTGCAAAAAAGAAGACTTCCACTCCCGCGAGCAAGAACAAGGACTCGTCGAAGAGCAGGAAGATTGCGACGATGCCCCCGCCCCCAAGTCCGTTCGACATGGACCCGCTTCGATCGAACGAAATCTTGATAATGGAGCCCACGACAGACACGAAGCGGGTGGCTGCCACGGGGGACGGAGTCTGATCTTTTTTTTATAATGTTTAATATAATTTTTAATATTTTCAATAAAAGCAACTTGCTTCTTACAATTAATCGCTTTTTGAGTCCATTTCCTTCCGATACCTCCAACTCGGCAGTTTCTACGTGGCACTCGGCAGTCTAATGCAATGTCTGAAAAAACACTATTTCCTGAAAAAAAACACCTTTTTTCCTTCAAAATCTAAGATTTCCTCGAGAATTAATATATTTTCTTTTATTTTTTGTAAATATGCTTTTGGAACGTGTTTCGATCTGCTTTTTCCTGATTTTGAGCTGTATTTGAAAACATTTTAGTAAAAAAACAAAAAACAATAAATTTAGTGTTTTCCCGTTCGCCGAATTTATCCGTTGTTTCGCTTGTTATCCATGTCTTTCTTCATATTCTTTATGTTTTATTCATACTTTTTATTTCAGGTAAATAGACAATTTATTGGTGCGAGCAAGGATAAATAGCGGCGACGACGACGTGTCGAGTGCCGGCGACTTCGGAAAGGCGAGCGACGGCGTCGACGAGACGAAAAGAACGTGGAAGTCGTGGATCCATGCTCTGAATTTGCATTGTTTATCAACTTTATCAACTCGACACGTCGTTGTCGCCGCTATTTATCCTTGCTCACACCAATAAATTGTCTATTTACCTGAAATAAAAAGTATGAATAAAACACAAAGAACGTGAAGAAAGACATGGATAACAAGCGAAACAAATAATCACGGGCGGCGAAACTGAAAAATTTCAGAAATATCGGCGAAAACACTAAATTTATTGTTTTTTTCGTGTTTTTTTACTAAAATGTTTTCAAATACAGTTCAAAACCAGGAAAAATCAAATCGAAACACGTTCTAAAAGCATATCTACAAAAAATAAAAGAACATATATTAATTCTCGAGGAAATATTCGATTTTGAAGGAAAAATCGGTTTTTTTAAGCAATAGTGTGTGTTTTTTTCTGACGAAAACATGAAAAAGCATTACAATATTGATTTTTTTTAATGAAAAATTGAAGAAAAATGAAGAAAAATGAAGAAAATTCATGAAAAAATTAGAAAAATCGGCGAAAAACCACCGCTGGGAAAACGGGACGTTCAAGCCACGGTGACCCAAACGCGATGGGGGCCGGCAACACTTCGGCCGCCGTGGCACAATTCTAGGCCATCATCGTTTTCGTCAATTATCTCAAAAACTTTCTCAGCGATTTTTTTGAAACTTTTTCTATGGATAGAGAATGCAATTTAAAACCTACAATGAAAAAGACAGACTGTAAAAAGTGGTTCTTTACACCTAGCGAACCGCTGGAAGTTGGAGGGCCGAACGAAATCCTAGGCCATCCCATGTTTTTGGCAATTTTCTCGAAAAGTTTCTCGGCGATTTTTTTAAAACTTTTTCTAGGGATAAACAATTCGATTTCAAACATACAGTGAAAAGGATGTGTCGTAAAAAGTGGTTCTTGACACCTAGCAGGACGCTCAAAGTTGGAGGGCCGAATGAAATCCTAGGCCATTCTCAGTTTTTGGCCGTTTTCTCAAAAAGTTTCTCGGCGATTTTTTTTTAACTTTTTCTATCGATTGAGAATTTAATGACAAACATACCATAAAAATTACAAACCGTAAAAAGTGGTTCTTGGTACCTAGCGAGCCTCTCAAAGTATGATGGCCGAACGAAATGCTAGGCCATCACCAGTTTTTGGGTGTTTTCTCGAAAAGTTTCTCGGCGATTTTCTTTAAATTTTTTGTACAGATAGATTTATACAATTGAATTTCGTAAATAGTCGGGTAACTCTCAAAAAGTGGTTTAAAGTATATTGCGAGCTGCTAGAAGACCATGGCCGAGCGTAATTTTCAGTTTTTTGGAGTTTTCTTAAGAAATTGCTCGGCGATTTTTTTGCAATTGTTTGTGTGGGTTTGAAAACTTTTTGTAAACCTCTCTTGTGCTGGATTAAACCAAAATAGTGGTTTAAGAGTATCAAAAACCACGAAAACCAATACGGCCTGAAAAATTTGTTCGGCCGTCGCCTTTTTAGCAGTGACCAGGCTAGTGCTTCACAATTTTTTGTTACAACTTTGTCGAACATGATTGGTTTCTGATTTCTATCATGTATTTTCTTTAATTAATCACGTTTTGCGCATAGAAAAAGCAGATACAGCTGCAATTTTCAAATTTTTGCCCATGCCGCACTGCTGCGAAAATTTGTGCCGCGCGCTGCGCTCTGATGAAGAAAGCTTTGCGAACGAGCGGGCCGCATCATTACAAATTGGACCGCCCATTTTTTTCGCTGATTGGTAGCGAAAATTGTTCTATTGCACATTCCGTTTGGGTCACCGTGTCAAGCCAAAGCGCGAAGGGAGGAGCCGAAATTCTGCAATTGCCGCACGCAATTTCGCCAAATGCTGCAGACAATTTTAGTGATGAAAATCAAGTTTCAAAATTTTTGAAGTTGAAAGTTAATTTTTTACAAAAATATTCTGAACAATTGTTAATAAACAAATTGTTCAAAGCAAATTTTTCTATTCATCCGCCAAAAAAAAATGGTTTTTCCCAAATGTAAGAGGAAATCGCCGGGGAATCGCGATTTTCACGAAAATCTGCTGGTATTTCGAGATGTTGGGGAGATTTTTAGCATAAACTTTTTGTGTGATTCTGTAGAATAAGACATTTATGAAAAATTGTCGTTCAGATTTCCAGCTAATCGCCTATTTCTCGAGAATAATCGAAAAAAAAAGTTTCTGACCACTGGGCCGAGCTGACTTTGTGAGAGGATCCGTCAATAAAAAATTGTTAATTTTATTTTTAAGTGTTTGCAGGCCCAATAAGAAGCCTGCTGACACAGCTCTTCGGCTGGTTGTAAATATAAGAAAGATAGTTAAGATGATAATGGTTGCATATTCGATCATTTTCTAGTTTATTTCAAACAAGTAACAATAAGTTCTCTGTTGCTTCCTATTTCCTCCCCCGGATGACCACGACAACTCCGATGCATGACACACAGCAGACGATGCCGACAACGACGATGATCCAAATGATCGTCTCTTCAGAAAATGAATCGGTCGTAGTTGTGGTCGTTTTGGTGTACTTGGTGCAGACGGGATCTGAATATGGTATTGATTTCAGGAACTTTGATACAATTCCTTACCACCGGACAATTCTGGGACTTCCTTGCAGGTCTTTTGAGCCATTTTGAACATGTGATCGTCACAGATTTCTGAAAATTCGAACTTCAAAAATGGATTCCGTCCGAACAAGCATATAAAACTTCTTTACACGCATTCGGCAACGCGATCAATCTGAAAAGAATATACAGAACGAGCCTTCGGAAGAACATTTTACCCAGCGTCCAGTGAGTAATCTGCGATCACTTTGTCTATGTTTTGAGCTCTGAAAAACGAAGTCCACATCGATGTTTTGCTTCGGAACTCACTCGCTGTGAACGGCCAGGAAAATGACGAGCAGAAGGAGACGTCGGAGAGCCATGATGACGGTTTGAAGAGCAGAATGGAAAGTTGAACGATCCGATAGAAGAGAAGCAGTGGTAGTTGTTGATGGTTGAATGGAGAGAACGCCGGCTTTTATAAAGTCCGAATGTGGAGCAGTCTCATGTCATCAAAGCAGGGAGTCAGGACGGTTGAGGGTAGAGGGCAGGACAGTCCGGTCACACTGTTGGAAGGTCTGATATCATCAAAAAAAGCGGTCAGGCTGAAAGTTTTCGAACAACAGTGGTGCGGTAGTTAGGTTCCCTACTGGCGACCACGGTTTTTTCTGCGACGTTTCCGTTTTTCATCAATTTCATGAATTTTTTTGAAACTTGTTTGGCAAAAAATGATGGAAAGTTGCACAAAAAGTAAATAGAAGTTTGTTTTCGTGTAAAAAATCTGAAAAAATCATGAAAATTCGCTAAAAATAAAAACGGTGGCCTAACTACCGCTCCACAGTGGTTCGCTATTTTCCGCGACCCTTTCGCACGAAATGGCGAGGACGTGAGCGACGAGGAGGGCGAGGAGAACGAGTGAAACCTTCATTGAGATGGATTGAACTGACGGTTCGAAGAGCAGAATATGATCCGTGGTAGAAGCAGTGGTAGTTGTCGATGATTCGATGGAGAGAACCCCGGCTTTTATAGGATATGAATGTGGAGTTGGTAGTTTTGAGCAATACAATTGAGTGTGTTCTTTGTATGTTATTTCTTGGAGTATTAATAAAGTCTTACTGATTTGGGAGCATTGTTTAATGACAGAAAACAACAATAAGATCTCTTATGTTTTCTATTGACCAGTCCTGTTTATTCCAGTTCCTCCCGTTGTTTTTCCAGTTTTTGTTGTCGAGGCTCCACTCGGAATTGAAGTTGATTGAGTTGGCGTTGCCGCCTTCTTCTTCCTCCTCCAAATGAACACAACTATTCCGATGATGAATACCACTAGCAAGACGATCCCGACGACGACAAAGATCACAATCAGCTTCTTGGAGAACATGGGTGGTTCGGTGTAAGCAGTGCAGACGGGATCTGAAAATGATATTAATTTCAGAAGCTTTGGTACAATTTCTTACATGCGTACAATTCTGGGACTTCCTTGCAGGCCTTTTGAGTTATTTGAAACATGTGATCGTCACAGGTCTCTGAAATTTTGAACTGTAAATATGGAGTCCGTCTAAATGTACCTTTGCTGAACTTTCTCAGACACGCGATGTGCAGTTCTTTAGCGCCTTGTGTGCAATAACTCGGCACTCCCTTGCAACCGAGTGAGAGACCATTCAGTCTGAAATACATCACATTTCAGATACTGGAAACTCATAAAACTTTCACAAAATCTTACCCATTGTCCAGGGAGTAGTTCTCGATAGCATAATCAAGGCTCACGGCTCTGAAGAAGAGATTTCACATCGGAAACTTCCAATGGAACGTACCTGACGTGAGTGACGAGGAGGGCGAGGAGAACGAGAGAGACCTTCATTGCGATAGATTCGACTGACTATTTGAAGAGCAGAATTCTAGAAGCAGTAGTCGTTGTCGATGATTCAATGGAGCTAACATCGACTTTTATAGAATCCGAATGTGGAGCAGCCTCATGTCATTAAAGCAGGGAGTCAGGACGGTTGAGGGTAAAGTGTTAGGCTACAGATTTCTAATGAAAAATGGATTCATGAAAAGGAAAATGTGGTGAAAACAGTGGAGACGAGCAGAGTAATGAATCATACAGTACCTTATTGAATAATAGTCACAGGCTGCTTCACGTCGTCAGAAATCCTTGCGGTGATTCATCGTCGAACATAAAAAAGTCACTAGAGCTCAAAATGTAGAAAAATCTGAAGCTTAACTTGATTTCATAGGCATGTGCAGTTCATTCACACCAATTTATAATACTAACAAAGCAAATGATAGTACAAGTATGTTTATTATTATTATTAGAGAACAAGAACGACGAGTGCTGCAAGTAGAATGATCACAAAAGAGAAGCAAGTAGTGGCGATGGAGGTAGTCTCAGGAGTCTGCATCGGAGCAGGTGGATCGACGGCTCGTTGGCTAGGTGAATCCTGCTCTTTCACAATTCGCAGCAAGCAATCGTGCGCTGAAAGGAACTCGTCATGTGAATAATAAAAATCGAACTATTTACTTTTTTTGAGCTCTTCCACTGTTTTGCAGACATTCAAAATCATCTCGTCCATCTCCGTCACACAAACTTCTGCAATTTGGAGCTATAATAGAACTATTATTTGGCGAACCTAGCGGCTTCTCCTCAGCGCACGCATCTCCATAATTTTTTATGAGTTTATCACAGATCGCGGGGGTCACCGAGCACGCCTTCGGCATGTACTCCATTCTGAAACAGATAATTTATGAGAAATGAGGTCTCGAGCAACTGTCACCGTTGTTTCAGCGAGTAGCCTTTGTTGGCGTCGACGCGGGTGCCATTGTTGTCCTCGGATGCTCTGAAGGATGGATTCGTTGAGAGTTTCAAGTGAGGCTCACCCGATATGAGCTTGGAGCAGGATGAGGAGGGCGATCAGCTTCATCGGATGGAATAATGAAGACAAGTTGTTGGAAGAGAAAGAGGTATGATGATTGTGGGCGTGTCATTGGGTGCCCGGGTAACCGTCCTGGTAACCAGGGTGGTCAAAAGGACAACTAATTGGTGATGAGAGAATCAGTTTATAGTTTATGTGCAATGATTGACAGTTAGTCAAAGGAAAAGGATATCAGAGTGAGATTGATCTTTGACTTTGAGAATTTGCGACCCTAATTTTCTTTTTCAGTAAGAAAAAGTTCTTCGAAGCAACTCCCAAACCCCAAAAAATCCACGTGTCATCTCCTCTCCCTCCACCTTCTCTCTTTTCAATTTATTTCCAATTCATCAAAAATCGAAACAAAAACGAAGAAGCTCAAAAAATCGTACTAGAAACTCGAAACAAGATGGCGACGCTGAAGCAGAAGACGTCGACGTCTTCCGTCACATCGAAGAAGACGGACACGTCGACACTTGGCGACGTGCCAACGAGCCGCGTCGAGCAGCCCACGCAGTCGATGACCGTCGTCGAGCCGCCCGTCAAACAGTATCGCAACTATTACGCGGTCGAGGCCACCGATCGGAGCGCTTTTCGAGGGGTGAGCAATCTTTTCAGAATCTGGAAGAAAAAAAGGGAAGTGGTTTTCAGATCGAGTTCCTGTTGAGCTGCGTCGGGCTCGCCGTGGGACTCGGCAACATCTGGCGCTTTCCGATGGTGGTGTACGAGAATGGCGGAGCATCGTTTCTGATCCCATATGCCATTATTATAATCCTGTTTGCGATTCCGGCAATCCATATGGAGTTCGCGTTGGGACAGTATGCTGCCAAGTCACCGCCGGCGGTGTTTAGAAGGATCATGCCGATTTTGGAAGGTGAGAGAGAGTGTGATTTTCTCTGTGTCTCTGACAGAGATTGGTAAGAGACGCAGAGAAATAGAAAGCTAGAGTTTGGCTAGTTGTAAGAGACGCAGAGAAATAGAGATGTGGTCTCTGCGTCTCTAGCATACGACTGATCATCACTTGGTACAAGACGCAGAGAAATAGGAAGCTAGACATTGTATAGTTGTAAGAGGTGCAGAGAACTAGAAAGCTAGAGATTGTCAAGTTGTAAGAGACGCAGAGAACAAAAGCCTTTCTCTGCGTCTCTAACATACTGCTAGGGATCATCACTTGGTAAGAGACGCAGAGAAAACGACAGCTAGAGACTGTCTGTTCGTAAGAGACGCAGAAACACTTTCCAGGCCTCGGATGGATGACGGCCGCAATCGCGGCAATGATCGCCATCTACTACATGATCCTGCTCGCCTGGATCTCCGTCTACCTCATCAACATCGCGCACGCGCCCGTCATCAGCAAGTGCAACAACCCGTGGAACAACGTGGAGACGTGCTACGAAGGCGCCGTCCAAAAGAAGTGCATCCACCAGGCGAAGAAACTCGGCAAGAAACTGATCTTCATCAACGGCACCTGCCAACAGTTCGCCAAGGTGAAAACGGTGGAAGTGAGCACACAGCAATTCTTCGAGAATCTTGTGATAGGACCGTCGAAAGGGTTGCTGGACATCAACACGCTCAACTGGACGGCGTTCGCTGGGTTGGCAGTGTGCTGGATCATCACTGCTGTCATTCTGATTCGTGGCATGAAGAGTATTTCGAAGCTGTCCTATGTCACTGCCATTCTTCCCTACGTCATCATCCTGGTGCTCTTGGCTCGTGGAGTCACGTTGGATGGAGCCACCAATGGGTTGAACTTCTTCCTGTGGAGGGCGGATTTCAGTCGGCTCTTGAAGTATCAGACGTGGTCGGCGGCGCTCACCCAGGCTTGCTTCTCATTGTCCATTGGTATTGGGGGACTTATGAATACGGCTTCCTACAACAAGAGGTCCTATAACTGGTACAGGGTACGCTCATCATATGAGGGGCACTTTTCAAATAACAAGAAATCTGTTCCAGGACGCCTTCCTGATAGTCTTCTTCGACACCCTGATGTCACTCCTCGGAGGAATTGCCGTGTTCTCGACGCTCGGCTTCTTGGCGAAACAGCGTGGAGTTCCGGTCCCTGAAGTCGTCAAATCGGGACCTCAACTGGCTTTTGTGGTGTACACGGAGGCCATCTCACAGATGCCGGTGTCACGACTCTGGTACGCATTGTTCTTTGTCATGCTCTTTTTACTGGGCATTGGCACGGAGATTGGTACGTCATTCGATAAAAAGAAAAAAAGAAATCCTGTTTCAGTGTTCGTTGAAACAGTCTGCTCATGTTTTATCGATCGCTTCAAGGCGTTGCGAAAGCACCGATGGGCGTTGGTGTTGGGTGTGTGCACCATGCTGTTTCTTTGTGGTGTCATTATGACCACGGATGTGAGTTTGAGAGTCTCAAAGAAAAAAGGAAAAGATAACTTCAGGCTGGCTTCTACTGGTTCACGATGTTCGACGAGTACTCTGGCGGCGTCACCGCCACCATCAGCGCCCTCATGACGTTCCTGGTGGTGTGCTTCGCCTACGGACTCTCCAACTTCCGCATGGACATCCAGGAGATGTGGGAGCAGCAGCACGCCGCCGGGTTCGCGACCACGTACCTCGGCCCGGCGAGCTTCCCATGGAGCATCTCTTGGATGGTGACGGCGCCAATCTGCAGTCTCGCGTGCCTTGGCATCATTGCACTCACACGACCCTACCCGTTCCATGGTGACGCCGTCAAGTACCCGAAGCTGTTTGACATTTTGGGATGGACAATCTCATTGCTCCCACTTTTAGTGATCCCGTTTTGCGCCCTGATGGCTGTGAAGAGGTTCAAGAAGTGGAGAGTGGTAAGTTCTTATCAAAGAACAGTATGACACAAGCTCCTTTTCATCTTTTTCAGCCACTCGCAGGACTGTTCATGCTCCAACGCCAGCACCCATCGTACGAACGAATCAGTATGAAGTGGACGGAGCAGAAGCGAGTGATTGGCGACCAGCTCCCGGAGCACGAGCCCGGCGAGGAGGAGATTGAGATGGTGGACGGGGGCGCCCCTGTTAATGATCAGGAGTCAGTCATCGAGTAGATCGACTTCAAAAGCATTCAAAAGTATTCACCGTTGCGTCTTTCATTAAAGACTTTTTCTTATTATCTACATACATTGTGAGGTCCCTCTGAAGGACTAAAACAAGACAGAAACCAACTTTATTCCTTACTGATAACAAACTTCAACTTGTCCCCAACGCCCGGAAACTCGTACAGTGGCTCCACGAGCATTCTCAACTGCTCCGTCGCATTCGGATGTGTCGCCTTCACCGACTCGCCGAAATCGAACAACCCGTTCCGTTCATTGCAATCGAAATCGTTGTTGCAGAAGCCGTCGGACTTCCAGAAGTGTTGGCGTAGCTGCAATTTTTTCTAGTTTCAAACATTAAAATGAAATGAGCACCTGAAGAGCTTCATCTTCTGTGAAATAGCCCAAAATCTGAGTGGATCGGTAGAGGAATCTGATGTACTGTTTGACAGCTCCTCTGTGCTCCAGAAACTTGATCATTTGACTGCGAGCGAACTCTTTTTCGAGGAGACGTCCGAAATTGTAGATTGAAGGGGTGGTAGGGCCCACTGGAGCAGGGGTGATTGGAGGGCCAACCTGAAGGAGCAGTATCAATATCAGTACCCGTATCAGGATCAATATAAAGAATCAATTCCTACCCAATTCTTATCCACCCAAGCATTGAGCACTTGAATCGAGTCCTCGGTATTGTTTTGCACGTTGAGCTCATCTATTAACTGCAATTCTCCATTCAATATCAAACCTACATACTTCCAAGTTCCAAGTAACTCACCTGATTAACAAGATCATCAGCCACAAAATAAAAAATGCTCTTCGGGATCACCAACTTGATCTGATCCCAGGAAAAGCAACCAGCGAGCAGGAGGAGAAGAAGTGGAAGGGGTCTGCCCACCATTGCTAGACTGTGAGATTCTATTTGGGACATTTATATAGGGGCGACACCTACACTTTTTAATCCGACAATGATTCAGATGAAGAGTAAACTACAGGGGGGACATGACGTTGCAGTTGATCATAAATTGCTTTTTTTCGAATTGGAGCTTTTATTTTTTTCCCCTGTTTTAGAAAAAAGTATAACAATCTAGAAACTTAACTCTAATAATGAAAAAATAACGGAATCAAATACAGTAACTTGTTCTTTTAAAGGCGCATCTCTGATTGTAAACGAGCAACGACATAAACTGTAGTATGCTCTCTGACCATTGGGATTAAAATATGTTACATCTCTTCCATTTCTACTATTGGGTTCAAATCGGATTCCTCTGTCACCAAACGGGGAGTTTATGTGCACGATGAGTTCTTTATTAAAGGGAGAACTAGAACTATACTTAATTTTCTTATCATTCGACTCTTTCTTTAGCTCATGAGTAAGCTAAATGTGCAGAATAGTACAGAAGATTCGATTAAAGTGTGATCTGCATTGTAATGTTAACCCTCTTCTAAAAGACACAGATAGATAATCAACTTTATTCCTTACTGATAACAAACTTCAACTTGTCCCCAACGCCCGGAAACTCGTACAGTGGCTCCGCGAGTCTTCTCAACTGCTCCGTCGCATTCGGATGTGTCGCCTTCACCGACTCGCCGAAATCGAACAACCCGTTCCGTTCATTGCAATCGAAATCGTTGTTGCAGAAGCCGTCGGACTTCCAGAAGTGTTGGCGTAGCTGCAATTTTTCTAGTTTCAAACATTAAAATGAAATGAGCACCTGAAGAGCTTCATCCTCTGTGAAATAGCCCAAAATCTGAGTGGATCGGTAGAGGAATCTGATGTACTGCTTGACAGCTCCTCTGTGCTCCAGGAACTTGATCATTTGGTCTCGAGCGAAATCCTTTTCGAACAGGCGTCCGAATATGTAGGCTCTCGGCTGAAAGCTCAAACTTTTGTGATAATCTTACACAACTTTTACTTTTTGTGCAGTTTTTACGCAGGTTTTGCCATCCGTGCGAATTTAAGAATTTCATACTTTAAAATAAAAAACAGGTTATTTTGAAACTGTCACTTGCTGTCACAAAACAACACAGATAGATCAAAAGTTGAAAAAAAAAACTAATGAAAATATGAATCAAAATTTGAAATCAGTTACTCTCCGTACACGAAGGTTGCCAATGCGCTCCACTGAGCGCGATGCGGTCGAGGCGTGCCGCGAAAATTTTTCTGAATTTTCAAAAACTTTTTTTGATCTATAGCCGTTTTTTTCTTGTTTTTCGGCAATTGTCATCATGAAAATACGAGAAAATCAGCTAAAGATCAAACAGAAATTTCGAAATTTCGAAAATTCAACATTTTTTTCGCGGTACGCCTCGACCGCATCGCGCTCGGTGGAGCGCATTGGCAACCTTCGTGTACGGAGAGTAAGACCAGCGCAAGATGGGAGGACCGACCTGTTATCAGTATCAATATCAGTATCAGTACGACTACAAACTCTACCCATTCAATCTCATCCAGCCAAGCGTTGAGCACTTGAATCGAGTCCTCTGTATTGTTTTGCACGTTGAGCTCATCTATCAGCTGCAATTCTCCATTCAATATCAAATCTACATACTTCCAAATAACTCACCTGATTAACAAGATCATCAGCTATAAAATAAAAAATGCTCTTCGGGATCACCAACTTGATCTGATCCCAGGAAAAGCAACCAGCGAGCAGGAGGAGGAGAAGTGGAAGGGGTCTGCCCACCATTGCGAGACTGTGAGATTCTATTTGGGATATAGGGGCGACACCTACACTTTTTAATCCGACAATGCTTTCTGACCATTGCGATTAAAATATGTTACATCTCTTCAATTTCCACTATTGGGTTCAAATCGGATTCGTTGACACCAAAAGGAGGTTTTTTAATGTGCATGATGAGTTCATTTTGAAAGTTAGACTCTCTGGGTTTACTGTCATAATGTTACTGATATTGATATTGATAAGGGTAGGCCCGCCCCCTGCTCCAGTTGGCTCCACAGCACTGAGAAGCTCATTATGCTCGCCGAGCCATTTTCATCGGCTTCTGGGGAGGGATTACGAGACAGAAATGAACTACTTCTGATACAAAGAATGTTCACGAAACTAGAGACAAAAGAGTAGAATCGGATTATATAAACACGGTTCACAGTCAGTTCAGTTCGATTTCCATTCAAAAAAATGTTCAAAAAGTTAATAATCTACTCTCTTTTTCCCATTCTCACCCTATCCGTATTTGGTGATCAGTTGTACGATAAACAATTCCGATTGATTTTTCCATTGGTTTCGGAGAAAACTATTTGGAAGGTTGGTTGTTAATTAGTTAATTATTTAGGATTTAGTTAATTAACCAAGTTTTAGCTGATTTATGGAGTGAATGAGCAGAATACTACGAAAGGTGCGATCGAATTTTCGAATCGATGGATTGATTATAATTGGGTAACTTAATAAATGTTCATCGATTTTTATCAATCGATCGTTTCATATTTCCAGATCGAGCCCAACGATTCTGAAAAGGAAAAGTACAAACGAGTCGCCGAAAAAGAGTTTTGTCGCGAGAGAACCATTGAATTTCTGAAGCACCGAGAAGCCGTCAAAAAGTTCATTCGTTATTTGTACAGAAGCACGCAGATTGTCGGATACCTCAATTCAACTGAAGCCGAACTGGTATCATAATTCTGAAGACGTCCAAGATCACAAATGCTCTTCTTCAGATGCGCTCTCGATTCTGGCGCACAGACAGATCCTGCTCGAACGAGTTCACGTGCGTCAAAGACGCGTTCTTCGAGCCGAAGATTGGAATTTACGTTGAGCTCGGGGAGTCACATCCGAATGTGACGGAGGATTTGGAGGCGATGGTGGAGCCGCTGTATAAGATGGAAGGGATTGCTGATGAGTTGAACTATGTTTTTAGGAACGAGTGAATTTCTGATTTTTGGTAATATATGAAGAGTTTTGTCATGGCGATTTGTTGTTTTCTTGAATTTCCTGTGAAATGTTTTGCTCGGAGCACGATCCACAGGCTGAAAAGTGAAAAATAACTGAAAAGATATAAAATCCTTCATGTTTTTGATGGAATGTTTTCGTCAAAAACAGAGAATTTGAGGAAAAAAAGCTTGATTCTTCAGTAAATCCATGATTTCCAGCAATGTTTCTCGTAAAAACTGCAGAAAATCAAAGAAAAAATCGATAAAAATCAGACCAAAACCCAAAAAATTGGCAAAATTTCGAAAATCCAGCCGCGTCGCACGCACGCAACGCGAGCGAGAGAGTGTGGGGAAAGTGGAGAGTGCGAGACGGTGAGACAAATCAAGTTCTTTTTCAATCCTTCATTCAACAATTATCAGATCAATTTCTTTTTTTCAATACTTTGACAGCGTCCAATTCAGTTTTTCGGCGGTCGAAATGTGCATGTAATAATAGGTGCTCGTCATATTGTCCAACTTCACACCAAAGTCCTTATGTGTCTTTGCGAACTCCTCGGCTGTCCGGTTTTTGAACAATGCTCGAGTCTTGGAAAAGTTGTGCTCCGAGATGAGGTCAGATGACCAGTAGATCTCGCGCATCTGAATATATAAATTTGATGAACAGTTTATGAATAGGAGGTGCTCACCCTCATCGCTTCCTTCTCCTTGAAGTACTTCTTGTCCAGTGTTTCTTTGTAAATGTACTGAAGGAACTTGCGAACAGCGCCACGATGATTCAGAAAGTCGGAAGCCTGGTTTTGAGCAAACTGTTTGTCGGAGAGCTTATCAGTGGTGTTGAGTTTCACATTCGGGGCTTTCTGGAGATAAGTTAGTAAGGGATAAGAGGAAAGTAGCTCACAAAGTGATTGGGAATCCAGTCCATCATGTAGAAGATCGCCAAGAGTGGTGACGACTTCAAGTTGGTTTCGAAGGTGAGCTGTAAATTGACGTCTTCATAAGTTTGAGTTCACAATTTGACTAGTTTTTTAAGATGCAAATAGCCTTATCATCTTATTGATACAGTAACTTTTTCCAACAAAAGTTACAGTTTCAAGAAGTTGGTAAATGAGAATGTGAAAACCTATGGATATTGTTATATTGGTCGCTTTCTACAGTAATCCCTACCTCTATCACATCCTTCTCACTTGCATACGGAAATATCACTTTAAAAGCACTTGGCAAGACTTGATCGCGAGCACATCCGAGCACGAATACCGAGAAAATCAATAGGATTTTCATACTTGTAGTGGACTCTCTGTTAAAATTGGAAACTGGGATTATAAATAGACGTAACCTGGTAGAGGGGGGAGGGGGATTGCAATTTGAACGTACGCAAAAAAGGGTCAAAGAGTTGGGGTGAGTCATTGGGCGAGAATTTTCGGTTTTTTCATCTTTTACATCAAGCACACTATTGGTTATTATGGATAGATTTTTTGATTAAAGACACAAAATATACAGGTTTCATCAAGTTTTTATCAAAGCAAAGTTTAAAAATGGATTGTTTGATTACATGTGACATTTTTGACCTTATAAACTATAAGTTATAGTGTACCTAAAATTATATAGACATTGAAACAGTTAGATTTCAAAAAGTGAAAGTTTACTGATTGTGAAATAAAGCTTCTTGATTGAATCATCATAATATTATGTTTATAAAGTTAATAAAGTTTACTGTATCATTAGAGTGATAAGATTTGAGTAGACTATCGTTTGTCACTTTTCATTGTCCTGTCCTGTACTTCATATCAATCCGTGGTGACTCCGCGCACTTTTGCTCTTTTTGGCTCAATTTTATTTTAGAGTTACTCATTGATATCAGAGCTACAAATTGTCAGTTGAACACTTTTACTGAAAATTGAAATTAAGCTGGAATTTTGACATTTCTGAAGGATACTATGAAACTCGAAATATCTCGTTTAGTTTTGATTTTCATAAAATGTGATCAACTGATAATTTGTAGCTCTGATAACAATTAACAACCCCAACTGAAGATTGATCCAAAAAGAGCAAAAGGGGCGGAGTTACGACCAAAAACAAAACGACACTTTTTGAAACTGTTAAAAACAAAATCAAAATTGGAACCAATTCATTACAAATTCACAACGGATCATCGAGCACGGACCACGACATGATCGCATCCATATCGGGCATCTTCCTCACCACCGCACCCAACTTTCTCAAATAATCCGCACTCTTCGGGAACTTGCTCAATTCCCACCGCCTCTCCATGAGCATGTAGAACATCCGCTCGCTGCTCGGGAACGTGTTGTCGTGGAAAGTGTCCCTTTGCCAGAACACCTTCCTCATCGTCGCCACCTGCTTCTCGTTCATATAGCCCAAATCCAGCACGGATTGTGATAGGTAGTCGAGGAAGATGTGCACCACTTCTCTTTGTTTGACAAACTTTTCTAGCTGGTATCGCATGTAGTCCTTGTTGCGTCGCTTCTCTGATAGAGCTATCCATGACGATCTCACTGTGGAGGAGTTCGTGGGCTCCACCCAGTTCTTCTCGAGCCAGCGGTTCACGTAGATGAGCTTGTCCACGGTGGATTGGTGCCCGTTGAGTCCGTCTACTAGCTGAAAGACTTATTTTCAATGTGATCGCCGCCTCGCTCCTGTACGCACTCTTCCCCCTCGCTGACCGCGTGCACCGGTGGCGCAGTGGTTAACGCGCTTGCCCTCCACTCGCCCCCTTTTGGGTTCGACACCGCACTCTTCTCCTTTCTTTCTCTCGACAGTCCTAACCCCAACAAAAGAGAGCACCTGATCGATCCGATATTGCTCCATAAACGGAAAGCAGAAGGTGCAGAAGGAGTAGCTGATGAGCTCGTTTTCGCTTTGGAAGCACGAGAAGGAGGGTAGAAATAGAAAGAGACAGAGAAGGTGAAGGTTGAAGGGCATGGGGTGTAGAATGAGGGATTCACATTTTGGACAGAAAGATAGTTCGATGGACTAATCCGTTAGTCCGATGGAAAAAATTCAATTTTTCAGAATTGTCCATCAAAGATTAGTGTTTCAATTTGTTTTCAAGAAACTGAAATGAACTCACTGAAACCGAAAATTTTCGGTTTGACTCATAACTCCGCCCACTTTTGCTCTTTTCGGCTCAAATTTTCAGGAAAGATGCATCAATATCAGAGCAACAATTTGTCAGTTGAACATTTTCAATGGAAATAAAAAGGAACGAAGATATTTGAGATTTTTAAAGAATCCAAAAATTTCAGTTTCAAAAAGACTCATAACTTTCTGAATTCTGATTTTTATAAAAAGTGTTCAACAGACATTTTGTAGCTCTGATAACGATAAGTAACTCCAAAAGAATATCGATTCAAAAAGAGCATTTATGGGCGGCGCTAAGATTGATAACCAGATCAATTAACTAGAAATTGACAGCATCTATAACAACACTCTGAAACCGAAAAAAAAATCATTTTATCTCTCCAAAATAAACGCCAATTTATCAGAAATCTCCGGAAAAACATGAGCCATCTGAGCGATCTCCGTCAAATCCCTCGTCACGTTCTGATGATACGTCTGAAGCTCCAAATTGATGCCGTCCAAGAAATTGTGCTCCGTGCACCAGAAAATGTTGAAGCACATCTTGTCAACCTTCCAGAATCGGGACTCCATCTCAAAGTTATGATTTATTGATTTGGAGGTGAGGAAATTCTCACAATAGAAATCTGTTGCTCATCGAGATATCTCAACGACCGAGTGGCTCCCTTCATGTAGTGAATGTAGTCCTTGACGCCCAATCGATGCTCCAGAAAAGAAACGGCTAGGGATTTGGCGGCTACTGAGACTCCGGTGGGTTTACCCTAAACATTGAAGTATGGGGAGGGGGAGGGGCTGGACAGACAGACACACTCACGTAGACTTTATCGGTCCAATCGCCGAGCACTTGATAGGCTTGCTCCGTGGTGTTTTGGAGGTTAATTGAGTTTTGTAACTGGAAAGAAATTACTGTTTCATAAAAGCGATAAAATTGATGTAAGATTATGTAGATTGATGGGGTCATTTACTCAGTTGGTTTTATATGTGTGAACTTCACTGTGAAGTAAGTTAATGTGAAAGTGTCTAAACTCCGCCTCTTTTGTTTTTTTTTTAATCATTTTTGTTTTAGAATTGCTCATTGTTATAAGAGCTACAAGTTATTAGTTGAGCACTTTTACTGAAAATTGAAACTGACAAAAATTTTCACAAAAAATCACAGTTTCAGAACTTTTCAAATAACTTTCTTCATTCTGAATTTCATTAAAAGTGATCTACTGATAAGTTATAGCTCTGATATCAATGAGCACTTCTCAAAAAGAATAATTCAAAAAGAGCAAAAGTGGGCGGAGTTATAATGATTACTGTTTCTTACTTACTGTAGAGGCGAAATATTACTGGCTATTCTGCACCGCGAATCTTGTGTAATTTACCTCCAGTATCTCATCATCAGAAGCATCTAGAAATATCGTTCGAAATGGAACCGAAGTTATTTGATCAATAGCAGAGATAAAAATGCACCAGGTGAGCAAGTAGAGTGTAGAACGCATTCTGAAAAGCAAAAAACCCTTTGAAATACAAAAAAGTATAAAAACCCTTTGTAGTTTGATGAGATGAGCGTGGGTCAAAATGTGGTAATCCAGTGGATTAACCCCCCTATCCAAATTCCAACTGAATTGTTCCCTTTTGTGACATGAAATCTCACGTTCTCCTCCTCGTCTTCTGGAGCATTACTCTGATATTGGAACGAGTCGATGGCTCCAAACAGAAATACTTTCATAGAAGTCATCTCTCCACTATCTTTCCGAATACTGGAAGTGAGAAGGTCTATGAGGTATTGATAGTTGTCGATACAAAAAAGACTAAAAAATAAAAATAAACGTGTTTCAGTTGGCAGATGAGACATTGGAATTGAAGAGCGTCGAGAAGAAGAAGAAGGTGTTGGATGACTGGTTGGCAGTTAATTGGGTCAGTGGAGGGTAATTAGGGGGTAATTAGAGGGTAATTAGCAATTAATAGTTCCAGTTATAGAGGGGGAGGTAGTCAACGGTAATCAGTGAAGATAGTTGGTAATTAGAGATGATTAAAACAGATTGGGGGTAATTATAGATAATTAGGGGTAATTAGAGGTAACTAGGGGTAATTATAGGGTAATTAGGGAGTAATTAGTGGGTAATTAGCAACGAATAGTTGGAGAAATTGGAGAAAGGAAGGTTGTTGATGGTAATCAGTGGAAATAGATGCTAATTTGAGGTAATTAAGGGTGAAAAGAAGTGATTGGGGTTAGTTATATGTAATTATTGGTAATTAAGGGTAATTAGCAACAATTATTGATAAAAGGTGGTAGTTGATGAAAATCAGTATAGATTGGTTCAAATAAGTGATAGGTTCTAGTAATTAGAGTTGAGTGGTGATAATTATTGGTAATTAATTGGTAATTATAGGTAAATAGCGATTATTATAAGTAATTAGGAGTAATTAATGACAAAGCTAATGCTTATTAGTTGCAATTATCTCTTTATAAGTTTTTCAATTAATTAGTGAACTTACACCTGAACTAATTAGCACTGATGTCTAACATTTATAACTTACTATTAGTAATTAAGTTTAATTATCAAGATAATTATCATTAATTAGGGTAATTAGTAATTACTGTCGGAACACTTCCTCATATCATCACTTTTTATCATTAATTTTCACTCCAGTACTATTATAAAAATTACTGTTTCGATTTGGGGATAACTGTTTATGAGTCTAATCATCCTCACTTCTTCAATGCAGAGCTTTTTAATCGATTTTTCACCACTTCATCATCATTCCAGGCAACGCCTTCTACTGTGACCGTCAGCACCAACGACTACACCTACTACTACTCGGACTTTACTCTTTTAGTTCGCAATGAAACTTTCGCACGAACTGTTGCTATTCGATACTTCACAGCTCAACAAAAAGTTTCAATGTTCTCCGACTACCTTTACAATTCTGTACTTGTACTGGGAGTGCTCCCCAAGAAACAGGCAGATGAGGTGGGGTCTTTATAAGTTTCCCATTCTCAAAAAGCTTTATTAAGATGAGAAAAATGTTCTGGAAGTACGACTGGATCGGACTGACACCGGATGCATTCTACACTGAATGCTCCGTGAAATTCAGAGAGTCGAACATGTTCACTGGAAGCAGTTTGAAACTCCTGGATGGCACATTCAGGAAGATGATGGGTGGGGATCGGGATAAAGTGTTTTATTTCGAGATGGATTGCAATAGAGATTATTATAATGATTTTGAATAAATGTGTTTCACAGTGTTGGTTTATTGTTGTGGTTTTTGTGATTGGGACATTCTAAAAATAATATGAAAAGGTTTACTTCTGTGAATAAATTTGAGGTTAGAGACGCAGAGAGGATAGAGACAATGAAATGGATAGAGACGGAGAGAATTAGGATGTTTAGAGACTCAGAGATTGTCGACAGAAAGAGGAGTTCATAAGAGACGCAGAGAAACAGAGAATCGGGAAGAGCAGAGACGCAGAGAAAATAAACAAGACAGTTGGTTAGAGACGCAGAGAAGCTAAAGATGATGTGTAGGTTAGAGACGCAGAGAGAGCAGAGATGAGAGGTAGGTCAGAGAGGCAGAGAACCCAAAGAAAAGGTATAGGTTAGAGACGCATAGAAGACAGACAATAAGCCTGGTTAGAGACGCAGAGATTATCGACAGAAAGATGAGTTCATAAGAGACGCAGAGAAGCCAATGATAAGGGATAGGCTAGAGACGCAGAGAATGCAAAGATAAGAAGTTGATTAGAGACGCAGAGAAACCACATAGAGATAAATCGAATAGAGACACATAAAAGTCAGATAATCTGGATGGTTCGGGACGCAGAGAGGACATAGAAAATCAAATGGATAGAGACGCAGAGAAGTGAGATTGCAGAGAAACAGAGAAAAGTTGGATAGAGACGCAGAGAAAGCAGAGAAAATGAGGTAGTTAGAGACGCAGAGAAAATAAACAAGAGAGTTGGTAAGAGACGCAGAGAAAACAGAGAAAAAACTATGCTTAGAGACACAGAGAAGACAGAGAATTGGGACAATTAGAGACACAGAGAATGCAGATAATCAGCCTGGTTAGAGATGCAGAGAAAACAGACAAACAATTTGGATAGAGACGCAGAGAAGACAGAGGCGCTAGGAATCGAGAGAAAGTTGGTTAGAGACGCAGGTAATGCAGAGAATCAGGATGGTTAGAGACGCAGAGAAAACAGGAGGATAGGGAGAATGAAAGGGTTCATAAGAGACGCAGAGAAACAGATAATCGGGAAGAGTAGAGACGCAGAGAAGCCAAAGAAAGGGCACGGTTCATGACTCACATTTTGATCTTTCGATCTCCTGATCCCTACGTGACAGTATCTAGTTCACTTTTCAATTTTTTATATTTTTTTAATCCCCCCCCCCCCCTCCTCTCTCTCTCTCTTATATATTCCTTTTCCGTTACAAATTTTACACTGAAAATGCACCTCCTGCACCCCCTACTCCTCTCTATTCTCTTCCCAATCATCTGTTCTTTACCACCCGGATTCCTGTTTCCCGAGCAGTTCCAGTTGGTTTTCAGTAACATTGAGCACGAGAAAGTTGAAAAAGTTTGTTTTGATTTCAGAAAAAAGTTTAAAATTTTAAAAAAAATTAAAAAAATAGAAAAAACTGTTTTTCAGCTCGTCGAAACGTTGAATTTGAACATTGCCGACGCGGATGATAGTTCAAGTGTGAAAGATATTCAGAATTTTATGGATGAGCAATGGGTGAGCTCCTTTTTCTTATCATAAGCCTATCAAAATACTTATCAGTAGAGTTCAGAGCTCCGCCCCTTTGAAGCCCTTGTACCCTGCTCCATTTACGGACATTTTCAACAAGACTTATCTCCCATTATCACCTTCAAATGACCCGGAGCTGGCTCACAATGAAACTCTCAATTTGATAAAGCATCGAAGAGCAGTGAAGACTTATTTGAGATTTATCCATAGAGTCACAACGGTCTTTCAGTATTTTTCGAGACAACAGGCGGATAAGGTGCTCTTTTCTCTTTTTTCTCTTGATCTTTTCATAGAGCACTATTAAAAAGATAGTATTCAGATGCGCGACGTCTTCTGGATGTCCGACGCGTTGTGCCACAACTTTTGGCAGTGCACCGAACAAAAGTTCTATGTGGAATTGGAGAAGACGTTCGAGGGAAAAAATCTAGATTTTATCATGATTAACTTGAATACAGTGGCCAGAAACTTTGCGGAGAATGAGAATACGGAGGCGTTGAGATTCTTGTACTGGAAGTTGAATTGAAGTGATGAATGGGCAATAAAAGTTTATACTGTATGAAACTGTTCCAAAGTTGAAAGCTTTTTGAAACAGCGATCGTCTTGCAACCATCCCAATCTGTAAAGCAAGAGAAACAAATGAAACTTGACAGAGTGCGACATCGAACCCAAAAGGGTGCGAGTTGAGGGCAAGCGCGTTAACCACTACACCACCGGTGCACGCGATCGGCGAGGGGGAAGAGTGCGTACAAGTGCGGGGCGCGCCAAGTTTATAGACGCAGGTTCACATTTATTGTTCCAATATAAAAATTCAAACAACATCGCCAATCTTCCAGTAGAGCAACTTCATCGACGGGAATCCCCTTGCCAGTCTGACCAACGAATTCAAGTCCACTTTCAGAAAACTGTGCGATTCCTCAAACTTCTCTCCCATTTTCTTGAAGAATTGCGATTCGGTGCAGTCGAACAAGTTGTGGCAAGCGGCGTCGGCGCTCCAGTAGATTTTTCGCATCTGAAAAGGGTAATTAGGGAGGTAATTAGGGTAATTAAGGTAATTAGGAGGGTAATTAGTAAGTTATACGGTTTCATAATTGCTAAAGGCAGATGGTATTGATATGGAAAGTAATAGAATCTTTACTAGTGTTGGTATGTTAATTAGTCTGTTTATTAGTCAATTAGTTAATTGGGCTATTAATTAACTAATTAATTATCAATTTAGAAAAGAGAATAATTTACGGTTTCATAAAGTTGATAAATTTTGATAGTTTACTATAGAATACTCCGTCCTTTTTTTCACTAGAAAAACTTCCCGATTAACTTAATTAACTAATTAACTGATTACCTAATTAACTAATTAACTAATTACCTGATTAGTCTCCTCTTTCGTGAAATACTGCAATGCCTGTGTCGCCCGACAAAGATATCGAATATAAGTGCGAACTGTATTCCGATGACTCAAAAAGCTGATAGTTTGATTAATTGCCAAGTCCTTATCATTATCAGGTGATAATGAAGGATGACTATTTTTGAAAATGTCGAAGAATTCAGAAGCGTGAAGTGGTTTGGAGAGGTTGGAGGGCTGAAAAATTGAGTTGAAGGGATTACTGTTTCAAAAAAATATTGGGAATTTTAAGAAAATTGATAAGGATATTACCGACAAGATTATGGGTTAATGAGTTTTTTCAAAAAAAAAAAAAAAAATTTCAAAAAAAAAATTTTCAAAAAAAAAAATTTTTTTTCGAAATTTTTTTTTCAAAAAAAAAAAAAAAAAAAAAATTTCTCACCCAATTTTCATCGGCCCAAGTGACGACTTCATCCTCTGCACTGTACCTTTCATTGAATAAATTCGAATTCAGTTTTTCCAGAAGCTGAAACTCTTTTCTCATTTTTCTCCCTTTTTAGTCTCCATTTTCAACCCACACTCTCAATTTTCGCCAGCTCCACATATCTGAAAATGAGCTGAAACTGAGTCGGCAACAAGTATCCAGAGTGATGGAACTCTGCTCCATTGCAAATTCCGAAAATCGAGAAAATGGTCAGAAATATGAGAAAGGGGGACATTATTGTACCCATTTTGGGAATTATGATGAACATTTGGAATTTTTTGGTCTTTTTTGAGTAGGCGTGGGAGAGATTTAGTGACACACAAACTAGAAACTTTTCGAGTGCGAAAAATCACGTAATTTTTTTGATTTTTTTGAAATTTTTTTTTTTTGAAAAACCAAAATTTTTTTTTTTTGGAATCTTTTTGATTTTTACATCATTGGATAGAGAATTCAATTCTGAACAAGAAAGTCTCTTGACAAAAATTACAAAAACGCCGTTTAGTAGGTCAAAAAGCGCAAAAACCGGTAAAACTGTGAGGGAGGGAGAGCGCGCAGGGAATGAGGAGGGGTTAGAGAAAAATCTTTTATTTTGCGCCAAAACTTTAATTTTTGATGGAGATGCACCAAAATTTCAGATATTGATATTCAAGAAATTCTCTATCTAACGGTATAAAAATTAATAAATTTGAGAAAAAAAAAATTTTTTTTGCAAAAATTTCGAAAATCAAAATTTCAACTCGATTTTTATATCATTAGAAAGAGAATTTAATTTTGAGAAAGAAAGTCTCTTGACACTTTGTCTGAAAATTTTATTAAAGCGCTCAAAAAGCCAGTTGAAGTTGAAGGATCCACTGAAAGGAGACGCAGACATAATTCAATTCAAAAGGTCACTTTATTCCCAGAATCAGTAGCATTTCAAATATTCAAGTATAAGTCATTCTCTCTCCGATGAGCACGGCTCCAGAGAGTTGATCTTGCCGAGCACGACGTACTCCCTTCTCTTTTTCTCCCCGTCGTACCGCTTCTTCGGAAGCTCCTCTTCAGGCACTGCCTTCAGACGTTTGGAAGGCACCAGACGGTAGCGACGTTGTCCGGATGATGTTCCAGAAGAAGAAGAAGAAGAAGAAGAAGAAGACGTTCCAGAAGACGTCAGATTATGAAGGTTGACGTATTCTGGCTTCTTTTTGGGTTTTCGCTCCGGAATTTCCACACAGATCTCGTCCCAGACTGATGGGTCCAGAGGGCGGGCGTCGACTTCTTCGAGAAGAGGGGGTGGAGCTTCTGGAGCATCAGTAGAAGAAGTAGAAGACGTGAGAGTAGTAGAATTAGTTGGGGCAGAAGCCACGCCTTCAGGAATCCCCTGAAACAAGCATCTTTCAACTATACATCAATCGTCAAAACTCACGGTCTGCTGGCCAATCAGACGGCAAATACTGAAGACGTCGCTCAACGTCTTCTCATCTGAAGCAGCCACGTTGATGGTGATGTTAGTGATGTGGACGAGTGGGTTCCTGGACATGATGTCGGATAAGCAGGAGAAGAAGTTAGTTAGTTAGTTGAGATTGTCGAGCGACTGGTGAAGAATGACCGCTTCACGGACCCTTATATACTGTTCCTGATGCGAAACATGTTTCGGAACATGTTTCAGTGTCCTAGAACATTTTTTGCTGTTTCGGGTTTTGAGGGTGGGGTCACGGGGATTTTGGGGAAGGGTTTTGGCTTTGGAAATGTTTTTGGAATTGTTTTTCTGGTCGGTTATGTTATAGTTAGACTATTCTTTACAATCAATAAAATATTTTTTGTTTTGTTTTTTCAGCTCTTGAATAAGAAATCTTTTTTGTTGTGATCAGTGATGAAAGAGTAACCCTTGTGATAACAATTAGCATTGAAACTGGAATTTTTTTTCTTGAACACATTTTCAGACAATTCCAGTCATGACTCCGCCCACAAATGCTCTTTCTGAATTAATTAGAAAATGAACCAGATGAATAGCAATCAGAACAGTTATTGGATAGCTCAAATCTTCTAGAGCAATGATAACATCTGATCATTTTAAAGCCCGTTTCAAATTTCAGGTAATTCCAGTTTTGACCTATTGTAACTCCGCCCACTTTTGCTCTTTTTTGCTCAATTTTTTTAAAGTTGCTCATTGGTATCAGAGCTACAACTTTTCAGTTGAACACTTTAACTGAAAATCAAAATTGACAAAGTTATTTCAAGATTTTGAATCAGCGGTTTATTTGAAAGATGATCCTTTTTTCAGAAGCTTCTGAATTTCATCCAATCTTTTCAACTGACAACTTGTTGCTCTGATATCCATGAGCAACTCCCCAAAAAATTGACAAAAAAGAGCAAAAGTGGGCGGAGTTAAGGGCCAAAACTGGAATTTTTTCAAAAAATTTTACAACTGAAATTCCTATTTCTCGATAACTTCTGGAAGTACAACGATTACTAATGGAATTCTTTATTGATACCGAACAATTTTTGAAACAGGAAAAAAATTTTAAATTAAAAAAATCAGTTATAAAACGGCGGCCAAGTTGAAGATTTTCTGAAACAAAGCAAATTTAACTTACGGATTCTATGAAAACTACATACTCATGGGTCTCGAAACGAATCTGCAACTGATTCGTCTGACTTCCAGAGTAGTCATAATCGAGAAAAACTCGATAATAGGAAGAATACGTCGGCATTTGGAAGTGGGTGGCGTAGAAGGAGGAGTGGAACTGGAAAGATTTGAGAGAAAATAAAACGGAAAAAGAGAAAAAAGGAAATTGCTCACATTAAAAGGAAGAATCTGAATTTGAGCAACTGGCGTCAAGTTGGGATCGATGAGGGTGATGTTCAGGGCTCGGAAATTTAAAAGAGCACCTGAAAAAACTTCCCCGTTTCTTTTTTTTCAAATTCCTACCATTATTCTCCACATTCACCAGAGCATACACATCGTACGAGCTCTTCCCGGTGCCCTGAATCGTCTGCACTTGTGCCAACTCCAGATGACCCTTCCCGACGACTTCTGGATTCACCGCGTACAGCAAAGACCGCGCGGAAGTGCCATCCAGGTTGTAGACCGTGTACTGAAAATACTCATCTGGAAAGAAGCGCACTCTGAAATTCTAATTTCCCACGTCATCAATGAAGGCGTCATCAATGTAGACAAAGATGCCATTGGAACAACTCGATATCTTATACATGGCGTTAGTGTTATGGCCTCCAGATGAAGAGTTGCTCATCGAGGTGTGCACTTCGATATGATGACGTTGAAGGGAAGTGAAAAGAGGTGAGACTTCGTCGGATTCAGATGAGAAGCGTTTCATTATAATGGACACCGCGGCGCCGCAAATGGAAGTGGTTTGGGTGGCGAGAAGTTGCTTGATAACAGTGAGCACATTGCTTCCAGTTGCTTCGTCCGGGAATCGAAGATTTTGGTCAGGAAGTTTGGAGTGAATAGCGGAGACCCAGCTTCTGAACGTCTTCTACTTTTTCCACGTCTTCTGTTACATCTTCTTTCAAACTTACCCCACAGAATCATGAAACTCAATGGGCTCTTCCACTATTGTATCAAACCTCACATTAGCCAGTTTTGTAAAGTTGAACGGATACTGAAAATACTCGTCGGAAAACGCTTGAACTGTATCGAGGACGACGCGATCCGAGAAGTCATTCGAATAGGCGAACAGGAAGAGAAATGGAGATTCTGGAGTGCAATCTGGAAGAAGGAGAGTTGGGGTGGTTGCGGCGCGGTTGCGGCGCGGTTGGGCTGGACTGAGGGAAGGGACGGGTTATCAGTAGTTGAGGAGCAGGGCACTTTTATAGTGAGGTCTTATCATATGTTAAAGGAACTAGAGAATAGTTATAGTTAGTGGTTAACTATTTGATGACAAATAAGGATGGTTGGTCAATGATATCAGAGTGTTCAACCCCAATCTGTACAGAAAATCCGCCCCGCAAAGGAAAGAAATGAGGAGAGACAGAGTGCGGTGCCGAACCCAAAAGGTACCGAGTCGAAGACAAGCGCACTAACCACTGCGCCACCGGTGCACACAGGTAAAACGCGAAGTCTGAAGAATGGCTGAAGAATGGGCCGCTGCTGCATGAGCGCGGTACATCGACAGTCTGAATTAGCGGTCGCGCGGATGTGTGTCGCTCAGCCATTGGCGGCTGAGGAATGTTCGAACTGTTGCTTTGCGCCCTTGTTATTTTTTCAACTTGAAATTTCGAATAAAAAATTTATTTATTCGAATGATAAAAATAGGAATAAATTACATAAAATTTGGAAGATAATTAACAAAAAAAAAAGAAAATTATTAGATTTCGAGTAAGTTTCCTTCCTATTAGGCGTCGAGAACCTGTGTCTTGGAGTCGTGAAGTTGTGAGTCCAACTGGCCGACGAATCTGAAGTTCAGAAAATTAATGTATGCCTCAATCTTTTTGATTTTTTTTTTCGAAATATTACCTTTTGTTTAATGGTGGTAGAATTTTCGATTTCTGAATTTTGAGAAGACTTCGTAGATCTGGACCGCGATTTCACAGTAAAGCGTGTCGTCGGCTTCGTTGAGCACTATCTTCTAATTTGTGGTCGAATCAAGAGCATTCCAGTCGATCATGTCTCGGAAATGTCACACATATCCGAAGAAAACGAAATTTCCATTCACTCGATTGACTTGGTCGAAGTGATCACTAGTTTCTCTAATTCCGCACTTTGACGTTGGAGCACTCCTCAAATGTCTTCATATCCTCCTTTGGGTTTTATGACCTGAAAGTCATTCGGTTGACATATTTTTGGTGAGAAAACAAAAACTCACATCTTCAGTATATTCACTAGCTGGAGCTATCTTTTTAGCACCTAGTCTGATGGATGAGACTGTTAAACGACGATGTTAAGAACGATAGCGCAAATTCGAATCGTAGTTGACTGTTGTGGCTCAGAATTTCTGAAATCTGCCAAGTAGACATTCCATGATGCTCATTTCGTCGTTATATTCAACGAAGTTCTCCAAGAACCCCTGGAAAATAATTTTTGAAATTTAAAAATTCACAAGTACCTACCAATCGATCGTGGTGAAAAGTGAGCCACTCGATAACCCTTCCAGCATGATAAAAATGACATCTGAATAATAAACATCAAAAATAGTCCAAGAAAATTCGAAGAAAAAATGCGAAAAGTGAAAATATTGCGAATTTTAGGAGAAATAAAAAAGCGCCCGCATCGGTAAAAAGCAGTTCGAACAGTGCTCGAGCATCAGCGGCCCGTCGATGACTGTCGCTCGGGCATTATTCAGTCATCAGCGGTCTCTCGCCCATTCCTCAGCCACCGCTGTGGCAGCACTGTCTGAAGCTATTCCACTCTTCAGACAGCGCTCACCGAAACGCGGTTTTCGGCCATACGTCAGCCATTCTTCATGTGTTAGCGGCTGCTCAAGCAGCGGATGGACTTTTTTCAGACTTCGCGTTTTACCTGTGCACGCGATCGATTGCTGTGAGGAGTGCGTACAAGAAGGTCGCAACCTGGAGAGACTATGATCTTTTCATCGCGAATTTTAAAAAATTCAACGCGACAAAGACTGTAGTTTGATACGGCTGACTCACTTCTTTTTAAACGGAGATTAACAAATTTCAAAGTTTCCATTTTCATCCCCCCTCCCTCACAAATTAGCACTATATAAACAGCGAATATTCACCATTTTTGATTGTTTAAAAAAAATGAAGGTTTTCTTCCTATTTCCCGCACTCTTTGTCACTTCTGTACTCTCCTGGGATCAGATTTGGTCGAAAAACTTTAGGACGATATTCCCCTATGCGAATGAATTGGAAGTTTGGAAGGTTGTACTGTATCTCCTGACCTTTCTTTGAAATTTCACTGTTTCAGTTAACATTCCAAATCAACCGACAGAACAACCACGAAGACTCGAAGAGAGTGCTCAACGCGTGGATCGACCTGAACTGGTTCCAGCCGAACAATCTGCCCAGAGAGAAGCCCACCACCAACCGACCGAACATGGAGCCCTGGGAAGTGGCTTTTATGGAAGAGACGATTCAGTTCGAGGCCGACAAAATCAAGTGGAAGTACCAGGCGCTGACGGACAAGGAGTTTGCTCGACACGTCGCCATCCGGCTCTTGGAGCATCGTAACACCATCAAGCTCTACATTCGGTTCTTGTATCGGAGTGTGCAGGAGGCTGGAGTGATGAATAGGGAGGAGGCCGAAACGGTAAGACTTTGAAACAGATTTTTTGTCATAATTCTCATCAAATTTTCATTGATTTTATCAATTTTTCCTCATTTTCAGAAAAAAACATGAAAATGAAAGAAAATTATCAAAAAAACACTAGAAATCCCCTTAAAATCGAAATTTTCACTGAAAAAAATGATATGCGACAAGGTTGCAGTAAACGGTGCCGCACTTTGCATAATAAGATCCGCCCACAATTGCGCACTTTTTCGCCGATTATTTTCATCAAAATTTCATTGATTTTTCAAATTTTTTTAATTTTCAGACGCTTTTCTGTCAGAATATTGTGAAAAAAAATTCCAGCGACATCGGGCGAGCGCGCGAAAATTTGAATAGGCCCCGCCCACCGAGCGGTCGGCCGACGCCGCAGTGGTGTTTGTGTGGGGACCGTCGGCCGACCGCTCGGTGGGCGGGGCCTATTCAAATTTTCGCGCGCTCGCCCGATGTCGCAGGAATTTTTTTTTCACAATACATCAACAATCACTAAAAACAACCTTGAAATCGAAATTTTCACTGAAAATTTTTCCAGATGCGCCAAAACTTTTGGGAATACGACCGACAGTGTGGAAACGGATTCGAGTGCACTTACAGAAAGATGAATATCCGAGGACCATTGCTCACCTTAACCGAAAACTTTAGAAAGTTGCCACCAGTGTCCGAGAAGATGGATTGGGATCTGTACTCCTATCTCTGGTTTACCACTTCTTTTCAGTGAATTTGTTATAAAAACATTCAAAGAGCAACTCGATTGAACACGAATTTATTAACTACTCGAGGGTCTAGCCTATCACTTTTTCAGCTTCTTCTCTTTTTGTCTCCTATTGTGCTCCTGCTTCTTTTTCCGCTTCTCCTCGTCGTTCCGTCGCATTTCCTCGGCGAACCGTGCTCGACGATCCAGCTCTTCTTTTTCTTTCAGGTCTTGCTCTTTAGGGGGTTGGACGGTTAGTGGTTTTGGAGAGGATTGTCTGGAAATAATGCTCTTTTTGTTATCAGTAACTCCAAAAGAATATTTATCCGAAAAGAACAAAAGTGGACGGAGTTACTAAATTGTATTTTGCTCATTTTGAAGATTTGTTTTCCATACTTTCGAAAGTGTTTACCTCTTCCTGTCTTGCTCCTCCTTGCCGCCCATCTTCTCGAAAAACTCGACCTCGCACCGCTTCTGCGCAGCCAACATAGCCTTCTCGAGCTCCCTGAGATACCTCAACTCGTCGTCGATCTTCTTCTTCTGCTCCTCCCGCTCCTCCTGCTCCATCCGCCGCTTCTCCTCGGCCGCCCGCTCGTTCCTCTCCCGCTCCTCCTTCTCCTTCAACTTCCGCCACACCTCTTCTTGCACTTGCTCGGCGTGCTGGAACTGCTCCGGCTCCTCGCGGCTCTCGTACTGCTTCTGAGCCGCCAAAAGAGCCCGCTCGACCTCCAGGAGCACTTGCTGACGGTGCTCTTCGGATGGCGGCTCCGCCTTTTTCTTCTGCTTTTTCGGCATGACGGGAGATTTGGGGAGGATCGAAATGTGGAAAAGGGTTGAATACTGTTGTGTGCTCACGCGGAGCCCTGGGCTCAGAGCTCTCTCGCTGTCTGCGTCTCATTGATCGCTGTGTGTCTCGCTGCCAAATATTACACAATGTGTGTGCACTTTATCCCTCTCTGTGTCTCCAATCTCTCGAAAATCGAAGCGATTTACGAACGGATGAACAATCAGTGATATCATTGAAAATTATCAGGCGCCAGACATGTTCAAGCACCAAAAACATCTGCAGCATCAGAAGCAAAGATTCGTAACGTCGTATTCTTCTGACTTCTGAAGTTTGCTCGAAACTCCAAACCCGACGTCATCACATGACTTCCTGACTATACAAATCCATTTAATCCGTTTGATATTTCAGAACATCAGGTGATAGTGTTTTTTCTGCAAAGATACGAAATCCTTCTTTGAAACAGGGAAGAAGTGTGACAAAAAATATCATTTTTGTTGGTTTTTTTAAATTTTTGAAACAGGGAAAATTTTGTGCAAACAAACAACACATCAGACACCAAATTGCGGACTAAAATTGTTTACCGTAGTCCGCAACTTGTCGTAAAGTTTTTGGCATTTCGAAAATATCAATTTCCATACTGAGAATCGTACCTGCCAATTTGAAAACCTCTACTTGTCTGACATTTTCCCTTTTTTTCGCTTTTTTTCTTTCATTCTGCTCCAAAACAACTTTTCTCTTTTCTAACTTCAACTTTTCTCAAAATGAAGATTATAATGAGTTCATTCTCTTGTTATCAGTTCCCCTCTCCATGCCTCTTAACGCTGTTTGTAGTCAAAAAACAGGGCGGAGCCAAAAAAAAGGAGGAGCCTCCTTCCCTCCCCTCTCACCACCGCCACTTTTCACATTTCCGTCTCCAGATGAAACTGATACTCCTCGTCCTTATCCTCACACTCTCCACCGACGCCTTCCACTGCTACTACGGAAACACCAAAGTGCCACTGTCGATCCGCCTCGTCCACGGACAGCACGACGACTACTGCGAGATCGTCGAGCAGACCGACTCGACGGGCGCCAAGACGTACCACTTCTTGGGGCGGAGAGGTGAGCTGCCACGTGGCATCAAGCTCGTGAAGCGGAAAGATCGCGAGTGTTATGTGGAGGTGAGCATTGAGCAGGAGAGAAGAAAGAGAGATTCTGATTGACAGAGGGAACTGGGGACACACACCAACAAGTGCTTCTGTCGGTCGTCGAGGTGCAACAGTCCAGGGGGCAAAATGGCGACGGCGTTCGGGGCGACGATGACTGAATTCGCAAAGACTTGGTGGAAAAGCTCGTTTTAGTTTAAATTATTAGTTTGAAAGGCAATAAAGGTCTTCAAAAATTCAGAATCTTTGATTTCACAGGTTATTTTCTTCTTGCTTCGATCCAGGTGCTGTCTGTTATTATTTATAGACTGCGCATGCGACAATTTTCAGAATAACCACTCACAAACAACATTCAATACCCAAAAACCCATTCATTTAATCATTCCATACAATCACGGAAGTTTCACAAGAACAATGACCGATGATATTGTCGATTCGACGTGGCCGTCTAGGCGGTGGCCGACATGGGGATGGTGACGGTTCCGGCCGGAGTGGCGGTGGCGAAGGCGGCCTGCGCGTCGGTGGCATCGGCAGGCGCCGGAGCAAAGTGGACGACGAGCTTGTCCTCCTTGGGCGCTCCGGCGGTGCGGGTGATGACGACGTCCTTCGAGCCGGAGGGGTCGACGAATCCGAACACCGGCGTGATGCGGTACTCGTTGTTGTTCGACGACTTGATCTTGAACATCAGCTTCTCGGCACCTCCGTTGACGAGCTTGTGAGTCGAAGAGCCGCCGGCGGCTGGCACAGAGCATGCTGGGGGGTCGGCGGTGAGGGACATTTTAGAGCGGATGGAGTGGTTCCAAACTGAGGCTCTCTCCTCCACACACCTCCCTTTTATGCACCCTCTCCGACAACTCAACTAGTTCAAGGGGCATCAGGTGGTCACGCAGGTCACGCTGATATTCTAATTCTGAATTTGTCTTCTGTTTTTTTAAGCCACGTGGCACCATAATTCACCACGATCCAAGTTGAAATGGCCGATTTCGTCGGACGGCGGAGGAGGACGATGCACTATAAAACAGCCAATGATTCCGAATACTGATGTCACATTTTGCTGACAGGATGCTATAAAATTCCCCATTCGTTTCGATTTCAGTTGAAACATTTTTGAACAGACTTTTTCTTCCGAATCTCAATGCCACGACTATCGGAACAAGTGCGGCACAATGGCGGGTTCGAGGGGTGACACGTGTTTCTTTGATCAGAGCTCTTTGTTTTTGTCAGTCTCGAGCACACGCCGTGCTTATCAAAACCACAAACCGTAACTGTCCAGAACCATGTACCTTTCTAGCTACACCAGCGAAAAAAAGAAGCATCCCAAAAATGACACGCGCGTCATCTGCCCCCATTCAGCTCCCCTATAAATAGCCGTCGCCGCCGGCAGTTGTCTATCGCCAAATGAAAAACCATCTCTTGTTGTTCGCCCTCTTCGCCACCACCTCCGCCTTCTTCTGGTACCCGGCCCGCTTCGGCTCCGACCGCGTGCTCATCAAGGACCCGAAGGCGATCCTCGACTACCATCTGAGGACCCTGCAGTACGTCGTCGCCAACCGCAACACCTCGCTGCTGGTGAGAATGATGCCGGAAGGAGAGTACAGCGAGGAGGACGTCAGCGGGATGTTCCAGTTCGCGAGCGGATTCAGGGCGAAGGTGCTCTCCGCGGAGCACGGAGAACGCGGCGAGATCGAGGGGACGGTGGTGTTCAGAAAGGGCTCGCGACGGATGACAGCAGTGGTGACGATTGAAAATAACCCAGTGAGCCCGACCTACTGGCAACTGCTCCACGTGGTATTCGTCGGAGAGGAGAAGCCATTCATCCCTTGTGCGTATGGAAAGATGGTCTGTGAGCTTTTGGCATAAATAAAGTGATAATTTATAAAAAAAAAATGCGTTTTTAATGTTTTTTTTTTGAAGTCTTTGTCCCAATGACCTCCCCCTTTTCTCAAAAGTTTTCTGAATTTTCCTCAAACCATTACCAAGTAATGAAGCTCCACGTGCTCTTCGCTCTCTTTGCTCTCATCGTCGCCACGTCTTCTGAAGACCCTCTTCCCACCCTCCAGTACCACCTGGCAACCTTCCAACATGTCCTCCAAACCCGTCACACATCGATGCTCCTCAAGATGATCCCGAACGAGACCTATGAGCAGGAGCACTTGGAGAAGCTCTACCTCGCCTATCAAAACATTCGTTTCCATGTGAACTCTGCGGATTCTGAAGGCAATCAGATTCATGGAAATGTGACGTTGATTCGAACGCATCCGACGCGCCCGCAGAATTATAGCACCATCATGACTATCGTTCAGGTAACGTTCAGGATCAAAATCAAGTTATAATGATTTGCAGGACAATGAGAGCCCAACGAAATGGCGAATGTTGCTCGCGGAGCCCGTCGCAGAACGTCGTCAGTTTCGCGAGTGGCCGTGTCTGATCGGCTTCATCTGGTGCTTCGGATGTCTCGTGCTCACCGACGACTGCAATTTGTTTGGTCCCTGGTGATTCTTGAAAATGCATAAAGTTTATTGCCACGTGTCAAGCATCTCGATCCACGCGAAACCACTTCCATCTTTCCCAATTATTCCCTAGAAATGTCTCGAATGAACGCCACCGAAGCCATCGACGCCTTTCAGTCCATGTTCAAGTGCATTCCGGCCGGTCAGAACTTCGAGATGGAGATGAAGATCTACCTGAAAGAGGAGGCGCGTGCGATGCCATCGGAGAGCTCCGAGAGCTCTGTGAGCACGAGCTCCGCCGTGAGCACCTCGTCTTCCGAAGGCTTCGCCACTCTCCGCTCGAAAAAGGCCGACATTCACTGGAACGTGTCCGAGTTCAACAAGGTGCGCGAAAATCGATAATTGCTCTGAGACTAGTAGTTCAGATGCACCTCTCTTCTCCGACGGCTTCGATCGACGAGTCGATCTACGAGAACTTCCAGACGCCGCCGTGGAGCTCGACGAGTTGCAAGTCGGACGGCGAGGAGGACAACGGAAGTATTTGGGTGCGCGTCGCCGACGTCTTCGACTAGAAGAAAAAGTCTTAATTTAAAGTTGGCGCACTATTGAATAAAGAGATGAATATTTGTGTCAAGAAATCAATGCAAAACTCTTTATCACAGTGCTAGTTCTATTGCTAAATGATTCTTCTTTTTCATCCTCTTCTCCTCGACCGTCTAGCATATTTGATCTGAAATTGTTCCTTGCGAGATTAATGCATCGAACGTCTTCTTACCATCATCCGTTCTGGCCATCGCATTCTGTTTCTTCAAGTAGCACGCGGCGACGATGCAAATCACAATGAGCAACGCAGCGACGATGAGCATGAGTCCGACCAGATCGCCTCTGAAATCAGGAATTTTAATTTCGGGCCCCAGATTTCAAGATTCATACAAACTAGAATTGTTGACGGAGATGATCTCATAGTTCTCCCTGTTCGCAGCAGCTCTCAGCGGGCTTTTCGCAGGCGCTCTCTCCAGAATCGACGGGTCGAAATCAGCGTGCGGGCGGTCGAATTCAGGGGTGACTGCTCGGTGATGGCTGCTGTAGAACAGACCGAGGATGACGGCGATCGCGTGAGGAGTCGTGCTCGTGTTGAGCCTCGAAAAGTCCAGATCGAACTGGTTCACCACTCGCAGCTCGTTTCGCACTGGATTCAGAGCTGGCACATTGAGCATAGTGATCACTCCACTTTTCGCGTCGAGCTCCAGAATCGATTGATCTCGCAGATTACCAAGTCGATCGAGATAAAGCAAAACCGACGAGTAGTTGGCGAAGCGCTCAAAGTTGGGCATACTCTGCACGAGCTCTGCCACTGACACCATGTTCTTCAGCGAGTTGTAGAACCTGGTGAATCCCCACGTCTTCTCCATCTGCTGCCTTCTTCCAGGGTCTTGCTCCTTCTTGATCTCTTCTGCCACTGCTCTCACACTCGTCTTCAGTCCTTTCAGTCTTCCCAGATATCTCTCAAACATTCGGATCTTGTCCACCTCTCTCACAGCGTCAAAGAACACGCTGGCAGGATGGATGAGCGCTGACGTCATCCATTGAATCCCTGAAGACGTCAATTTGACATTGCGCATGCCGGCTCGAAGAGTTTGAAGTTCTTGAAGAGACCCATCGATGACTCGAGTGATCTCCGTCATACTCTTCACAAATGTGCTCGTGGAGCTGTCCTGAAGAGCACGGACGCTTTGAGCCAATCTGACTCCGTTCGCAATAATGTTGAGATTTCCGGATCCTGCCTTGACCTGTTGAAAGTATCCTTCAATGCCGGGAAGTTCCGATGAAGTGAAGAAATTCGGAATATCATCCTTCTCCGCGTAGATGGAGGCTGCCAATGGAATAAGGGGAGTTCCAGTGGCAAAGGCTTCCAGTTCCTCGACAAATGGAGAAATTTCAGCGAGCCACTCGAGCAGCACATCGGTCCCTGTGAAATTCTTCATCGTCGCGAAGACCACAGCCACCTCATTGGCATGGTTCGTCGGGTTCGCTGAGAATGGAATCGCCTGCTCCAATTTTCTGGCGAGCACCTGCATGTTCACAAGAGGCCAGTTATAAAGGTACAAGACGCCTCGAATCACACCTCTCAACTGGCTGCTCAACAGCTCACAGTCTCCGAACACTTTGAGCGCTTTGACAGTGGACACTGCCGCGTTCGTCGGGGTCAGGAGAGCAGTGACGTTCGCCAGGTGCTCCGTCATGTTTCCCTCGATGCTCAGAAACCTCTCCTTGATCTCCGCGAGCTCTTCCACCGCCTGCACATACTCATCAGCTCTCAACGTCTTCCAATGCAGGTCCAAGGCGAGAAAATCGTCGTGGAGAGGCACTAGAGGGTTCAGAAGACGTGCCACTCTCTTTGCACTGTACCCTGGAATGGCCGTCTGTATCCAGCTGTCGTTGGCGTCGTGCGAGAGCATTTTGAGGTCAGAGTATCCGTTCAAAAGCACATGGGAAGGAGTTTTGAAGTGAGGATGAATCAACTGAATCATACTCTCGAAATTTGAATCCAAAGCGGTGGCATCTCCAATGAAAGCTGCGAGTTTATCCAGTACAGCTTGCAGTTTATCGACGTCATTCGGTACACTTTGGATTTGAGCTCTTTCGCTGAGAAACTGCTCCACGAGCTCGATGTACTTGAACTGGGGGGTGAGCTTTATTGAACTTCTAGTCAGATTTCGAGCCAATGGTAGAAGTGGTTGGTAGAAAGTCAACAACTCTTGGGTGATTGCCGCGATGTAATTCGCCGAGCTCTTGATCCCCGCCAGTAGTGCCACGTGGCTCGCATCAGCGGTCTGAAGGTTCTTGAACGTCTCCAAGTCACTGCGAGCACTTTCAATGGTGCTCTTCAGTGTGGTGAGTGGGGTGAAGTCGAGCTGACTGTCCTTGAACACCTCCCCTGCATCCATGAACTCCTTCAGAGCTTCTTGATTAGTGACGTCTCCAACATTTTCTATCATTTCTCGCAATGAATCCGTTGTCAGTATCGACTTCTCTATCTTCGTCAGGTCTACACTTCCATTTTCAGTCAGATCTAGAAGTTGAAGACGTTGGAAGAAGCGATCCACGGCCACCTTGCTGAAATTCTCCACGTCTTCCAAATCCATCGATTCTTTCAGATTCAGAAGGTCCAAAATCGCATCGTCTGCTGTCAACGAGTCGTCTTGAAATCTCAGGCGGAGCGAGATGGCGTTGAGGACTCGAGCAGTGAGGGTCATTCTGGAGTGGAGGGTGGCGAATTCAGATGGTGCTGCTCTTTTGGTGGGCTCTGAAATAACGATAGAATGGGTTGGAGGGAGTTGGAGCAAACCTTGAACAGAGTAGGGCTCGATGTGAGCAACTCTTTGAGCATTACATGAGAGCGATGCTACTGAAACGGTTTTATTGTTGAAAGTATATAGTTGAATTTGAATTAGAAAAGTAGAAACTCACTTATCAACAATAGAAAGAAAGGAAACGCTCTCATCTTCGATCGATTGATCGGATTGAAATGAACGCCTGAAAGTTATTTCATGAGACCAATAAATCTGAAAAATTGAATATCAGCGTGACCTACGTGACCACCTGATGCCCTGTGAACTAGTTGAGTTGTCGGAGAGGGTGCATAAAAGGGAGGTGTTTGGAACAAAGAGCCTCAGTTTGGAACCACTCCATCCGCTCTAAAATGTCCCTCACCGCCGACCCCCCAGCATGCTCTGTGCCAGCCGCCGGCGGCTCTTCGACTCACAAGCTCGTCAACGGAGGTGCCGAGAAGCTGATGTTCAAGATCAAGTCGTCGAACAACAACGAGTACCGCATCACGCCGGTGTTCGGATTCGTCGACGCCTCCGGCTCGAAGGACGTCGTCATCACCCGCACCGCCGGAGCGCCCAAGGAGGACAAGCTCGTCGTCCACTTTGCTCCGGCGCCTGCCGATGCCACCGACGCGCAGGCCGCCTTCGCCACCGCCACTCCGGCCGGAACCGTCACCATCCCCATGTCGGCCACCGCCTAGATGTCGTTCGGCCCACCAAGCTGCGTCAGAAGTGTTCTCTTGTGTTCTGAAAGGATTTTTAAATGAATGAAAGGATTATTGTATTTTGGTTTTTGTTTGTCACTGCTCGAATGGCTCTCAAATTGTGCTTCCTTGTACTGTTATCGGCATTAAGAGAATTGGAAATAAAAATAAACGATTACATTGTAGTCACTTCGATGATTTCGTTTTTCTGACATCTTCACCGATCCTCGGAGAGCTGAAAAATTTCTGAAAATCTGAAGAAAATTCAAAAAGACAGCAAATCGCAGCGAAGGTCTCGACGCGATTTCACAAATTTCTCAATTTCCGTCATGTCCCTTTAATACAGTACTCTCCTATCGCCGTTTTTTGTGAATCAAAAAGTTCTGATTTTCGTTGAAAACCCAAGTTTTCGTTGGAAAATGACGGAAATTGTGGATTTTAATCTCACAGGTAATCTAATCTTCACTTTCTGATGCAAAATTAATGTTTCAGAGCAAGAACTGGAAATGTATGGGCTCGCGCGGCAAAAGAGGCCGAGAGGACGACCGCGAAAAGAACATCAGTTCGTGTTTCGAAGAGATGAGAGAAGTATGCACTTCTTTTAAGTGAAAGCTTTAAAAAGAGAATATTTAGGGGCGTACGAAGGATTCCGCATCGAAATGGATGGAATGCGACGTTCGAATCGGCGAAGCGAAGCGGAGAGACAGGCGGAACTGGACGAGGAGTTGGTGGATGTGGAGAGAGCACTTGCTCATCGTGAAAACAGAAAAGTGAAGGATTCTATACATTTTTTTTCAATAAGCAAGATTTTCTAGGATTTGAGTTCAGAATCCGACGACGAGGAGTTTCTGGATGATTGGTTCCAAGGCTGGGAGGAGAAGGTCTCCAGCAAAGTCGACTCGTGCTTTGATTTTCTTCGTGTGAGAGCACAGAATAAGAAGGAAATGCTTCAGAAGAAGAAAAAAATTCCGAATACTTCGGAATCTGATCGTGAAAGAAGGAGGTACAGAAAGCGTTCCCGTTCTTCATCACCCGAAATTCGAAGAGAAAAAAGACAATGCGCCGAGAAAGCGCTCAAAAGGATTCACAAAAGTACCAAATACTGGTGCTGAATTCCATAGTTGTGTTGTATTAATCTGTAATGTTCTCTCACTGGTTCAAAAAATCAATTTAACAAACAAAAATTCAATTCAAAAGTCATTTCATTGCATCCTTTTTTAAACACACACACAGAAGAGAACACTTTGCTGAAGAAGTGCGCCCGACGTCTAGGCGGTGGCCGACATGGGGATGGTGACGGTTCCGGCCGGAGTGGCGGTGGCGAAGGCGGCCTGCGCGTCGGTGGCATCGGCAGGCGCCGGAGCAAAGTGGACGACGAGCTTGTCCTCCTTGGGCGCTCCGGCGGTGCGGGTGATGACGACGTCCTTCGAGCCGGAGGCGTCGACGAATCCGAACACCGGCGTGATGCGGTACTCGTTGTTGTTCGACGACTTGATCTTGAACATCAGCTTCTCGGCACCTCCGTTGACGAGCTTGTGAGTCGAAGAGCCGCCGGCGGCTGGCACAGAGCATGCTGGGGGGTCGGCGGTGAGGGACATTTTAGAGCGGATGGAGTGGTTCCAAACTGAGGCTCTCTGTTCCACACACCTCCCTTTTATGCACCCTCTCCGACAACTCAACTAGTTCATGGGGCATCAGGTGGTCACGTAGGTCACGGCGATATTCTAATTCTGATTCTTTTTTACTGACGTGATATGTGTGACATAATGGAAGATTTGACGATTATCAGGAAGAAAGGGGGGATTCTGATGAAAGAACCGGAAGCTGCCGATTTGAGCTCATGGTTATGAGACTCATGACTTTCATCCATATGTTGTCAAATTAATTAAATGTGGACATCATTCGAATGTTCACCGCCACGACAACCCGACACATAGGCTCCGCCTCCTCAACGAAAGAAATCGTTGAATAGGCGGAGCCTACATATCGGGTTGTGGCGGTGAACATCCGCATGAGGTCCACATTCAATTTGACAACATCTGGATGAAAGTCATGAGCCTCCTAACCATGAGCTCAAATTGACAGCTCTCGGTTCTTTCATCAGAATCTCCTTTTTCTTCATGATAATTGTCGATTCTTCCAATATCTGAAATTCTACCCTTCTCGCAGTCAAACAAACAATTAGCTCGAATCTCTAGAAAACTGTAGAACCAAAAAGAAAACTCATTCCTACGTATTTTCCTCCAATCGACAAGCTCATTTCCGCCATTTCTCATAATCATGCAATATTTTCTGCTCATTTTGCTCACAACACTCTTTGCCGCTTCTCAATGTGAGATCCAAGGTGGCACAGATCCAGAAGAAATTTCTGATCGTTCTCGAGAAAAACGAGATAAAATCAACTCGAAGCACACGAAAAAACCGGCTGAAATACAGGGAGAAAGGTAATCAACGATCAGAATACCACGCTCAAATGACAAATTTCCAGCTCCGCCTTGCTCTTCCACATCATCTACCTTGTCGGCATCCTTTTTATAACGATTCTTTCGGTTCTGGCCACATGGATCATTCTGAATCAGTATTTTGAGTACGAAGAGCCCGGGTGCAAGCAAGGAGAGGTGGAAGAAGACGAGGAGGGCGAGGATCTGGATGATGGGCAGGAAGATGGAACGACGGAGAATGAGGAGGAAGTGGATGAGGACGAAGAGGGGAACAAGGACTTGGTGCAGAAGTTGCCAGGTGGGTGGAGGAACTGAAATACTGGTGGATGTAGTGATTTTTGAAGAGATGGACGAGGAAATCAATTGGGTTTGGGGAGAGGAAGATGAAGAGGTGATGAAGCACTATGCGTAGAAGGGAGCTTGAAGATTAGAATAAAGTGTAGATTGTTTGTATGCAGAGCTCATTCTTCCTGCTCGTCGGGAATAGATTAGATAATGTGGTTCAAAAAGTGCTCTGGTCTGATAAGACTGATCAGAAGTTGTACAACTATAAAGAGATCTCCTCATAACCTTCCCGAAAGAGCAATAGAGCACTCTTGCACAAACACCTTACACCCTCTTTAAACCACAAAACAACAAAAAATACACAATAATTGGTTTATTCAGTGAGTACATGTGAACACTTTTTTGAAGCAGCGGTTGTGGTCGTCGAGGCGGCGTCGTGAGCCCACGTCTAGGCGGTGGCCGACATGGGGATGGTGACGGTTCCGGCCGGAGTGGCGGTGGCGAAGGCGGCCTGCGCGTCGGTGGCATCGGCAGGCGCCGGAGCAAAGTGGACGACGAGCTTGTCCTCCTTGGGCGCTCCGGCGGTGCGGGTGATGACGACGTCCTTCGAGCCGGAGGCGTCGACGAATCCGAACACCGGCGTGATGCGGTACTCGTTGTTGTTCGACGACTTGATCTTGAACATCAGCTTCTCGGCACCTCCGTTGACGAGCTTGTGAGTCGAAGAGCCGCCGGCGGCTGGCACAGAGCATGCTGGGGGGTCGGCGGTGAGGGACATTTTAGAGCGGATGGAGTGGTTCCAAACTGAGGCTCTCTCCTCCACACACCTCCCTTTTATGCACCCTCTCCGACAACTCAACTAGTTCACAGGGCATCAGGTGGTCACGTAGGTCACGCTGATATTCAGATTCTGAATTTGTCTTTTTTTTTGAAACTCCCGCATGTTGAGAAGTTTGAACGTCTAGATTCTCCCCAGACTGAAAATTATAAAATCGCGTGGCTCAAGTTAACACCGATTTACAAATGGTAAACAATCAAATGCTTCATAACGAGGATATTTTATTATATAAATCTAGGTTGTTTAATTCACCAGACTCTTGCTTCGAACTGGTAAAAAGAAGAAGCCAACACCGAAAATACAAAAAAAAAACCAAATTTATTGAAACGAGAAGTACAAGAAGTTCACTTGTCCTCTTCATTCTCTTCCTGCGGAAGCTCCTCATACGGTTCGTCCACCTCGTACAGTTTGCACTTTCCCTCCTTGAAGACCACCTTCCGATCCTTCTTCACCGATCCGCTCTTCTCCACGGTTCCAGCGTCTTTGGGGTTGTGAATGGCGCTGGCCATTTCATTGTAGAGGGTGAGCTTGTTCTGAAAATGGGAAAAGGGAAAATTGTTTCAAGGTTTAACGAACGCTCTCCTGAAGACAGTTCTTGTCGATATTTCCGAGGTACTCGACCTTGCGCGGGTCGAGGATGAGCCCGAGCTGATTGTTCTCCGCGATGTAGTGAATCACCAAGCCGTTGATGACGGCTGAAAATAGAGCTCCGAAGAGAGCAGGAAGTCTGAGCACTCACGACAGTTCTCTTCTTGTTGTGTGTTGTCCAGTTTGTAGACATCGGAGAAGCCTTGGGTCAAGTTGGTCACCGGCGACCCGACTTCAATCGGAGGGGGCTGTGGCTGTTGTTGGGAATTCCCTGGTTCATCCATCTCCAGGGGGTTCTCCTTCTCCTTCTCCTTCTCCTTCTCCTCCTTCACCACCGGCTTCTCCTCCGTCACCGTCTTCGGAGCCTTCACCTTCGGCTCCTCTTGCACCTTTTCAGGGACGGGCTCCTTCTCCACCGTCTTCACCTTCTCCTTGATCGACGCCTTCTTCTTGACCTCCACCTCCGGTTTCTTCGGGTGCTCGGATACCTTCTTGACGGACTGTGGCTTTACTGACACTGACGACTTCTGTAGAACCTTGGGCTTTTGAACAGCTTTCTTGGCACAGTGAACCAGGAGAATGAACGGAAGCGTCCAAATGAACATTGTGGTTGCAATCACACCTGGAAACGGTCTTCGGGCTCGGGAGATTCGAGTGCACTCACTGAACATATTAAAAAATCAATCTATCGAACTTGATCACAAATTTTTGCATCGGATTTCTCAAGTACTGAATTCCCCGCAAAATCTACTTGCCACGTGGACAGTTTCATAACATTACTACCCTAGATGACGTGGAATGTTTAGCGGGGGGCTGACGTGAAATGAATTCAATCATTACCACTCTTTTCCATCTCCGGGCAAAGCGATGTTCGAGCTTTTCGGTAAAAAAAACTGGACGTCTTCGGTTTCATCGCATTCTTATAGATCCGGAGCCTCCGGAGCCACCCGACGCCTTCTTCCGTGGTTGAGATCAGTAGACAGAGACGCAATGACCTATCCGCGAACTTGAAATATCGCTCATAAAGAATGTTTTAGCCTTTTTGATTTGTTTTGTTGTAATTCATCGTCCGGTTGAAACCGACTAACATCGAAAGTCTGACGTCGTTGACTAGTCTATTCTGGAATGATCAGTGGGGTTTAGAAGGAAATTCAAATGTAGTCGTTCGATAGTGTAAACGAGGCGCTCTTGGGCCACTCGTTTTTCGAACTGTTTGCATTGCAAATCTATCGAGAAGAATCTAGATTTCACGAGCGGCAACTTGTCACAAGCCTGACAATGAGCTCAAAATTTTTCAAAAAAAATCATCAGAATTAGAATATCGACGTGACCTACGTGACCACCTGATGGCCTGTGAACTAGTTGAGTGGTGAGAAAGGGTGCATAAAAGGGAGGTGTGTGGAACAGAGAGCCTCAGTTTGGAACCACTCCATCCGCTCTAAAATGTCCCTCACCGCCGACCCCGCAGCGTGCACTGTGCCAGCCGCCGGCGGCTCTTCGACTCACAAGCTCGTCAACGGAGGTGCCGAGAAGCTGATGTTCAAGATCAAGTCGTCGAACAACAACGAGTACCGCATCACGCCGGTGTTCGGATTCGTCGACGCCTCCGGCTCGAAGGACGTCGTCATCACCCGCACCGCCGGACCGCCCAAGGAGGACAAGCTCGTCGTCCACTTTGCTCCGGCGCCTGCCGATGCCACCGACGCGCAGGCCGCCTTCGCCACCGCCACTCCGGCCGGAACCGTCACCATCCCCATGTCGGCCACCGCCTAGACGTCAAAGTAGAAACATATGACAGAAAGTTCTTGTGCGTGCCACATGATTTTTAATGAAAGTAAAACTTTTGTATTGGTATGGATTGTATTGTTGTGTTGTGAGTTTTGGCTTCTGATACTTGTCGGTAGTTTGCTGGATATAGTGGTAGATCGAGTTTTTCCACGTGTTCGAAGGAACGTGTCAGTTAATTCATTCCTTTCTCTCCATCCAAAACAATGTCGATCCGCATCACCCCGGACACGTGGACGGTGGACTCTGACGTCGTCAGCGACGCCATCTTCAAAGTGAAGAACCACGGCGGCAAAACGGTGATGTTCGCCGTGCTGACGAACAACCCGGAGGGTCTGCGTGTCTCACAACTCTACGGATTCCTCAAACCGAGAGGCGAGGTGACGATCGAAGTGCACCGTGAGCCGAGCGAGCCCCAAGAGGACTGTCTCGTCGTGCGGGTCGTCGATCGGAAGGAGCGTCACGTCGTCGATTGGGTATCCGAGTGGAACACGGTGCGCCACTCTGACGACGTCTACATGGCGATCTCCGCGGCGCCCGGGATATCTTATTGAACTTTGATAATCATGAGAAGAAATAAAGATGATAAGAAATGAAGACATTTATTTCCATCTATTCCTTCTTTATCATGCTCAGTTCCACCTCCCCATTGAGCACAATCTTCTGCGCCTTGAAGTCGATGTGAGCATTGTAGGCGGTGAGCACATCCACTCCGATGATGAGCTCCGACTCGCCGACCTGTTTGCCCTCGAACACTGTCAGCACCACCGGCACGAAGCTCGTCGGGAACTCGAGCTCCACTGGAACATGCTTCTTGTGCTCCAGAACTATACAAAACAGCCCACCACTCAGTATCTTTCCGATAGCCCTCCGAGTCCCGCCCACTCCCATCGCCTCCACCCTGAATCGGGTGTCGAGCATCTTCGCGATGCCCAGTTTCTCGGCGAGCTCTTTGGAGATGATGGAGAGTTGTGCTCCGGTGTCGATGAGCCCGTGCACGGGGCTCCCGTTGATCTTCATTTCCACGTGGATCATCGGAGTTTTTACGAAGAATTGAGCCATCGTGTCGGTGGCGTTTTTGTAGGCTTTGCGGAGCTCCACAAGAGCCAGATACTTGTCGCAGTGCTTCTCGTAGACCATCAGCTCTTGGCCTTCGTACGGGCTCAGGTCCTGAATGGTTTCTGATATTGTATAAAGAGCACGTTGGCTTACAAAAGCGCCAGCTCCGTGCTCGCGAGCATTCCAAATCTCGGTGTCGCCGCAGAGCACAATGAGCTCGTCGCTAAAGTAGCCGAGGTGCTCGAAGATGATCATCTCGATGCGGTCGCTGGACGACACCTCGATCTGCTTCATCGGCACCTCTTCAAACGATGTGATCAGTCCCATCGAGAGGTGAATCATTTTGTGTAAAACGTTGATGAGGAAATAAAGGAGTTGGTTGATTTGTGGAAGAGGTGTGACGTGGCAACCAAAATGTCATAGTCGACAGCGAACGAATTCTGGAGACTCATTGTCAGGGAATATCAAAAAACCATGATTCACGAGATATTACGGACTGGAGAGTCTATTTTAAAAGGGTGGAGATTATAAAGCGCGTATAAAAAGGGCTCCGGGACATTTCGAAACCAGACGTTTCGAAACCGAGACGTTTCGAAACCGAGACGTTTCGAAACCGAGACGTTTCGAAACCAGACACTTCGAAACCAGACGTTTCGAAACCAGACGTTTCGAAACCGCAATAAATTTAGAGCTGTTTTTAGAGAAAATAATTAGTTGTTCGTATTTCTTTTTGAAAAATCAAAAGTTTTCATATTAGAAAATAACTAAAATCGATATACACAAAATGGAAAAATCAATGCACATGATTTTCCACAAACATATAATCTATAGACGCTATTTGATTGATGGCTTTGAGCCAATTCCACTATTTATTTCATACCGCACGCTTGAAAACTAAAAAATAAAGCGTCAAAGTCGAATGGAGCGCATTTGCAGACCCCCTCCCGCGCACAATCGATTTCCGTATTTTACCCGCAATTGACGGGAATTCTTGTCGATTTCAAGACATGCTACTTTTTTTCGTTTAACCTTATAATTATCGATAATGCTTAAATTGCAGGAAAATGGCAACGAAGCGCAAAATGCGCCCACTCTACCCGCACATGGGATTCATAATACGTCCAGTGAAAGTTCTCGCCGACGGATCCGAATTGGTACACTGCACAGAGAGGTAAAATTATTTTTTTTAATAATACCAACAATTATTTGTTAAAGGAAGACATCGATCAGCTGCGGATGCTTAGGAAATCGTAAAAATGGTGTTATCACCATCATCAAAGACCACATCGGACATGATCCGGACGATGGTCTTGTAGAGGTTGCATAACAATGACTGTATAATAATAATAATGGTAAAATTGAAAACAGGCGAAACTGGCGAGGGTTGAACTGAAGGAAATCGCAGAAACGTCTGAGTCATCCCCGAGAGACCTCTTACACCATTCGCGAAATGTTCACGGAGTACGCCCTCTGATGGCCGCCGGATCCATCTCGGCCCTAAATCGCATGATTAGTAGGGCTCGAGAAGTAAAATGCAGTGATTCGGTCAGAGCAGATGCAAATATTCCAGAATTCGTCGGAAAAATGACCGTCGATAACGGGAAGTTTCCGTTTCAAAGGCTCCATCGCCTATATTTAGCAATTTTCAGATGGAGAAAAATTCCTTATTTTCGACAGCGTCTTTGCACTGACCGGCGGTAGGCACGTTGCGTTTGGCAACAAACAATGCCTTAATATTTTGCAAACATCTACATTGCTATTATCGGATGGGACTTTCGACGTAGCCAGAGATCCGTTTGCACAACTTTGGAGCTTGCACGGCCAGGTATTAATCGTGTTTTAATCTTCACAATTTTTTTTCAGTTTGGTGATTCAACCATTCCAGTGGTTAATGTGCTTATGAGCTCGAGGTCGGTGCACGATTATAAGTTTGTGATCGAACAGCTCAGAATGCATGCGGTAAACTGGAAACCAGATGTTTTCATTGGAGGTTTGTTTTTATAGATACTCTGTGAATTTTCTTTCATAGATTTGGAAATTGGACAGTGCAAAGCAGTTGAAGAATCTTTTCCGGGTATTCAACAGTACTTTTGCTACTTCCACCTGTTGCAATGCTGGAGGAGACGACTGAAAATTCTCAAGATCGAAGAATTAACGCGATATGGTATGTGCAACTTTGAGCGTTTAAAATTAAAAATTAATCCTCTCAGGGTCAATTCTATATGAGTTTTGGAGTCTGCTCAAGTGCCTACCATTCGGATCGGTTGTCACCGTCAAGGACGATTTTGAAAGTATTTGCACGACACTGCCGACTCCACTGTTTTCGGAGATCGATAGTGAGTTTTCAAAATGAAAACTATTTGATAGACAAACTACAGAATTCATCGGATACATAAAAAAAAATTATGTCGGCGATAGATTGGTTACGCCTCGTTTCCGTCCAGAAACGTGGAATGTTGTGAGTCGAACCATTCGTAATCTTCCACGAACGACAAACACGGTGGAGTCGCTGCACCGCAATTTAGAGCGATGTGTCAGCGATAAAAAAGGACGAGCCCCACCAAAAATTTCTGATCTTCTAAAATGCCTTCGCCAAGAGGCTCAAAAATTGAAGTTCGACATTGAATCTTCCCAGTTGGACCCCTCATATCAAGTGAGAAATCGAAAAAATTTTTGTGTAATAGTTGTTTTTAGGTCTCCTCTTCTAGAAAAATCAAAGATGTTGCGAAGGATAAGCGCATTTTGAGTGTGCTATCTGGAAATATAACGGGTCTTCCATTTTTCAAAGCAATGAGAGCCGCGAAGAAATATCAATAATATTCTTCTTTTCTATTCCATGTTTAATGAATTTTTCAAAAAAAAATACGAACAACTAATTATTTTCTCTGAAAACAGCTTTAAATTTATCGCGGTTTCGAAACGTCTGGTTTCGAAACGTCTGGTTTCGAAGTGTCTGGTTTCGAAACGTCTCGGTTTCGAAACGTCTCGGTTTCGAAACGTCTCGGTTTCGAAACGTCTGGTTTCGAAATGTCCCGGAGCCATAAAAAGCGGATGATTTTTGAAAACTTCACACAATTTTTTCCATTTTTTTTTCAATTTTTTGATCAGTTTTGTGTCATATGATCCATTTTGTTTCTAGTTTGAAACATCCTGATCAATAGGGTTTCCTATCGTAATTACAGTAATATTACCGTAATCCTAGGCTTTTGTGAAAATCTAATTTTAGATACAGTAACCCAAATACTTTTCATCTACAGTACTCCTAGAAAAAGCCGAAAGCTACAGTAACATTTTCAAATCGCACGGTCCCGTATATATTCAGTATCCTACAATAATCCCTCGTAAGTCTACACCAATTACAGTATCCCCTTCCCCGTAAATTCACACCAGCTACAGTAGTCCCCCGTAATTCTACACCAACTACAGTAACCCATTATCCACGTAAAGGTACACTAACTACAGTAACCCATTCTCCACGTAAATCTACAGTAACTACAGTAACCCATTCCCCCGTAAATACACACGAACTACAGTAACCCATTCTCACCGTAAATCTCGACCAACTACCGTAATCCCTCGTAAACCCACACCTGTCCCAGATGCCACGTGTCATCACCCTTCTCCTCCTCTCCACCCTCGCCCTCTACGTCTCCTCCGACCAGATCGTGGTGCCGGCGCTCAAACAAATCTTCCCCTATGCCACCCAAGCCACTGTGAAAACGGTAATCCCTCTAAATTAAAGGGACATATCAAGAAAGAAGAAAGTTGCAGCTCACAAATCAACTCAACAAGCAGACGACGAAGGCGAACGCCAATAAGGTGCTGAACAACTGGTTCCCGAAGAATTGGGTACGCGACAGACAGACACTTACACCCACACACACAGTGATTTCAGAAGGCGGCTGGCGCCAAGGTGGACGCCAAAAATCAGCTGTCGAAGCAGGCTTATGCGAAAAAGAAGGCGGTTACTTTCATCGATATGAGATATTCGCTCAAAAAGTACATCAATTATCTCTATAATCAGGCGATTAACACCAAGTATTTGACGAAGGCGGAAGCTAATCAAGTTGGATAATTGACTACCAATTAGAATACTAATTAGAGCAATTATAGATGCGTACCATCTTCTGGAACGCTGATAAAAAGGCGAAAAACAATTACAGTGATACCTGTGTGATTTTCATGACTCAAGCTGTCCCCAAGGTAATTATCGACTAATTAATTAGCATAATTACTTTAATTGCCCAATTAAGATTCAAAAGTCCCCTCCACTTCAAGAAAAAGTGAACGAGCTGACTGCAAAGTTTGTCCAAGACAATATCAAGGATTGGAACAATTTGCAGTGGAGTCTTTAATTGGACTTAATTACCTTAATTACCCTGATAAAACAATATCATCTTAATTACTAATGAGCTTTATTGATAATAATAGTCAATTACAAAGTCCATTTCAAGTTGGCGTAGTCTTTTGGATTGGCTGCAGCGAACTTTCCAGTCAGAGAAGTCACCGTTTCGACGATAGTCGGCGTCTTCTTGATCTGCAGGGTAATTAAGGGTAATTAGGGTAATTAAGAAGATAATTACCTTGGTGGAAGCCTCGCCCATGAAAGTCTGGCAGGTCAGTGTGTAATTGTTCTCGGTCTTGGCGTCAGCGGCCCAGAACATGGTGCGCATCTTTAATTAGTTTAATTACCCCTTAATTAACCAATTTACCCACCTGATCAGCCTCCGCCTTTGTCAAATACTTGGTGTTAATTGCCTGATTATAGAGATAATTGATGTACTTTTTGAGCGAATATCTCATATCGATGAAAGTGACCGCCTTGTTCTTCGCGTAAGCCTGCTTCGACAGCTGATTGTTGGCGTCCACCTTGGCACCAGCGGCCTTCTGAAACCATTTCAATGATGTTTAGATGTCGGTGTATGTGTCTGTCTGTCCCCGTACCCAATTCTTCGGGATCCAGTTGTTCAGCACCGTCTTCGCCTTGGCGATCGTCGTCTGCTTGTTGACGTTGGTGGTGAGCGTCTTCACAGTGGCTTGGGTGGCATAGGGAAAGATCTTTTTGAGCGCGGGCACCACGATTTGGTCGGAGGAGACGTGGAGGGCGAGGGTGGAGAGGAGGAGAAGGGTGATGACACGTGGCATCTGGGACAGGTGTGGATTTACGAGGGATTACGGTAGTTGGCGGAGATTGACGGGGAGAGCGGGTTACTGTAGTTGGTTTAGATTTACGGGGGACTACCGTAGGTTGGTAGAGGATGTACGACATAATTATGAGGAGAATGGGTTACTGTAGTTGTGGAGACTTATGGGAAGACGGTGGTGTAGATTTACGACGAGAACGGGTTACTGTAGTTGGTGTAGATTTACAGGGGGCTACTGTAGGTTGGTAGAGGATGTACGACAGAATTACGAGGAGAATGGGTTACTGTAGTTAGTGTGGATTTACGGGATTACTGTATTATTAAAAATTGGAAGGGAGGATTACTGTAAGGAGTATTGACAGTTTAGGTGTCGAGCGCAATACAGTAGGGCGAGATTACTGTAGCTCATTATGCTCTACATTAACCAGTTACTGTAGTTGCTTCATCACGATCCCCAAGGGGTACTGTATTGTAAATTTACGATAGATTACTGTACTATACTGTAGTAGACACGGAACTAGAACCAATTGTGAATGGAACCCAAAAAAAACTGCACCGAAAAAAAAACCCGAGTCCACATTATCCTTTTGCGCTCGGTTTTATATCCGTTCTACCGTAATCCGCACGACCACACGCCTTTTTACATGATCCTATTAAGTGCACAAATCCCCCCTTTCAACTCGATTTTCATATTAGTGGGCTTTGATTTCGGTGATTTTTAGTGGAAAATGGTTTTGTGAACCTGTGAGAATATGTTGAATGAAATGAGGAGGAATCAAATAAGTCTTTTAGAGTCATAAAATCTGAAAAATTACTATTGTAAACAGTAATTTTAGAGACTAAAGATGGGTGGAGAGATTAACATATTGAAATGATCGAAGGGATTAACGAGAATTTGATGGGGAAGAGGGGAAAGTTCAAACTTTGAAACTGATGAAGAGAATGATCTGGAACAGAGTTAGGTCACGCCTATTTTTGAACTTGCAATTAGGTTTTTTGTCATCGTTAGACTTCCAGATTGAGCTGTTGAAGAGATTTAATGTCCATTACGAGAGCTTTCAAATAAGCCAGGCTACAATCAGATTGGTGGAGATTGAAGCGAGTTATGAGCGTTTTAAGATTTCGGACTGCAAAGTGGGTGCGGCGCGGTCGCGTCGCGTTCACTGACAAACGAAGAGAAAGAGTGAGACATTAGAAGTCAGAGAATGACGCGTTTATTTCATAACTTTAAAGAAATCAAGATTGCTAGAATAGAATAACACAACCAAACATAAGCAAAATAATTTTTATTCTTCAATGGATCACATCAGTATCCACACTAGTCTTTTTTGGTTTGCCCTTCGTCTCCGCTCCCAACTGCAGCTGAGAGGGCTCTTTCAAAAACTTGGACCTGAAGATGTGCTGATTCGGGTTCGCCGGATTCTTCGTCTTCGTGTGTCCGACGGTCGCCAAACGGTAGTTGGTCATCTTGCGCGGCTGCATCGGCTTCTCTTCCTCGTCGACGGCCCTCATCTCCTGCAGATCGTTGATGAACGTGTCATGCGAATCCCCGACGACGCGCTCTCCTTCGGGGTCCTTCGCCAGCTCCCACTTCTCGATCGTTTTCTCATCCTTATCGGCTCCGTTCCGGTAGTTCCTCTTCTCAAAAGCCAGCAAAAAGTCGTAGAACTCGTCGACGGTGAGAATCGTGTAGCGGTTGCAGCCGAAAATGTACCACCACTCGAAGCGCATTTGGGCCTGTAAAATGTTCATGAAATTTCGCCAAATTTCAAGCAAATCGATCAACGCTCATCACCTTGTCCGCCTCCCTGCACAACACAATCACCGATCCCTTATCGTCGCGATGGAACATCGACTCGAACGGCGCGCTCTCGTCCAGATAGATCATCGGCGAGAAGCGGAAGCTGGTGGCGCCGAGCCGCATCGCGAGTCGCTCCTCCGCCTTCCACTTTTCGCGCCTCTTCTCCGCCTTCTTCGCCACCTCGTCGTCCTTGAGTCCGCTCGCGTCGAAACTCGCATACGCGACGACTTCCGTTCCGGCGAGCAGCGGTACCTCGTCGTTGTGCACACTCTCCAGAATCGTCTTGTACGTCGTCAGTTTCACATCTTTGTGACGAATTTCATCGACGAGATAGCTCATTTCTTGGTGGAACGCTTCGGGACTCTTGATGCACTCCTGGATCCATGTGGAGCACATCAGGTGCCTTCCGCTGAAAATCGCGTTCAAGAAGAACGTCTTGTTCTTTTCCAGATGAAACGTCTTCTGGTCTGTCGTGTTCACGGGCACAATGATGTGAGTGGCGTTGGAATAGTTGTCAGTGATCTGCAAGACTTGTTAGAAATGTGCTGATTGGCACAAACTACCTGATACGCGTACTTCTGCTTCATCTCCTTGTAGCCGGGGTACTTCTTCTCGAGCAGCTCCTCGCGCGACTGCTGCTTCTCGTCGTCCTCCTTCTTCCGGTCCTCTTTGATCTCCTCCGATGACTTTTCCGTCGGAAAGAACACGCGGAACTCTTCCAAACTGAACTCGGCCGGCGTTTTTCGAGGCAACACTTCAATCTTCAATTTGTCGCTGCTGTCGATCTCTCCTCCATTCTCGACGAAAACCGCCTTCACTGCCGCCCCGTCCGCCATTTCCTTCACCCGATCCCAGACCGTCTTGTGCTGCGAGTCGTAGAGGTACGGATTGGCTCCGTTCTTCAGGAGAATGTCGACGAATTCGGGCAAGTTCTTCTGGACGCACAGGTGCAGTGGGGTGGCGAAGAATCCGTCGCGCTGACGACCTGCCAAAGTAAACCTTGCCATTTTTGAATTGCCAACCATCAACTCACAGTACGAGTTCACGTTGGCTCTCTTCTCGACGCAGTCCGCCAGCAGCGACTTGTTGCCCGACAGAATCGCGTGGTGCAGCGGTTGGTACTGCTCCTTGCTCGCCGAGTTCACGTTCCATTCGCCCAACTTCGAGAAGCGTTGATACAGCCACTTGATGGTGGCTCTCAAGTTGTCCCTTTCTTCTTGCTGCAATTTCTTGAACGCCCGCTTCTTCATTATCTTCCGAACGACAAAGTAGACAATGACGCCGAATGCACCGGTCATCAAGACTGCGAAGACTGTGCCGGCAACTATCAGAATTGTAGAGGTTCTGAAATTATAGAGGATTAGTTGATGAAGCGTCGAAAAGACTCACTTCTCATTAGAAACCTCCTCATCGCCTAGAGCTCTCGAGTTTCCAAAAACTTTGTCAAAGTACTGCCTAATCGATGCCAGAGAGAAGGAGGCCGTCTTCAACTCCGAATGATGACTCGAGAAATCCAACTGAAGCGATGCGAGAGTCTCGAAAGTTGGAGCAGCTCCGGACACAGCAGAGTCCGCCTTCATCTCGTCAATCAGTGGCTCGTTGAGCAGACGCGTGTCGATCGGAACTCCCTGAATGCCACTCGCCTTCTCCATCACCTTCCCCATCTGCTCGAGCTCTCCGTTCTTGCTCTTCGAAGCGAGCACCTCCAAATCGGCAAGATCCGTCGACATCTTGTGGAACTTGGCCGGGAATTCAGACGTCCACACTCCCTGCAGACGAGCGTTGATGAAGGTGACCACTTCTGGGACAGAATCCGCAGCCGACTTCATCGTCTTCCGGTTCCGATGCACCCTCGCCAGCTCGTCGAGCAGCGAGACTCCTTGTCCAAAGTCGTGAGCCAAGCTCTTCGAGTTCTCCATCATCCAGTCGCTGCGAGCGGCACGACGCGATCTCGCTGCCTTCGGAACCGTCTTCTCCACCTCCAGAAGACCCGACTTGATAGAAGAGACTGCGTTCAGGAAGTCGACTGTCGAAGTGCCCTGTCCGTGGCGCTCTCCGATGGCTCGCACGCTGGCTCCGAACTTGACCACCTTCGTGATTCCAGCCGCGTCGAACTGCTTGCTCTGAAGACATTGCAGGGAAGTCAGAAGATTCGTGCTGGCCAGCACGTTCTTCACGCCACTGATCTCGTCCCAATTCGCCTTCTTATTAATCCAAAACTGTTCGCATTTACTCGCGCTAGTCTTCACTTCCGATAAGAAGACGTGGGCTTTCGAAAACTTGCTCAGCGCTTCCGAGTTTATTGACACTTTTACGAATTTTTTTGCTTCTTCTAAGTATTCAGTCAAAGGAGTCACACCATGAGTGAATTTACTTGTGAAGTTCCTGAACGCATCGAAAAATTCTTCGTTGTAGAGCTTCAACTTTTTCGCCTCTTGCAGGTTTCCCTTCACCTTCTTCATCTGTTCGTCGAACAACTTGATCTGTGCCATCGCAGTTCGGAAGGCGGCAACATCCACGTTGTTCGTGATAGCCTTCAGATTCTTGAGACAGTTCGTAACGTCTCCAGTGGAAGATTTGATCGAAGTCAATTCAGTTGCATCCAGACTGTTCGAAGTCATCGTTTGAAGAAGTTCCCTCATCGATTTGATGGCACTGGTGTCCGCGAACTGTTTCCGGAAAGATCCGAGTGTATTCTGGAGGCCGAGAACTTTGGCTCCAAATGTTTGGAGTGGATTGAGATGACTCTTCAGTCCGTCGACCCTCTTCCCATTGGCCACCTTCTTCCGGAACCACTCACTCTCCACCGATTTGACGAGTGTCGCCACGTCACCTGCCCCCTTCCTCATTCCAACCGTCAACTTCTTTTTGCTGTGCTTCGAAGAAGACGTCTTCAGAGTGGCATTCACCAGGTTATCCAAGTTTTTCGTAGTCGATTGAATGGATGCGATCTCGTTGAAGAAAGGGTCCAAGGAAGTGAACTCACTGTTCAAACTGGACAGGTCGGTGCTCAGGGCCGTTATCTTCGTCGTTTCTTGTTTGAACTGCTCGGAAACGTTGAGAAGAATCTCCAGAGGCTTGAGAGCATCGTAGGCGCCGATCATAGAGAGTGGGACTTTTAGAACTTGTTGGTAGGTCTCGAGCGATTGAGTGTCAGTTATGACCAAGTTTAAATCTTCTTTCATGGAATCGAATGCGTTCATGACGGCATTCTGCCCATTCTGAGTACTGGTATCACGGTTGAAGATCGACTTGAAATCCTCTCCAAATTTCAAAATTTTAGAGTTAAATAGCGATTGGCCACCACGAACTGCCCCCGCCTTCGTGGCTCTAGTGAGCCACTCCGTCTCGTGCATCGTCTCGGCGGCCTGGAGAGTGCTCAAATGGGTGGTCATTGTCGCGAGCAGCTGGAGAGCATCCTGCATCCTGTCGGGATCCACCGGACTCTGTGCCACATTCCCCGCATTCTTGGCCAGCTTCCGATACTCCGCGAGAGTTCCTTTCACGTCCACCGTCTTCAGTGTCTCCAACCCGTCTCCCGATTCCACGTGGAGCAGTTCCTTGATGACGTCAGTGTGCTTGACGGATCCAGATGAAAGGCCCTCCTGGAGAGCGATCCCGTTCACGACGCGCGCCACAATCGAGAGGTTTTCAACGACTTCGTCCAGTGAAGAGGAGCCTGAAAAAAGGGAGTGCAAGTGAATGTGAGTGTGTCCCACCTTGTCTGGCAGTCCTCAACTCCTTCGGGTCCACACTGTGCACGATGGCGAGGAAGAGTACGAACTGCAATGTAGAGCCCAACAACACTGTAAAGACAATCAGTTGCTCCACCGACTGACATGAACTCACTCCGAAAATGTTTAAATTTAGTTGAAGCTTATGCAGCCGCTCTGATCGATATGTACACTCCGTAATGCCGCACTGACGACACTACTGCTCATTGTCGTGGTAGATTTGGGCTAGGATGAGGTCAAAGGTCGCCACGTTGGGTAACGTGAATTACTGAATTTTTTTGTCAAAACGTGTCAGTGAAAACAATTTGGTTACTTTCAATTCGTTTGAAATATTCTGCTCGTAAACATCTTTCTTCTGTATATAACCAGCCGGTCGAGCTGCTGCCGCAGCTCTTCGACTGGCTTCTTATGGGGCCGAGTGTTAGCTAAAATGTCCTAATACACTTTCCCAATAAAAGCAAAAATGTTTTCACTCGAAAAGATTCGAACCCCTGACCATCTGAACACCATCCGCCAGCGTTACCCCGGGACCACCCCGACACTTACAAAAAGGCTCCGTACGTGCGTACAAATGAACGCGGTTTTGGGACCCCTCGCAGGGCTATTTTCAGAAATTTTCAGGTAAAGTACCCTTCAAATTAAAGCTATGAACTTCTAGTTTGGACGGGCATCTCCGCGACATCAAATAAGGGGCGTAACCGAAAATTGGGCTCATTCCTATGGCTGGGGACGGCGCTAGGGTTAGCGACACACAGATACAGCGACAGACACACAGAATTTGTCCGTTAGTAATAGTAAAGATGACACCAAAATCTTTCTTATATTTAAAATCCTGTTGGGGGATGTTTGTGTATGTATGTATGTATGTATGTGTGTGTGTATGGGTAGTCAACTCTGTGCATGTAGGGGAACGAAAGAAATAAAGTGAAGTAGACAAAAGTCGAACCAGCGACCTTTTGAACGAAAGACAAACGTGCTACCGAATGAACCACTCATACAAACATTTTCACGTGAATATTTCTGAATAACTTCCCAGCCATGCTGAGGCGGCGTGAGCCGCCCCAGCAGGCTGGTACTGAAACTAAAAAAGTTGCACCGCCTCGAGACATAATGTTCAATCTGATAGTGTGAGATGCAACGCCATCATTGGATGTTTGTCTAGAGTTGTTCGGTATCTTTTTATGAGAACAAATCCATTCAAATGTCTGTCTACGTGGCATTCTGAAGTATCGGGTCCCATCCAGTATGATGTGAACTCACATTATGGTTCAAAATCTCTCAATATCACATTTTTATTCAGCTCTCTTACACTCTAGTTCACTTTTCTGGTAGGTCGGTCCCTTCCCTCCGACTGCTCACAACGGTCTGCCTTCCTCGCCCTGAACTGTATTCTTTATTATCAAAAAATATTCTTGCGACATCGGGCGAGCGCGCGAAATTTCAAATAAGCCCCGCCCCCTGCGTGGTCGCCGACGGTCCCCACACAAACACCACTGCGGCGTCGGCCGACCGCTCGGTGGGCGGGGCCTACTTGAAATTTCGCGCGCTCGCCCGATGTCGCAAGAATATTTTTTCACAATATGCGCTCATAATTTTCAAATCGTGAACTCTGCGTTCTATAGAACCTCATCGAACTGCATTCATACGGTCTCCCACAATAAGAGGAGGTGCTACAGGACGGAGAAATAACGGGCTGATTTCATCACTAAATGAAGTGTGATGGTGAAACCGCTTACCACTTTTCCGCAGTGTTTTTTTCGTGCGGTTCCGTTGGCTTGTGGATCCTCTTTCCTAGAAGAATGTAGGCAATGTAGCTTATTCCTCCAATAATGAGAGCGACGAGGATTACGCCGGTAACTGACATAATAATGGTGGGACTGAAATTATAGAGGATTGATAAATAAAGCGTCAAAAACCACTCACATGTGATAAGAAATCTCATCTCCTAGAACCCCCGAGTTGACAAACACTTTGTTAAAGTACTGCCGTATGAAGATGAAAGAGAAGGAGGCTATCTTCAACTCCGAATGATGACTCGAGAAATCCAACTGAAGCGATGCGAGAGTCTCGAAAGTCGGAGCAGCTCCGGACACAGCAGAGTCCTCCTTCATCTCGTCAACCAGTGGCTCATTCAGCAGATGCGTGTCAATCGGAACTCCCTGAATGCCACTCGCCTTCTCCATCACCTTCCCCATCTGCTCCAGCTCTCCGTCCTTGCTCTTCGAAGCGAGCACCTCCAACTCGGCAAGATCCGTCGACATCTTGTGGAACTTGGCCGGGAATTCAGACGTCCACACTCCCTGCAGACGAGCGTTGATGAAGGTGACCACTTCTGGGACAGAATCCGCAGCCGACTGCATCGTCTTCCGGTTCCGATGCACCCTTGCCAGCTCGTCGAGCAGCGCGACCCCTTGTCCAAAGTCGTGAGCCAAGCTCTCCGAGTTCTCCATCATCCAGTCGCTGCGAGCGGCACGACGCGATCTCGCTGCCTTCGGAACCGTCTTCTCCACCTCCAGAAGACCCGACTTGATAGAAGAGACTGCGTTCAGGAAGTCGACTGTCGAAGTGCCCTGTCCGTGGCGGTCTCCGATGGCTCGCACGCTGGCTCCGAACTTGACCACCTTCGTGATTCCAGCCGCGTCGAACTGCTTGCTCTGAAGACATTGCAGGGAAGTCAGAAGATTCGTGCTGGCCAGCACGTTCTTCACGCCACTGATCTCGTCCCAATTCGCCTTCTTATTAATCCAAAACTGTTCGCATTTACTCGCGCTAGTCTTCACTTCGGATAAGAAGACGTGGGCTTTCGAAAACTTGCTCAACGCTTCCGAGTTCATTGACACTTTTACGAATTTTTTTGCTTCTTCAACGTACGTCTGAACCGGAGTAACGCCTTCAGTGAAATTAGCCGTCACCTTATCGAACGAATCGAAAAATGCTCGGTTGTAGAGCTTCAACTTCTTCGCCTCTTCCAGGTTTCCCTTCACCTTCTTCATCTCTTCGTCGAACAACTTGATCTGTGCCATCGCAGATCGGAAGGCGGCAACATCCACGTTGTTCGTGATAGCCTTCAGATTCTTGAGACAGTTCGTAACGTCTCCAGTGGAAGATTTGATCGACGTCACTTCAGTTGCATTCAGACTGTTCGAAGTCATCGTTTGTAGAAGTTCCCTCATCGATCTGATGGCACTGGTGTCCGCGAACTGTTTCCGGAAAGATCCGAGTGTATTCTGGAGGCCGAGAACTTTGGCTCCAAATGCTTGAAGTGGATTGAGATGACTCTTCAGTCCGTCGACCCTCTTCCCATTGGCCACCTTCTTCCGGAACCACTCACTCTCCACCGATTTGACGAGTGTCGCCACGTCATCTGCCCCCTTCCTCATTCCAACCGTCAACTTCTTTTTGGGGTGCTTCGAAGAAGACGTCTTCAGAGTGGCATTCACCAGGTTATCCAAGTTTTTCGTAGTCGATTGAATGGATGCGGTCTCGTTGAAGAAAGGGTCCAAGGAAGTGAACTCACTGTTCAAACTGGACAGGTCGGTGCTCAGGGCCGTTATCTTCGTCGTTTCCTGTTTGAACTGCTCGGAAACGTTGAGAAGAATCTCCAGAGGCTTGAGAGCATCGTAGGCGCCGATCATAGAGAGTGGGACTTTTAGAACTTGTTCGTAGGTGTCGAGCGATTGAGTGTCAGTTTTCACCCAGTTTAAATCGTCGTTCATGGAATCGAATGCGACCATGATCGCGTTCTGTCCTTTGAAAGTGTTCACATCACTGCTGAAAATCGCTTTCAGGTCGCTTCCAAATTTCAAAATTTTAGAGTTAAATAGCGTTTGGCCACCACGAACTGCCCCCGCCTTCGTGGCTCTAGTGAGCCACTCCTTCTCGTCCATCGTCTCGGCGGCCTGGAGAGTGCTCAAATGGGTGGTCATTGTCGCGAGCAGCTGGAGAGCATCCTGCATCCTGTCGGGATCCACCGGGCTCTGTGCCACATTCCCCGCATTCTTGGCCAGCTTCCGATACTCCGCGAGAGTTCCTTTCACGTCCACCGTCTTCAGTGTCTCCAACCCGTCTCCCGATTCCACGTGGAGCAGTTCCTTGATGACGTCAGTGTGCTTGACGGATCCAGATGAAAGGCCCTCCTGGAGAGCGATCCCGTTCACGACGCGCGCCAGAATCGAGAGGTTTTCAACGACTTCGTCCAGTGAAGAGGAGCCTGAAAAGAGGGAGTGCAAGTGAATGTGAGTGTGTCCCACCTTGTCTGGCAGTCCTCAACTCGTTCGGATCCACACTGTGCACGATGGCGAGGAAGAGTACGAACTGCAATGTAGAGCCCAACAACACTGAAAAGACAATCAGTTGCTCCACCGACTGACATGAACTCACTCCGAAAATGTTTAAGTTTAGTTGAAGCTTATGCAGCCGCTCTGTTCGATATGTACACTTCGTAATGCCGCACTGACGAAACTACTGGTAGATTTGGGCTAGAATGAGGGCAAAGGTCGTCACGTCAGGGAAGAGGTTTTTGTTGAATTCGAAGAGTTCTCATTATGACCCAGCTTGTCTTTCGTCCATCTGTAGTTAATTGCTAATTACAACCTAATTCAGTCAAATCATTTGATCAGTCTCCGCATTAGTGATCGTTCTGTATCATTAACCATGGACCCGTGACTCTTTCGAATGCTGTAAATTTGATCACTTGACACAAACACCTACGCTTTCAGAGTGGATGACGTGGCACTCCTGATGGAACTGTCAATAGATAAAAAAGTTTGATCTACCAAAAAAGAAACTTTCGTGTTGTACAGGGAGAGTCAGACAGTGAGAGTGTCTCTCTAACCTGTCTGCGTCTATTCATTCTCCATCGTTCTCCCATCTTGCACTTCACTCAACGTAGTGACTGTTTGAAAAAGGCATTCAAAACTGTTCTTATCACTGTATTAAAATGGACGTATAAACAATTCTCTCTTATCATTCCGTTTCCTCTCCACTTCTCCCCCCTTTTTCACTCTTTACATTCACATGATTCACCCTTAAAAACACTAAGCCTTCAACAAAAAAGAATGAGCAAGTACCGCCCCCAAATCATATCCCTTTTCCTCAGGGTGATTAGTTGTCTGTTGAGCATCCTAATTCGTTATTTTCAGATATTCGTGCTGTTAGTGTTAGTAACTGTGTGCTCCGGAGACTTATTTGCATCAAGTGAAAAATGCAATGACACTGAAGGGAGGCCGTTGAACTGTCCCAGCAATATAATTTATTATTTCGAGTGTTGTGCGAACGAATGTTGTTTGAGGACTCAGGTATCCTATTCTTACTTCATTTTTCCTAATTCCCCACAATTCCAGATCGTTCCCGCCATCATCATCGCCATCGGAGCCATCTTCATGACGTTGTTCTGTTGCGTTTCCTGTTTTGCCTATTGCTTTTGTGGAGAATGATTCTCAATTCAGAAGACGTCGAAGATTCTTCGCGGAAGGTGTGGAACCAATCCCCGGAGAGATGCTATCTGCTTTTCTCGCCAATTTGTACATTTTTCACTTCTTTTTCGTTTGATAAACATCTAATTTTTTCAAATTTCGCAATGTCTATAAAACTAAGAAAGGGTTTGTTGTGTCAAAGTGAATGGAGGGTGAGTGTCGATTTACGGAGGTATGTGTGGATTTACGGAGCTGAGTGTCGATTTACGGTGATCTCTGTGGATTTACAAAGGTGAGTGTCGATTTACGGAGATCTGTGTAGATTTACAAGGATAGATGTGAATTTATGGGGTTTGTGTAGATTTACGAAGAGTTATATCGATTTACGGAGTTAGGATATCAATTTACATAGGTATGTGTGGATTTACGGAGCTCAGTGTCGATTTACGAAACTATATGTAGATTTACGGAGCATTATGTAGATTTACGGAACTCAATGTAGATTTACGAGAACCTATGTAGATTTACGAAGCTCTATATGGATCTACGAACAAGTTCTCTAACTTCTCTCTTCCCCTCTTCCTCCCTCCCTCCCGATTTAAATTTCGCTCGAGGGCATCTGGAGAATCCTATTGAGACATAGAAGTAAAGGAGAACGAGAAGGAAAAGAAGACATTTTCACGAGAAGTTCACCGAAGAGCAAAAAAAGGGGGGAATTCAACATGGGCACTACGACATTTCTCTCTTTTTTATCCGCCCCCTTTTTTCACTTTCACACTTCAAACTTTTTTTGCACATTTCGAAACTTTTTTGGGCTCTTTTTCTGTTGTTTTTAGGGGATGGTGACGTAGATTTGTAAAAGAAAAATAGAAAATAGAAAAATAGAAAATTTGTTTCAAAATTTTGTGAAAAAGTAATTTTTTATGAGCTAGATTAATAAATTTAAATCAAAATTTGAAAAATTTAATAAATAAAAATGAGATAAATGTAAAGGAAACTTTAAAAAGTGAGCAGTTGTTCGTGAGGAGCTCAGGTTGCATTTGCTCGCGAAAAAAGGAGGAAAATGTTATTTTTCTCTCGATTTTTTTTGTTAGTGACCAGTCGGTTGGAGATTTTTTATTTTTTCCAATTTTCCAATAAGAAAATTTTTATTGAAATTAAAAACCAAAATTTTAACTCAAAAAAATTTTTTTTTGAAACAGTAAAAAAATTTTTTTTTTTTTTTGAATTTTTTTGTGAATTTTTTTGTTTACATTTTCTCTAAAAGTTCATCTTCCCTTTCTTTCATGAATAGTAAACATTTCAAAGAGCAAACTCAAACTTCTTCATATTTTTTCAAACAAAATCTCAAATAATTGTACTCTGAATCCAGGCAACAAAATGAGGAATTGAAACCGAAAACGCCGTTGTTTACCACTTTCCAATTCCCAAAATCCAAACGAAAAACACACAATTATCCATCAGATACGTGACAGAACAAATCATTTTGGCATTTTGCCAACAAATTTTCACTTTTCTTCGTCTAGTTTGATCATTATCAGTTCAAAATAAAAGAAAAATAATGCGATTTAAGGAACTTTTCGTGCGTAATTGTGCACTGTAAATGCGTAATTGATGACGCAAACCATGTGGTTTTTATCAGCGAAAAAAAGAAATTGAAAATTTTGATTTCAAATTATTTCAGTTTCATATTGATAACAATTGTTTACGATTATTATTACTATTAGTATCACTGGTAGTGCACTTAGAGCGATTGAAAAAACATTATATCCAACGTGATATTGCAGACTTGGAAGAAAGTCCGCAATTTGTCGTGAAGTGTGTTGTTTTGGGAACCTCAATTAGAAACTATCATAACTCCGCCCACTTTTGCTCTTTTTGACTGAAATTTTCTGGAGAATATTATTGATAACAGAGCTACAAATTGTCTGTTGACAACTTTTTATGAAACTTGAAAATGAGCTCGAAATTATTGATTTTCTAAAGTGCACTTCTGATGAAATTGAAAAAGTGATTTTCAAAAAACCAAAATTTCGGAGCTTATTTTTGATTTTCCGTAGAAGTTTTCAACTCAACTGAAAAGTTGTAGCTCTGATATTGATAAGTAATTTCCAACAAAGTTGAGCCAAAAAGAGCAAAAGTGGGCGGAGTTATGATAGGTTCAAAGTGACACTGAAAGAGGTGTAGATTTACGAGCATTTCTTAAAACTCGGAGCTTGTTTTCATCGAAATTTAATTTCAAATGTTAACAGTGTAAATTTACGGGGTTCTATGTGGATTTACTGATAGAAAGAAGTGTCGATTTACGAGGATAGTGTAGATTTACGAGGCCCCGTTGATCTCTGACCAGTTTCCCCTCATATTCGCCCGCCTTTTCCCTCGATTTTCCCCTTGAATGTGCCGAAAATAAGAAGAAAACAGCTTAGCATATAAATTTTTCTAATATCCGGTCCCCCCGTCTCTGACGTCGTCTCCCCTTTCATTCATTCTCGACTCTTCTTGATTTATGATTCTTTTTTTTTGTTTCTGTTGATAAAATTTTTCAAAATCACACTATTGCCACGTGTCATAAACATGTGTATAAAATGGAGCCAATTTTGGCACATGCTCCGCTGAGCAAAACTGACTTTTTTTATCTCTGACCTCTCTCACACCTCATCTCTCATTGATTTTCGCATATTTTTCATGTTTTAAAGGAGAACTTCTTAATTTTTTCAGAAAGAGAAATGTCAGTGAATCGAGACCGTCAGGGAAGCACTTCGGAGAGGAGAAAGGTGAGAAAAAACAAAAAAATTGTTTGAAATTTAAAAAAAATTTCAGTTTAAAAAATTGTTGATAAAATTAATTTTAATCATTTTTTTTAATTTTCAAAATCATCAATTTTTCATTTCCAGCACCTTCACGAGCTCGTGGATCTTCGCGAAGAGTTGAGGGATCTTCAGGCTAATTTGGTAAGTTTTTTTGGTTTTTGGAAAAAATCGATACATTTTTTCGAAATTTTAAAAGTGCAGTAGAGCCAAGAATTGAAGTATCAAAATAAGTATCAGTTCCAAAGTGTAAACTTTTTTTGAAACTGCAAAAATTAGCAGTGAAAATGTCGAAAAATCTCAAAAATTTCACACCAAGATTACGGTAGCTTTAAAGGCGCACGCTATATTTTGACTCTAGGTATTGGCACGATTTTCGATTTCTTCAAGTTTTTTTCATTTTTCGAAGCAAAATTCGCCTTTTAACCCATTTTGAAGCAGATTTTTTCATTTATCATTCGAAATCATTATTCAGGAGCACGAAGAGCTCCGATTCGCTGATGCAGTTCAAAAGCGCTCGTCGATAATGAACAACAAGGACAGCGAGCAGGAATCGGAGGACGAGGATCAGTTCCTTGAGAACTTGCGCATTTCCGAGGAGAATATTGTGAGTTTATCAACATTTTTAGCTTCTAGTTGGTTTTTTATCTGCAAAAATCACTTTTTTTCAATGAAAAATTGCAAAAAATCGAGAGAAAAAAGTTTTAAAAAAAACAAAAATTCAGTGCCAGAGTTACGGTACCTTTAAAGGCGCACACAATTTTTTAAGACTGGTCTCGACACGATTTTTCAATATTTTTGTTTATGAAGTGGTTCTTCAGCTTTTCAGTGTTCCTTTTTGCAAAACCATATTTTTGATTTTTTCAGCACCACCACCGTCAAAAAATAATGGAGATCCAGGGCTCGATAATCGACAAAAAGGAGAGCATTTTGAGCCTAGAAATTCTCGTGAAAATCGACGAAAATCGGGTGTCCACTGCTACTGCTAAACATTAATTTGTTATCATCTTCATTATTTTTACCGACTTTTTTTATTTTTTGATCTAATAAACTCTACTCGTTCCAGACTTGAACTCAAATTGTTTTCTCGAGAAGCCAGCAAAAAATGCTCTCTCCCGAGAACTGAACAATGATTCAGATTCCCTCTGCGATTATACAGAATAACAGAAGAGATAATTTTATATTTTCGTTGGATTTTCCCTTCTTGAAAACTAGACTTTTTCTGTTCTTTTCTCGTTCCTCAATCCCATTTGCACCTGTCTCCGATCTAATCTTTGAATTATTCTTTTTTTTCTGATTTCTCATTGGGAAAAGAGTCAAGGGAGAAAAAGGGACAGATCATGTGGAGAAATTTAAAAATATCAAAACATTGCTCATGATGCAAATTATTCAAATGATAAATATTAAGGTCATGAAGACGTCACTTCCTAACAGGTCCTTGGGGTGTTTGTTGTGATAGGGTTCAAAATTCTGGTATAAAACAGAAGAGTTTTGCAGTTTTTTTTGGTTTTTTTTGGTTTTGTTTCAATTTTCAGGTAGAAAAATAGTACAAGAACTTGAAAAATAATCTATTTTCCAAGGTTTTACCAGGAAAAATCAATTTCATTGGATTGTCTGATTGGGAAGTCAAAAAATGTTAGTCAACAATTATTATTTTCGATAAATACAAAATAGAAGACAACTAGATGAAACTGTGATTTTTTTTATTTTCGATTATATCCGTTTTTGATTATTTTTATCAAACATTTTTGTTTTTTTTTTCAAATTTTTTCAAATTTTTCAACGTTTTTTAAAAATCGGAAATATTGGTTTCTTTTATCAATTTCTCTAATTTTTTACTTTTTTTTTCTGTATTTTTTCCAATTTTTTACCGTTTTACCTCCATATTTTAATCTCTCCATGCTTTTCATCATTACTGCTAAATCCTAGCATTATACGTTATCCCCAACTCGCCCCCACAGCAGGCGCCCGCTCTCATGTACGCACTCCCGACCAGGGATCATCGGTGCGTGGGTGGCCGAGTGGATAGCGCGTTTGCCAGCGACGCGACCCTTTTGGGTTCGTTCCCGCACTCCCTCCTTGTGTCTTTGCTGTTCGATCAAAGTGCTTTTATTGAGTGAGTCGTGTTCCTATTCCGCCGGCAAATCCGTTTAAAAACTTCCGACCGCTTTCGTTGTCGTTCTGACAAGGTAAACTGTTATTAATTCTGTATTTTGGAGCAGAAGTGAGTAACTCTGTTATGCTGAAGATGAATCTGACGCTTCACCTAATTATACCTATTTCAGTGCCATTTCTTTGTAATGTCGCATTTCTTTCCGTCTGCAAATTATCTGAAATTGTCTAGAAGAAGTGATATATGGAAGTAAATCACCTGTTCGACTGGGTTTCACACGTTTTTCGCTTCAATTTTTGTTTATCCTTTCCCCAGACTTTCTCATGATCTTATAAATAGGCCGGCTCCAAGTGCATTCGGTTCATTAATTTCTCCATCACAAACTATTATGTAGTCCTTATAGTCCAATTATCAGGAGACAGGAAGTGAAAAAGTGACTCAATTGTGAGCAAGGACGTCACATTTCAGAGCTCTCAGGGGGTTAGAAGGTGTTAGATTGAACTTAGTGGATTTGAGTCTATATAATCTATGAGTTAGTGATGATTTGCACATTTTATGGCTATAAAGCATACATTATGTTTCTATTCGACGGTTTTTGATGTTAGAAACACTGTATTTTAGTCGAAAATGGAGACTGTCTCACTGTCTGCGTCTCCTCAGATCGCGTTCATTGGCCAGTCGTGTAGTTCTCGTGGACAACTGAAAAAATCAATCAAATTGACTCTTTGAAACTGTAAAAATTTTCCAAAATTTTCAAAATTTTACAGTTTCTTCAACTCGTTTTATAATCCACCAACCTTTTTTCAACTACTAGCTAGTTTTTCGCATCAGGCACCCAAAAATCTGATAAAATCAAAAATTAAAATAACAAAATCACTTGGTGCAGTTCCACCAAGTCACATTCTTCTTATTTATGACGGCTCTGATTGTGAAGGGAAAAATAATGAAATTCTGAACTTTGCACCGCTGTTTTTCACTATTTTTTGTCCACGAGAACTACACGACGAGGGTAGATCAAAAATTTCAAATTTCCTGTTTCAAAAAAAAGTTAAATTTTGTACATTTTTTGGACTGTAGTTGTGCACGTGAACAAGTGGGTTTTTGAAATTGTATTCGATGTTAATTAGCTTAATTAACACTAATTACCCTGCCTAATTAGTTGCATCACTAATTAACTATCTAATTAATTAAGTAATCATATGTTTTCCTAATTAGCTCCTTGATCACTTATTGTTTCTATTACTAATTACCCTAACCACTAAATATCTATTAATTAACTCACTAATCACTCCCGAACTACCTTCTCGACTAATTAGTCCACTAATTACCTTGATTAACTCACTAATCACCCTCTAATTACCCTCTCCACTAATTACCCCAATTAACTCACTAATCACCCCCTAATTACCTTCTCCACTAATTACCGCTATAAACCCCCTAATCACTCTCTCCTTAATTACAGTACCCTCTAATTACCATAATTAGCTCGCTAATCAGTCCCTAATTACCTTATTCATCACTAATTACCTTCTCCACTAATTACCCTCACTAATTACCTCAATTAACTCAGTAATCACTTTCTAATTACCTTCTCGACTAATTAGCCAACTAATTACCCCCAATTAACTCACTAATCACCCCCTAATCACCATCTCCCCTAATTACCCCCACTAATTACCCCAACTATCTCGCTAATCACCCTCCCCCCCCCCCCCCTAATTAACCTTGTCCACTAATTACCTTAATTACCCTCACAAATTACAGTCGGAAATGTGGTTCAACTTGAAATTCTTCGCCTCGCTCTCCTACTGTACCATCGCCTTCCTCATCTACACACTTTTAATCGTCATGTTGCTCAAAAATTGGAAAGATTTCAACTCGGCCTTCTTCAAAATCACCATCGCCGATTATCTTTTTGTGAGTCCATCACCTTCAATTCTTTTACTCCCTTGCTCACTTTAAATGCCTTCAGAATCTCTTCACTTATCTAAATTCCATGATAACCCTGCGAATTCCAAACGGCACTTGTAAAGAGTGTCTTCTATCTGACGTCTTCAATGGGTTGGGACCCAATAACACCGACTCTTTGCGATTTTTGTATTTAAATTACTTTTTCCACTTTGGCAACGCCTACTTTCAATACTCGATGACGACGCTCATGTCGTTGAACAGGACCACCGCGATTTTCTATTACGTCAGCAACGAGACGGTGAGCTTTTGTACGCACTCCGGGGGGGGACGAGCGGTGTGGCGCGCGTGGCGCAGTGGTTAACGCTCCCGCTTGCGGGGATGCCTTTTGGGGGTTCGAGGTCGCACTGATGAAAAAGGGTTTTTCTTCAGATCTGGAAGTTCCTGTTCCCTTCTTCAATCCTCTTCATGATTGTGATTTGTGTGTTCTTCACAAGGACCATCCTCTCCTCCAACCCCTATTTTCTGTACAATGAATCTTTGGACTTCTATGCAATCAAGTCAGATGTTGTAAGTTTTTTATTGTTATCATTTTTGTATGTTCCCCTCCCAGGACATCCTCTCCGCCTACTCCAACGTCATCTGGTACATGGCATTCGCAGTGGTCTCTTCTATAATTCTGAATACGGTTTCTGTAGTGAAATTGAAATTAATGCAGCAAAAGTTGTCGACCGTGGAGAGGAATCTGTTGTATTCCACTGTGGCGAGCTCAGTGATACAGTGTCTTGCGGCTGCTAATACGGTAAGATTTTTGAAAAATCTTTTTTTTTTATTTTTTTAATTTTTGTTGAAAAACATTATTAATAGCACAAAAATATCATAAACATCTTCAAAATCAATAAAAATCAATAAAAATCAATATTTTGTATCGAATAAGAATAGCAAAAAAGACAAGCGAGACCGTGGGTTCGAACCCAAAACCCTCACCTCCCATTCACACGCACTATCCACTAGACCACCGACGCCACTGCGCGCAGTGGTCCGGAGTGCGTACAGGAAGTCAAAGCTTTCAGTTCCTCCTGCAACTCGACATGTCACGCACCTCGTTCCTCGGCCAGTTCGCCCAGTTGATGTTGCCCTTTTCCAGTGATTTATTGACCATTTCTCAGCCATTTGTGCTCATTTTTCTAAGCTCCAAGGTTAGTTTAGCGCCTTTTCTTCTTATTGTGAGCATTTCCGTTGTTATAGGTTCGAAATGGAATGGTGCAGATGTACATCCCAAGGAACACTAAAATCAGCGCTGTTCTTGTAAAAAGTAAGCTAAATTGAGTAATTAAGTGGTAATTAAGTGTTAATTAGGTAATTATAGCAATTACAGGCGCCCGATCATCGAATGGATCTCATGCGTCTCAAGTTGTCACTCGATATTAGGATTTTTCAAATTTTTTCAATTTTTTCACATTTTTTCTTGAATTTTAATAAATTTTTTATATTTTTTCCACATAACTTGTCAAATTTGCAGACATTTCGTCTGAAAAACCACCCCGAAAAAGTACGTTTTGCCCTTTTCTGCATGACCAGATTGTCTGGGTGATAAACTGATAATTCCAGCTGGTCTGAAAAGGTTTTTTCAGTAGAGGGGTGTCTGAAAATGCTGAAAAAGTAATAGTTTGAGTCATTATGGATTTTTTTTTCCAATTTTCCCATGACTTTTGGATAAGATTTTTTGAAAAATTTTCAATTTTTTCCAGTTTCAAAGAGTTTTTAATCGTCTGGAGAAAATTGGTTTTGCAATTCATACGGTTTCAAATTATTCATTGTTATAGTTTTAAGAGACGATATCTGAGATTTTCGACTACCCATAGTCACACTTTGAAAAAAGTGTTCCGATTGCTCTAATTTTCTGTGTGGTGACTACTTGGGATGACATAACAACAAAACCGATTTTATAATTAGGCTCCGCCCCCTTTGAGCAAGAGCAAATTTTTGAAAATTCAAAAAAAAAATTTTTTTAGTTTTTGAGATAGCGACGTAAATCTTTTTTCAATGTATTACAGACCACATAAGGATCATTTTTGTAGTTGAAAACTTTTTTGCAACTCATCTCCGTTCAACTGAAAAATTTGATTTTCGAAATTTTTTTTCAAAGATGGTAAATTTTTGAAAAATTTTTCAATTAGGTCCGGCGTCTAGTGATAAGAATAAACAACTTCAGAAAATGGGCTTTCATAATACATAAGTGGTCAGCCCTGAATTTGCTGCCTATATCTTTTTTTTCGACGATGTTTTTTGAGTGAAAAATCACCATGGTGTTATCTTCCATTTTTTGGAAAATTTTAGCATTGGGTCCGGCGTCTACTAACTGAAATAATAAAATTTAGAGTGTAAGCTTTCATGATCCACAAATGGTTCGTTCTAAATTTGCTGCCGCAATCCTTTTTTAAGGCGATGTTTTTTGAGCCAAAAATGACCCCTCCATTATTTTACATTTGTTGAAAAATTTTTCAATTAGGTCCGGCTTCTAGTGATAAGAATAAACATATTCAGAGTATGGGCTTTCATAATACATAAGTGGTTTGATCTGAATTTGCTGCCTATATCTTTTTTTTCGACGATGTTTTTTAAGTGAAAAATCACCATGCCGTTATCTTCCATTTTTTGGAAAATTTTTCTATTAGGTCCGCCGGCTCTTCATAAAAATCTTCAATTATAAAGTATAGGCTTTTACAATCTACTAATAGTTTGTTTTGAATTTGCTGCCGTGACCCATTTTTTTGACGATTAACATAAATTGTCCTTTCAGTACTAAGGATGATAAAACTTGCGACTAGGTGGGTTTGGTGGTTTCTGATTAAGCTCATTGTATTCCTCGAGCTTGATTCTCTATAAACCCATTTCAACATCCAAGGAAACTCAACACCCACTCCAGATATAGAACCAAGTCCAATTCGTCAAAAAGTGGTGTCCCGAGAAACGGCTCTATGGCGGATACCCTTGTCTTGGGCACGTCAGAAATTGTTTCATGAGATGCGAAACAACATTTTCCATATGATAAATACAGTTTACATTACATTAATCATTGTTTCATATTTGTTGAAAGCAGTTTTCTCCATTTTTGACCACTTTTTTGCATTTTCTTTATTTTGGATACGTCCCTGAACGATCAGTGAAATTGTAATGTTTGTTTGTGAAAAGTTCACGATTTGACGCTCCAAACAAACCTAAAACCATCCAAATCGGTCCAGTGGTTCTCGAGATACAAGGCCTCAAAGTTGTCCATACCCCACAACCCCCCAAAATCGGTTAGAAAACGACGAAATAGTGTGCGCAGCGCGGAGGCGCAGACAACACGGGACCTCGCCTCTTTCACGTTTCGCACTGTAATTCGAGAACGGATGGACCAAAATCAATGAACTTCTTTGTAATAGATGCATAATCACTTGCAGATTCAGAATATATAAACATCGTGCATCATCAAATATGGAAAGTTTTGAAAAAGTGCTTCAAACTTGCATCATCAGTTTCAAGCTGATTTCACCACTTTGAGAGTTCATAACTTCCTTAAACCTGATTTTCGTGAAAAATGATGTACTGAAGTTGTGATCAGCATAAAATTCTGCATCGAGTGGTATTAAAATTTCAATAAATTCTGAAAAAATTTTGACGCCTTCATTGAAGACGTGACGACAGATTTTTTGAAAATTATGATTTTACTGACAATCGATGCAGATTTTGATTATCAACATGATCCTGCTAATTTGTTCTCATAAAAACCACGCTCCACTGAGTAAGAATCACTCAAAGTTCCGTCTATGTTATGAAAACCAGCGATTCTATGATAACTTCCGTTCTAGCAACTTTCATGAAATATTAGTACTACAATCTTAATGACAACACAATTTTGCATCGATTGTCAGTAAAATCATAATTTTCAAAAAATCTGTCGTCACGTCTTCAATGAAGGCGTCAAAATTTTTTCAGAATTTATTGAAATTTTAATACCACTCGATGCAGAATTTTATGCTGATCACAACTTCAGTACATCATTTTTCACGAAAATCAGGTTTAAGGAAGTTATGAACTCTCAAAGTGGTGAAATCAGCTTGAAACTGATGATGCAAGTTTGAAGCACTTTTTCAAAACTTTCCATATTTGATGATGCACGATGTTTATATATTCTGAATCTGCAAGTGATTATGCATCTATTACAAAGAAGTTCATTGATTTTGGTCCATCCGTTCTCGAATTACAGTGCGAAACGTGAAAGAGGCGAGGTCCCGTGTTGTCTGCGCCTCCGCGCTGCGCACACTATTTCGTCGTTTTCTAACCGATTTTGGGGGGTTGTGGGGTATGGACAACTTTGAGGCCTTGTATCTCGAGAACCACTGGACCGATTTGGATGGTTTTAGGTTTGTTTGGAGCGTCAAATCGTGAACTTTTCACAAACAAACATTACAATTTCACTGATCGTTCAGGGACGTATCCAAAATAAAGAAAATGCAAAAAAGTGGTCAAAAATGGAGAAAACTGCTTTCAACAAATATGAAACAATGATTAATGTAATGTAAACTGTATTTATCATATGGAAAATGTTGTTTCGCATCTCATGAAACAATTTCTGACGTGCCCAAGACAAGGGTATCCGCCATAGAGCCGTTTCTCGGGACACCACTTTTTGACGAATTGGACTTGGTTCTATATCTGGAGTGGGTGTTGAGTTTCCTTGGATGTTGAAATGGGTTTATAGAGAATCAAGCTCGAGGAATACAATGAGCTTAATCAGAAACCACCAAACCCACCTAGTCGCAAGTTTTATCATCCTTAGTACTGAAAGGACAATTTATGTTAATCGTCAAAAAAATGGGTCACGGCAGCAAATTCAAAACAAACTATTAGTAGATTGTAAAAGCCTATACTTTATAATTGAAGATTTTTATGAAGAGCCGGCGGACCTAATAGAAAAATTTTCCAAAAAATGGAAGATAACGGCATGGTGATTTTTCACTCAAAAAACATCGTCGAAAAAAAAGATATAGGCAGCAAATTCAGATCAAACCACTTATGTATTATGAAAGCCCATACTCTGAATATGTTTATTCTTATCACTAGAAGCCGGACCTAATTGAAAAATTTTTCAAAAAATGTAAAATAATGGAGGGGTCATTTTTGGCTCAAAAAACATCGCCTTAAAAAAGGATTGCGGCAGCAAATTTAGAACGAACCATTTGTGGATCATGAAAGCTTACACTCTAAATTTTATTATTTCAGTTAGTAGACGCCGGACCCAATGCTAAAATTTTCCAAAAAATGGAAGATAACACCATGGTGATTTTTCACTCAAAAAACATCGTCGAAAAAAAAGATATAGGCAGCAAATTCAGGGCTGACCACTTATGTATTATGAAAGCCCATTTTCTGAAGTTGTTTATTCTTATCACTAGACGCCGGACCTAATTGAAAAATTTTTCAAAAATTTACCATCTTTGAAAAAAAAATTTCGAAAATCAAATTTTTCAGTTGAACGGAGATGAGTTGCAAAAAAGTTTTCAACTACAAAAATGATCCTTATGTGGTCTGTAATACATTGAAAAAAGATTTACGTCGCTATCTCAAAAACTAAAAAATTTTTTTTTTGAATTTTCAAAAATTTGCTCTTGCTCAAAGAGGGCGGAGCCTAATTATAAAATCGGTTTTGTTGTTATGTCATCCCAAGTAGTCACCACACAGAAAATTAGAACGATCGGAACACTTTTTTCAAAGTGTGACTATGGGTAGTAGGTCGATGGTCGACCCACTCAGACATCGTCTCTTAAATTTCAAAAATTCAAATTTAAGAAAAGATCTCAAAAAAATTTTTTTTCCAGTTTCAAAAAATCACTTGAACACTATGAAATTTCCTTCAATCCGCTTCGTGTGGCCACCAACTTAGCGCGTTTTCGTATACGCACCGGGGGCCCCCGAATCTCGGTGCGCGGGTGGCCGAGTGGATAGCGCGTTCGCTACCGATCCGAGCCTTTTTGGATCGACCCCCTTTCTCCCACCAATCTCTTCTGCGATGGCATAAAAGCTTACGAGCTGTTCTTTGATGATCCCAAGTTAGACTCCGATGATCTCTCCCACCGTACCACCCCCTGTCTATTCGTTCCTTTCACTTGACTGATTTCGTTCGCTCCCTCGTCATTTTACTCAACGTTCAAAAATCCGTTTAGAGAAATGTGGTTCAATGTGAAGTTCTACATCTCCTTTTCCTACTGTGCTCCATCTTTTGTGCTCTACACGATGCTCATCGTCATGTTGCTCCGACACTGGAAAGACTTCAATTCGGCGTTTTTCAAAATGGTGGTGGCGGATTACTTTTTTGTAGGTTTTCTTCCCTTTTTTCTTCCTATTTATCTCATATTGAACTTGGAGCATCATTCCAGAACCTGCTCACCTGGCTCAACTCTATGATAACTCTCCGACTCCCAAATGGGACTTGCAAAGACTGCCTGATGTCCAATTTGTTCTCGGCTCTTGGACGAAATAACACCTACACCGAGAATTTCCTGTTCTTCAATTACTTTCTACACTTTGGCAATGCCTACTTTCAATACGCCATGATAACCCTGATGAGTTGCAATAGGGCAACATCCATCTTTTTCTACTTCATCAATGAGAAGGTGGGGGTCGAACCTGCGAACCCAAAATGGAGTGGAGTGGCAGGCGCGCGCACTACCTCTGCGCTACGGGGGGACACACACGTAAACCGCAGTTTGCGAACAGTTGCTGAAAAATGGCCCTATTTGCGAATAGTAGCTAAAAAGTTGCCGAATATCGCTCAAATTTGCGAATAATCGGTCAATAGTTACCCAAACACCGAAATTGACGGACTCTTTGACAATTTTCGAGCAATCGTTCCGAAATCGTTCAGAAACGTTTCAATAAAGGTTCAAACCGCATCCGAATTGTCAAGCAATTGTCGAAAAGTTGCCTAATGCTCCATGAATTGGTGAATGATTGTTGAAAAGTTACTCGAAAAGGGCGATTGTCAAATCACTCCTCAAAAGTTACCGAAAATTTTCTTGTCGCTATGTCCCAATTTTCTCAACTTATTGAATTTTTTGAGGGAGCAGTATTGAGTTGCTCGGAAACTGGTGTAAAGTTTGTATAAAACCGAATGCCAAAAGCGACCGAAGACTGATTAGGTGCTCCAATTAGAGCAACCTAGAGCTGATCGAATCGACAAACTCAAAAATAAACCATGTTTTTTTAGTTGTTTTTGATTAATTTTTTGAAAGTTTTTTTTTTAACTTTTGGAAAGATTTTACAATGATTTCCTATTTTTCTAACGTTTTTGGTAAAATTAGCAAGTCTGACATGACAAACATTTGTAACTGGAGTTGATAGTGAGATCGGGGCTCAGATTGAAAAACTAGGCTAGTTCTAATGAATTTCCACTACTTTCAGGTTTTCAGCGATAGGTGTTTTAAATCATTATAATTTTAGTGGAAATTCATTACAACTAGTCTAGCTTTTCAACATGAGTCCCAACCTCAATATCAACTCCAGTTACAAATGTTCGCCATGATAAATTCAAAATATCCGAATTGTGCTATTTTTCAGCCTCGAGTTGATTTTTTATGCCAATAAAATGGAAACAGTGTCCAAACTTCTGACAAAATTCAAAAAAATTTCCTTGAAATTCCAAAGGCCCAAAGGCCCAAAGTTCCCCAAAAGAACTACTTGACCCAATCAGTCAAACTTTTGTGCCAAATTTCTACAGTGGGACGCCGATTGCTTCCTGAGCACATTCACGAAATAAAATACTGAAAAATTTTTATGGGCTCGAACATTTTACAGTATTTTATTCCATGAATGTACTCTTCGTACATGACGGTTGCCAATGCGCTCCACCGAGCGCGATGCGGTCGAGACATGCCGCGAAATAAATTTTTGAATTTTCGAAAATTTTGTTTGATCTCCAGCCGTTTTTCTTGTATTTTTATGATGACAATTGCCGAAAATACGAGAAAAACGGCTAAAGATAAAAGAAAACTTTCCAAAATTCAAAAAATTTTTGCACGCATCGACCGCATCGCGCTTGGTGGAGCGCATTGGCAACCATCATGTACGGATAGTACTCACAAGGGAATGGTCTGATGAGTCCCCGGAGTTACCTGATGAGACCTATATCATTCGGAAGCTCTTGTTTTGACAAATTCAGAACTGTAATCCATTTTTCCTACCGAGCTCTGTGAGCCGAGATACAGCCGTCCAAATCTCAGATAATGTGATTTTTATGAAACTTTGAGCGTTCATAACTTTTTTCGGAATCGATTTTGTCAAAATCTGATTATATATTCGAGTTTGTCTTCAAATTCTGAATCGACTTATGAGAATATAAACCTTTCACTAGAAGCGAAGCTCCTGTCTTAATCGTGTGAATATAGCCAACTTTAACATACTCATAAAACTTTTTCAGTTTTTTCGAATTTTTCGATTGTTGCATCAATCGATTCAGAATTCGAAGACAAACTCGAATATATAATCAGATTTCGACAAAATCGATTCCGAAAAAAGTTATGAACGCTCAAAGTTTCATAAAAATCACATTATCTGAGATTTGGACGGCTGTATCTCGGCTCACAGAGCTCGGTAGGAAAAATGGATTACAGTTCTGAATTTGTTAAAACAAGAGCTTTCGAATGATATAGGTCTCATCAGGGAATTCCGGGGACTCATCAGACCATTCCCTTGTCAGGGAGCACTCGGCTTCCCACTGTACAAATTTGGAAAAAATGTCAACTGATTGGGTCAAGTAGTCAAATAATTTTCATTTTCCTAATATTAAAAGCATTATCAAATAACACTGTGCATCCGGCGTTTCATGTGATTTAGCTCGAGTCGTGAATTTTTTTTCTCACAATTTATTTTTTTCCGTTTTTTTTTGTAATTTTATGATTTTTCATCCCTCTTTGCGAAATCGTATGAAACATCGGATGTAAGACACAAAAATAACACAGAGTATTATTGGGTGATAACTGAACAATAACTGAATGGTTGGGGAAACACAAATTGGTGAATGGTTACGGAACAATTGGCTAACAATTACTAGACAGACACCCAAGAGCATAATTTGCGAACAGTAACTGATTCGTTGGTGAAGGATCGGCTATTCGTTGTTCAATTCATTCGACAACTGATTGTTCCCGATCTAACAATTTTGTAACAACTGATTGCTAATAATTCGCAAACTGCGGTTTACGTGTGCACTGTGGAGGGGGGAGGGGAGTGCGTAGACAAGAGGGGGGAGTGGGTGTGTATGAGTCTGATTGAATAGGATTGGCGTCGAAAAATGAGAAGTTTTTGATGAAACAGTAAAAAAAAATTTCAGTTTCATAAACTTTTAAACTTTGGAATCATTCGCTTTCTATGATTCGTTTATTGTTTCTTCAGATATGGAAATTTGCCTTCCCCATATCCATTCTTGTTATCATTGCCATTACCACTTTTCTAACAAGGACTATTCTTCAAACAGTGCCATATTACACCTACTACGAATCGCTGGACATGTACTCCATCAAATCTGACTCGGTAAAACTTTAGCTTATTATTGTTTATGAAACTGTAGTAAAAGTGCGCTCCATTGTACCAGGAGACTGTCTGCGTCTCTTCGAATCGCGTACTCTCTCTGTCTATCTCATCACTTTTTCTTCCAGAACATCCTTCCCGCCTACAACAACGTGATCAACTTCATGGCGCTATCAGTATCACTATCAGTCCTTCTGAATATTGTATCAGTAGTTCGATTGAAAATGATTCAGGCGAAGATATCAGCAGTGGAAAGAAATTTGTTACTGGTCACTTTGGTTTCTTCATTGATTCAGAGCTTTGCCGCCATGAATACGGTGGGTTTTGGAGCATTTGAGGAAAATATGAGCTATTCAAGTCGTCAGAAAATCATTAATAACTATATATTGTATTGTAGTAAGATGTGCTGAAACATTGAACTTATTTCGTGGTAGTGAAACAGTGATCATTCTTACTTTGTGGGCAAAAGGGCGTGATTTAAGGCTTCAAAATTAAGAAAAACACAGAGTTCTATACACCAATCGACGCCGAATTTCAAGCTGAACAAGTCTTCATTACTTCATTTTTTATGAAAATCGAGTTTGAGAAAGTTATGAGCGGATTTTGATTTTAAGAATAAACCAGTACTGAAAACTTGTTTAGTAAGAAATTTTGAATCGGTTGACCTAAAAATGGTATAGTTAAAGTTGTTGTGTAGAAGATAAAAGCAATTTTTAGAAAAAAAAAAGGTAAATTTAGGAAAAAAATAGTGAAAAAAATGAAAAAAAAAATTTTGAAAAAAAAAAATGTTTTTTTTTGAAAAATTGAAAATTTCTACCGTTTCAAAATCCACTGAATTTCTCAAAAAATTTATTTTAATTGATCCTACTCTGGCTCTGATTAACCAAAATTTCTTCCTAACTGCAAACAACAAACTTGACGACAATTTGCGGACTCACTAAATTTTCAATATTTACTGTTTCAAAACAGTCACAAGTATCTTTACTTCAACTTTAATAGTGGTTTTTGTCGTAGAAAAGAAACACCAAATTTTACAACATTTACTGTTTCAACAAGTGCCTTACCATAACAGAGCTAGATCAAATCTTTCCACCTCCCTCCCAATATACTTTCCACTTGAAACCGTATCTTTATATTTCCAGTTCATCCTCCAAATCGACGTGCAACGAACGACGGTGTGGGGTCAGACTGCACAGATCCTCCTTCCCTTTTCCAGTGACTTTTTGACCATTTGTCAACCTTATATTCTCATTTTTCTCAGCTCTAAAGTGAGTAATTGGTTATTTGAATGTTTATAAAGGGAGAGGATTTCAGGTTCGATCAGGTTTTCTGCAAATGTATTTTTGGAAGCAGTCTCAGATGCAGGTCATGTTCACAAAGACTAATGGTGGGTAAAATTATAAAAAAGTGGAATCTGGAAATAATAAAAGTGTTTCAGGTGTCGGCTCAACATCCTCCAGAGTCACTCGCTTTTAATAATTCCTAATTTTTTGTATTTTTTTCTCTGTTTCATAATCTTCTTGTATTCTTTAGTACCAGAGCTGTTCTTCAGTTCATCCACGACAAATTTTTTCCTCGTTTATCATATTTTTCGGTCTCTAAAAACTACAGTTTCAAAATCATTATAATGAATCTAATCAGTTTTCTAGTAATTATCGAAAATGAAATTTTTATATACAGAAAAATAAAAATTTAACAGTCCCTTACACAAAAAAGGATTAAAAATTTACAAAAAAGTTGGAAAAATGTGTTGGTTTTGAAACACAATTTTTTTTTCAATTTTAATAAAAATTAAAAAAAAAACCGTTTCATCAACTTGTTAATGATCAGTTTGAATCCAAATTTTTATTGCGATGAGTTCATTAATTCTAGTCGTGTACTTCTCGTGGACAAGAAAAAAACAATTTCCGTTTCATTCAACTCACTTTTCCAGTTCGTTTTTATCACTATCAGTTTCTTTAACAAGGGAATGGTCAGAGCAGTCCTCGGAGTTTCCGTAAGAAACGTATATCATTCGAAAGCAAATTTTATGAAGATTTAAAATCTGTATTCAATTTTCCCTGAATGGCTCTGTGAGCCGAGATACAAGCGTCCAAAGCTCAAAAAATTTGATTTTTGTGAAACTTTGAGCGTTCATAACTCTCTTCGGAATTTTTCTCATGGAAATCCAACTATATATTTCAGTATGACTTAGAATTCTGCATCGATTCATGTAAAACACTCACATTTTTAAAATTCTGGACATCTTTTACGACCATGTCAAAGTTAGCTACTTTCGAGCGATGGTGACAAGAGATTCGTTATTAGTAAAAAATCAACTTGTACATGAATCGATGCAGAATTTTAAGCCATATCGAAATATATAGTTGGATTTCCACGAGAAAAATTCCGAAAAAAGTTATGAACACTCAAAGTTTCACAAAAATCACATTTTTTGAGATTTGGACGCTTGTATCTCGGCTCACAGAGCCATTCAGGAAAAATTGAATACAGATTCTAAATCTTCATAAAATTTGCTTTCGAATGATATACGTTTCATGCGGAAACTTCCGTTTCATTCAAATCACTTTTCCAGTTCATTTTTATCCTTTTCAGTTTCTCTAAAGAACTTCTTCCCTGGAAAAATATTACCGTTTCGAAATTCCTTTTTTAACCTGCGATATTTTCTACTTTTCCATCAAGTTTTCAATAATTTATTCAAATCGTCAGTGAAACATGGAATGTAAGGTAAAAGCCAATAAGAATTTGCACATTATATATATAGACAGAGTTAGAATGGAAATAAATTAGATGAAAATAAATAATGCTATACAAGAAAAATCAAGTTCTAATGGTAAATTTGCCCGATTTGGTGATGTACTTGACACCTTTGAATGGCTTGTATTTCTCTCCATACATATCCAATCGATTCACCTGGAAAACATCAATAAATTTTGAGAATTGAAGATTGTCCACGAGAACTACATGAAGTATTGATTGATTTTTCGCTACCGTATACGTTGTGTGAGGAATTGTTTGCAAAGTGCGGCACTAGTTTTCTGCAACCTTGGCGCTCATTTTTTTAAATTTTTAAATTGATTTTCATCAAAATTTCATTGATGTTATCAATTTTTCTTCATTTTCAGGCGTTTTTCTATCAGAATTCATGAAAATGAAAGGAAAATATTAAAAAATTACTAGAAATCACCTTAAAATTGATCTACAATAGTCTTGTGATCATTTTTCAGTGAAAAAGTTCGATTTCAAAGTGACTTTTTGACAATTTTTATGTATTATGATGGAAAAACGCCTGAAAATATGGGAAAATTGTTAAAATTAATGAAATTTTGATAAAAAGGGTGCCGCACTTTGCAAACAATTGCGCCCACAAAGCATACAGTAAGTATACAGTATATGTAGCAAATTCAAAAAAACTACGGATTTAACATCCCATTTTCTACACCCTATCAAAAAACAATATTCAATTTATCTAGGTACTATTTCACTTCCAACGCACCTTCAGTCCACTCAACACCAACTGATTGATCTTGAATTTCAACGATATCGGAGGATTCTCGGGGGTCACCGTCCCAGTCAGTGAAATGGATCCTTTGAGTGTCGCCGGTTTGCCCAGTTCCACCTTCCCGATGGTCCACTGAAGGATCTTGGACGTGGTGTCAAAGCCAATCTTTCCGTGACTTGGAATGAGGTTGCAGTTTTGGACACATTTCGGCATTGCGATTTCCAGGGAGACGTCTTCTAGCTGAAATTATGTTAAAGAAACTGGAATTCATCAATCTGAAAGAGATCATGAGAAAGCTATTGTAAAAAAACTAATAAAGAACATGCTATTGTCAGTTTGAGATATAAAGATTATGAAACTGAAAAATTATAGTGAAATTGTTGATTTTTTCAGTTTCACATCCCTATCATTTATTTTTACTATGAATTTTTATCGATAGTATAAATCATCAATGCTTTATTTTTTACAGTTTCAAAGTATTTCTTAACATTGAGGTCCGCAATTTCATGTCAAATATGCTGTAAAATAAGATACTTACCAATTTCCCCGTATTGTGTTTTGGTCCAACTGTCAGGTCCAGCTTTCCATTTCCCGGTTTCAAATTCAGAATTTGACGAACATAGACCGGGATTGCGATTGAGCTAAAAACATATATTAGTGTCCAATAGAGCGCATTTGCATTCTCACTTTTGCGAAGCGATATGATAGGAGAGGAGTCGGAAGTTGCCATCTGGTGGTACAAACGACAGCACTTTTTCGTTCTGAAGCATACTGGATTCTAGATTCTAGATGAATCCATCAGAATACCCACCTCCCATCGCTTGTACCTCACACACGGATGAAAGGAAACGTCATCTAGAAGTCGTGGATTGATGAGGGTCATTGTGAGGTCCGGCATTCCGGATAGTTTACAGCAGACGTCCACCTGAAAATTTTCCATGTTTCAGAATATCATAATAAGTGTTGCAAAAATCTTTTGCCCCCAAAAGGAATCGAACCCCTGACCCTCTGCACACCGTCCGCCGGCGTTACCGCCGAGACCACCGAGACACACTCGGAGAAGGTGGCGCAGGTGGGTACATGTGCACGCAAACTCTGTTTCAAAAACTACATTTTTTCAGTTATTTTTCACATTTTTACATTCTCAAATCGCACTTTTTACCAATATTTTGAAACACAATTTTAACTCTTTTCCAAACTCACATATCCCTGAATCTCAGAAAACACAGTGGAGCCCTGTTTGTCGACGATGACGTCGATCTCCTCGATGACATCAAAGTACGCTTCGTTGTTGGTGTACTTCACACCCTGGCGACGCCAAGGAATGTTGGACAGTTGGCCAGTGGGCAGGGTTTCCGAGAGGTTCGTTCGGCCGGTCACCTGGAATTGGCGGTGATGTGAAGGTGCTCTATTGGACTGGTGGTTTGTCTGCGTCTATTACATAGAGGGTCTCTCTCGCTGGCTCTCGCTTCTCTGCGTCTCTCATTTGTACGATTTCTTTTCGCTTTCTCTCTGCGTCTCTCCAACTCACAAACTCCCCTCCTATCTCGTTTCTCTGCGTCCCTCTATCCCTCACACTGCCTCTCTCTGACCCTAGCTTCTCTGCGTCTCTTTCTCTAGCATGCTCTCTCTCCCTCTCATTTCTCTGTGTCTCTTACCTGATTTGCGATATTCCTCAAAAAATTCGGTGGCTTTATCAAGTCCTGCAATATATTCATCTCCGTCACCAACGGAAATCCATTGTCGAGCATTTCATCCAGTAACTGAAACAATTTTATCATTCTCTAAACTCTCCAAAAAAAAACGAAAAAAATGAAGATTACCTCAAAAATCATGACACAATTCTCCTTGACAGCCGCATCGGAGAACTCGTTGAAATACTGGGTGAAAGTTTGCACGACACGATGGAGAAACTCGATCACCATTAAGGGCGGGGCTAAACATATATATTGATCATGATAGTAATATAAAGTAATCAAACTCACTTTCAACGGTCACAACTGCCACAAGGAATATCTTGTTCTGATACACACTGATCAGATAATGATGAGGTGTGGAGATGATGGGGGGAACATCCTCGGGATTTTGACTCTGGAAATCATCAATTTCACTCTAGAAAAAATCGAATGGAGTAGGGAGGGCTCGAACCCGCGTCGTTCGCCTCGAACACGAACGCGTTACCACTGCGCCAAAAGCGTCATGGGTGCGGCGCCGCGCGAGGGCGGTGATAAAAGGGGGGCGCTCACCTTTTTTTGAATATCGAAAAAGTAGTCGCATATCGACCTGTGTATCACGGATTTCCAGTGCTTTTCAAGGATTACATCGCTGAAATTGTTCATTTTTATTATAAATCGATTTTTATTGTAAAAAAGCAAAACTAATTGAAAATAACAAGAACTCACCCAGATATATTGATGAAAAACAAGCTATTCAACATTTCTGTGGGATAACTATGAATATAAATAGAATGAGAACGTCTTCAGAAGGGCACGTCAATAAGGACGCTAAACAGCGAGCACTCGGGAGGGTGGAGTGTCGTTGTGCACTGAAAAGAGTGGGAATCGAAATAAAGATAAGATTTTTCTTATCTTGTGCAATAAATGTGAAATAACAAATGGAAAAAGGATAGTACATTCTAATCTAGAATTGGAATTTTTTCAGAAGTATCAACTGCGAGTTAGGAATCTAAAGCCGAATAATGGGTTCTTGAAACTGAAAAAATTAATCCAAAAAAAAATTTTTTTTAATCAATTATTCCTGATAAAATCAATAGAACCATTTGAATTTTTTATCCAATAATTTTAAAATTCAATTTTTATTATTTTCTTCCATTGAAAACCCCTAAAAACTGCAACTCCAGCTCAAAAACACCAAAAATACCATTATCGCTCCGAGACCACTGTAACAAATTCCCTCTGCGCCTTTAAATTTACTACGGTTTGGTGCACCGCACTTCGAATTTTTCATCTTTTTTTTTCATTTTTCAACCAATTTTTTCCAGATTTTTTCCAGATTTTTCCAGGCAAAAGTGCATTTATGCAAACTAGAGATTAAAAATTCCATTGAACCTGTCAATTTCACACCGAAATGTCCATCAAAATGCGCCAAAAGTTTCCATTTTATTCTCTCCCTTTCCAATATTAGTTTTTCACATGAATAATATCAATTTTATTTGTTTTTGGAAAGCTGAAATTTTTGAAATTGTCATGGGAGTTAGGCACACGTAGACTAGTGAATTTCGCAATGATCCAGTCATTAGTTGGGTGGAGAATTGGAAAAAAGTGGATTTTTTTCTTTTTTTTTTTGAATTTTTTGAATTTTTCAATGTTTGTGGAGTATTTTCTATCTCAAAATACACATTTTTGCGACCTTCAAAAACATTTTGGTGTTTTATTTGTCGACTCGTTGGGAGAGAATCGGAAAATAAGAGTCTCATGGGGTTTTTATGTTGTTTTGGAAGGGGAATTGATTTTTTCAGTTTTTTCAGTGAGAAATTGTAGATTTTGATAGGAAAAATAGTTTTGAAAACCTAAAAATAAAGGAAAATGTGAAAAATATTTTTTAGGCTCATTTTTTTAATTTTGTTTTTTTTTAATTTTTATAAAGTCAGATTTTCCTGAAAAATGCTAAGAAATATATGAAAAAACATTAAAAATAATGAACAATTCAAAATTTCTTGTTTTTCAAAAAAAAAAGTGTAAAAATTTTCTAAAATTCAAAAATCCAATAAAAAATCAATATCTCCTTCCCATCCACTAAACTTTATTTCGTACTATTCAACATTTTAATAAAAGCTCTCTCCCCGCCTCAATTCCCACTGGTTCCCGACATCACAAACATCGCCTGTCCGTTTCTCTGCGTCTCTCACTCTCATCACACTCTCTCGCCTCGCCGTCTCTTTCTCTGCCCGCTCTCTCACCCCACCACACTCTCTCGCCGCTCCGTTTCGTTCCATTCTTTTGACCCGCTTATTATTTGGGCGACGGACAGACAGAAACAAGAAGAAATCGGTATTTTTCTCGTTTTTATCGGTCAGTTGACCTGTTTTTCAGTTGGTTATCGAAAAAATTTTGAAAATTGGAGGTAAATAGTAGTATTTTCGAGTGGTTTTTGAGCTTTGGAACTTTCTGGAGCTCGGGTGTTTTCGCTTAATTTTCTGGGATTTTTATTGAAAATTGTACGATTTTTCATGATTTTTCGATAGAATCGAGAGAAAATTGGAATTTTTGGCAAAAAAGAAACTCTAGAACAGTTGTTCTCAGAAAAAAGGAAAAGTTTTTTTTTCTTCTTTTCTGCAAAATTCTAGGCAAGGGCTTCCCCAACAGAAAAAAAAGAAATTTTACACCTTTCCTGCAATTTTTCCCAAACTTTCCCACAAAACTGTACAATTTCCTATTATTCTCCCGATTTCTGAATCACAAATGACTCAATCCTCTACATTTTTCCATCAAAAGCTAGTTTTTTCCTTGTTTTTAGGAAGAAAATCGAAAAAAGTGCACCGGAGAGCAGTTGTTCCTGGAAAACTCTCGCATTTTGTTTCGTTTTTTGCTCCGGAAATTTCTCTCGAATTTTCCAACGAACAATTTTTGATTTTTCTCGAAAAAATTCGAGATTTTTGCTGAAAATTAGGCCGAAAAATTGAAAATTTACCGCCCAAATTTTAAAGGCGCATGGAATTATTCACCTGGGTCCTGGCACGAAAATAGGGAATTTTGCGTTCGAATTTGAATTTTTTGAAGATTTTTCGTGGTTTTTTCGGACTTTTTGGATTTTTCCAGCGAAAAATCGATTTTAAAATTGAAAAATGCAAAACATTAATATTTTCAGAGTCAAAACTTCAAAAAACTCTCGAAAAGAAGCAAAAATTAAGTGATAAAAAGGTAAGAACCGCCCATTTCCATGAAAAACTTCTAAAATTCGTTTTTTTTCCAGAATAAACAAAGCCCCACGAACCCAAAATGGAGAGCCACCAAGATCAAGAAGTCGCCCATTCTGGCCAAGTGGAGGACGTGTCGATGCTCGCCGAGCCGCAGGCAGTTCGCATCGTCAAGGTCGTCGAGGAGACGGACCATTCTTTCGAGCTCAACACCGAGATGCTCGAGAGCATCCTTCTGAATCCGGAGGTCGCCGACAAGAAGGTGGCAGTTATCGGAGTCGCTGGAGCTTATAGAAAGGGAAAATCGTTCCTGTTGAACTTTTTCCTTCGTTATCTCACCTGGAGAGCCAAAGCCGATAAGGTTATGGGAGGTAATGTATGGAAATATTGATTTTTCAGTGTTTCGTAGCTTTTCAATGCGATCTGGTCGAGAGGGACTAGAAAAATGGAGAGGTTGAATTGTAGGGCAGCGATTTTCATGTTTTTTGTTGAAATTTCAAGGTTTTTTGGCGAAAAAACTCAAAAAATCAAGAAATTTCAACAAAAAAAACGAGAAAATCATGAAAATTGCTGGCCTAGAATTCAACTTTACCTTTTTTTTTGGTCCCTCTCGATCAGATTGCATGGAAAAGCTTCGAAACACTGGAAAATCAACGAAAATCTCATTAATATGCAAAAATTGAGCAACATTCAGATTAAATTGATTTTATATTGATTTTTCAGTGTTTCATAGCTTTTCAGTGCGATCTGACCGAGATGGACTAGGAAAATGGCAAGGTTGAATTTTCGGCCAGTAATTTTCATGATTTTCCTGTTTTTTGTTGAAATTTCTCAATTTTTTCGTCAAAAATGACTCTCACCCTCATTTTTGACAAAAAACTATAAAATTCCAACAAAAAACGAGAAAATAATGAAAATTGCTGGCCTAGAATTCAACCTTGTCATTTTCCTAGTCCCTCACAGATCGCATTGAAAAGCTACGAAACACTGAAAAATCAATTCAAAATCGTTTAAATTCAAAAATTAAGCTAACAATTGAGCAAACTTTCAGATGAGCTAGATTTTACGCTGAAAAATCAACAAAATCGCCCACTTTTCCATAAAACCCTCTCCAAAAAGCAACTTTCTTCCAGAAATCGAGCTGGACAATGAGCAATGGCTCGCCCCGAACTCTCCGCTGTCCGGTTTCTCTTGGAGAGGCGGCAGTGAACGCGACACGAACGGCATCCTCATCTGGAGCAAGCCGTTCATCATGAAGGACCGCAACGGAGAGGAGATCGCTGTGCTCCTCATGGACACGCAGGGAGCCTTCGATTCGCAGTCCACCGTCAAGGACTGCGCCACCATTTTCGCCCTCTCCACCATGATTTCCAGTGTCCAGGTGGGGATTTGGAGCATTTCACATAGAAAATGAGCAAGAATGAGCAAGAAATGAGCACCTTCAGATCTACAACCTCTCTCAAAACATCCAGGAGGACGACCTGCAGCACCTGCAGCTCTTCACTGAATACGGACGTCTGGCTCTGGAAGACTCCGCCTCCAAACCGTTCCAGTCGCTGATGTTCCTTGTCAGGGACTGGTCGTTCCCTTATGAGGCCGAGTACGGATTCCAGGGAGGACAACGCATTCTGGAGAGGCGGCTCGAGGTGAGCAAAGTATTCAGACGAGTAGAATTTTAATTAAATCGGTGAAATTCGGAGCTAGATCTATTTTGGTAGAGAAAGAGCAATTGGCTTGAAGCAGTGGAAAAAGTATACAGATTGGAGTTGGATCTATTTTTATAGAGAAAATGATGAAATGGCTTGGGATTTGGTAGAAATTTGTAGTTTTTGAAGGGAATTTTGTTGAAATCGGTATGAAATTCGTAATTTGCAATTAGATCTAGTTCAATTTATGTTCAAAAGTCTATATTTTTATTGATTATCCTCCATTTTCTGTTCTCTACTCCTGAAGGACTAGAAACAGAAAAACCTGTAAAACGGTAAAAAATTGTGCAATTTTATAGAGATATAAATTTGTAATTAGATCTAATTTCGATTCAACTATTGTACATCCGCTATTTCTTGCGATCTATTGTCGGCGCAAAAAAAATGAGTGCACGGTGTCTGCGCAGTAATTGGCGCCAACTTGCACAAAATGGGAAAATCGATGCTTTTATCTTGGGTTTTTTGCATTTTTTGCCTCAAATATAAAATCTGTAGGCCTTAATTGACTGTTTTTAACCGATTTCCGTCGTTTATTTTATAACACAAGCTGGAAAAACTCTAAAAAAGCCTCCCAGTCCAATGGAGCGCATTTGCAGACCCGCTCCCGCTGCACTCATTTTTTTGCGCCGACAATAACTGTGAGGGACTAGAAAAATGACGATATTGAATTCTAGGTCATTTCGATTTGTGAATTTTTATGATTTTCCCAGTTTTTTCGTTATTTTTCATGATTTTTCAAAGTTTTTCCACTAAATAACGCCCAATTTTACTGGAAAACCTTCTAAAATCATGAAAATTCACAATTTAAGATGGCCTAGAAATCAATCTTGTCATTTTTCTTGTCCCTCACGGTTAGATCGCATGAAAAAGCGGATGCACAATAGTTGAATCGAAATTAGATCTAATTCCGAATTCCGAATTCAGAATCATTAATCAAATCACTGAAATTAACCGATACTTTTTAAAATTCGCACATTTTTTTTACTGTTTCACAGGTCTTTCTGATCAAAATTGTTTCCAAATCATACCCCATTGGGACAAATTTTCACCCAAAAATTACATTTTTTTTACCGAAAAAATCTCATTATTCATCAATTTTCTCTCACAATGAGCCCAAGAAAAATGCTCCAATTGCTCATCATAATTTCCATTCCAGGTGTCCGAGAAGCAGCACGCGGAGCTCCAGCAACTCCGTCAGCACATTCGTTCGTGCTTCGAAGAGATTCGGTGCTTCCTGATGCCCCATCCAGGACTCAAAGTGGCCACGAATCCGGAATTCGATGGAAAACTTGTTGGTAAGTTTTTTTGAATTTTTCCTGAATTTTTAGAATTTTTTTAAATCAATAATTTTTAGACATCGAGGACGCGTTCCAGCAGCAACTGCGAGTGATGGTGCCTCGTCTTCTCGATTCGCACGCCCTCGTTCATAAGGAAATCAACGGACAGAAGATGACGTGCCGCGAGCTTCTCGAGTACTTCAAGGCCTACATGCGCATTTTTAAGGGTGAGTTTTTGTGAATTTTATTATTTTTTTTTGAATATTTTAACAAATAAATCAAGAAAAATAGCTAGAAAAAGTATATAATTTATAAGATTCGTGGTTTCAATATGGTTTTTTTTCGAATTTTTAAAGTTGAAAATTTGAAAAAAAAAACGATTATTACAGTTTCAAAAAGTTGTATACCAATTCTTTATTCAATTAATTTTTAATTCCTTATGCGCAAAACGTTTAAGCCTCCTAAAAACGTTAATATTTTATGAATATTTTGAAAATCCCCTTTTTCAAGACTATCTAACTTCCGAAATCTCCATTCAAAGTTCTTGAAGCTTCAAAATTATGAAAAAAAAAAATTACAGTTTCCAAAAACTTCAAATCCCACTTTTTACTAATTTTCGACTATTCTCGTTTTCTGATATCATTATTCCAATCACATATAATAATATAATAAAAATATGCAGGCCAAGACCTTCCGGAGCCCAAATCGATGCTCATGGCGACCGCCGAGGCGAACAACTTGGCGGCAGTGGCATCGGCTCGTGCCGTGTATCAGAGACAGATGGAGGAGGTGTGCGGAGGGGACACTCCTTACATGTCGACGAACGAGCTGCTCGACGAGCACGAGCGGTGCAAGAATGAGGCGATTCGCGAGTTCCGGAATGCTCGAAAAATGGGCGGAGTCGAGTACTCGATGCAGTTCCTGGAGAAGCTTGAGGATGATTTGCAGGTGAGGGAAAGTATTCGGATCGAAAAACTATAGTTTCGAAACTTCTTTTTTTGTTTATTTTTTTTTTACTTTTTCTTTAAAAATTACCGTTTTAGCATACTTTTTAACGAAAACTGATAATTTTATCAGAAAAATGACCAAAAATTAATGTTTTAATGGATTTCAACATCAGGAATTGAAGAATCAATTGAAAGATTAATTTTTCATTAAAAACAATTATTATCTATCTAAAAAGCACAATTTTTGTGTTATAAAAAATCAAGTCATCATTATCACAGTTTTCCAAAAAATCCTATTTTGAAGATGAAATTTTAAATTATTTTGAAACAGAAAAAAAATGTTCTGTTTCAAAATAATTTAAAAATTACAACGAATTTTCTGTTTTTATTGAATTGAATTTTACTTTTTCTTAATAATTACAATCAAAAATTTTGATTCAAAATTCAATAAAATAATGAAAAAAACTTGATCAAATTTTTTAAAAAATTCGAAAAAATATTTCTGTTTCAAAAAACCCAAAACAATTTAACTAAATATTTCTGCTATTAGGCATTTCAAACTGGGACGCACTATTTCAGGAGAGCTACGAGAACTATCTGAAGTCGAACAACGGCAAGAACTTGTTCAAGTCGATGCGAACGCCGGCGGTGCTCGTCTCGCTGATGATCGTCGACTACATCTGCCAGGAGTTCTGCCAGTTGCTCGGATTCGATGGAGTCGCTGGTTTGTTACCATTTTGATTAAAAAAAAAAAAGAAAATTTCCTATTTTTAGGAATTTTCTCGTCGATTCTGGTGCTCGTGATTGGAGCTCTCAGTGTTTGGGCTTATTCTCGTTATTCTGGAAATTTGAGAGAGGCTGGTGGAATGGTGAGGAAATTTATATATGTTTTATAAGAGAAAAGTCGCTGAAAATTGAGAAAATTGTTTTTTGAAAATTAACTTCGAAAATTTACAGTCAAAAAATTTTAAAAAAGTTTTTTCTATTTTTAAAATTTTTTCCAATATGTTAAATATTGATATTGACCATTAGTAATTTTCCAATTTTTTTCGTTTTTTTTTGATTTTTAGACAATTTTTGAAATCAAAAAAATAAAAATCAAAAATTTCGCTTTATTTTAACCAAAAAATGTTTCATTGGATCATCACTATTAATTACAATACTTTTTCACTTTTTACCTTATTAAAAATTTTGAAACAGTATTTTTTAAAATTAAAACCGAATTTTTTACCGTTTCTGAAACTTCTTAACAACTATTAAATTTATGAAAGATCATTGTCACAACTGAATAATTGTATAAAACTTTCGAAAAATTAAAAAAAAAACCATTTTTTATATTTTCAGAACATTTTTTCCGATTTTAGGAGTTTTTTGTCGAAAATTGAAATTAGTCATTAGTAATATATTCAAAAAAATTTTTTACAAAATTTCAATTAAAAATTTTTTTTTTCTGTTTTACAAATTCCATATAAAACTATGAAATTTATCAAAATTCATTGCAATAACTGGAAAAGCGAATAAAACTTTCGAAAAATTAACAAGAAAAAACCATTTTTTCTATGTTCAGAACATTTTTTCCAATTTTTTGAATTAAAAAAAAATTTAAATTAGCCAATAGTAATGTAATGAGGAATCAAAAAAAAGTTTTTTGACAAAATTTAAATATAATTTTTACTGTTTCTCAAACTCCATATAAAACTATTAAATTTATTGAATATCATTATTAATACAACCGGTACAATAACTTTAATCAATTTTCAGATCGATGAAGGAGTGACCTACGTGTGGACCAACTTCATCTCCCCGAATGCGAACCATTTGGGACCACTGGGCGGAGCCATCCAATTGGGAGAGGCGGTGGCTGGAGGATCCAACAAGACGAGCAACTCGACACGCACTGCTCCGGGAGGAATGGCCGAGGGGCTCAGAAGAAGAAACTAATCGCCAAAAAATTGAATTTCTGTGTATTTAGACACTTTCGCTCTCTCTTTTTTATACATATTCATGTGAGATTTCGTATTCTTTTATTTGACTGATTGTTCTCGGAATTTTCTCGATTTTTTTTAGTAAATTCGGATCACAATATTCACTTTTTTTCGGATAAAAGCGACACAAAAAGAAAATAATCTGGGAAAATTGGAAACTTTTTTTTGAGGAAATCTTCGATTATCGAAAAAACGACTAGGAAATTGACTAGTTATTTTGAAACGGAAATTTTTTTGAAAAAATTGAAAAAACAAAAAATTTGAAGATTATCATTAGTTACTACGACGAAACAATAGAAAAAAAATTTTTTTTCGAAATTTATTGTCGGCGCAAAAAAATGAGTGCACGGTGTCTGCGCAGTAATTGGCGCCAACTTGCACAAAATGGGAAAATCGATGCTTTTATATTGGGTTTTTTGCATTTTTTGCCTCGAATATGAAATCTGTAGGCATTAATTGACTATTTTTATCCAACTTCCGTTATTTATTTTATAACACAAGCTGGAAAAACTCGAAAAAAGGACCGGAGTTCAATGGAGCGCATTTGCAGACCCCCTCCCGCTGCACTCATTTTTTTGCGCCGACAATACAAGATGAATGAAACTGTAAAATTAATTGAAAAAATGCAAAAAAAAGGAAAAAAAAAATTTTTTTTTTCTATTTTTTTTCTGTTTCAAAAAAATTTCCTCCAAATTTTATACTGATTCAGCTTGTTCTGTCTAATGATAGTAATGTCTCAAAATCCAAAATTTTCAATGAAAAATTCATTAAATTATCCCCCTCATAATCAATAATCACACAATAAATATATCACATAATAATTGCTCTCTTTTAAAAAAATTTAAAAATTTCCAAAATTCAAATCTCCCTCTTAATCTGCACGCCTCCAAAATTGATAGCCGACAAATGGGAATTCCAAATTCTGACATGAAAATCGTACACCAACATCTCATTCAGTCCGCACGTGTTCGACGTGTAGAACATGGTCATCCAGTTGTCCAAGTAGCTCGCCAGGTTCTGAAGAAAAACACTTTTGCGTGGGTGCGGTGTCGAACCCAAAAGGGGGAGGGTTGGAGGCAAGCGCGTTAGCCACTGCGCCACCGGTGCACGCGGTGGGGGAGGGGGGAGAGTGCGTACAGGAGCGCGGTGGGTCGGTTTTTTGAGCGTCAAAAACAATAATGATATTTTTGAAACTGGAAATTTTTTTTCAAAATCCTTGCTCACCCTAACAGAATCCACAATTTTGAGCAACTCTGCTATCCTCTCCAATCGTTTTTCACTATCCGGCACTTGATTCTTCACATATTTCCTCAACAATTCGCAATATTTGAGGCGGAAACATCGGATTCGAAGTTTCTCCGGGGTGCTTCGACTTGTTGGGTCTAAATTGTTGGGTAATTAGGTAATTAACTAATTAAGTAATTAAGGTAATTACCATTAAAAAGCATGATGAATTTGAGGAGAACAATTTCTTCCAGTGTGACGTCAAGGGAATCCATTGGTTCCATGATTTCACTGATTATTTTTTGAACAAAATTTCCAGTTTCAGAAGATAATCTGGAATAAAAAAGGTTTTACAATTAGATGGAATCTTTTTTATGAGTATTTTACTGTTTCAAGAGTATCATAAGCAACTTGTAACAGTAAAAATTTTTTTCAGTTTCACCTTTTTTCACTAGTGAAAATTTCAGTACTTGTTTTTTTTGTAATTTCAGCTTGTAAATTTCTTGATAAAAATGTGTAGTTTTTGAGGAATTTTTAATATGAGCAACTTGAATCAGAAAAAAACTTTTTTTTTCTTTTTCATTTTTTCAAATTTTTTCAGTTTCACTAAACTTGTTATTTTTCACTAGTGAAATTTTCAGTACTGGCATTTTCATAGTTTTGAATACCAGCTAAAACCAACAAAAAACGCAAAAAACTCACTGCGAAATCTCATAAAACCATTCAGGAGCACACGGCGGTGGGACGTCTTCTGGATTCTGTTCGAATTTCTCTCGCTGAATTCGGAGGAAACCGAAGAATGTGGAGAGACAGGAGATGGAGAGGAAGTTTTCAGCGATTAGAAGAGTCTAAAATGAAACATGATTATGGAATGGTAAAGGAATAGGTAATTATGAAGTTTTTGAAACAGGGAGAGCTATTTTTGTGTTAAAATTGTTAAAAAAATGGTGAAATTTCCAAAATTAGGTCAGTATAGAACTTTTATGTGGGGAAAAAAAATTATTTTTGCAAAATTTTTAAAAATTTTAATTTTATAATTAAATTTTTTTTTTTTTTTTGAAATTGGTAAATTTATCAAATTTTGCTGAGTTTACTGATAATTTTTCAAAACTTCTTTACATGTTTCTCACGTAACACGATCAAATTTCAGTTTCAGCACTACTTGAAACTTTGGTACTGAAACCGTATTTTTCAATCTGTGGTCTATCTTGCGAAATTCGGAATTATGCATTTTAGTGAAAAATGATGGTTTTTACAGTTTTTGAGCAAATGGAGGTGAAAAAGCTCTATTTTTCCGTTTTTTTATCAATTTTAATGGGTTTTTCATGATTTTTCATGCTTTTTTCACAATTTTTCATGTTTTTCGTCAATATTTATTACTTTTTCAAGTATTTCTGATCATTTTTTGCGACAAAACCTCAAAAAACCACCAAACTCACCTTCTCCTGCATCGAAAACTGTCCCAAATCCTCATTGGCAGCAGTCCACTCCAAGAAATGGAGTACATTTCGACACCAGAAGAGCTTTAGGAAGTTTCGAGGGTCTTCCAGGATCATTTGTCTCATGAAATCCATCTGCAACATTGAATTGTAATTGACGTATTGTATTGGAACAGAAAAAAGTTTTTTAAAAAAAGTGTTGAAACAGAAAAAAAAAAGAAAAATACCGTTTCAGTCTCATTATAAGTTTAGTTGAAACAGGAAAAAAATGTTCTCAAAACTAACAGGTATCTTTTCACAAATGGGCATCGGGAATGCGATGGCACTGGAGAGGTCGATGGAGGCGTCACATCTTCTGGGGAACTTGTCCGCGTATTTCAGGGCTCCGTTGTTTTCACAGGATCTATTTAAAAAAAAAATAAAAGTTCCAGTTTCAACGACATCATTTTGCTTCTCTATAGTTTTGCTATTCAATTGAAGCACAACAAAAAGTTTTAAAATGAAAATCCAAACCTCTCCAAATTGACAAAAATCTTGAGCACGGCGAGCTCGTCGTCTCCGTAGCTGTAGACGTCGATGAAACTGACCACCTGGTTTTGGCAGTCTGCCAAACTTGTCTGCAACTTTTTCAGTTATGAAAGCGAGGTGAAATAGTTAAAACTTCGAAAAGTAACATATCCTACGCAAAATTGCAGACTAGAATTTGAAAGTCCGCAATTTGTCGTCAAAACTCACCGATGGCTGCGAGTGCTCATCAAAATACCCAACCACCGATCCTTCCTTCTTCACTATCGGCTGATAGTCGCCCATTCGCAGGTCGCGAAGACGTCCCACTTCTGAAGAGGGGTACGCATTAGAAGTAGAGAAGGGTTCAGTTTTTAATGGGAGAGTTGAAACAGAGCTTGTCTACTGCGTTTAACACTCAAAAATCGTAGGGGGGATCGATCCAAAAGGGTGCTGAGTGGTAGGCAAGCGCGCTAACCACTCGGCCACGGGTGCACTAGGACACAGGTGATTCGCGGTTGGCCAACCGTAGGCGTAGGTCTACAATTCGCCAATCGTTTGCCGATTGCGAAGATTTGAGTTCGCTGTAGGCCCACTACCAGGTTGCGCAGATAGGCCTACCGTGTGCTCACCGTGTGCACATCGCGAACGCACATCGGCCAATCGTCGGCCAATTGCGAAAATCGTCAAATTTTTTTGTTCACTATGTTTTTTCTTTCGTTTCAGATTTATGCTCATTTTTCACAGAGATTTTTTTCAATTTTCCGTTTTTTTTTCTCGTTTTTACTCGATAACAAACCATGTTTCAGCCTTTTCAAAATGGATCGGCCGTCTTTCGTCGCTCGAACGAACTTTGCAGGCTTAATAAGTGAGTATTTTCGGAGAATAATGGAAAATCCCAAAAAGTTTTTCGAAACTTTTTCTCAAAATCGCAATAATTCATATTTGCAGGATGTTCGAAAAGAAAATGAGGACCATCGTCAGAAACATCTACTTCCGACGAAGTCATTGATGATGTTCATTCGGAATGATATAAGGTCGGTAAAACATGACATTTTTACGAAAATGTTGAAATTTCAGATCAATTGCAAACGGGATTTGGAAGAACTCGAAACATGGAGTCGGTGCAAATCGAAAGGGAAGACTCGGGACTCATCGATGGACGCTTCGATAATTTTATTGGACTGTTCACGGATGACAGAGAGTGTGAACGGGAAGGGAAGATAGTCAAATAGATTATTGAAAATCAATGGGAAGTCTTAATGAAAATGAACTTCCTGTAAGTTTTTCTCCAGATGGGAAGTCATCATTTGACAAAGTGGTTCAAAAAATACTAGAATATCGCTTTTATATAGAAACTTGAGAATGGTCGGCCGAGTTAAAAATATAAATGCAAATAAAGGCGATAGTTTAGTGATTTTGAACCACTTTGTCAAATGATGACTTTCCATCTGAAGAAAAACCTACAGGAAGTTCATTTTCATCAAGATTTTCCACAGATTTTCAATAATCTGTTTGATTATTTTTTCTTCCAGTCGTTCGCACTCTTCGCCATCCATGAAGAGTTCAATTTGTTCTCCCTATTGTATTTTTTCCTGATTTTTCAATAAATTTTTTTCAACGAAAATCAATAATTGACTTTTCGCAATTGGCCAACGAGAATCTCCGCGATAGGCACATCGTGGGCGCTTCTTCGCGATGTGCCCGCTATCAAGTTCGCGATGCGCACATGGTGGCTCAAACCGCTCGCGATTGGCCCACTGTGCGCCAATTGTGGGCCGACGTTCGCGATGCGCACACCGTGCGTCTATAATAGGCAAATATCTCGTACCTCAACGGCCAACGCGAAGCTATGCCGTTGACCAACCGCCATTCACCTGTGGAAGGGGGATGATGCTTTGCGTAGAGGTTCGCGCACTTTCCTCGAGACTCTCGAGTCGAAGCTTTTTCGAATTGACGCAAAGAGAAATTTTTTTTTTTGCAAAGTGCGGCACCAGTTTTCTGCAACCTCATCATTTTCATCAATTTTTCCCCATTTTCAAGCGTTTTTCTGTCAGAATATATGAAAAATTATCCAAAAAACACAAAAATGCATACCTTCCGGCGACATATGAGCTCTCAAACACAACTGAAACCGACACGCCCTGCACTTGGCCCTCTTTCCAGCATTCATGGGACACTGTCCGTCCCTCTCGCACACGAATCCCTTCCGCGACTGGACCGTTCGCGAGAAGAAGATCTTGCAGCCACCACAGACGGTGCCTCCGTAATGGGAAGTGGCTCCAGTATTTCCACACACTTCGCACAGTTTTTGTTTTTGGGACGAGAGGGGCTGAAACGGTAAAAAATTGATAGTTGACAATATTTTAATACTATAAACTATGTGAACCCACCATCTGAAGCCTTCCAACCACCGGTTTCCTCTCCGGCACACCGGGACTCGCGCCCAACATGTTGCCGAATGTTTGCGAGTGAAAGTCGAGTCCGAAATGAAAGGGGTTCTTCGGGAACGAAGAAGACGTCAAAGATCGGTCCCAGTCTTCAGAAGAAGCGAGTATCATGTTGGTCAACATGTTCACCTGGAAAACACACACTAATCGAGAGAGGGGGGCCATTAAGCAAAGATGGTGATTGGTGGACGGATCACGCTGGATTATCAGAGGGTGATCTGGATTAGCAACGCGCTTTCATTATTTTTCGAAATTTTCTCAGTGAGGGGTTGAACTGTCAACGCATCAATGAGCAACCAACGCAGTGGGGGGGGGATCGGAAAATCAAAGAAGAGAGAGAGAGAGAGGGGGAGTTAGGTAAGAGACGCAGTGAAGCTATAGAGGATGAGAGCGCGCGCTACTAAGTAAGGGAAGAGACGCAGAGAAACGAGATTGAGAGAGTGTGCTAGGAAGAGAGACCGAGTGAAACAATAGAAAAAGAGAGCGCGTCTCTATGTTAGAGACGCAGAGAAGCGAGAAAGAGCGTCTCTACGAAACAGACGCTGAGAAACGATGAAGAAAGAACCTCTCTACGTAAGAGACGCAGAGAAACCTTGCAAAGTGAGAGAAAGAGTGTCTCTACACAAGAGACGCAGAGACAAAAAGACTTGTCCACGAGAAGTACACATCTCTGGTGGCCTAGATTTTCAGTGTAGTTCTCGTGGACAACAATACCATTTTTTTACTGTTTCTACAAGTACAACATAAAATTAGAATACAGACGCTTTCTATTGATCACGCGTACTGTGTCCATGGATTCAAGGCTTCATTCATTGTCCACAAGAACTACACGACCATCCAATCAACGTCATTGGCCACGCCCCCTCCCCATCCCTCTTTCCCCCATTGGCCAGCTGTGTACTTCTCGTAGACAATTTGATTTTTTTGAATGATCAAAGGCCACAATGTGGGTTTGGAAATAAGGAAAAATAGGAATAAAAATACGGATTAGATAAGGAAAAAATCAGATGAGAGAAGGGGTTAAGTAATCAAGTGACTTGGACGATTCGCTAGAAAACGAGATTTGATCATTGGGGAGGGAATGTTTTGAAGAGTAAAAAACAAATAAAACGGGTCATAAGCTGGAATACATTTGGATTCGAGAAAAGGGGATTCTAGGGAGTGAAACTATAGGTAATTAGACTAATTAGCATAATTACAATATACTAATTACTTATACTTTATCATACAAACAAATGAAACATTATAGTTTCAAAATTTCTCAAAACCTAAAAATTTTTTGAAACACGAAAAAAAATTTTTTTTTTCCAAACTACAGTACCCCTTGATTACGTCACAAATCCAGCTGAAAGTTGGCCAAACTACACGTTCCTTTTTATATTAATAAACTCTGGCCCCGCCCACTTTTTCCCATTAATTATTATTCTGGTCTCGATGTTTTCACAGACGAAAAAGTTCCACTTTCCGACTAATTATTTACCTCCAATTTCAGGGATTTTTCTCGGATTTTCGACGAATTTGTTCTGTTTGGGTAAATAAACAGTTGGAAAGTGCAATGGAGCACATTGGAGGCTCTTTTTTGGGGCTCTTTTTGGGGAATTTTTGAAGAGATTTGGAGCAAATTGTAGGAGTCAAGTTTAATGAAATTTGAAACCGATTTTTTTTAATTTTCAAAATTTTTTTTCTAATTTTTCCTAATTTTTTACTATTTCAAACCTTTATGCTAACTAAAAACATAGTAGTTTGTAGTGACTTTTGATTTTTCAACTTTTTGCAGTCTAGTAAATAGAAAAGGCTTGATATATATATACGAAAATGATAAAGGACTAAAAGGACGCGAAAAAGTCGAGATAATCCCAGTCAGAAAGCAGAGAAGCCCTCCGTGAAGAAGATCAAACCATCAAACGAGTGTTCCGATGGTTTGCGACGTCGCGCGGCGTCGCAATGCCGCAGATTAGTGGAAAAAGGGGTAGCTGCGGTGGCGCGATGTCGCGATGTCGCAGCTGCACGCTTTTCAAGGGGTTTGCGGCAATGCGACGTCGCGCGACGTCGCGACACCGCACCTGGACGTTTTTCTTGGAGTTTGCGGCATTGCGATGTCGCGCGGCGTCGCAGCAACCGCATTTTGAAGCGAACGCGGTGGCACGATGTCGCGCGGCGTCGCAGCTACCCTCTTTTCAATGGAGTGCGGCGATGCGACACCGCGCGACATCGCGCCACCGCAGCTACCCCCTTTTCCACTAGTCTGCGACATTTCGACGTCGCGCGACATCGCACCCTTCTGATTTCTGCTCTAGACACACTAACACACTATTTTCGATCTTGAGAAAAATGGTTGAAGTTAGAAATCAGAAATGTTTTCCTTTTTCCAAAAAAAAGAATTGAAATTGGCAGGTGCACACAAAATACGGGTTGCTTTTGGTTTTCGTGAGAGATGTTTCGATTCGCCATTTTGATCTCTCTTTCGATTTTAAAATTTTTAAAATTTGAGAGTGAAACGGGAAGTGAAGTGATGCATGAACTTTCAAATGTCTGCGTCTCTCTAATTAGAGTGCTCTCTCGTGATTCCTGTTTCAAAAATTGGGTAAAACTGTATGATTCGAATGATAGAATTGCTGCCCATTGCGTTTTCGTTGGAAAAATATTCAGAAATTTACAGTTTCAAATTTTTACTGGATTTATCATTTATGAAATCATCTATATACGCTGATTCTGACATGTGAGAAGCTGAATATGTGATTGAGTTTTGAATTTATTGTCAGTATTTCAATAAAATTATGAACAAAAAAAATCAGAAAAATTCAGGAAAAATTTGAAAAAATTAAAAAAAAAATTGATAATTCGATAATTTCAATGACAAAATTCTGAATATATTAAAAAATTAAAAAATGTTTTAATTCAAAAAAAAATATTGTTTCAAAATCATCTCATTATTCAATTACTATTCAAAAAATTCAGTTTTATGGTTTTTACTATTCAAAAAAATAATTTTAAAAATTAGTAAACGTTTTCAAAAATTATGAAAAATATGGAAAATTATCAACAAAAGCATTGAAAATTGGAAAAAATAGATAAAATTTAAAAAAATTAAAAAACAATGATCAAAAATTTTTTTAAAAATTTGAAAAAAATTTAAAAAAATATATCACAGTTTCAATTACAAAACTAATTTCGTAAATTTTCTCGCAGAAAGTCTCAATATAAATAATAAATTGAACCTAATTTGACAAAATCTCAAAAAATGTTTAATTTTAAAAAATTGTATTTTTTTCAAACTTTAAAAAATTTTTATTGTTTCAAAATCATATCATTATTCCATCCGATTTCAATTTCACTATTTCAGATACTACATGCTGTTTCAAATGAAAAATTTTCAACTTTTTCTGTTTCAAAACCATCTTTACAACATGAAAATTCATAAAACTGATCCCTTAAATCCAAATTAGCACGCAACTTTCAATCATTATAAATCACTATGATATACTTATCTTTAAAAAATGAATTGAAACTGATAAAAAAACTGAATTGATTCATTACACATCAGGCGGAGAAGAAATCCCGAAAAAGGCGAGGGGATTTCCAAGAAAAGGAGCTGACTAATATGGAAAAATATATCCAAACTACGTGTGGAAACGGAGAGATGGATTAGAGACTTTCAGAGAAGGCAGAAATCAGAATTTCTTTTTTTTTTCTTTTTTTCAAATCATTTTTTCATTGAAAAGTGAGCAATAGGTGAAAAGAGCATTTTCTGATTCTGAATCTTTATAATTATAGGTACCCCATAATTATAATAAATGGAGCACAATGATCAGTCACTAAAAAGCTTCTGATTATGAATAGAGAAGCATTGAAGAGCCATTCAAAGGAAGAGGAGAAAGATCAAACGATGATTCAGAATCAGAATCAGAAGATGTTTGATTCTTGAGAGTTTGATCTCATTTTCCACGAGAACTACACAAAAAATTCTAATGTTTCAAAACTTTTTTGAAACTGAAAACATTTTTTTAATATAAAAGTACACTTTTCTAACTGCAACTTCTCTATTCAGAATCAGAATCACTTTAAAAGTTACTGAACATATCATCCCCATCCTCAATCTAATATAAAAACCCCATGAAGCAGTATCTATTTTCCCCTCACTAACTTCCCTCCCCAACGAAAACACAAAACAGACTGAAAAAAGAGGAACTGCAATCCAAAAATGCATAATTGCGATTCGTGCTCGATGTCTAGCCGAGCTCTATATCGTCTGGCTCTCTGGCTCAGAAAATCAAAATAACAGGGGAAAGGTAGAGCTTGGGGGGGGGGGGGGGGGGGGTAATGCGATAAATGTTGCAATTGGATTTTCGGGCGGATTTTGAGAGTTGAGTAGGTTTATTGGAATGATTAATGGGTAAATTTTGAAACTGTAAAAATTTGGAAATTTTTTTAGTTGAAAAAAGTTACAGTTTCAACAAATTTGTGCTCAATTTCTACCCATTTTCTCGATTTTTCTTTTAAAACAATCGAATTTTAGAAAAAATTAAGAAAAAACCAAGAAAAATGAAGAAAATGGGTGAAAATTGAGCAAAAATTATTTTATTGGTGTTTTGAAACAGTGCAAAAAAATGAGCTCACTTGTAATCAGAACAATGAAAACACAAGCTTCATTCTTCGAATCTATAAATTTTAGTATAAAATTTTTTTGGATCCGAACCGACGCTCACAAATCGTTCAATTTCATCAATTCTATGAAACTGTAAAAAAGTTCCAAAAAATACAGTTTCAAAAAATTTTCAAATTTTTCGTTAAAAAAAATAGTTAGTATTCCTCGAAGCTTTGTTTGGTAATATCTGTTTTGTCTGCGTCTCTCATCGCGACACACTATTTTCGCGTTTTTCTCTGCACTCTCTCATTTTCGTATTGTCTCTCGAAAAGTCATGATTTTCGCTGATTTTTGATAGAAAATGATTGAAAATCATTTAAAAAAGGTGAAATTAATGATTTTAGATTGAAAAATGGATGAAAAATCATAAAAAATCAAGAAAATTTCATGAAAAATTAGGAAAAATTATGAAAAATTTTAAAAAAATCGCGATGGCCTAACTTTTCCTCTTCCACTAGGCCAGATCGCAAATTTCAAACTTTTCAATCGATTTTTCAATCAATTTTTCAATTTAATCACACTTTTCCGAATAAAAATCACAAAAAAAACTCAAGAAAAAAATCACGAAACTAGAGTCACCGAGTCGCCTACGTGACTTTCAGGAAAAAGCGAAAAGCGTCTGGAATTGCGGATAATCTTCTATTACGTATCTCTCAGGCTGGAAGGCGAAGATTTTGATCACACAGAAAAATACACGGCTCTTTGAGCAAGAAAAAAAAGGACAGAAACCACATTGATCTTACATTTTTTGACGTGGTTTCGAGTCGAAAAAGAGTCAGAAAAAAGAATGGAGTTAATGAGGAATGCGTCAGAAGACGTCTTGCACTTTTGTATTTTTGTATTCGAGTTCAACTCTCATTCAGAAGTCAAAAACGAAGACGTGATCTGTCAGAAGAGCCAAAATAAACGGGAAATTGAAGCGGAATGATAGAGAAGGGGTCGACATTTTTTCAGAATTTTTTTCAGATTTTTTCGGAATTTTTCTGGAATTTTTAAGATTTTTTCAAATAAAAATTTGATTTTTTTTCCTTTTTTTTGTGTTTTGATTGTTTTTGCAGAAAAACAAACTTAGATGAACCCAATTAACTTTATATAAAAACAAAAAGTATACTTGACAGTACTATGAGCACAGAGAACATGCTCCAAATATAAAAATAATCAGAATCAAATTCCAGACTGATTTCTGACTTTTCAATCTGACTTTTCTTACTTCCAATCAGGAAACTTCACAAAATCACGTCTCACTCAACATTTTCCACCTGTTTTTTGATTTTTCCGCTCTCAAACTCGTCGTATATTGCGAATTTCCTACAACTTGCTCAGGCTCCGCCCATTCACCACAAATGCGTCAAGACTCTCTGCTGGCGCACTTTGCGATCTTTGCTGGCGCGTTTCTGGATACGCGCAAAAAATTTTGTCATTCATTTTTTCTCATGATTTTTCGATTGTTTTCTTGGTTTTCCCCTTGATTTTTTCGATTTTTTCATTGATTTTTGAAAATATTTATTGATTTTCAGTTTTTCCCAACTCAACCAACCGAAAACTCACAGGAAAATGAGCAGAAAGTGAGTCAAAACGAAAAAAATCGATAAACCTGTGAAATTTTCAGTATCCGCACATTCCGCGACCTTCACGGCGATGAAAACGGATCGGACAGCGACGACTCGGGAGCCGACGCGCCGAGAGGAGCTCCACAAGAGTTTTATGCGGGAAGGTGGGGAAAAATGATAGAATTTGAAGAAAAATCGATAATAATTGCAGTGGACAGGCGGTTCAAGGTCCACGTGGTCCACAGGGTCCAGAAGCCCATATTCGACAGATTCTGCAGGCCGCCGAGCACATGAATCCAGAAGAGGCTGGCGAAGGACATGGAAGTGGACAGGTTGTGGTTAGTGAGGGGAGATTGGGGGAAAAGATGGATTTTCAATGAAAAATGAAAGTTCTGAAGGTGAAATTGAAAAGAAAAATATTGATTTTAGGTTGATAATGCTAATTTTTGTTGAAAATGGGTACTTTTATGAAAAAAGTTGAAAATTCAGTAAAAATATATGGAAATCAATAAAAATCAATAAAAATCTCAGTTTTCCTAGTAAATTTTATGTTTTTAGAGCAAAATTAACAGGAAAACTATTGATTTTCATAGATTTTCTGATAAAAACCTGATTTTCCAACGAAAATTAAGAAATTCCGCAAAAATTTGTCATTTTCTGCAAAATTCTGTTATAAAATGACCTTATTCAATCAATTTTCTACAAAAACACCCATAAAACTATTGATTTCCCTCAATTTCCATAAAAATTTCAGTTTTTCAATGAAACTTCAGTAATTTCGCTAAAATTGCTCACTTTAAATCAATTTTTCCTCCAGAAACTCACCCTGCACCTCTGGTCGGACGGAGTATCGATCGAAGACGGTCCTCTGATGAGAAAAGAGGATCCGGCCACCAATCAGTTCCTGATGCAAGTTGGAAATGGGTGAGCTCTTTTTTTGCAGCTCTTTTTCCATTTATTTTGTTCCAAATTTCAATCTTAAAATTCCAGCAACATCCCTGAAGTGATCTCCCGTCAGTACCCGGGAAAACAAATCGATTTTGTGCTCGATCGTCGCACTTCTGAATTCGTGGCCCCGAAAATGAAGCCGTTCGGCGGACATGGCGTCCGTTTGGGCAACATTGTGCCGACGATCGTGGGGGAGACGTCTTCTGCTTCTGCTCCAGCTGCTCCGGCTCAGAATACGTCGGCCGAGGAGGCGGCTCGACAGTTGGACGAGGCGAAGAAAGAGCTCAATACGGATAGTGCTCAGCCAACTACTAATGTACGGTTTTGAGAGGGGAAAATTGAATTTGAATCGAATAATTATGGGAAAAAAAGGTTTTTTCAAACCTTTTTTCTTTAAAAACATGATTTTTTTCAATTTTTCAACGTTTTTTTCCTTTTTTTCACTATTTTTCACGTTTTCCTTTTCCAATTATCACCATTTTTCACTATCATAAACCACTATTTATCTTTCACTGATTCATAGTCAATCCCTTCGCAAAAATCCCATTTTTGCGCAGAAATTGAACTTTTGAACTCTGAAAGTAGACGCTCTGAAAGGATTCCATCAGAGAAAATGAGCAAGTGACGTATTTATAAAGTGGGATTTCTTTGAGATTATCACGGATAAAAATAGGATTTTTTGTGCTCGAAGCACTTTTTTTTGGAGAGAAATTGAAATATGTGGGGGGTTTTTCATTAAAAATAAAAATTTATAAAAAATTTTCTGTTTCAAAATTTGGTCATTTAATTTAAAATATTTTTGATTTTTAATTGGTGTTCTTTATGTCCTAATTAAAAATATTAACTGGAAATCAATGAAAAATAATAATTTCAGATCCAAATCCGTCTTCCCAACAATCAGCGTCTCGTTGGCGTCTTCAATCATTCGCACACTTTGGACGCTGTTCGCAGCTTTATTTGCACGTATGTTTTTTTTTGAATTCATAAAAAATTTTAATTAGAAAGCAATAGAAATCGAACATAAATATAGGTAGGAAAAGCTTTGTTTCCATGATTTTTCCTAAATTTTCAAGTATTTTTCCACTTTTCCCCTTAATTTTCCCAAAAAAAATCTAAATTTTCGGTTTCAAAAATCTCACTTTTCCACAATCTTTTCATTTTTTTAGTGGTTCAACTACGGTCTGTAGTTTAAATATTATTTTAAACATATCGAAATTAAATTATTTTTATTCGTGATGAAGTTTTATCGCGCCCAGAAATTGCAGTGGGCGTGGCTTAACGCGAAACGTTCAGTTTTTGTGATTTTCTATGATTTTTAAAAGTTATTTACACCGTATTCTATGTAAAATTCAACTTATGGATAGAAGAGCTCAAGGAAATAGTGAAAATATTTTTAAAGGATGAAAATTGAAACCGAAATAATTTCTAATATTTTACCATTTTTTAAAGAGGCTTTGATCAGTTTCTAGAAGTTTCTTCACTGATACTTTCGACGCCGCTGATTCTGATTCTGAAGTCAGAATTTCTATAATTGATCTTATTTTCGAGAAAAGAATGTCAAAGCCATTTTCAGTACTATTTCCTTTTGTAGAGAAAATAGTGCTGAAAAAAATGTTTGACCCATTTTTCTCAAAAATGAGATTAATTACAGAAATTCTGACTTTAAATTCAGAATCAGAGAATCAGCGATGTTGAAAGTATCAGTAATCAAATTTCTAGATAAGTATCAGAGCCTTTCTACTGGTAAAATATAGAAAAATTATTTCGCTTTCAATATTTTTGTTTAAAAAGAAGATTTTCACTTTTGTCTAATTTCCTAGCACTGATTTGAGCATTAGTTGAATAGTACATTAAAAAAAGATGTAACTAAATTTTATCATTGTATCAGTGAACAAATTTCTAGAGAAATATCAAAGCCTTTATGAGAAAAACTGAACTTAATAGATAAAATTAAAAAAAATTAATCAGAAAACCTGTGAAACAGTGAAAAAATTTGCAGTGCCCGCCCCGACATGATCTACTCGCCGTTCCAACTGATGTCCGCCTATCCAGTGAGAGTTCTGGAGGAGGAGTCGCTCACCCTGAAAGACGCCAATCTCCTCAACTCGGTCATCGCCGTCAAAGTGCTTCCGGCCGTCTGAATCTCCAGAAAAAACGGCTTCTCCCTCCGAAAACTATGCTTGAAAACTTGATTATTTATTTATTATTTTATTACCAATTTTCCCCCATTTTTTGTGAAAATTCTTGGTAATTTACACTGATCCTCCTCTTTTTTCTTCTTTTTTTCCATTTTAAAATGTGTAATTTATTGTAAAACTCCGCCCATTTTTATTGAAATTCCCTCCCTTTTCTCAATTTTTACTCGCAATTTTCTTCTCGATACAAACTTATAAACTTTTTTGGGTTTTCTATTTTTTTTCTTTTTTTTTTTTTGAATTTTTACCATTTTTGATGAGTTTTACACCTCATTTTTCTATCTTTTTTCTCTTAAACAAATCGAATTAAAACTTTTTTTTCAAAAAAAAGCTTTACAAGTTTTATATAAAAAAATCAATAAAATTTATATCAAAAATCAATATTTTCCCCCATAAATTTGATTTCAGATGTCGTTGAAGGCGTGGCTGGGAATTGATAAAATCCAAAAGTTTGGACAAATGGTCAAGGAGATTGGAGGTGTGAAGGCCGTCCTCAAGAAGCGCTACTTGTAAGTGGAGTTATTGATTTTTTTTATTTTTGAAAAAAAATCAATCAAAATTCGCTGGAAAATATTTTTTCGCTGTTTCAAAACTATATGAAATTTAAGTTATTCTGATTTCCGCGGTATGTATAACATTAAATGTGAAATTAATTTTTCAAAATTAAAAATTGCATTGAAACTATGGAACATTTTTTAAAAATTGAGCTAAAAACTGCAAATTTCTAAAAAAAAAAATCTTAAAGAAAGGAAATTTTTTTATTTTTTTAAAAATTTGTTTTACCTTTTTTCAAATTTTTCTGTGCAGGATGGACGCGACGCGAGTGGGCACACTCGTCGGCACCGACAACTTTGGCAACCGTTACTACGAGAACAACGCGTACTTTGTGCCGCGTAACCGATGGGTCGAGTTCCCCGACAAGGTGTGGCTCGACTACGATGCGACTCAGGTGCCGCCAGAGTGGTTCGTTTTTCCTTTTCTTTTTTCATAATCTCACTGTTTCGAAAAAATGTATTGAAAACATTGGTTTATTATAAATCAATGTAAATGTATGTCGGGATTCAGGTGTACCATCCGTGCTCTACCAGACATTTCGCTGCCGTTTTTGGCTCATTTTAGTTCAATTTTCATGGTGTTTTTGATGATTTTCTATGAGTTACAGCAAAATTATACGTTTTTAACATGATTATCGGTATTTTCGAACTTTTTGCACATTTTTCATTCCAGATACCTTTTATTTTGAAAAAATCTATGTGGATTTCAATGAAACGCATGATTTTCCAAAGTACAGAGTATCTGAGATAAAAAATGTGCAAAACGTTAGAAAAAAGTCGATAATCATGCTCAAAACGTATATTTTTGCGATAATCTATGAAAAAAACATCGAACACTCCGAAAAAATTGAGCCAAAATGAGCCAGAAACGACTGAGACCATCCGAGCTCTTGAAAATTAATTTTTAAAAATTACTGTTTCACAAGGTTTCCAAATTAAAACCTGTCTTCATGTATACAGTGTCTTTAGATCAAATAAAGAGGGTTTTTGGGGTATAATATTTATTGGGATTGAATGCAAGAATTTAGGTCTAGGTCCTACCCCTCGTTCGTTGTCGGTGCGTCAGTGGGAAGCTGATATGACTCATAGGCTCTGGGAACTACTGGAACTACAGGTTCCCTTACAATCTTCAAATGCAATATTTTGCAGGCACTCGTGGCTCCACCACATCACCGACGACACTCCGGCCGTGAAGCCACCGCCGACCCAGAAGTGGGTGTTGGAGCACAAGGAGAACACCTCCATCTATGCGTTAGTTTGCTCTTTTTTTTTACAAATTTTAATTAGAATCTTTTTGCTCAATAGGATATTTTGATCAAATACATCATATTGGCTTTCAAACTGTTTTTTTTTTTCAAATTAAACTTCTTTGAAATAGTGAATTAATATTTTTTAATATTTTTTCTTTTTCTCTTTTTTTCTAATTTTTAAAAATTATTTTAATTTTTTTAAATATTAGTTAGTTATTTACAAACCAAAAATATTTTATTTTCGACAAAAACAGATCATACATAGATCACTGTCACTTGAAAATAAACTTTTACTAGAACTTTCCTGGAAAAATAAAAAATAATTAAAAAATTTTCCTGTTTCAGAAAAAATTATAAAAAATTTATATTTCTGTTTTTTTCTAATAACAATCTTTCTGACGAAGATTTTTTCAATTTAAATTTGAAAAATCTCTAATTTCGTATGGATAATATGATCAATTTTCATCGGTTCTAGAAAAAAATTATGAAGAAAAAAAAACAATTAAAAAAATAAAAAAGTACTGATTTTTTGCAATGTTTGACAAATTTTTGATTCTTTTTTAATTAAATCAATGGAATTTGAAGTAGAAAAAATTCATAAAAATCTTGAGAAATTTAAATTAATTTTTCTTCAATTTCTCACTAATTTTACATCATCTTTCCCCAATTTCCAATCCATAATCGATATTTTCCAGTGACCAGAAGTACATTCCGTACTCGACGACCCGCACCAAAGTGCAAGGCTGGCAGCCGGGACAGAAGCCGCAGTTCGACTGATTCTGATTCCGAGCCTTTCGAAGCAACCAAGAATAATCAGAGTGTTTTCCCTTTTTTTGGAGCAATTTCCTTCCGAAATGTGCTCTTTTTTCAACTAATTTCCACAGCGAAATGTTCGATTCGGTAGACTTTATTGTAAAATGAGAGAATAAATTTTTTCTTATTATGAAATTTATTATTTTTCAAGAAGGTGTATGGGAGAATTATAGAGCCCTATTGGATTTTTTAATAGAAAATTAAAAAAATTTTTTTTGAATTTTTTTCAGATGAGCGAGAAGAAAAGTGTGCTTTTTGTGTGCTTAGGTGGGTTTTTCAGTGAAATTTTGTATTTTTATAATTTTTTTTATTTAAAAAAATTGCAGTTTCAAAAATGTGGGAAAATATTTCAAAATTAAAAAAAATTATATCGCTCTAATGTGGTTTTTACTGAAATTTGAATTTTTCAAAATTTCTTGTCTCCTATGAGAATGAAAAATTAGATAGATTTTCGAGTTTAACGAGATTTTGAACAACAAACAAATTTTTTTTAATTTTTTTCAAAAAATTGTCAGAAAAAAGGGCATACAATAAACACTCTACAGATCAGCGAAATAATACAATCAGATGAAACTGTGTTTTTTTTTTTTGAAAATTTTAAATTTTTATTAAAAATTTTAAAACATTTTAAAAATTATAATTTTTTCAGGAAATATCTGTCGCTCTCCGATTGCTGAAGCGGTTTTTATCGATTGTTTGAGGAAAAGGGGAAAGGAAAATGAGTAGGTTTTTTTTTTGAAATTGAAAATTTTTTTACGGTTTCAAATTTTTTGATTTTAACAAATTTATTAAATTTTTTCCGATAGAATTCTTCCCTAAGTTCAAAAAATATAATTTTTTTAATGTTTCAACATTTTTGAAAATAATTTTTTATTGACCCAACATTTTCAGATGGAAAGTGGACAGCAGTGCGATAATCGGATATCACACTGGAAAAGGACCCGATCATCGAGCAATGGAGGCTCTCAGGAAAGTGGGAATCACTGATTATCAGCACAAGGCTAGGGTGGTTGGTTTTTTTTGGTTAAAAACATTTTTTTTGGAATTAAAAATTTTTTTTACATTTTTTTTCAATTTTTTGGACGTTTTTCATGTTTTTCTGTGATTAAAAAATTGGAAAAAAATGGGAAAATTCTGGGATTTTTGAAAAATTCAAAGAATTTTTAAAAATTGAATAGTTGAAATTATATGAAAAATTATTTAAATTACGAAAAAAATCCTTTAAATTTAATTTTTTAGCAATTTCTTTTTTTTTAACATTTTTTCCATTTTTTTACTGTTTCAATGAATTTCCTATTTGTGGAATTAAAAAAATTCTTCTCTCCAAAATTTGGATTTTTTTTTCAAATTTTCTAAATTTTTGAAACCGTTTTTTTCTCAATTTTTTTCCGTTAAAATGAGGCACTTGAAAACGAGTGGACTGCCGCTTCTTGCCAGCATAAAAATTATCAATTTCAGCTGGGAAAGAAGGGGAAATCCAATCGTTTTTCTCGCCATTTTAGTCAGAAATGTGATCATTTTGAACACATGGACTGCCATTTCTTGCCAGCGAAAGCTCGCAGTTTGCTGGGAAAGAGATGGACGTCCATGTGTGCAATGGACCTCGGGAATAGTTGGGGAATAGTTGGGGAATAGTTGGGGAATAGTTTAGGGAGTAGTCAGAAGAACAGAATGAAGAATGAATGACTGAACAGCCCGTTCTGACCGGAGGAATGTTCAAAGTTCCGCGCGTTTTTTTGGTCGTCTGCCGCCCTCTCTGATCTCCGCACTCTCTCGTCGCTCTCTCGTCGTCTGCGTCTCTCTCGGTGACCTTTCTGGAAGTTGAAATTGGTTGGCAAAGTGCCAAAGTGACAGATGTTCCTTTTGGTAGGCTAGGTCAAATATGGAGATCGAAAAGAACGTATCGACTTGAATAAGGTGGAGAAATAAGGCAAATTTGATGAAAAATCGATTAAAAAAGCTTTTTCTCTGGAAAAAATGCATCGATTAAGAACCAATGAGCTACAAAAAAGATATGATGAAATTTTGAAACAGTGATTTTTTTTTTCAAAAATTCAGAAAAAATATTTTTAATGCTAAAGAAATTGAGTTGAATCCAAAATAAATAACAATATTTGAAAAAAAAAACAATTTTTTATATGTATTCAGGAAATGCACATTAGCACCATCAAAAATTGTAATGATTTGAGCTAAACTTGAAACTGAAAATTTTTTGTAATTTTTAAAAAATTTTTTAATAACAATTTTGATGTTATTATCGAAAATTCAAGAGATATGGACTAGAGAAAAGTGAATTTTTCTTTAAAAAAATAGAAAAATCATGAAAATTGAAGAAAATATTGCACTGAAAAAATTTTATTTTCAAAAAAAAAAAAATTTTTTTTCTGTTTCACACTGCTTTCAAAATATATAACCGTTTTATAGTTATGATTATGTTTTCATCTTCTAAGTGCTCATATTGTTTTAACTAAAAAATTTATTTAAAAAAAAAGTATTTTCCATCAGACCTCCCCTGAAGACTTCCGCCAATTCGACTACATTTTCGGAATGGACGACGACAACATCTCCGACCTGAAGGACATTGAAAAGAGCACTTCTGGAGCAAAGGCGAAGATTCTGATGCTCGGCGAGCAGGATCCGAGTGGAAAACGGGAAGTTCCTGATCCGTATCATGGAAGTGGATCGAGTCAGTTCGATGATGTGTTGGAACAGTGCAGAAAGGCCTGCGAGTGCTTCCTGGACACTGTTTATCAGTGAATTTTTCATTGATTTTTGAGATTCATAATTTACAGTATTTTTTTTCTTATAAAAAAAATAAAGCACTCTTTATTATTTTTTAATGGACTTTTTATTAAACTGTATCAATCCAGAAGTTGTAATTTTCAAATCTACCTTTTTTTCAATTTTTCTAATTTTTTCTCAAACATTTTTCAGTGTTTCAAAATATCTATGAATTCTGTCATATCTCATTTTTTTAATTTTGAAGCTTTTCCTTTCAGTTTATAATAATTTCCGTTTTTTTTTTGGTAGAAAAATTGAAAAAAAAATTTTTTTCAGTTTCAAAAAAAAATGAATAATTCGAAAAAAGTTAATGTTTTTGATACTAAATCTGTAGGAATTCAATTTTTATTATTTTGATTCAAATCAGAGATCGTATACTTTGTGAACGGATCCAATTATTTGCAAAGTGCGGCACCAGTTTGCTGCAACCTCGCCGCACATCATTTCATTTTTGTCATAATTTTCATCAAAATTTCATTGATTTTATCAATTTTCCTCCTATTTTCAGGCTGTTTTTTTTGTCCAAATCAAAGGAAATTGTCAAAAATAATGGCGATTTCTGGTGATTGTTTGGACAGAAAAATGCCTGAAAATATAGAAAAATGAATAAAATCAAAAATTTTGATGAAAATGATGTCAAAAATGATGGCGAAATTGCAGAAAACTGGTGCCGCACTTTGCAATCAATTGGATCCGTCCATAAAGCATTATGCCAAATTCAGAATAATTACTGTTTCAAAAACGTAATTTATCATTGAGAAATCATATGATTCGGATAATTCTTTGTTTCTGGTTATCGAATCTCTACTTTAAAACTCATTGTCACTCAATTGGATCCGTCCACAAAGAAATTATTTAATTTTGGTGTTTTTTTTACAGTTTCTGAAATTCTTTGAAATTGTAAGTAGACCTCACAGAGAACAAAATCTTTGTAAATTTATTAAAATTTCTCGTGTAGATCACTCCATGACGACTACTGCTCCAGTGGCCACCGCCGCATCATATGTGATGTATGTGATACTGAGAAGAGATTTACAGTCGAAATTGGGATGGCCGATGGGAGCTGTGTGCACACAGGCGGCTCATGCTGCCTCTGCGGCCATGTGGCTTTTTAGGTGAGAAGAAAGGAGATGGAAATTGGAAGCGTGTTTCAAAATGGTCATAATTAAGAAATTGGCAGTGTAAATATTAATACTATCAATTGATAAAATAAAAACAAAATGTTATTGAAAAAAAGGAAAATTGAAATTAAAATTATATTTTTTAAGCCTAAAAAAATAATTTGTGATATTTATCATTTAAATTTTTATTGATAATGTGATGAATTTTATAAACAATTCAGCACAATTTTCAAATTTTTATGAAAATAAAATTATTACATTTTCAAACACTTTATAAATAACTGACAAATCTCATATATCAGTTTTTCTTTAACACAATTTTTTCAGCCAAAAAAAACAAAACTATTCATAATTATATCAATATCAAACTGCTAAATATTATCCTAAAATTGTTAAAAAAAACCAGTCAAAAATTCAATTTTTCAGTTAAAAAAATGGCAAATTTTTTTCAGAAATGACCCGAATACTGAAATTTACACGAGTGATTTGGACGCAATGCACAAAGTTACATTGGGGGTAAATTTTCCTTTTTTATTGATTTTTTGACAATGTTCTCATAAATTTTTACTTTTTTAAATTTGAAAAAAATTAAAAAAAATCACAGATTCAAAACATTAATATAAAAACTTGCAAAATTGTTTCTGAATTCATCGTGTTTCGAAGTTTGTTGTAATTAAAAATAATTCAAGTTTAACAAATTCCAGGTAGATTCCGAAGAAGAAATCAAAAAAGTGGCGACGAAATTGGAGACGCGGAAGATCGAACATAAGGTGTGGATCGAGGACGGGTTCCCAGTGGCCATCGCATTGAAACCCTATCAGAAGGAGGAACTGAAGAATGCGTTGAAGGGGCTCAAGTTGTTCTGACTATTCTGAATTCACTATTTATTATGATTTTTTGGGATTTTTTGTTGTGGTTTTTTTCAAAATAAACTTTTCCAATGATTTTATCATTTCAATTTTGATCGGAACTATGCTTGATTCTAACTGAACAGTTATCACAATTTAAATGAATGTAAAGTATTTTGAAACAGTTGATAAATTTAAGATTTTTTTCACTGTTCCAAAAAATTGATAAAAGCGAATGCATTCATTATGTTTTCGCTAAAATAGTCCGACGAAACTGTGCAAAATTACTTTAATTTTCAGTTTTTTTCAACTTTTTCAGCCTAAATATAATTGAAAAGTAATTTTTGGTTCCAAAATCTCCAAAAAATACTCTAAAAACTATGAAAATTCCTGTTCCCTTAACAATTTAGTAGTTCAATCATTAAGATCCTAGTTTTTTGAAGGTTAAGCCCATTTTGAAACTGAAAACTTTTAATTTTCAACTTTCATAAATACTCTTCCAAATAATAATTTTAAAATTTCTCAAAAAAATCTATTCAAAATCAATACAATTTTGGCAAATTCTCTCATTGGTCGTCCGTGTAGTTCTCGTGGACAATCATTACTAAGTAAATACTCTTTTTTTGATATTCAGCATCTGAAAATGATCTCTTCTAGACAAATTGAATTAATGAAACTGTAAAAAATTCAACAATTTTATAGTTTCTATTACGAAAACCATAATAAAATTGAAAAACTTACAGTAATCGAAACCTTGAAACTGAAAAAAAACAAAAAAGTTCAAAGTATTCATAAGTCACTATTAACAAACATAAAGAAGTAGGAAATACCAAACATAGCATGATAAAAAAGATAAAAATCAATGAACAATGCGTTTGAGAGTGTTATTGAGAAGTCGTCGTCCCTCCAAATAAGTGTTCGCATGAACGTAATGCTTCGGTATCACCGTCAGCACCGACGTATTCTCGAGGCTCTCCATCGTGAAGTTGAAGACGTTCGTGTTCACACGCGCCTGCAAATTATGATTATTTAGAAACAACCCGTTGATCGAAAATTCAGAATTTTTGTTGATTTTTGAAACAATTTTGAAACCGAGAAAAATTGTAATTTCATGTTCTTTATTAGGGTGTGGTTTGATGAGTTTTCAGAGTTTCCCAATGATTTATATATCATTAGAAAGCTCTTGTTTTAACGAGTTCAGAACTGTTCTCTATTTTTCTCAGTGAGCTCTGTGAGCCGAGATATGGAGCTTCAAAATTGAACGTTTCTTGAAAAAAAGTACAGTTTCTAAATCGTTATTTTTGATAAAAATTCATTTACTTTTACTCGAATTCTCGTAATTTATTATTAGTTTCTTAATCAACCTTTTTTTCAAAGGAATGCAACGTTCAAGAGATGATGAAACTGTAATAAAACAAATTTTTTTTTGCAGTTTCAAAACCTCTTTCTCCATACCAAACATTCAATTTACGCCAGTCCTTTCTATAAATATAACTCAATTTCAGTTAAACTTCTTCCTAAATTTTCAAAAAAAAAAAATTCCAGTTTCTAACATTTATTATCACTAGGACCTTTTGTGGACTTTTGTTCTCTTCAAAAATATTGATTCTGGTACCAATCGACGGAGAATTTCATGGGGAACATTTTGTCTGTTGAGGGTTTTTCATGAAAATGAGTTTTGAGCTTGCTGCACTCTTTTCACTTTATCTGTCTTGAAATCGATTTTCGTGAAAAGTGTCAGTTGACAAACTTGTTCCCCTTGAAATTCTGCGTCGATTGATACCAAAACCACTACCAAAAAGTTACCTCCTGTCCCAAAGTCGGATTATTCATTTTGGCCAACTCCGGCAATCGATTCTGATCCGACACCGATGCAACGACCTTCAGCTGCAGATACCCTCCATGGGTAAAAGTGACAAAAGAGTCGAAATGGAGCACATTTCCAATTTCCACAGCCTTTCGGAACTCGATCTGATCCATCGACCTGATTGCCACCCTTCCTTTACAGTAGAGCTTGGCGTTGGTGAAGGCCAATTCGAGGGCTTTTCTCATGAGGAACCCTCCGAATATCTTTCCGTACATGTTTTGATATTCGGGGAAACAGATCTCCGTCACCGAGAGTTTCGTGCTGTGCAGCCACATTTCGGATGGCTGGAAATGTTTACAGTTTCATGGAATTAATGATAGTTGTTCATTCTTTTAATACAATTCGTTCAAAATAGGCTCTTTACAAAAAGTGATAAATAATCATTTGAATTTTAAAAAAGTGGAAAATTATTAGCTTTTTGAAACATAATTTTTTTAAACAAAATTGTGGAGCACGATTATTCTCTGAACAGTATACCGCTGATCATTTGGATTTTAAAAGTGAAAAAAAATAATTTCTTGAAACATAATTTTTTTTTCTAATTTTTTTTCTAAATTCAAATTTTCAGCTCATAAAGTGCTCTCTCGACTAGGGCGACGCAGAGAAAAAGTGAAAAACAGTGAAAAAATGGACCGATAATGAGGGAAACGTTGATTATCGTTTTTGAATTGACTTTTCACTTATATAGGCTATTTTGAAACTGAAAAAAAAATTCACAAAAATTTCAAAAAAATCTCTATTTCAAAAATCCAAAAGTTCGAGAATCAACCCAGATGGTTTTGTTATCAATGTCGAAAGTCGTCAAAAAATGCTCTGAATCTGACGACAAATTGCGGACTCTGAAAGTCCGCAATTTGTCGTAAGTTTTGTTACAGTTTCACAATCAATTTAATCTTTTAACAGTAGGATACTCAGTTAGTCTTTTTTACTAGTATTTCTTACAGTTTCAAAAACTCCCATTCAACAACCAACTTCACTAGTAAAGCTAATGTGTTACTGTCTTGTTAATCCTCAACATACCCGGCGCACAATTGCAGATTCAGATTAAACAATTTTTTTTAAATTTTTGTTACTGGTCATGTTGTCTGTTGACGATTATTACAGTTTCAAAAACCCCATTTCAACAAGCAATTCTATAAATCAATCAAATTCGTCATCGTGGTTATCACCGCATAACAAACTAGTGAATGGTGTGTGCACCTGACCTGACGACAATTTGCACACACTTCTCTGCGTCTCTGCCGCGACGCGACCGCGCCGCAACCACTTTGAATAGGCAAAAACTTTAAAGGCTCATAACTCGCTTCAAACTGGTCCGATTACATCGAAACTTGGTTCATTAGAGAGCTCTCGACCTGCTCAATCATATTTTCTCTACCAAAGTCACCTGCAACATCAAATTGTCATTATCCCCATTCCTCTTGATCATCTCCTGGTACAAGTTGTCAATGACTCTCAACTCCTCGTTCGTCGATTGTCCATTTGCCACGTGGCTTCGTCTGAGGTGCTCTTTCGTCTCATTGATCGTCTCCGCCTCGTCCGGAGTTTGGGCAGTCAGGCCGTGCACTCGGATCTTCTTCCCGCCGTCTAGAGGGTCACGGGAGACCTAAATTGGAGAAAATTTTTGAAATTTTTAGAAACAGTGACAATTGGTTTTGTTCAAACAAGTGGAGCTTTGTTAAAAGTGTGTTTCAAACTTTACAGTTTTATGAAACATCAATTTTGTGTTTTTTTTTGTAATTTTCCACCTAATAGTTTTGATAAAACTTAACAGTTACCATAATAAAGTCAGCTTTCAACAAGTGAGTCAAATTCTCATTCTCATCCTTCTGAAACAGTCGAATCGAGACTTGCATACTACTGACACCCGCATATGTCACTTGTCCGTCAATGATAACATCGCGAGAAGAGTTGATCTCTTTTCTGAACCCTTTCTTTTCCACGAGAACTACACCAGGACTCACTCATGAAAATCAATCCTTTTCACCGATGCAGTCACTATTGTTCTCGGTAGTGTCATTGGTCCATCGAGCGATCCTTCTTCCGAGTTGTGCACATATGCCACGTGGACGGCCATGTGGTCGAGGTATTCGAGGATCTTTCCGATGCGCACCGAGCCGGACGGGTTCAGGTACTCTTTTTTGTTGTCATTGTTGGCGGACAACGGGATTATGAACTGGAATCGTTTCTCTGGAGGAAGGAAGGAGAGGTGGGAGGGGGAGAGGGGTCGAACCAGCGCCGACAAAAGTGGGAGCGCGCGCACATGCACTGCGCCACACGGACCACATTGATCGGCGGGGTGGAGTGCAGTGAGGAGACCGCAGGTCGGGGGGAGGGGAGGGGAAGCGACCAAATTTTTGAAAAAAATTCAAATTTTTTGAAAATCACAAAATATTTGGATTTTTTTCAATTTTTTAAATTTTTCGAAAAAAAAACCTTGCAATAACTATGTCGAATAGTCCGTGGCTCGAGCACCTTCTCCCTCTTCTCCTGCTCCGTGAAGCTCTCCGGTCGGCTCTTCGCGATGTGATCGTAGATCGAGCTGACCATTTTGTGCACTTGCGGCTCATTTTGAGTCTCCGGCTGTGGGAATGAGGAGAGGGGGCGTGTCTGAATTGATTAAGCTTGAAAAATATGTTTTTTTCACTGTAAAAACCCCAATTTTTGGTTAATTTTTCACATTACTTTCCCTTTGACCGCAAACAACATATTTGACGACAAATTGCGGACTGTCTAAAAAATCCGCTATTTCCCATAAGATTTTTTGCTTTTTTAGGTCAATTTTTCAATACAAACACCAAAATATTGATTTTTCAGAAAATCCGCACTCCCATCTGAAAAAAATGATAAAAACAACTCACCAAATGCCTGGAAACTCCAATCATCGACTGAAAAACCCGTCTGGATAACATTTTGAAACCTGAAATCACAAAAATTTGCCTTTTTTCAAGTTTCCGCGCAAAAACAACACATTTGACGACAAAATGCGGAAAATGTGCAATTTTTCGTCAGGTGTGATGTTTGCGGTCTGCAAGAAATTTACCCTGGAATCATACCTAAAACAAATTTAAAAAAAGAAAAAATTTAGAAAAAAAAATTGAAACAGGAAAAAAATGGAAAAAAATTGAAAAAATCACATGAAATTCATGACTTTTATCCCTTTTTATAATGAAAAAACAAGAAAAAAAATGGAGAAAATGAGAGAAAAATCAGCGGTCAATGGAACTAGAGATCAACATTTCGAGAATGATGTCTGATATGGAGGTCAAAAAATTATTTTAATTTTTTTTAATTTTTTTGAATTTTTTTTTATCGAAACATCTCTTAAATCAAAAAAAGCGGCAAAAATCAACAAAAAATAAAAAAAATTTGAAACCGACAAAAAAATATTTTTAAAAGTTGTTGCTCAAAGAGCTCTAATGTTTGTCGAGAAACTGTGACGTCATATTGGACAGACAGAAAATGAAACTGATAACAATTTGATTAAAACAATTTATTGAAAAAAAATTTTTTTCCAGTTTCAAATTGGTCATTTTTGTACTGATTTTTTGTTTTATTTTTATAAGTAAGTACTTTTTGTCCTTATTTGTTTTTTTATTGATAAAATTTTATTTTTGTCAGTTTCATAAAGTACTCATAATCTTTAACATAGCGAAATAATTTTGTTATGAGCACTAAACCTTCAAGTCTAAAAAATCAAGAAAAAATAAACTTTTACAAAATTTGATTTAAAAATTCAGTTTCAATAAGTCAACTAACACAAAAGTGATCCTTGTAAATCAATAAGATTTGTGTTTAGCAAAATATTTTTTCTGAAAAAAAATCAAAATAAAATCGCAGTTTCAATGTTCCATGTCAAAATTCTGATGAATTTGACAGTAAAACACAAAATTCACAGCTTCATATACTTGTCAAGAATCCTTTGACCACAATTCTGTATTGACTTGAAAAATGTAACTGTAGTTTTTTGTACATAAAAAAATCAAAACTTTAAATTTGAAAAAAAATATTACTGTTTCAAGTTGCTTATTTCCATTATGTTTTATAATTTCATCCAGTTCAAGCGTAACAATAATGGTTTTTTTTATATAATTCCTGAAAATTCTAAAAAAAAAAACAGTTTCAAAAAGTTGTCAAAAAAAGCAGAAAAACAACATTTTTCAATAAGTAACCATGCATATTCGATTCAAAAGTATAAAATAGTCCGGAAACTGTAAAAAATGTTATTTTCTGTACTGAATCTGTTTCAAAATTTTTTATGTTTCAGTGAGTTTTATTGAACAGCTTACTTTTCATCTAATTGTTCGTAAGCGTATGTGTCATTTTTCACTGTGAAACTGTAATTTTTTGCATGTGAAGTGTATATTTTCCCACTTTCCTCCCCTCAAGTCAGCAAACAAATACGCTTTCCTTCCATTTTTGCGAGTTTCTTATCAATTCAAACCGTATCTTATCAGTGGTTGGAAAATACAGACAGATGAACTGACGCCACGACTTTTACTGTTTCAGATGAAAAAAATTTTTTTCTGAAACTGAATTTTTTTCTGTTTTTTTTTTCGATTTTTAGTCGATTTTCCTTTTTTTTTAGAATTTCCAGTTGATTTCCATTTCCCCGATGATTTATATTCAAATTACTAACACGTTTCCCCTGCCCTTTTCCTCCATTTTTCGCTGCGAGACCCAGAGAAAGTGTGACACGGGGCGAGAAAGTCGATAGAGAGAGCCTGGCTCCTCGCGTTCTTTTTCACTTTTTTCTGCGATTTATTATTATATTTTGTTTTTTTTAATCTTTTTGTTAATTGTGTTAATCGAATAGTTCACTGAATTTTTAAATGAGTAAATGGGGATCTTGAAACAGGAAAAAAAAAATTTTTTTTCAAAAAAAAAAAACAAAAAAAAATTTTCTGTTTCAAAAAAGCACAAAATTTCCATCAAACTTCATCGATACAATAAGTCAGCTTGCCCACTCTTGTGTACGCCCTCCCGGCCGCAGTCCGCCAGAGGTCCGATGGTCCAGTGGCAGCGCGCGCGTCCGCTGGGCCACTGCTTTTAGGTTCGAATCCCGGAAGAGGTCAAGCAATGAATAAATTGGAAAAACTTGGGATATTCAACAAGAACTTGAAACAGAGAACATTGTTTTTTTTCTATGATTAGAATAGGATTTTAATCTGTTTCTTTGGTCAAGAGAGAGCAAAAATGTTGTTAAATTGATGAAAATCCTGGAAAAACCTCACATAAAATGAAGAAAAACAAACAATTCAAAGATTAGAGGTAGATTTGAAACTGTAGTTTTATCGTTAAAAAAAATTTCGCTTGTTTGTTTGTTGTAATCATACTATAATTTAGCACGCTTAAATAAATGTCAACACAAATAGAGACAGAAAAAAATTCGGAATATACTATATACTAAAAATTGAAACAATATTTAATTTTTTACAGCTTTTCCAATTCCCAATTATTTCCTCCTGAAATCACCGAAAACCCGCCGATAAAACGCGAACTTTTGTGAAAAGTCGCCACTCTCCACTTTCCCCTCTTTCTCTGCCCACCCTCCTCCTCCCGCACACTCTCTCACCCCCTTCCCTCTCGTTTCTCTCGCACCCTCCACCTTCAGCACACTCTCTCGCCCTCGTTTTCCGAAGCGCCGGTCATATGTTTTCGGGCCGATTCGGCGTGCTGCGAGAGACGCGTTTCCACTGTTTTTCATCGCATTTTTGCAATTTCTCCGTGATTTTCAGACGGATTTGGCTGAAAATTTGTGCAATTGTTGGGGTGATAATAGGGGTGGGTGGGTGCAAGTTTGAGAGAGATTGGTGGATTTGGCGCAGAGATAGCATCGATTTTCTGCGGACGTGTTTTCCGGCGCGTGATGGAGGGGGAGGGAGAAAGTGCGCGAAAACATGTGAATTTTCTGAAATGAGTTAGGGTTTTGTTTTGATTATAAATCATATTTTTATTGTTGAAACAGTGAAAAAACATTTGGAATTATAAAGTTTTTGAACTAGAAAATTTTTTTTTTAATTTTAAAAAATTAAAAAAATTTCAGCTTCACAATCTCATTATCTTCTAAACATTCACTTTACTCTAATGAATTAGCTTAATAAAATAAAAAAAAACTTTGAAAAATTTTTTTTCCAAAAAAATTCACTTCCCATTGTAGCATGTAGCTTCTGACCAACTCAACTATAATCACGCGTTCCCCCCGGTCACCCCCCATTCGTATACGCACTCCGAGCGCGCCCCCTTCGCGACGTCGGTGGCGCAGTGGTTAGTGCGCGCGCCTGGCAATAAGAGGGTTTTTGGTTCGATTCCACATGCTGGTTTTTCCTTCTTTCCTTCAATTTCCATCTCTTCCAACTTCAACAGACTATCTTTGCAGCCACCTTCCCGACCTCCCTCTTCATATTTGCTCACTTTTGTCTCGATTTCCAACAAAAAACAAACTGCTCAGAAAAGAGCATTGAAAAAGAGGGAAACTAAAAAGTTAGAATGACGACTCCACCAGTGAAAATGTCGGGAAAACGTCGAATGGACACTGATGTCAACAAGTTGTAAGTTCATCCATACTATTGCATCATCTCCTGTAATTTTGTCACGCTTCAAAAAAAACTCGATGTGATAACATGACACTTCCTCGTGGTCAGGAAACCGAAAAAGCGATAAATATGTGTAAAACTGACCAGATTTGACGAAAAATTACGGAATTTGGATCCTCTATAACTGAAAATCTGAAAAAAAAAACAACAAAAAATAAATTCAGGATGTCCAACAGACACGAGGTGCAGTTGGTGAACAACCTCAACGAGTTCATCGTCAAGTTCCACGGACCCAAAGGAAGTGAGTCTCTTCTGTACGCACTCCCCGCCCGCTGATTTCGAGGCACGCGTGGTCGAGTGGTTACACAGGTGATTCGCCGCCTGCAGGTTACAGCTAACATCTACAAAACATGCAGGTCGCGAAAAAATATTTCGCGATAGGCTCACAACCAGCTTGCAATGTGTGTATCGGCGAATTTCGCAATCAACTCATTGCGTGCCTACAGTAGGCAGGTTCGCGAACCCACAACCAGCAGGTCGCGAAGAAATCCCAATTCTATCGATTTTCAGTTTTCTCCTATTTTGCTTCTTTGTTTTCTTTTTTCCAGTATATTGCTCACTTTTTTCATGCATTTTTTTTAAATTTTTGTTGTTTTTCACAGATCGAAGACATCCCACAGGCGGACTGTCGATTACTCCACAGTGTGAGGCCTAGAGGTATGGGAAAAATAGTACTTCTGTTAAAAAAATTTTCAGATGGAAACAGTGCTCGAAAAAACAAATAAGGAGGACTCGGAGAATTCGACTGTATTCTTGATTTTTGGAAAAATGGTAAATTTTCCGAAAAAAATTTCAAAATAATGAACATTTCGAGGTCAGTACAACAACGAGATGGTCTCATGGAAACACGGGATTCTCGAGATGGACGTCGACCAACAACTTTCGGGCGATGGGAAACCTACGAGAAGAATAAGGAAAAGGTGAGTTATTTCTCAGAAAACGCTTCGAATGGCGATTTTAGGCAAAAATGCTGTGGAAATTGGAAAAAAAACTGAGTTTCAGTATGACCATTTTTTGATGTTAGTGAAAAAATACTAACTGTGTCTTTACATTGAGACGGATCCCCAAAAAATAGCGAAATATTTTGAGCACATTTTTTGAGTTGATTCATTTGTTTTGAATGTACTGACCGCATAACGAAAGAACAACTCGGCATTTCAGGTGGAAGAGACAATCAGATCAAATGATCGCTATTTTTTGGTGATCCGTCTCACAAGGGAAGTCGGCTCTTGTAAAGAATTTTAGATTCTAAACAAAATTTTGGATTTTGAAAATTATTTTGGATTTTAAAAATTATTTTGGATTCTGAATGAAAATTTTGGATTTTAAGAAAAGATTAGGATTTTCAAAAAAAAAACGATTTTGAAACTGTTTGTGGTTAATGTTTTTTGTTTCTCCATTACGGGTCCATAATCAGAGGGGGCAACAAATTTTGGGGCATCTAGGGGGTCGATCTTGGGGGGCATCTCAAGTTGATCTTGGGTGGCAACTCGCCTATTATCCCAAATTGTTGTCAGATGGGGCATCAACCTTCATTTTCCACAGCCAGGTGGACTTGAAAATTAATCATTGTATCCCCTGCCAACTCAGGCTTAGTCGTCTTGGACCCAGGCTTTCAACTAGGAAGCTCTGGCCTAACTAGGGATTGTTCCAGAAGTACATTGGTTTTTCGGAATTAGTTGAAAGCCTGGGCCCGAGACAACTAAACAATTTGGTTGCCCCTTGGATAATAGACGAGTTGCCCCCCAAGATCGACCCCCCTAGATGCCCCCCAAGAACCTTTGCCCCCTTGGACAACTTGCTCCCCAAGAATCTTATGCCCCCTAGATGTCCCTATTTTGTTGCCCCATTGGATTATGGACCCATGATGGAGAATTCTGTTCTCCCAAAACAATAACAATGAACAGTTTTCAAAATCCAAAATAATTTTTAAAATCCAAAATAATTTTTAAAATCTAAAATTTTTTCAAAATCCAAAATTTTTTTCAAAATCCAAAATTTTGTTTAGAATCCAAAATTCTTTACAAGAGCCGGGAAGTCTTTTTAGACGAGGGTTGAAAATTTTATGAAACTTTGCTCAATGATAGTCCTACTCTTCCTGATTCCAAAACTGTTTTCAATTTTAGCCCGATCCTCCGCTATCCCGAGTTTTGAGCTCTCAAAGTTCACAAAATGACGATTTTAGGAACTTTGGACCAGTTCCTAGATCACTTTGAAGCGTCCACATAGCTCCAAAGTTATGTTGCGGAGTTCATAAAAAATTGCTCTACATAATCCGATTACTTTTTCAACAAAAAAATTATTTTTTGATTTTCAGAAAATACTGTATGGAAAAGTTTTCGAAAAAATTAAATTTTTTATAAACTTCAAAAAAAATTCCATGAGGTAGACGAAGTTTTTATGAATTGCGCAACATAACTTTGAATCTAAATGGACGCTTAAAAGTGATCTTAGAAACTGGTCCAAAGTTGCAAAAATCGTCATTTTGTGAACTTTGAGAGCTCAAAACTCGGGATAGCGGAGGATTGGGCAAAAATTGAAAACAGTTTTGGAATCAGGAAGAGTAGGACTATCATTGAGCAAAGTTTCAGAAAATTCTCAACCCTCGTCTCAAAAGACTTCCCTTGTCAATGTTAAGTCACAATTAGTATTTTTTTCATTATCATCAAAATTTTTCATGCTGAAATTCAGTTTTTTTTTCAATTTCCACTGAACTGTCATTTTTCCAGTATTTATCTATTTTTTGCAGGTCGCCTGACTGACCCAGCACATTAACACGAACTCGACGACGAAAAGGATCATCTAATTTTTTGATTTTTTTTTTTGAATTTTTTTTTGAATTTTTATCCAAATAAACTTTTTTTCAAATTCCCCGCGTAATTTCACAATGTTCGCAACCTGCAGATAATCATGTTCGTGATAGGCATGTTGTGGCTATAGCAATTCGCGATCAGCTCATTGCAGTCAGAGATTTTCGCGACCTGCATGTTGTGTGCGGGTTGTGAGCCGGCTTCGCGATCTGCATGTAACATGCCGACAATGAGCGTGATCTCGTGTTCTTAATCTACGGCCGCGCGAACGGTTTTGGACCTGTAACCTGCAGGCAGCGAATCACCTGTGTAGCGCGCTTGTCTGTGGGGCGAGGGGTTTTGGGTTCGATGCCGGGGTAGTGGGGAGTTTTTTTCTTTGGAAGGAGAAATGTTTTTTACAGTTTCAAAATCATCTTTGAATGTTAGTAATAAAGGATTTCCAGCAAAACTCTTCAAATGGAATTTTATCTCATATTTCGGTGAAACTGTAAATTTTGAAAGAAAATACCGGTTTCAAACATCCAATAACCTCCTTCTCAATAAACACTATCATTAACATTCTCTGTACAAAAACAACCTGTTTCCTTTTTTGCAGCCGCCTACGAGAACGGCGTTTGGAAGATCCGTGTGGACTTGCCAGAGAAGTACCCGTTCAAAAGTCCGTCGATCGGATTCATGAACAAGATCTTCCATCCGAATATCGATGAAGCCAGTGGGACGGTCTGTCTCGATGTGATTAATCAGGTGAGAAATAGGCAATTTTATAGAGGAAATGGTAAAAGTGGAAAGGTCTTGAATGCTTATTGAAAAGGGAAAACAAAAATTTTTTCCTTTTTTTTCAATTTCAAGCAAAACGAATAGAATGCACTTTAGTTTCAGGGAATTTAGAAATAATAAAAGCTTTTTGAAACTGAAATTTTTACAGTTTCAACTTGACCTTTTCCAATAGAAATGCTCACAGGCACTTTGCTACCTTTTTGTCCTACTGGTGACCTTGTTGACATTTATGGCCTAGAAAACGATTGAAAAGTTAGGCCACCAGCCACCACTAGATTCTTGAGATTTAAATTTCACTACCAAAGAACAAAATCTCACCCGAAAATCCACCGTTTCAAAACCAACACTTTTCCTTTCTACCATACCTCCCCCACTCTCATTATCTTCTAAACCCTTCGTTTTGCCAGTCCTGGACGGCGCTGTACGACCTGTCGAACATCTTCGAGTCGTTCCTGCCGCAACTGCTCACCTACCCGAACGCGCAGGACCCGCTGAACGGAGAGGCCGCCAGTCTGTACCTCCACAAACCGGACGACTTCAAGAGAAGATGTCGAGGTGAGCAAAAAAAACACTTTTTTACAGTTTCAAGAGTTAAATTTTTTTTTTGTTTTTTAATATGATTGCTCAGTTTTGACCAGTACGTTTGATAATGGAAGAGAATTGAGGTCGATTTGAAACTGGGAAACATTTTTCACATGTTTCAGAATCTTTATTTTAGTATAGAAGTTGCTCCAACTGTCTCCTACTTTATAAGAGTTGGATAAGACTCCATTTTCAGTAAAAATTAACTTTTTTCTGTCAAGAACGACAAATAAAACGCTCATTGAGTTTTCATAATTTCATCGCATCAAACACCCCCCTTGAAACTGAAATTTTCAATAAATTTCAATTCACCCTGGTACTGATAGATTTTCCCCTCTAGATTCCAAATCTGAAGTCAGAATTCAAAAAAACCTCCTAGTTCTCGAGATACAGCCCATTCGAATTGGCCAATCAGCGGCATGGCCGAAGTCAATTCCTCTTCCACCGATTTTTCGGGCTTTACAGTGGAGGTTTTGAGATTCTGTTGGATAGTTTTGTAGGGGAAGGGGTGGGGAAAAAATTGGTCGAGCGGATTTTCAAAAAATTTTATGTGAGTGGAGATAAACTGGAAAATGTAGAAAAAATTGGAAAAAGTGAGAAAAGTTAGGCCACTACCTAAAAATAGTGATTTTAAAGCGATTTTCACCGAAAAAGGACGATTTTAAGGCGATTTTTCCATAAAAAAGACGATTTTTCTCATCCAGAACCAAAAAAATTCAAATTTTTCCAGACTACGTGGAGCGCTACGCATCCGAACGCGAGTTCGCCACATTCGAAGCCGAGAACAAGCAAAATGATGCGGATGGCGATGCAAGCGGCTCTTCGGATGCCGACGGCGATGGAGACGATGACGTGGAGAGCATCGCCCCGCTGTCGGAGGTCGACGAGTCCGAGTTCGACGTGGAGGCCGATTTTGCGGCGTTCTGCAAGAATGAGTATCCGGACGACGAGACGAATAAGATGGAAATGTAGACGTCGTTTTTCTTATTATTATAATTTTGTTGGCTGGCCTAGCTTTTCCTCTTCCATATGTTCTTTTCCTGTTTTCAGGCTTCTCATTGAGAATTTTCAAAAATCCTTCGACAGTTTTTCTTCTTTTCTAGTCCGGAAGATATTGTTCTAGCTGGTTTTTTGAAATTCGAAATGGTGGCCTAGAAAAAATTGATTTTGCAAAACCTAGGCCATGCCCCAAACAACTTGAAAAATATACATTTTCCACCGAAATTTTCCAAAAAAATACCTTAAAATCATCTAAAAATCACCTAAAAATTGATTTTAACCCAATAAAACCCAATTTAACCCCCAAAACTTCCTATTTTCTGTACAATTTCCTCCCCCCGTTGAAAAATTCCCCCCATTCGCAATTCCCAATCAAAACCCTTTCAGGACACCCCCGTTTCCCTCTCATTTTCTTCTTGGATTTCCCCATATCCACCTCTTATGAGCACAAACTGTAGAAACTTGTAGATCCCCCCCTTCCCCTTCCATTCGTTGTACATAAATTCCACGAAATCTCTCTCTCAGTGTGTTTGTCTTTTCGCGAGCAGAACTGCCGTGCATTAGTTTTTCGATAATAAATGCTTTTTTCCCGTCTTTTTTGTTTGGATTCCGCGAAAAGAGGTCAACTGGGGTACGGTGGACAATGGGTGAGAAGTGGAGTGTGCAAACACTGAGCGTTGCGGACTGTGCACCGGATTTGACGCGCATGAAGTTTTAATTATTTTTCGACTTTTTTCGTTGATTTTTATCAGTTTTTTATCAATTTTTCCTATTTTTTTTCAAATTTCCATGAGAATCCATCAAAATCCGATGTCTCCCCCCAATTTTTCATAAAAATCCTTGGTCCGCCCGGAAAAATATCGATTTTTTGCAGACTCGGGTAGAAAATGGCTTCCGACGAGGAGGACGACTTCACCCAACTGCAGATCAGTCAGAATCGGAAGCACAAGAAGGCGGGCGGATGGCAGACACTCGGACTCGACCACACCGTCTTCAAGGCGATCGAGAAGAAGGGATTCGCACAGCCAACGCCGATTCAGGTAGGAAATGGGGGATTTGGGGGGAAATTGAAGAATTCGTGGATTGAGGATGGTGAAAAATGTGGTTTTTGAGATAAAAATGAGTGGAATCGTGAAAAAAATAAGAAAAATTGATGAAAAATGAGCGAAAAACAGGGTTTTTCAGGAAAAAAGTTATTTTTGGTTGAAAATTGAAGAAAATTAATGAAAAAACACTGGGAAATCAGAATTTTTATAGAAATTTGATTAAATAGAGTGATTTCCGCTTGAAAATAGACAATTTTTCGATTTTTTTGTTAAAAAAAATTTTTTTTTTTCTGAATTTATTTTTTTACATTAAAAATCGAGTTTTTTGAATTCTTTGCTGATTTTGCCGAATAAAATTCAATTAAAAGTCATGAAAATAAGTTATTTTTGAAACATTATTTTTTTGAAATTTTGAAAATTTTTAATTTTTCTAAAATTTTTAAATCTGGAAAAAACATGAAAAAAATACTTTTTATGAATTTTTAAAAATTTTGAAAATTAATAAAACAACTGTTTTTAATTTTTCAAAAATTCCTTAAAATTCAATTTTTATGATTTTTAACAATTCCAAGACATGATCGCTATTTCCACATTCGAAGCTAATTTATGAAAATTTGAAACATTAAAAAAATTTTTAAATTCAAAAAAAAAAAAATTTCTCAAAATTTATATGTTTCCAGCGAAAAACAATTCCTTGTATTATGGACGGAAAAGACGTCGTGGCAATGTCCCGAACTGGATCCGGAAAAACGGCGGCGTTCGTGATTCCGATGCTCCAGAAGCTGAAAAGAAGAGATACGAAGGGAATCAGGGCTCTCATGGTGTCGCCCACCAGGGAATTGGCTCTGCAGACCTTTAAAGTTGTCAAGGAGGTGATTTTTGAATTTTAACAATTAAAAATTTTTTTAGATTTTTTTTTGATTTTTAAAAATTGAAATTCATGAGAAAATTCACAAAAAATCATAAAATTATTTTTAAAAAATTATTTGTTATCAGAGAATTTTTTTTTTATTTTTAAAAATTAAATTCAGCATAAAATCATCATAAAAATGATTTTAAAAATCATTAAAATTCCATCAAAAATCGAAAAAATACTTAAAAAATTAATTTTTTAATAAAAAAATTTCCGTTTCAAAAAATCCTATCAAGAAAAAATAATTACATTTCCATATTACATTGCCTCTTATTACATCCAAACTTCTCAATTTATCATAAAATTTCCTTTTTCTTTTTTTTTAATAAAAAATTATAATTTAAAAAATTTAAAAAAATTAAAAAAAATCAAAAGTTAAAATTAAAAAATCAAAATTTGCAGCTCGGTCGCTTCACAGGGCTCCGATGTGCATGTCTGGTAGGAGGAGACCAGCTCGAGGAGCAGTTCTCCACGATTCATGAGAATCCGGATATGTGAGCATTTTTTTGTATTTTTAAAAAATTGAAAAAAATCAATGAAAATTGAATTTTATAAAATTAAATCATTAATAAAAATGTGTACCTCCTCTTTAAAAAGAAGTATTTTTCAACTTTTTGAAACTTAAAAACAATTCCAGTCTCCTGGCAACACCGGGACGTCTTCTGCACGTCATCGTCGAGATGGACCTGCGTCTTTCGTTCGTCCAGTACGTCGTGTTCGATGAAGCCGATCGGCTCTTCGAAATGGGATTTCAGGATCAGTTGACGGTAATTTTTTTACTATTTTCAAAAGTTTAATTCAGAATTCTTTTTTTTTTGAAACAGTAAAAAAAATTTTTTTTTTTGAAAAATTATTGAAAATCATCCAATTTTTCAATGATTTTTTTTTTCAGGAAACGCTAAAAAGAATCCCGGAAAGTCGTCAAACTCTTTTGTTCTCTGCAACGCTTCCGAAGATGTTGGTGGATTTCGCCAAGGCTGGACTCACTGATCCCATGCTCAGTTGGTGGTTTTTATTGATTTTTTGAAAATTTTATTGATTTTTCTCAATTTTTTTCAGACTAAAAATTTGAAGAATTCGTTTAAAATTTCCAATTTTCCAATTAAAAAAATTATTTCCATTTTCAAATTAAAAGGAAACTAGAAATTACAAGAAAATTATGAGATCGACATCATCTGAATAATTTTCAAAAAATAAAAAAAATTATAGTCCGCCTGGATGTGGACGAAAAAGTGAGCGATAAACTGTCGATGGTGTTCTGTATGTGTCGTCCCGATGAGAAGCTCTTCGCGTTGCTCCATTTGTGCAGGTACTCTTTTTTCTCTTTTTTAAATATTTTTTTAAATAAATTTTCCAAATTTTATAAAATGTTCATGATCAAGATCGTAAAAATGATGATAAAATTGACAAAAATTCCCTATTTTTTTGTATTTTTTCCATTTTTTCAAACAATTTCAGCAAATATAAAAACTAAATTTTAATTTCTTCCAGTTTCATCACGATTTTATTCATTTTTATTACCGTTTTTGAAGTTTTTGTAAAGTTTTATAAGAAAATTCACCTTTTTTAATTAGAATCATTGCCCAGGTTCAAAATTTCGACAAAACAACCATTTTTCAACGATATCTAACAAACTTCAATGTTAAGGATTCAAAAAATTCTGCTTCAAGAAATTGCCAAAAATCATAAAATCGAAATTTTTTAATTTTTTCATCACAAATCCATAAACGATCTAAAAATCAAAAATCAGTATAAAAACCGTCTTCCAGACGAATGGACCGCGAGAACAAGCAGACGGTGGTGTTCTGTGCGACGATGAAGCACGTGGAGTACGTGGTCGGAATCCTCCACAGAGCTGGCATCGACTGCTCTTTCGTCTACTCGCAGTTGGATGCCACTGCCAGAAAGATGAACATTCAGAAGTTCCACGAGAAACAGAATAATATTCTGGTGGTGACGGATGTCGCTGCGAGAGGTGTCGATATTCCACTACTGGATACGGTAAATAATCAATTTTTTTGAAAATTATGATGAAAGTTAATAAATCATCAGGAAAATGGTATTTGAAAGTGTGGATTTGAAACTGAAAATATTTGAAGAAAAAAATTGAAATTCTAAACTTTTTGGAGATAATTTCATCAATTCTAACTACTAGAGTCGATGAAATTATTCCAAAAACGTATAGAATGAAAAAATAGGAAAAATCGGTAAAAACTAAAAAAATCCATGAAAATTGAGTCCGAGTGGACTAAACAATATTTCAATGCGTTTTGTGCGTTCGCAAGAGCGTCTTCTAATTGTAAGGCTAAAGTAATTTTATTTTCCAATTTTGATATTAGAGATTTTCCTAATATAAAAATTACGTTTTTCTTACATTTTTATTCTCAACAAAATCAGTTTTTTCTTCTACATGTTTCTGTTTAGCATGTGGATTATATTATAGCAATAAAAGTATGAGAAACGTTAAAAGTGAAGCAGAAATTTTTTACTTACAATTTTTTGTTAATAATTTGTTCTTTTTCAAACAAAAAATGTAACTGTTTCACTAAAAATTGAATTGTTTTCAAAATTTTTGTACACATTGGAGGTTTTGAATTAATTTCCCAGTATTCTGTAATTTTTCCATATTTTCCAATTTATAAAATTTTTTTAATCAAAAAATTTTAAAAAATTAACTTATAGGTGATCAACCTGCACTTCCCATCGAAAGCGAAACTATTCGTTCACCGAGTGGGTCGAGTTGCTCGAGCCGGCCGATCTGGAACCGCCATTTCACTGATTGCTAATGACGAATTGCCATATCTGACGGATTTGTTCATGTTCCTCGGAAAACCCATCAAATTTGCACAGGACGGCAGCCAGTATAAAGGTTTTTTTTTAAATGATTTTTTGAAATTTTTTTCTAATTTTTTTCCAATTTTCCTCGCTCTTCATGATTTTCCAGCCAAAAAAAACCCTGATTTTTTGAGCTTAAAATATTTTTTCCCAATTTCTATGATTTCCAGAAGATGAAACTCTTATCGGACGTGTTTCTGACAGCATTGTCAGTTTGGAGACGGAATTTTTCAACTCGATTCATGATAATAATGAGGATATGGTTTGTTTTTCCTTTTTTTTCCAATTTCAATTTTTTTACAGTTTCGTTTTAGTTGTTTATGATAAAAGGAAGATTTATTTGACAGTTAACAGTATATACATTTTTTGTTGAATTTTTGATTGGGTTTTCAGAATTTTTTAACTATTTTTTCAAGATAAAATTTTGATAAAAATGATAAGAAATTATTTTTAAAATTTTCAAAAAATCACAAAAAATTAAAAAAAAATCAATTTCCAGTTGGATTTGCGCCAAAAAGCGACAAATGCGATGCAAAAATACACCCGAACCCGTCCGCCACCATCAGCAGAATCTGCTCGACGTGTCAAACAGGACATTCGGTGAGCAATTAAAAAATTGGAAAAAAATGCGAATTAATTTTTCAAAATTGAAATTAATATTTATATCATATTTGAATTATCATAAAACTGAGAAAAAAATTATGAAAATTCAGGATTTTTAAAACGAAATTTCAAAATTTCGGAAATTTTTAAAAATATTTCTTTTATCAAAAAATTTAATATTTGTGTTCTGAAAGAATTTTTTACTCTGAAATTCGTAATAGTTTTTACTGAATATCAATATTATAATGAAACCTCATACAGTGAACCGATAATTAAAATTCCAATTAAAAATAATTTTTGAAACTGTGAATTTTTTTCGTTTTTTTTTAAATATTCTGTTTTTTCCGAACTTTCCCTTCAAAATTGACAATTTTTCCAGTCAAATTCCAATCAAAAATCTTAAAATTACAGTGTGGACTCTGTGGAATGTGCTCCGCACCCATATCTGAAGGCAGAGGGTGACAAACAGAGCAATGACATTCTCAATCGAATCTCCAATTATAAAAGTCGAAATGTGAGTTTTTCCCGGTTTCAAAAAACTGTTAAATCCACTTTTTTTCATCATAATCCCAATGATAATGCTTCTTATCACAAAATTTCCAGACAATTTTCGAAATGAACAAATCGCAAAAATCGCAAGCGCTGGCCGTAATGCAGGCGAAAAGAAAGGCCCACGAGCCACGAATCTCTGTGGTTTCTGAAGAAAAACGAAAACAAAAAGAGGAGAAATTAAAAGAAGAAACGACTGAAAAAGAGGCGGAGCCAGAGCAAGTGGAAGAAGTCGGCGAGTCGGAGCTCGAGAAGGTCTTTGGCACGGTCATCGGGGCGACGAAACACACGGAGAAGTCGGAGGAGAATCCGAAGAGGAAGAAGAAGACGTCGGATGGAGGAGGGAAGAGAATTGATAGGGCCGAGCAGATGAGGATGGAGAGGGTTTGTTTTATTTTAAAAAATTACCAGCCTGCTGGGGCGGCTCACGCCGCCTCAACATGGCTGGGAAGTTATTCAGAAATTTTCACGTGAAAATGTTTGTATGGGTGGTTAATTCGGTAGCACGTTTGTCTATCGTTCAAAAGGTCGCTGGTTCGACTTTTGTCTACTTCACGTCATTTCTTTCGTTCCCCTACATGCACAGAGTTTGACTACCCACACACACATACACAAACATCCCCCAACAGGATTTTAAATATAAGAAAGATTGAAATTGAATTTTTTTTTCATTTTTTCGACCGAAAATTTGAAAAAAAAAACTGAAAACTTAAATAAAAAATTACGGCTTCAAATAGAAGAAATATTAAAAATTATCCAAATTTTTTTCAACAAGAACTTTATCAAAATTCTAGAAAAAAGCATGATTTTCGTTTCCCATTGAAATTCCGGATTCAAATATGTTTTTTATTGACTTTTTCGATTTCTTTGCAATATATTTTCGATATTGAAAGAAGAGCTGTACTATCAAATCTATAAAAATTTTGAAAATTTATCAATTGGTTGAAACTGTGAAAAACCGAATTTCATTGATTTTCAACTAATTTTATATTGTTTTATAGCTCTAGACAATACATTTTAGAAAAATTAGTGAAAATACTAACAATTTGATGAAGAATTGCAAAACCCTGCCGCAGTTGGGCGTGGCCTTTTTTCTTCGAAATTTTTAACTGTGACTGGCATAGAAAAACGTAACAAAACTATCACAAAAATTTTGAAAATTTATTAATTTTTTGAAACTGAAAAAATGTGTTATTTCATGATTTTCGACGAATTCGTCATGGTTTTATAGCTCTAGACAATACATTTGAAAGAAATTAGTGAAAAAAATTCAGTTCAAAAAATTCAATCAATCAATCCATCAAAACAGAATCAATTTGATTAAAAATTGCAAAACCCTGCCGCAGCATTGCAAAAAAAGGGGCGCGGCCTATTTTTTTTCGAAATTTTGAACTGTTTCATGGTTTTTAACATTAAAAGTGTAGTTATACTTAGAACACTGAAATTCTTGAATAAAAATTTTTTTATAATGGAATTTTTCAATTGTTGAAAATTTCTTCAAGACAGTATCGAAACTGTCACAAAAATGTGAAAATTTAACAATTTTTTCAAACTGTGAAAAAAGGAATTTCATGATTTTCAACTACTTTTTTATTATTTTAAAATTATAGTATAAGTATGATAGCTCTAGACAATACATTTCGGAAAATCAACTTTTTAAAACTCTTACATGACTGGCATCGAAAGGAATATCAAAATTATAGAAAATTGGAAAATTTAACAATTTTTTGAAACCTAAAAAACTTTGAAAAATTTAAAGCTCTAGACAGTACATTTCATAGAAATTAGTGAAATTAGTAACAATTCAATAAAAAATTGCAAACCCCTGCCGCAGAATTGCAAAAAGAGCCCTGAAATTCGCAGGAGAAGCACTACGTCCCTTACACTTCTGCCGACCATGTCTCTGAAAGACAACTGGCCCTGGATAAAGTGGATTTCGCACGACAAGCTGAAGGAGCTTCTGTCGACATCATCATGGACGACGACAGGGGAATGTATAAGCAGCAGCACGGCAAACGGTAATTTTTTGGGAATTTTTTGGAATTCATAAAAAATTACAATTTCAATAGCTTTTTATCAAGTTAAATATTATAATAGTGATATTCGAGAATTATAAACATCAGGGGGCTTTTAAGAGTTTAAAAGTTGTGAAAATTGATGATATAAAATGTAAAAAATTAAAAACTAAATTTAATTTTATCAAGTTTAACTGAAAAACTAGAAATCCACTATAAAAAGCATGTTTTTTCTATTAAAAATTTTTTAAAAATTAATTTTTCGATAATTTTGAGCCAGAGCCAAATATTGAAATTGAGCTTCAATTTGCGATGTAAAAAACATACCAATTGATTTTCCATTTTTCCAATTCTTACTTTATTTAAAATTGAAACAGCAAAAAAATTTTTACTAATTTTTTTTTAGAATTTTCTAACAAAAAGTTGAAAATTTCTGTAATTTTTACTTATTTTTTCCATTTTTCCAGTAGTTTTTCAATAATTTTGAAAATTTTCTGAAAATCCAAAAATTAAAATTTTCTAAAATTTTTCCTTATTTTTATCATTTTTCAAGCAATCTTTTAAGTCATTTAGAAAATTTTTAAAAATTTAACTTTCAAAAAAATTCCCTTAAAATCCAAAAAAAAAAATCAATAATCAAAAAAAAAATCAATAATTGCAGCTGGGATCGTCGCCTGAAGAAATACGTGGGCACTGGCGATGAGCCGGCGAATAAAAAGATTCGAACCGAGGATGGAACGTGGCTCCCAGCCTCTTATAAGACTGGAAAGTATGAGGAGTGGAAGCAGAAGCAGAAGATTGGGTTTAAGGTAATTTTTTATTATTTTTAAAAAAATGTTTAATTAAAAAAAATTCGAATTGAGAAAAATTTAGGAAAAAAATTTAATTTTCACTTAAAATTAAGTTAATTTTGTTGAAAAAATTAGATTTTTTAAATAAAAAAAAATCAGAAATATATGAAGAATACAGTATTTTCGTTGTAATTTTTTTCGCAGGTGACATAAAATTGAATTTGTTTTTCTTTTTCTTTCTAAAATTATGATTTTGAAACTGCATTTTTTTTTCTCAAAAATAATAATAAAATTTTTTAAATTTTTCAGAAGAACGGAGAAGAAGGCGACGGCGAGGAGAACGATGGAATGGATCAGAATAGGAAGAGAAAGTGGAAGACTGAGACGAAGAAGGGCGGACCGAAGCACTCGGAGCTCAAGAATAAGGATCAGATTTTGAAGGTAATTTTTTTTAGAATTTTAGAATTTTTTTCTGATTTTTCTGAATTTTTTTATAATTTTTCCTAATTTTTTACGATTTTTCCCGATTTTTTACGATTTTTTCTGATTTTTTACTATTTTTTCAATCAAAATTTCACCATTTTTAAGCCAAAATTTTTAAATGATTTTTCTGAATTTTTTAAATTTTTCCTGATTTTTTACAAATTTTTTTGAGCATTTTTAATTTTTTTAAATTACAAAAATATTTTTAAAAATTCGATTTTTCAAAAAAATCCAATTTTGCAGGGACGCCGAAAGCAGGAGAAGCTCCAGAATTACATGGAGCACCGACGTCAATCGAATTTGAAAAAGAAGGCGACGAACGGAAAAATGGGCGGAGCCTCCGGTGGTGGAAGAGGTGGAAAAGGAGAGAAATTCAAAAAACGATAAAAAAATTAATTTTTTTTTTAGATTTTTTCTGATTTTTTGAGCCTTTTTCAGTCATTTTCCCCTATTTTTTTTTTAATTTTTGAAGTTTTTTGTTGAGTTTATCCCTGTTATTGATTTTTTTTTCGATTTTTTCGAATTTTTTGTTGATTTTACTTTTTTGATAAAATTGTTGATTTTTTGAATTTTTTGAATTTTTTTTCAAACATTTTTAAAGCAAAACTGTTGAATTTACAGTTTTTATATCTGAATTTTTCTTTTCCTTTTTTAAAATTTTATTCTACAAAAGATGGACTAAGAAATATTTTAAATATATTTTTCGAGAATTTTCAGAGGATTTTGAAACGGAAAATTCAACTTTTGAATTTCAAAATTTTTATTTTTTCTTCTAATTTTTAGAGTTCTTCTATGATTTTCAGCAATTTTCAAATAAAAAACGAATCAGTTTTCAGAGCGGGTTCTACTAGAAATCTAACGGAGCTAATAATACAAAAAATGAAACGAATTTATGAGCATCTTGAGCCGCAGAGCTCGCAAAATGTGAGTTTTTAAATTTCAAAAAAAAATAGAAAATTTGGAAAATTACAACAAAAAAAATTAAATAAAATTCCAGTCGCAAGAAGAAGAGAAGCCGAGCACACTTTTCCGAGCTCATGAAAATGTGCATTTTCCAATGAGCACGGAGCCCGAATATAAAATGCACAAAAATGAACCACAAAAATATGAAATCGTAAAGCCACAAGTCACGGCTCCCAGATCGTATCTTCTGAAAAGAGCCCGAATTATGAATATTCGCGAGAATTCGGCACATTTTCAGCCGCAGATCGATCAGTGGTAATTTATTGATTTTTTTTTGGAATTTTTTCAAAATTTTTATTGATTTTTCTCGTTTTTCCCTGTTATAAGGAGATTTTTTTCACATTTTTTCCAATTTTTCATCAATTTTTTGTGAAGACTTGGAAAAATTGTGAAAAATGCCAATATTACAAACAAATACATACATAGATGAATTGCTCCAAAATGTTTTGCACCGATAAAACAAATTTTTGAAACTGCAAAAAAATTTTTCAATTTTATGAGAAATTTTGCAGTCCCCTATACTTTCGACCAAAAAAAGGGACCAACCGCCGGTGCTCATTGTGCTCAATGCTGGTGCGCGAGCAAACTGTGAAAAACACGACGATCGAGTCGGAGCAACTGATTGTTTTGTGGGCGGGCACTTTGAGCAAGGTGCTGCACCCAATGGTGGCGTCGGAAATCATGGCGACGGGCAAGAAGACGTACTTTTGCGACGTGCACTTCTCGGAGGCCGTCGATATGCTCTTTAGAGCACTCTGTGTTTCGAGCCCCGCTGAGATTGCAAAGTGTGAGGGGCGAGTGGTGGACGGGTTGGCGACGGCGATGGCGAGAATTGGTGGGAAGGAGTGGAAGAGCGAGACGGTCCGCATGGCGATTTTCCGTTTCGCCGACAAGTATTGGAATCCGTTCGAATACTTTGTGAGCAGATTTATTAGTAAAAGGAGATTCGGGAGATTTCTGGTTGAAAGTGCGCGCGAAAATTGCAAGGGGGCGTGGCCAGGGGAATTTTTTTCGAGAGAGATTCAGAAATTTATATGTAGTTTTTGGGATTTCGTAGCAAATTAATGGTTTTGAACTGTTATTTCTCATTCTGCACCTCGTTTGGACTATTATTTCGTCAAAACCAGAATTTTTAACCTAAAAAGTTAAATTTTTGACAAAAATTATATTAACTATTCCTAGTGTGCCCATAAATTGCAAGGCCGGTGGAATTTTTGCAGATTTTCGTTGAATTTTTCACTTTTTTCAATTTTTTTCCAATTCAAACTTTGAAAATATAATTTTTCAAGTTTTCCCGCGAAATTCTACCGAAAATCGCCAAAAACCTCGAAAAACGAGACAAAGTTACTGTAGCTTTCGCGATGAGACCACTATAACTCCGTCAGGAATGGAAGAATCTAACTCTATTACATCATTTTTCCATAAAAATCAGTTTTGAATCGTTAAAAAGACCGAATCAGTACAAAATTTGTGTAGTTTGTAGCGTTGTTCAGTAAACTTTTTAATTTGACCCTTGCTGACGTGGAAATTCTGAAATTGGTTCTACGAGAAATGTGCTTTTTGTAGCCTACGTGAACCAATTTTGGAATTTACACGTCAAATTGAGAAATTTACTGAACAACGCTACAAACTACGCGAATTTCGTGCAGATTCGGTCCTTATAATGTTTCAAAACGGTTTTTTTGAAGAAAAATAATTTACTATAGCTCGATTCGCAGTCAAAAACTGCACAATTTGAAGAATCTGCTCTTCGGAGCATTTGAAACAAATTTTAAGCAAAACGCATCGAAAACTGGCATGAAAATGCGCTCTATTGTGACACCAAAACAAAAATTCTAATTGGAGCGCATTTGCATTGCTTTTCAGAACGAATTTGCTCCGAAATCAGAGAAAAACGATCCATCAGAAACCGAAATCGTTCCAAAATCACGTCGTCAACCGCGAAAACAAGTATTCGAAAAAGAAGAGCACGAATCAACGGTGAAGCTCATCGAGCAGCTCGACTTCCAGTTGCCCGACTGGCAACCGTCGGGCTCGGCGAGCCCCTCCGAAGAGCTGTGTCGCTTCTGCTCGCGACTCAACGACCGCGCCGACATGGTCCGGGTGCCACGTGGCGAGCCGCTACTGCTCCGATGGCTCGGCGCACTGGGGGCGGAGTTTGGGCGGAGACTGAGAGACGATGAGCACAATTACGTGTGTCGGGCTCATTTCGAGAGGAAGACGTTCAGTCGGAGAGGGAAATTGTTGAAGGGGATGAAGGCTGATGTGGTGGAGGTCAACTATCGCATTCGGGGAGAGCACTTTTTGAAATTGGGCGAGGAGAGCAGTGGATGCTTCGATTTGGAGCATCTGGGGAGCAGTGGGGCTTATTGGAGTTTGGGAAGTGATCAAGGTAGAGGATATGTGAAAATTTGTCTTATTTTTATTGGAAACAATAGAGTTTACAGGAAAAATTGTGAAGAATTCAGCAGAAAATCGGTTTTTTCGGTTTTTTTTTTAAATTTTTCGAGTTTTTTTTTCTAAAAATTGATGTCTAGTTTAAAATTTTCAAGTAAAATTGTTATTTAAACGATATCGAAAGAAGTATTAAAAATAATACGAAAACTTTTTTCAAATTTTACAAATTTTTGAAACATTAAAAAAGTTTTTTTTTCAAATTTTTCATACCCATACAGCTTCAAAAACACCCATTTTCAAAAGAAAAATCATTAGAAAATCGAAAACAATCTTTAGAATAATACGAAATTTATTTTTCAAATTTTACAAATTTTTGAAACATTTTTTTAATTTTTTGAAATTTTTTTCATATCAAAATCACCAAAACACATTTTTCAAATCAAAAAAAATTACAGAAAAATTCAGAATTTCCAGAATATTTTTCTCATCTAACAAAAAAAATCAATATTCCTTCTACTAAATATTCCTCCCAAAAAACGCAAAAATTTGCATGAGAGACAACGTCGTCAGCCTCCCATCGTGAGCACAAAAAGTGGGCGGAGTCTGGAGCACTTTGAAATATTTGGAAATTTTTAATTTTTGCTCATTTTATATTCACCATTCTCTCGCCAATTTGTGTCTACAATTTGTACTGTTTTATATTTAATTATTGCATTTTTTGATAAAAATATTTTTATTCAATTTTGGATTTTCTTTTTAATTTTTTTTTTATCAAAATAGCTGTAAAATATACAGTTTTTATATCTATTTTAATCTGCCAATTAATAGTAAATGGAGTTAATTGATAATTACAGTAAGAAAATCGAAAACCTGGCGACGTTTTGTGGCACGTGATGAATCGGGTTCATCCGCAATCCGAACCGCAGACTTCTTTTGGGGTGAGCAATTCATTGTTATTATTTTTGACAAAAAATATGATAAATATTCATTTTTTGATATTAAAAAATTGTAAAAATTATAGAAAAATGTTTTTTAAAAATTGAAAATAATTAAAAATAATTTGAAAAAATTTTATAATAATAATTTTTTAATTTAAAAAAGTAAAACCAAGTTCAGTTATTAAATTTTAAAAGCGACAAATTTGATATTAATTTTTATTGAAACTCAAAAAAAAATTTGAAAAAAATTTTTTTTTAATAATTTTTTAAAATTATTTTTTCTACAGAGTTCTTCACAGCACATGTCCCAGCAGCAGCCGCAACACAATAATTCGGCACAAGTGATATTTAATCGACTTTTTGGTTGGTTTCTGATTTAAAAAAATTTGAAAAAAATCTGAAATTTTTTTTTCAAAAAATTAAAAAAATTTGTCTGAAAATTGTGATTCCTAAAAAAATAAGAAAAGTTATCTTGTAAAATCGATTCAAATTGTACAATTTTCTAGACTTTTTTATAAATTTCAAAAAATGGTGAATTTTTGCAGCTTATGGAGACAATAATGGACAATTTGATTCGAGTTTATTATTGAATGGAGGGCAGCCGAAGGTTTGTAAAATATTGATTTTTTATTGATTTTTTTAAAAATTGGAAAATTGGACAAAAATTTATAAAAATCATGAAAATTTTAATTTTTTGATTTTTCTATAAAATTTTCAATATTAAAAAAAACACAATTTTTTCCGATTTTTTCTAATTTCCCAATTTTTTTCAAATTATTTTTCCAGTTTTTTTTTAAATTTTCTACATCTTTTTCCAAATTTTTTCCAATTTTCTAACTTTTCTCAACTCGAATTTCTCCTTTTTCCAGTTCGACTTTCTAAACCCAAATCTACAAGGCCACCCGAACCACCTGATGCAAAACGGAGCACTGCTCGGCGGAGCACATCCACGTGGCAACGGAACGACGACGATGAAGAAGAAGAAAGGGGCGGGGCCTGGGAGGAGGCCTGCGTTGGATGCTAATGTGAGCAATTTTTGAATTTTACCGGATGAAAGATCATTGAAATTATGGAAATAAATTATAATTTGAAAGTCTTGAAACTGTAAAAAAAAGAAAAAATTCAAATTCAAACAGCTGTTATTATCGTTGTCTGAATCGCTGCACGTTGCGGTGGGCGGAGCCTCGGGAAAACACAGTCGAATGAGTGCCACCGTATCAAATTTAACGTTGAAAACGCGTCGTTTTCGTGGCGGGACCCAGGATCCGCCCATTGCTCCGCCCACTGCCCCGCCCACCGCAACGTGCAGCCGTTCAGACAACGATAATAACAGTGATTAATGATAAAAATTAAAAAAAAAGAAGTTAAAATTCAAATTCAAACAGTGATTAATTATGAAAATTTGAAAAACAAAGAAAATTAAAGGGTCAGCCGAAAGAGCGTCCGTTCACATGTCCCCGAGAAGACTGCAACAAATCGTTCTGTCGAAATGATCACCTTCAAAGGCACATGAGGATTCACACCGGACAACGTCTTTTTCAGGTACCTCACCCTTTTTTTTTAAATTTTTTCATAAAAAATCAGGGTTTTCATCGTTTTTCATAGTTTTTATGGTATTTTTCAGGTTAACAAGGGTTGAACTTTTTACTAAATTTATACCATAGAGCTCCCTGAGCACATTCATGGAAACCGATTTTGAAGATTACTCCTGAAAGTCGAGATATGGGTCACAATGTCGAAATACAGTGAAAAATGGCCGAGAAGTGCTCATTTTTCACTGTATTTTGACATTTTTAATCCATATCTCGGCTCTCAGGAGCAATCTTCAAATTTGATTCCATGAGTGTGCTCAGAGAGCTCTCGGTTATCTATGGTATGAATTTAGTGAAAAGTTCAACTTTTTGAGGTTAGATATAGACGAAATCATAATCCAAGCAAAGTGCAGAATTAGAAATAGCGGCTCAAAAGGAAAAAATCCTTAATTTAATTCAGTAAAACATTCACTTGATAAATACAGAGAGTGGGTCTCGCCGCGATATGAAATGTACTGTAGTTTTGTAAATCGTACAAATGTTAATAAATTTTCAAAAATATTATTCTACTGTGTGACGTGCAAGCTCTGATTCTTGCAAATTCAATGAATAACGACTTTCTGAAACAGTAAAAAAAACTAATTTTTAACAATCAAATCGTATACTTTGCAAATTATTCGATCCGCTCACAAAGAGATGATTTGATTGTCAAAATTTGTTTTTTTAGCTGTTTCTAAAAGTATTTTTCATTGAATTTGCAAGAAGAAGTGCGCTGTTCCATAATTCTGATAGTATATAAGTTTTCTCTGAAAAAGAATGATCTGAATTGCAGTGTCGAACGTGTCTCCGATCGTTCTCTCGATCTGACCACCTGGCGAAACACGAACGGACGCATTCTGCCGACAAACCTTACAGTTGTCTGACGTGTGCTCGACGGTTTCACAAGCATGAGGAGAAGAAGAAGCATGAGGAGGTCTGTTTTAGATTTTGAAATTTATATACTGATTCAAAACTTTAAGAAAGCATATGACCGTAATTTGTTGTTGGTTAAGTAGATAAAGGGGGATTCCGCTAATTCCAAAAGTATGTAGATTTTTACATAGATCGACGCGGTTCGTGGCTGCGAATCGAACTCTAGTACATAATTTTTCATGAAAATCAGTTTTGAGCAAGTTATTTGAGCTCAAAGTGCGCAAAATGGGCGGAGAATGATGCAAGCGTTGATTGGTCAGTTTGCCTATTTGACCCTTGATGACGTGGAAACTTCGAAATTAGTTCACGTATTTCTCTTCTGTACACTGAAAACTGTGCATTTTGTAGTTTGCGTGAACTAATTTCGAAGTTTCCACGTCATCAAGGGTCAAATAGGCAAACTGACCAATCAACGCTTGCATCATTCTCCGCCCATTTTGCGCACTTTGAGCTCAAATAACTTGCTCAAAACTGATTTTCATGAAAAATGATGTACTAGAGTTCAATCCGCAGCCACTAACCGCGTCGATTCATGTAAAAATCTACATACTTTTGGAATTAGCGGAATCCCCCTTTTAAGAATATATAAATTCCAGACATAAATACGAAAAGCCGATTGATTTAGAGAAAATTGAATAAAATCGAATTGTAATGTAATTTTAATTCATTCAAAAGTTTCTCGGTTCTGAAATTGTATAGTTTTATACTGTTTCAAAATGTTATAAAAGCATGAGCACACAATTTTTCGATGATTTGGAAACTATTGAGTGAAGATTTAGACTAAAAATTATATAATTAAACTCAATTTTAATGATTTAGAATTATCTTTCTAAATTTCTATCTTTTTTCCCATTTTTTTTCAATTTTTTAAAAGTTTCCGAAGCTCCAAAATTAATACATTTTCATTGATATTTCCATTTTCTAACAGTTTTGATTCAGAAATGTCAACACAAACCAGAGGAGCAGGCTCCGAGAGCCAACAACCAGCAGATCAATCTGATGGGACAACAACCCATTTGGGGCGGAGCTCAGAATCAGGTGAGCATTTTATTTTGAATAGAATAAAAAATTCGAAATTTTTTTCAAATTTTTTAAAAAATTTTTTTGAATTTTTAAAAATTCGAAATTTTTCAATGTTTCAATTTTTTGGATTTTGCTAATACAATTTTTGAAAAAAAAACTGATTTTTGAATTTTCAAAAATTCGAAATTTTTGAAAATTTTTTTTCAAAAAACTGCATGATAAAAATGATGTTGTTGAGTTCTTGTGAGCCTTTTTTGAGTTTTTTTTTTTTGATTTTTTCGGTATTTGGTTATGAATATTGTGATGAGATTGTGATTTTTCTATATTTTTTTGGTTTTTAAATTTTTTAAAATTTAGAAATTTTTACGAGTTTTTTTTTTTAATTTTTTGAATTTTTCAAAAATGTTGCGAATTTTTTTTTCTGTCATTTTAATATTGTAAATTTAGAGTTTCAGTCTTTTTTTCTCAAAAATCAGCATTTTCAAGAATATTTTTTAAATTTTAATTTGAATTATAAAAGATTTCTATCGGAACTTTTCCCCGTTTTTTTCAGTTTTTATGTTGTAAATTTGTAATTTGTAGTCTAAAACAAAAAAATTCCAAAAAAATCCCATCACAATATTCCTCTCCAACACCAAAAAAAGGCTCAGAACTCTTCGACGTCCTCCCCGTCGACGTCTTCTGGACAGTTGCACGACTTCCACCGTCTCCTTCTTGTAGATGATATTGAACGGTTCCATGCAATCGCCGAACTCGACCAACTTGATGATGATTCCCACTCAATTCAATAAAAACGCTGCTCCCGGAGCCGGTGGCTCGAGCTCTTCGCCCTTGGAAATTCGCACTTTGATTGCTGGACACAATCGATGATTTTCCAACATTTTTCCAATTTTTTTGAATTTTAATGTACATTTTTATGGAGTTTAAATTAAAAAACCCTTTTTATGACTATAATCTCCCAATTTAACGTGTAAATTATCCTTTTTTTTAATTTTAAATTAATTTTTTTCGCCTTAGTGCCTTTTCCACCGCATTTTCCCCACAATTGCATAATATGTTTTAAGCCCCGCCCCTTTTTATGGCATTTATAATGGCATTTCCCCCCCCCTGAAACTCGTGTATGAAAGTCTTCAATTCGCTTATTATCCGCCAAATTGATGGAATAAAACAAAAATTGCACTTTTCTTGGACAAATTCTGACAATTTTCATTCGAAAGCTCTTGATTTGAGGAGTTCAGAACTGTATTTCATTTTTCAAAATGAGCTCTGTGAGCCGAGATATGGAGCTCCATATCTCGGCTCGCAGAGCTCATTGGGAGAAATGGAGCACTGTTCTGAAATCGTTGAAACAAGAGCTTTCGAATGATATAAGTCTTATTGGGAAACTGATTCAGGTATACTGTACTGAATCGATTTTCAGTGAAAAATTGTCAATTTTTCGAAAATTTTTTTGTTTTTTTTTTCAACGAAAACTGTATGATATCAATAATTCGACATCTAGTATCAAACAGAAATGAGCAATTTGAAACTGTAAAAAATTTTTTTTAACAATTAGAATTTCGTTGAAAACCACAAAATTTATGTTCAAAAAATTACTGTTTCAATTCCACTATTTTATTTTTCACTTTTCTCAAATTATTGATATAGCGTTATTCCTTTACGCTCCATATCTCGGCTCACAGAGCTCATAAAGGAAAATGGAGCACAGTTCTGAAATCGTTGAAACAAGAGCTTTCGAATGATATATAAATCATTGGAAAACTCCGAAGACTTATCAGAATTTCCGTGCACGAATCATCGAAATGTCAAAACTCTGATAAATGGAAATAAAGTCATTGAAACCGGGAAAAAAGTTCGAAAATAGCAGAACTTCACTAGAAAAATTGAATTTTTGTAAAAAAAAAACTATACTGTTTCAAAGTCACTACTTGATTTTGGTTTATTATCAAGTTAAATTTTCTGTATTGAATCCACAATTTTGCGTCGGATAACTTGTAATCAGTCTGAATGTCCAAATCGCAAAAATGAGAATTTTGTGAAAATTCGAGCGTTCATAACTTGCTTCAGAATTAGTACTGTAGAGACTAAATATATATCATTCAATGCAGAATTTCAAGACAAATCAGAATATATATTTGGTTTTTCATAAAATTGATTCTGAAGCAAGTTATAAATGCTCAAAGTTTTACAAAATTTCACAAAATCTCGTTTTTTCTGTTTCAAATTCGTTCATTTTTCACAGTTCTATCGTTATATTATAGTTCCTTTAAGAACTAGCTTCTAAGCTCCATATCTCGGCTCACAATCATCGTGAGCCAGTTTTGAAAAAAAACAATGAGCCTTCTCATGGAACCAGGCAAAAGTCCAACTCACAATTATCATGATAACTTTGAGAGTTTAATAGCTATCATGACGTTATTAGTATCATTGGAAAGCTCTTCTTACGGGCTTTCGAATGATGTTAAAATGATAATTGTGCGGTCATTATTCACGGAGATAGAGCAGTTACAATTAGCAGTAAAATGTGCAAATTGAACTACCAGCTTTTTCAGTCTTTTTCAGTACCAGTTTAGCAGTTTTTAGACCTTCAAGTTCCTAAACAGTCTAAAGAGTATCGAGTTGTGCTCTTTTTGTGCTCCGCGAGCACCAAAAGATCCCCCTTGTCATCCGAAACAATAACAAATCATTTCCGCTGTTGTCCCAATAAATTACACCCCTCCATTTTTGGGGGATGTCGTCACAAAGAGGCGGTGAGTTTGCACCTGTCCGTCGGCCAATCTAATAAAACGCATGTTTGTTGTATCACTTCTAATCCGGAGCTCAGTGCGGCTCTCCTTTTGGATGGATAAAGTTGTGCAACGCGAGGATTTACAGTTAATTACAGTTGGGAAGAGCAGATGTGAGATGGAGAGATAAGGAAATTTCGAAAAAATTGTGTAAAATTGGGTTAAAATTTGAAAAATTTGAATTTTTTTGAAAATTCATTAAAAAATTTTTTTTTTCAAAAAATTCATTTTTTCAAATTTTTCAAAAAATCCTCTCCTCCCCCCTCCCCCTCTTTCCGGCGCCGCTCTCCTCTACGCACTCTTCCCCCCTCGCTCCCAGCGTGTCGGTGGCGCAGTGGTAGTGCGCCCCGCTTCCAGCCGACCCTTTTGGGTTCGATCCCGCGCACCTAATTTCTCTCTTCGGGGAGCCGGAAATATCGAAACGACAATTCCCATTGTTGTTTGAAGAGATCCGAGTACCTGTTACCCATCGTCCACTTATCCTTGAATCATCCTGAAAACATCGTGAGCTCAAGGTTAAAATGCTCTCTCTTTTGTCAGTCACTTCGAGTGGTATTGTTGTTGGGGAAGTTGTGCACATGGATCCGAAAAAAGAAGGATTAATATTTTATAGAAATTCGTCAAATTAATAGGTCACACACACTCCACTTTTCGAAAACGAGGAGACGGGTGTCAATAACACTGAAGTGAAGTGGAGAAAGTACAGTAATCGGGGGTTACTGTAGTTTAAAAGAATGTGTGAAAACTAATGGAATTTTTTGGTGGTTTTTTGATGAAACTGAAAAAATTTTGAAAAATTTTGAAAAAAAAATTTTTTTTTTTTCATTTTTTTTTCGATTTTTTTTTTCATTTTTGCAAATTTTATAGCGTTTTTGAATAGTTTTTAACAGGTTTTTATTATTTTTAATTGAAAAAAAAGAAAAAAAACCAAAAAAATTTTTTTCAAAAATTAAAAAAATTAAAAAATTATCAAATTTTTTAAAAATCAGTACTGTCCCTTCAACCCCTGATACTGTACCTTTCAAACCAAACCATAATGTCCCTTTAACCCAACTACAGTAATTTCGAAAAACAATTTCTGATTTTTTTTTCGAAAATTTTCCTTTTTTTTTTTTCATTTTTTTTTCGAATTTTTGCAAAATTCTAGTTTTTTCTGGGTTTTTTAAATAATTTTTAACCGATTTTAAAAAAAAAATTATTTTTCATTGAAAAAATCAAAGAAAACAAAAAAAATTTCCAAAAATTCGAAAAAATCACTGTTTTTCAAAATCAATGCTGTCCCTTTAACCCAGTTACTGTACCTGCTAAAAACCAAAATCTCATGTCCCTTTAACTACAGTAATCTGCCATGTTTGAAAAAAAGTTCGATTTTTAAAAAACAAAAAAAAATGTTTTTTTCCAATAATTCGAAAAAAAATCACTGTTTCAAAAAATAAATGCTGTCCCTTTAACCTCGGATACTGTACCTGAACAACCCCTCATGTCCCTTTAACCACAGTAATCTGCCACGTGGCGGTGCGTCTTTTAGTCATTCGCACTAATCCACGTCCTCATTTTAGTATCCTCATCCACCATTTTTAGAAGTTTGCCGCTGGGAAGAAGACGTAACCGCACTTGAGACCCATGTTGACATCTTCTAAATCGAGAAGACGACGATGAAGAAGAAGATTACTGTAGTTGGCAAACACGGATATGAACAGAAAGAGAGAGAGAGCAAATAAATGAGTGGATGCGCCAAATCCAATGGGAATTTTATGCATTTCTTATTAATTTTTCAAAGTTGGAAGGGATTACTGTAGTTGAGGCATTTGGGAATGTTTGGAAATTTGAAAATTTTTAAAAAATTTTTGAAAATTTTTGAAAATTTTTGAAAAATTCAAAAAATTCTGTTTCAACCGGCCACCGCCGCGCTCCTCTACGCACTCCCCACCGCTCTACCGCATCGCATCGGTGGCGCAGCGGTAGTGCGCTTGTGCGCCGATCCAGTGGTTTTGGGTTCGATGGTTCGAATCCTCATTGCTCTGTTCGGTTTTTGTGAGACGTCGAGAGGGTTCAGAAACGATTGGAGATGGTTTTATGAAGATTGAATCGATTTAATGAAAACTGTGTGGAATGTTTAGTTTGCCAGTGGTCAGTTTTGAAAACATTAAGAAACGGAAAACACTGTTAATTTTTGGAAAAATCTATCAGTTTTTCAGTTTCAAGTTTAGTTTTTCGAATTGAAATCAAAAATTAAATTTTATCACAGTTTTTTAATTTTTTCGCCTCAAAACTCTCTAAAAATCCCTTTTTCACTATGAGCACATATACTTTTCTTCCAATTCTTTACCCATTTGACGTATAAATAGCTTTGATTTCTAATCCAAAAACGATGGTCCCCCCCCCCCCCCCATTCCTGACTAACTACCGTATCCACATATCCCTCCCCCATTCGCTCCAACAAACCCACCGATGCGTGAGAGACTAAACAGCTAAACGGTGTGTATTTCGGCACAATTATGCGACACCTTTTGCGCCAAATCATCAAAGAGGTTTCCGATTATTATCCCTCTCTCCCCGAGAGCGACAGAAGAGCATATGGAATTTCGAAGCGGCGGGAGGGCGGGAGTCGAACCAAAAAGCGGTGGAGTGGGAGGCGGGCGCGTTGCCGCGCGGCCACCGAGGTGATCGAGGGGGAGCGGTGGGGAGGGCGTAGAGGAGCGCGGTGTTTGGGGGGATGGTTTCAGAGAGATTTGGGGGAAAGTTGAAGGAGAAGTTAATGAAAAATTTTTTTTTTTTTTTTTTTTTCGAAAATTTTTTTTTTTAATTCTGGCACTGAAATTCAAGATTTTCAGACTCTAAAAAGTACTGATTTTGAAATTGTAATCTTTTTTTCTGAAATAAAAATTTTTCAATTTTCTTCAGTTTCAATCTTGTTATAAACCTCATCTGGATTCCTTTTAATCACTACTTCTTAAGACCTGTAAAATATCAACTTCAGAGATAATTTCCAATGAAACTGATAACCATTTCTTCAAGAAAACCGAAAATTTCCGTAGAAAAATTAAAAAAAAAATCATCAAATTCAACGAATAACCCTACATTTACAGTTTCCCCATATTTTTCCTGATTTTTTTCAGCAAAACAAGGATTCATCTATACCATTCGACGCAGAATTTTACGCTGATCACGACAATATTTTCAATTTTCCATGAAAACGAAAATTGAGCGAGTTACGGCACCGCAAAGTTGGGCACACCGGTGCGCAACTTGCGCGCGGTATAACTCGGTCAATTTTGGGTTTCACGGAAAATGAAGGATATGGTTGTGATCAGCGTAGAATTCTGCATCGATTGATATATAATACTCAATGTTTGAATAGAAAATTCGGGGAAATGGGAGGGAAACTGTAGAATCTAATGGCTTTTTGATGATTTTTCTCGTTTTTTCAGTTTTTTTCAGTTTTTTTTTTCAGACAAATAGTGGTTTTTGTCGTTTTAGGGGCCTTTTTATCATTTTCAAAGTGAAAATACTGCGAAAACCCATGGAAAACCACGAAAACCCCACAAAATCCCAAGAAAAACGAGAAAAATCAAGTTGGCCTAGCTTTTCCTCTTCCACAAGGCCACTAGGCCACCAGGAACCCAAAACACTATGATAATGATAATAACTTCACAGTTTCAACACCCCCATATCAAAAATCCACCCAAATGAAATCTTTCAATCGTTTTCTGCCATGAAACTGTAAAAAAATACGGAAAAACGAGCTGGCCTAGCTTTTCCTCTTCCACTAGGCCACCAGGCCACCAGGAACCCAAAACACTATGATAATAGGCACAATAATAACAATAATAACAATAATACCAAAACTTCACTGTTTCACCACCCCCTATTTCAATATTTCATTTCCATGGAAATTGGTTATTTTTTCGACGAAGTATTCAAGTCCCCCCAGGTGTCTCCCATTGCGCCATTTCTCGACGACCCCCACCGTTACGCAATTCTCTCTCTCTCTCGTGAATTTCTACCATTTTTCCACCAATTTGCTCTCGATTCGCTTTTTGCGCAACTGCAGGTGTTCGACCTTTTCGTGAGAGAGAAATTGTGAAAAGAGCACAGTTTATTGACGGGTTTTTTGGTGAAAGGCGATGAGTTTTATGGGTGGAGATGGTGGAGATGAGAGGGAAAAGGGTGGTGGCTTTGAGAATTTAAAAGTGCATTTTTTTTGGGAATTTTTTTGATGAGTTTTAGAATTTTTTTTTGAATTTTGAAATTTTTGGAATTTTTTTTGAAAATTTTTAATTTTAAAAATTTTTTTGAAAACATTTTTGATAATTTCAGAATTATGTTATTATATGAGGAATCCAAAAATTCCAGTAAATTGGTATACATATTTTTCAAAATTTTTTTGAAACTGTAATTTTTTCAAAAAAAAAATTTTCTAAATTTTTCTAATCATTAAAAAATGATGAAAAAACGTTTTTTTTTTTGAGAAATTTTTTTTGATTGAACGAACATTAAATCTGATATCAATGAAGTCTATTTTCTACAGGATTTGAAACTGTAAAAATTTTTTTTTTTTTGAAAAAAAATTGTTTTTTTTTATTTTTAATTTTATTCAGGTGCAGAGTGATGATGGGAAATTGGAAGTTCTGTATAATTTTAAACAGTTTCTTGAATTTTTGGAATTTTTGGAATTTTTAAGAATTTTTAAGATTTTTTTAGAATTTTTTAGAATTTTTAAGAATTTTTTAGAATTTTTTAGAATTTTTTAGAATTTTTTAGAATTTTTTTTTCAATTTTTCAGAATTTTTTATGAATTTTCTGAATTTTTTCCAAAAAATTTGATGAGTTTTGTAGATTTTTTGAAAATTTTTGAAAACAATTTCTGGATTTTTCAGAATTTTTTTCAATTTTCTGGAATTTTCCTTCAAATTTTCAAAATTTTGAAATTTTACAATGAAGTCGTATTATCAACACATTCATTAAAAAATTTAGAAAAAAAGATGATTGAAACTGTAAAAAATAGAATTTGTGTTTTTTTTGTAAATTGTAATATGGAGATTGTGAAACTGCAAATTTTTAAAATTTAAAAATTTTTTAAAATTTTCTAAATTTTCAATTTTCACAGGATCAAGCACTGGACAAGAAAACAGTCTGCGTTATATCATTTTACACAATAAACACTGAAACTTGACAATATTCTGAAACAGTAAAATCCCCCAAAACTCCCTCAGATTCCGCCCAACTTTTTATAAATGTGCCATCACCATTTGGAAAAGTGTCGAACAATTGTCAAGTGTTCTCTTGAAAAGAGGAGAGGTGCCGAAAAGTCCTCAAGGATGCACAAAGTTGCTCCCGACGGAGGAGGAGCACACTAACTTTCAAAGGAGAACAAAAGGGAACCGACTCGGATGGGAACTTGTACTGGAGACAATGGAACTGTTTGGGAGGGAAATACAGGGAAAAGAGGGAGAGGGAATACTGTAGGTGGTGGAATGGATATGGAGAGGTTGAAACTGTTTTTTTTTGAGTGTTTGAAAATTTTCTTGAATTTTTAGAAAAATTTGAGTTTTTTTTCAGAATTTTACTAATTTTTTTATCCATTCAAACGGAATTTTTTAATTTAAAAATATTTTTTTATTTTGGAACATATTTCAATGTTTTCAAATTTTTACCATTTTTTTATACAGATGATTTGAAACATTTATTATTATTATTTATTTTAATTTTCAAAAAAAGTTTGATTTTTTTTAATTTTTACTATTTTTTCCTTTTTTTTTAATTTTTGGTCTAACATTAAGTAAAGTCGCATCGAATTTTAAAATTTTCCATGAAAATTATAATCGCGATATTGAAAAAGTAATTTTTTAAGTTTTTTACTATTTTTTTTATACATATGATTTTGTTAACTACAATATAAAATTTTGTAATTCGGAGGAATATGAGAGTTTTGAAACTGAAAATTCATTAAAAAAAAATTTTTTTTTTCAATTTTTTAGAGAATAAAAATTTCAAACAATTTAAGGTAAATTGAGTCAAATTCTGCATTTTTTTAGTGAAAATAAATTTTTTTAAAATTTTAAAATCCTGAAAAATAAGAGAAAACTATAATTTTTAGGTGATTTTTCAGGAAAAAACCCAAAAAATAAAAATTCCTGTTTCATCAAGCTTTTAGTATTTTTCAATTTTTCAAGTTACTTCACTCTCTTAAGAATAATATGAGCTAGTAAAATTAGCAATCTACAGAAAATACAAGTATTTACAGTTTCCTGAAAATTTCACTTTTTTAGAGAATTTTTAAAAAATCGAAAAAAAAATTTCAAAAAAAAATTTCAAAAAAATTCCAAAATCACATGTATTATCAAAATTTTTCAGAATCCGATCATCACAAACATTATCTCTAAAACAGTAATCAATTCCCGAATTCCTCATCATAAAAAGTGGGCGTGTCCTCAGCCACCGTAATCCTCGACGCAGCTGGGGCGGGTGGGGCGGCCCGGGCCCCGCCCACTTTTGCCTTCGCGACTCGCCAAATCACGTCAAGATATTCTCCTCTTCTGAATTCGCAACGTATTCTGAATCCGACGTCTTCTGAAATGTTGATGGCCTCCCAGATGACCGCTCCACAGCAGCCGAGCAGTAAGTCAAGTTTTGAAAATGGAAAAAAAAAAATTTTTTTTGAAAATTTTTTTGAAAATTTTTTTGATTTTTTTTTTTAATTTTCACTGTATCTAGAAGTTAATATTGATAGAATAGATATTAGCAAATGTAATTTTTAAAGAGAATGTTTTTAAATATCGAATAAAAAGAAAAAAATTGAGAAAAGGGGGACATGAAACCGAGTTTAATTAGAAGTGGAGAGATGCCCCCAGGCCTTGAGATTTTTAATTTTCTTCTTAATTTTCTTCTTAATTCTGGATTTAATATCCAAGTTCTAATATCCTACTAATATAGAAACACTGAAAGCCCATTGGAATGATAGAAAAAGGGGCGGAGCCTAAGTTTTATGCTAGTTGATAAAGCAGAACTTTCCAGAATCTAAATTAAGCAAACGATCAATACAATGATGATATTCATTAAAATATATGGAAAATTTGAAAAAGTAAAAAAAAAATTTTTAGTACAAAAATTTTTGGTAGTGAAATTTTTGGTAGTGAAAAAAATTTTTTTTTTTTTAATTTTTTAAAAATTTTATACTGACAATTTAAGATAAAATATCACAAATTTAGCTTAAAATCCATATTTTTCTATTTTTTTAATCAAAATTTCCAAATTTTTCAAAAAAAAAATTTTTTAGTAAAATTTTTCAGTACAGAAATTTTCTATAGTGAAAAAGTGAAAAAAAAAATTTTTTTTTAATTTTTTTCCAATTTTTCCTGATTTTATAATAATCATTTGAGACTAACTATGATAAATTTAAACTCAAAATCCATATTTTTCTATTTTTTTAATCAAAATTTCCCTTTTTTTTCCTATAAAAAATCATATTTTTCCATTTCCCCCTTCCCAAATCCTCCAAAACCCGAGAAAAAGGAAGTCATTAAGTGATGTGTGTGCAATTAAAAACTGCACAATATTGTCATAATAAACAGTGAAAAAACCGAGAGTTGCTATCAACTAATTGAGTGTGAATTATAGGAGTTGGGTGTGACGGACAGACAGAAAACGGTACACCTGCACACTTCCGAGGTGTACACACTTATTAGCAGGATTAGCACCTTGCTCATCGTATTTTATTCAGATATGAGAGCAAAAAGTTGATTAAAATGTGAAATTTGGAAAAATTTAGTGTTTCAAAGGAATTTTATAATTTTTTTTTGAATTCAGAAAATTTATTAACAAATGCGTCATTGCCATTGAACTGTAAAATTGTGCATTTTTTTGTAGACTTGTGAGAAACAGGAAAATTTTTTTTTTTTTTTTTTTTTTTTTTTTGAAAATTTTTCAGTTTCAAAAACTTCATTTCAGATAGTATTCTATGATTTTCTTGATTACGACTTTCTTAATTTAAAAGAATCAGTCACTTTTTATTTATTTTTTATTTTTTCAGCAAGAGAATAATTTGATGGAATTTCTGATAAATTTGAGTTTTTTTGAAACTGGAATTTTTTTTTAATTTTTCAAAATTTTTCAAAATTTTTACAAGTTTCAATGAGCTCATAAACTGTTAAAAAATACAAGAATTCTTACATGGAATGTACCCTCAGTGCCTCGCTTGAAATTTCGATTGACTATGCGGGATAGATAGAGGCTATTGAGTGTATAATTAAGCAATATACAGTTTTTTTGCAAATTGCGGAATTATCGATTTTTTGACAAATTATCGATTTTTTTGGTCGATTTTTGAAAAAATTGTAACTTTGTCAGTTTTGGTCCGATTTTTTTGCAACTTATATCAAAACGTCCGAAATTGGCTGAATTTTTAGGAAAAAAATATATGAAAAATGTTACACAACTGAGAAAAAAATTTTTTGAAAAAAGTGTTACCAAAAGTAAGTATCTCAAAAATTGACCCTACGATTTTGTTGAAATTGCTACCATTAGATTCTCCATAGTCGATTTAGTCAAAAAACATTTAGTTATCCCGGGGGAAGGAAGGTTGACTAGGTGAAATAGACCTTCTCGGGACCCTTGATGCACGGTGCGCGCCCTATTGCTGCCGTTGGTGGCCCTGTGGAACGGTGGACGCACTGGATTTTGGTTTATCATGTGCATACGTGTTTTTTTCAAGTATTACAATTGGTTAGAAAACCGAAAACAGTTAGTTTTGAAAAATTTTCATCAAATTTCGACCCATTTTAGTGCTTTTTGGAAAAATCGTGTTTTTGAGTTTGGTTCACGTTTTTATGAAAAGTGAACAACTACAAAGTTGTAGCTTTTGCAGTTTCACACATTTTCATTTAGTTATTTGTTCTTATAAGCCTATCTCCAAAAAGTTGTAAAAATGACCTGTGAACGAATCTTGCCCAATCATAAATTCGTCGGTAATTGTATTCATGATGCGAAAATATAAAATAAAGATATGAAACTACAAAAGCTACAACTTTGTAGTTGTTCACTTTTCATAAAAACGTGAACCAAACTCAAAAACACGATTTTTCCAAAAAGCACTAAAATGGGTCGAAATTTGATGAAAATTTTTTAAAACTAACTGTTTTCGGTTTTCTAATCAATTGTAATACTTGAAAAAAACACGTATGCACATGATAAACAAAAATCCAGTGCGCCCACCGTTCCACAGGGCCACCAACGGCAGCAATAGGGCGCGCACCGTGCATCAAGGGTCCCGAGAAGGTCTATTTCACCTAGTCAACCTTCCTTCCCCCGGGATAACTAAATGTTTTTTGACTAAATCGACTATGGAAAATCTAATGGTAGCAATTTCAACAAAATCGTAGGGTCAATTTTTGAGATACTTACTTTTGGTAACACTTTTTTTCAAAAAATTTTTTTCTCAGTTGTGTAACATTTTTTATATATTTTTTTCCTAAAAATTCAGCCAATTTCGGACGTTTTGATATAAGTTGCAAAAAAATCGGACCAAAACTGACAAAGTTACAATTTTTTCAAAAATCGACCAAAAAAATCGATAATTTGTCAAAAAATCGATAATTCCGCAATTTGCAAAAAAACTGTATATCGCTTAATTATACACTCAATAGCCTCTATCTATCCCGCATAGTCAATCAAAATTTCAAGCGAGGCACTGAGGGTACATTCCATGTTAGAAAAAAGCAAAATTTTTGAATTTTCAAAATTTTTTTGTTTCAAAATCGTCATTTAAATCAGCTAATTTCAACAAGTCAATACCATTACGGTTGGAGCTTGAAAACTTCAAAAAAAATTTTTAATTTTTTCTGAAAAATCTACCCGAAATTTTACAGTTTCAAAAATACAATTTTTAAAATTCTATAAAAAACTATTCAATAGGAGAAAATTCATCGGTAGAAAAAAAATTTAAAGAAAAAAAATCCATGTTTCAAAAATTGCAAAAAATTTTCAAAATTTTCCAATTTTCAATCGAATATCCTCATTTTCCTTATTTTTTTTCCCTTTTTTCCACGATTCTCACTGTTCAAATCACCAAACCAAACCCCTCCCCCTTTGTCCACCAAACCTCGCCACCCTTCTTCCACACCAATTTCCGGGTGTCTGGACTCACCTTTCCACCCAACAACATTTGTAATAAATAGGGGCTCCTCTCTCAGATCTCGCACCATTTGTGCCGCCAGAGAGTTAATTAAGGTGGCTCGAGCTCTCGGTGGCGGAAGCGGCTCCATAATTGGAGTCTCTTTTCAGAATTCTATGAAGATTTGTATTTGGATTGAGAGGGAGGGAGAAAGAGCACTTGATTTTGGAATGGGGATGGAAATTTTATGGAAAAAATGTTTTTTGTTTTTTGGGTACTGAAAATAGTTAGGTGGTGAAACAGTACTGAAAATTTTTAGTAAAAATTGATAACGAAGTACAATTTCCAAAAAAATTTAAAGATTTCAACCTTTTGAAACTGTAAAAAAAATTTTTTTACTAAAAATTTTTTAGTAAAATTTTTTTAGTAAAATTTTTTTAGTAAAAAATTTTTAGTAAAAAATTTTTTTTTAATTTTTCTAGTTCTCTTATCGAGTACATTTTCCAATAAATTTAATGATTTCAACTTTTTGAAACAGCAAAAAAAAATTTTTTTTATTGAAATTTTTTACTATAAAAAAATTTTACTATGAAAAATTTTAGTAAAATTTTTTTTTCGAAAATTCCTCTAGTTCTCTTATCGAGTACATTTCCCAATATAATTTATTGATTTTAACACTTTGAAACTGCAAGAAAATTTTACTATAAAAATTTTACTATGAAAAATTTTTAGTAAAAAAATTTTTTTTTTTTGAAAATTCTTCTAACTCTTATCATCGAAGTACTAATTCCAATAAAATTTCATGATTTCAACTTTTTGAAACTGTAAAAATGTGAAAATTCCATTTTCCAGGTCGAATTCTGCTCGATGTGCCGTGTCGAGTGTGCCAGGATCACAGCTCTGGAAAACACTATGGGATCTTTTCGTGCGATGGTTGTGCTGGATTTTTTAAGGTAAAAACTGTTCAATTTTCCTTAAAATGCGGGGCATAATGATGAAATTTGCTAATTCTACAGTTTAGAAAGAAACTGTTTCAATTTTCATTCAAATCTCACTAATTTCTAGCCACTTCGTTGTTCTGAACATTTCAATCAGTGAAATCCATCCCAGTGCCCTCGCAAAACACAACCGCACCCAAGCGGCTTCGAACCCAAAACCATCATCCCCCAAACACGCGCCCCCAACCACTGAACCACGCGCGCCACATGATCACCTGGTCCCCATTGCGTACACATGAACGGCCTTTTTCAGCGTTCGATCCGTCGCCATCGGCAGTACGTGTGCAAGAACAAGGGCGGATTCGAGGAGGGCAGTTGTGTGGTGGATAAGACGCATCGCAATCAGTGCAGGTAATTTATTGATTTTTTTTTGTAGTTGATCAGTTGGAAACTGAAAAGATAGGGTAGAGTTGACTGGGAAAAAGTGAATGTTAGTGGAAAATTGCAGTGAAAAATTAAAGAAAAATAAATAAATCACCGTTTCTAAAAGTTATTTTCCACGAGAACTACACGAGCGACCAATCCCAACAGGTCTTCCTAGAAATATGACTATCTTCTTAGTTTTTTTGTAGTTCTCGTGAACAACTAGACTACGAACTAGAAAGTCGGTCACCCTCAAAAGAAGGGACACCTGTAAGAGTCACAACTCGCGGATTAACTCACTTCAGACTCTGATCGATGACCCTTTGTCAATGTTTCAGAGCATGCCGCCTGCGAAAGTGTCTGGAAATCGGGATGAACAAAGACGCGGTGCAGCACGAGAGAGGCCCTCGCAACTCCAGTCTTCGTAGACAGCACATGCTCTTCGAGGGAGGCGGCAGTCCGAATTCGGTAGGAATTTTTAAAGTTTTTTGAAAAAAATTTGAAATTTTTTTTGTTTCTGTTTCAAAAAAAATTTTTAATGCGTGTAGTTCAAAAGCTGATATTCTGTCGTATTGACCATCCCCCCTTCTCCTCCATGTGTACGCCCTCCCGAGGGGAGCGCGCCGTGGCACCGGTGGCCGAGTGGATAGCGCGCTTGCGTTGCGGGCGACTCTTTTGGGTTCGATCCTCGCTGTGGCGTATTGTCAGTGTCAGTCAAAAAAATGATCAGGATTTGTGATAGAGTTGAAACAGAACACTTTTTCTCTATATTCAACGCAAAAAAGGGGGTAAAAGACAATTAAAACGAGATCGGTGTCAATTTGTTAAACAGCCGGATTAGTACAGTAATCGGTTTGTTTGAAGTCGGTTGTCGGCGGAGAGTGGCGGCCAAAAGACAAAAGGTGAAAAGTAACGAATAGTACGAGTACCGTACCAAAAGGATTTGTCACTCATTTCCGAGGGAAACAAATATGGAGGGGAGGGGTTCTCTACTAGAGAATCTAGTGAAATCCGAAAAATAAAAATTTCCTCATTTTCCAATGATTTTTGTATCATTCGATAGCAAATTGAACGCTGATCAAAAAAGTCTCTTGACACTTCCCTTGAAATTTTGATTTAACACCCGAAAATCAAGAATAACTACCCGCTACAGTAACTTGGGAATTTTAAAGGCGCATCATAAGTTTCAAAGTAGGAGGAGGTACCGTACCTCTAAAGACAGATGTTTTGCATCAATTGGGCTATTGGTGTATTTGTTTTGGTGTTTAAATTACCCAATCTTACAAGTGTTTAGGGGGATTAGGTTACATGGGTGAGAAGCGGTGGGTGGCAGATGATTTTGGGTGGGGATTTGGGTGTAGTTGGTGAAGGGAAACACTGGAGTTGAGAAAATCGAAAAGAAAAAAAGGAACAGTGAAGAGGGGGGATTGAACCAAAACACATCGGATCGAAAGACAAGCGCGTTATCCACTCGACCACGGGTGCACCGGTGGAGGGGAGACGGGAGTGCGTACAGGAGCGCGATGAACAGCGGGAGAGTTTGAATTTTTTTTGAAACTGTAAAAAAATTTTCCGCTTCAAAACGATAACTTTTTCCGATAATATTTTTTGATTTGATCGGATTAGCTAAACCACTTTTCCTATTTCCAACCCATGAACTCTCAATTTTCAGCCAGAAATGGGCTCCGACCCAGACGTCCCTCTCCTCCTGCCCACTCCATCCGATCGTGACTCGGTCTCCTCCACCGCCGCCCGAGTATTCTTCACCCTCGTCGGCTTCTGTCAGAACTCGCTGAACGGAGTTCCCAAGGAACGGCAGCTCGCCATCTTCCAGCACAACTGGGCCGCATTGCTCATTCTAAACTGCGCCGAGTCGCGGAGCATCACGGCACGGATGATTAGAGCCGAGGGGAGTAGCACGGACAAGTTGAGGAATGAGGTAAGGAAATTACTGTTTCAGAATTCATGTTTCATTAGTTTGGAAAATTTAGAGTAATTTGTTTCTCTATCTATATTCGACGATTTGAATTTGAAAACGAATATTTTTCCCATTCTTCCCTGAAAATTTGAGCTCGAAACCTCTAAAACTGACCGATTTACACTACATTTACAGTGCATGCGCCTTTAACTTTACAGGATTACTGTACCTCTTCATTTCAACTTTCCGAAGCGATTTTCACCATTTAAACCTAATTTTCATGAAAAGTGGCAAGAGACTTTTCTGATTAGAATTAAATTGCCTTTCTAATGATATAAAAATCATCCCGAAATTCAAAAAAACAATTTTTTTCAAAATTTTCAAATTTTTCCTGTTTCAGGTCGCCACCGCGTTCGAGGCCGTCGAAAACCTGCACCTGGACCCTCGAGAGTACACATTGCTCAAACTGTTCGCAGTCTTGAAAGACACCCCGGCCGGATATCAGTTGGGATTCCAGATGGCCTCCATGCAGAACGTCACCCATCGCAACGATCCACTTCGCTTTTTCAAGTTGGTTTTTTTCTTTTTTTTTTAAAGTTTGATAAGAGCTTCAAGTAGGCTACGTGAGCTTATATTGAAAATCAATAGGAATTGTAGAGGGGGAAGAAATGTTGAAACTGTTAAAACTTGGAAAATACCATTGATATTTTTTTCTTTTTTTTTGAACAATATTTGCAAAAGTTGGATGATATGTATACCATTCGATGCAGAATTTTTTGCTGATCACGCCTATAGTCTTCTTTTGTTATAAGACCTCTATTTGAGCAAGATACGTGCCGCAGAAGTTGCGCATTTGGTGTGCCTGGTTTTAGAAGCCTGTAACTCAATCAATTTTTATTTTCTCAAAATTTTACAACTACCATTAGAATCAACATGAAATTTTGCGTCGATTGATATAAATATCTTTATGCTTTCAAGAATATTAAAATCAATGACAAGTCAATCAAAAATCAGTACCTAAAATATACAGTTTTTCATAGATTTTACCGATTTTTGAGCAAAATTTAAAGATTTATACATCAATCAACGCATAATTTTATACTGAGCACACCTACAATTTTCAATTTTCACCAACATCATTTTTAAGCGAGATATACTCTGCACAAGTTGCGTATCGCTGCTCTCAACTTTGCCAGCCCGTAACTCGCTTCATTTTTATTCTTTCCGAATTTCATGATTACCATTCGAATCAGCATGAAATTCTCCGTTGATTGATATACATAACTCTATACTTTCAAAAAATCAATAAAAAATCAATATTCAGATGCATGAACGTGATCCAAACGGCGCCCACATCGGCGATCACTGACGTCCTCTTCCGCCCGTCGATTGGAAACGCGTCAATGACACGACTGATCGAAGACATGTTCAAACCGCCCAAACTGCCCTCCTCACTTTTCCCCTTCCCTCTGGGCGGCAATTTGAATTTTCTGATGAAAAAGGAGGAGAACGAAGACAATGTGGACGTCATCTCGACGAATGACGATGAAGAGGAAGAAGATGATGAGGAGAGCAGCAATGATGATCGGTTGGTTTAGGGGAAATTTGAATTTTTTTTTTGAAAATTCGAAAATTTCTGGAAAAATCGAAAAAATTTGAAAAAATTATAAAATTTCAAATTTTCAATTTTTCCGAGAGCGCCCCCCTCGCGCTCCCCCCACCCCACCTTCTTATACGCACTCCCGCCGCGGCGACCAGCTTACACGCGTGGTGTAGTGGATAGCGCGCCTCGTTGACGCACCCACCCTCCTTGGTTCGACTCCCCTCCCATCTCAAAGCGTTTTTTCAGATCCGACGTGGACCCACTTTCGCTTCTCCTTCAACTCAACAACTCGGAATCCACTCGCCCGCGTCACTCGATTCGTTCTATCACCGAGCTTCTTGCGATCAAGGAGGATGAGGTCGCTGAAGTTTAGTTATTACTGAATTTAATGTATCTCCTAATTTCTCAACACCCCGATTCGATTTCTTCTCATTTTCTTTCCCACCCTTTTTTGCCAAAATTTTCCAATTTTTTTTCTTCATTTTTTCTCTTAAATTGTAGAATGCATTTTTATACTTTTTGAACAAAACTAATACCAGATGACTCGAAATGGTGAATTTTAAATATTTATGAACTTTTATTGAATTTTATCTATTTAAAATAAAGCATTGATTTTTACACCAAGCGATAGAGAATTCAACGCTGAACAAAAAAGTCTCTTGGAGCAATTTGCTAAAGTTTCATTAAAAGGGTGAAAATCGAGGTTAAAGTTTGAGCTACAGTAACCTCTTAACTTTAAAGGCGCATGCACCTAATTTTTCTCGAAAAGCGCCCAGTTTTCAAGGTTTCGAGCAAAATTTTGAGAGAATGATAATGAAAACTAGCTTTTTTCATCTTAGTCATCAGATTCTGGAGAAAAAAATTTTGAAAAAAAAAATTTTTTCCCAAAATTTCTCTATCAGTACGGATATCATCATAATAATCAGATGGAAATGAATGATAATGTGATCCAATTGATAAGAAAGATAAAAGGGAATAAATCAGGCCATGATGGCGGTTATCAAGTGGATTGCATTATTTCTTTTTTTTTTTTTTTTGATTTTTTTTTTGGAATTTTATTTTTTACTTTAAACTACTTTTTTTGAGAAGGTAGTATTAAAAATAAGGAGATAAAGATTTTGGGAAGTTTTAGAAACTGGAAAACATTTTTTTTTCAATTAAAAAAATTTTTTTTCTAAACTGCGGATGAAATGCAATTATTATATATAGAAAATAACACTACTGATACACTATCTTTGAAACAGGTTACTATGAAATAGGAATTAGAAAATGAGTCATACTTTGAAATGAATTTTAACAAAATTTATGTTTTTTCTCATGCACCCTCCTCGGTTAGAGAGCATTTTTTTTGTTGACTAAAGCTAGATTACTAAATTTCGGGATTTTCGTAAAATTAAAATGACTATTTGAAACTGTATTTTTTTCGAATTTTTTAAAATTTTTGAATTTTCTTATTGATTTCCATTTATTCTTGCTAATTTTAATCTTTTTTATCGTTTTCCAACTATTTTCATCGTCAAAACTCCAAAAACCAGCGATTTTCCGCATTTTCCAAGTGCATGCGCCTTTAAATTTGACAAAGTTACTGTAGAAAAGAGAAATTTTGTTTTTTCGATTTTTCACCGGTTTAACGACATTTTTGCAACTTTCTTCGAGAGACTTTTTTGATCATAATTTGATTTGCTATTCAATAATGAAAAAAAAAATTTGAAAGAAAATTTTTTTTCAAATTTTCAAATTTTCTTCTTAATTTTCATTTATTCTTGCTAATTTTAATCTTTTTTATTGTTTTCCAACAATTTTCGCTTTTAAAACATCAAAAACGAGCTATTTTTCGCATTTTCCAAGTGCATGCGCCTTTAAAATTTACAAGTTACTGTACAATTCAGTTTTTTCAATTTTTCACCTGTTTAACGACATTTTTGCGATATTTTTCAAGAGACTTTTTTGATTAGAATTTTATTTGCTATTTGATGAACAAAAAAACAGAATTTTGCAAAAAAAAAAATTAGAAAAAAAAAAATTTTTTTTCTAATTTTTTCAAATTTTCATAAGAAAACGACTCCAATCTTGTCAAATAACTTTTGATATATTCACAAACATTAAGAAACAGGAAAAAAAAAGTAAATTAGCCATACGAAATACGGTTTGTCACTCAATTAGACACAGAGAAACCAATCCCAAAAAATTCCCGTTTCTTTCTCTCCTCGCCCTCTTTTTTGTTGTGTTCGGTTGTAATCACACACCCGAATCACTTCTTTTTGTCACACGTCTTCTGATGAATACGAACTTCCTCATTCTTCTCTACAAGAAAAGTTTTCTACCACTTTTTCCAATTTTCTAATTTTCTTTTTCAATTTTTCTGCTATTTCTGTTTTTAGTTATTTGAAATTGACAATTTTCAATGATTAGTGTGAAACATCCACACAAAATAACAATAGTTTGGAGGCATGCGCCTTTAAATTGACAATATTACTGTAGATCTAAAAAAAATGCAGCTTTTGACGGGTTAAATCGCATTTTCGAGGGTAGGTCCAAGAGACTTTTTTGATCAGTGAAAAATTTGCTATCCAATGGTATAAAAATATTAGTGAAAATTGAAAATCGATTTTTTTGGATTTTGAAAAATTTCGAAAAAAAAAAATTTTCTTTTCTTTTTTTTTTTGAAATATTTTTCCTAATCCTATAAAAATTCAATTTTTCACATTTTTCCACCGATTTTTATCAATTTCAGCGAATTTTAGAAGCATGCGCCTTTAAATTTTTATAAAATTACTGTTTCTCAAACTTTTAAAATTTTCGAAATTTTATCTCGATTAATGCTGCGTTGGTTACACCTACGTAAAAAATAACTTTAAATTAAAATTTGCAAGAAATCAATAAAAATCAATAAAAAATTTTTATATTTAAAAAATTTGAAAAATTTGACAAAAATTTTAATTTTTGAAAATTAAATTTTTGTTTCAAAAAGTCGTTATCAAAAATTTAAAAATTTCGGTTTTAATACTTGTCCTTCACTTTCTAGTATTTCATGTTAACAGCTATAATTTTATTATTTTGACCCAGAAAACCAAAAAAAAATTTCAAAAATTTTCAGAATTTCTTGTCAAAATGAAAGAGTACAAAATAGTGGTACTCGGGAATGGAGGAGTCGGCAAAAGTGCACTGGTAAATGATTTTTATCTCTTTTTTTTGAAGTTTCTATTATCGGCGCAAAAATATGAGTGCACGGTGTCTGCGCAGTAATTGGCGCCAACTTGCACAAAATGGGAAAATCGATGCTTTTATCTTGGGTTTTCGCATTTTTTGACTCGAATATAAAATCTGTTGGCATTAATTGACTATTTTAACCAATTTCCGTCGTTTATTTTATAACACAAGCTGGAAAACTCGAAAAAAGGGTCGAAGTCCAATGGAGCGCATTTGCAGACCCCCTCCCGCTGCACTCATTTTTTTGCGCCGACAATATCAAAAATTGAATTAAAACCTAGAATCAAAATCATTTTAGACCCTTCAATTCGTGCAAGGAATCTTCGTGCACAACTACGACGCCACGATAGAAGACTCCTATAGGAAGCTGTCGAAAATCGAGGCGGAGAATGCGAGATTGGAGATATTGGACACGGCCGGAACGGTTAGTTTAAAAAAAGAAAACATAACAGAGAAAAGTGGAGAACACAGTATTATTCATTCGCCAAAACCGGACGAATACTACTGTAGCCGGAGAACACGCTGTTGTGCGTGAACGCACAGAACGCGTGTAGTGCTTTGTAGTCCTCTCGGACAATCGAATTATTTTTTTTTCTTTTTCATGTTTTTTCTTCATTTTTCATCAATTTTCATAGTTTTTTCGAGTTTTTTCTTCAAAAAACGACAAATACGGTTTAAAAATACTATAAAATCACAAAGATCACATGTTTTTCAGATTAGAAACGGACAAATTACTCTAAAAACGTATCGGGCGAGAAAATTGTCAAATCCGAGCTAAATGGTCGATGAAATGCTGAATTTTTACAAAAGATCCTTAGCTTATCAGTACAATTTTTAATTTTAATTGAAAAAACTCGAAAAAACTAGGAAATTTGAAGAAAAATGAAGAAAAAACATGAAAAAGAAAAAAAATAATTCGATTGTCCGAGAGGACTACAAAGCACTACGCGCGTTATGTGCGTTCACGCACAACAGCGTGTTCTCCGGCTACAGTAGTATTCGTCCGATTTTGGCGAATGAATAATAATAATGGTGGTGTGAAACTGAAAATAATATTTTTACTTGAAAAAAAAATACAGTTACAGCTTCAAAAGTGTATTATATTGAATGATTGGAGGCCTATATAATCTTAGGGCGATATACTTGACGCAAAGTTGCGTACTGTCAAAATAAGTGGAAAAGTGTGCACCACTACCGTATACTTTATAGATTTTTGCAAAGTGCGGCACCAGTTTGCTGCAATCTCGCCGCACAGTATTTTTTTGTTTTTTTTTTAATTTTCATTAAAATTCCCTATATTTTATCAATTTTCCCCTATTTTCATGTTTTTTCTGTCCAAAGGAAATGAAATTGTCAAAAAATCACTAGAAATCGAACTTTCCACTGAAAAAGTATCACAAGACTACTGTAGATTAATTTCAAGGTGGTTTCTAATGATTTTTTGATAATTTCCTTTCATTTGGACTGAAAACACCTGAAAACAAGGAAAAACTGATAAAATCGTTGGAAATTTGATAAAAATCAACAAAAAATTAAAAAAAAACTGTGCGGCGAGGTTGCAGAAAACTGGTGCCGCACTTTGCAAACAATTGGATCCGCCCACTAAATAAAATTTGACCAAATTCATTATAAAACAGAAGCTTCATGTAAAAATAATGAAACCGAAAAATATTTTTTAAAAATTAAAAAAAAATCAAAATTTTCCTGTCTCAAAATAATTCTACCTACTTTACGGTACTTCAAAACTCATTCAAATGGTAGATAAATTAAATTGAATACTCGGAAAATTACTGAAAATAATTTCAGAATATTTGACAAGTATGCGAACAAAGATTATCACTATTTAATTGTTGAAACAGAAATTTTTTAAAATTTAGAAAAACTACAATTTCAATAAGCCTTTTTCTGAGGTTTCCTTATCATTATCTTCCCGTTGAAATTGGGAAATATTTGGAAAAAAAAATATAAAAATGGAAAAAATATTTTTTTTTTCAATTTTTCAAAAAAAAATTTTTCTGCTTCAAAAATATTATTCATTTTAAAAATATAAAACATTTCTACTGAAAAGTCATAGTCACTTTCGATAATCCTCAAAAAGTTGCTCTTTTCTCCAGGAGCAATTCACCGGAATGCGTGAGACGTACTACCGCACCGCCCAAGGCTTCCTTCTCGTTTTTTCGCTCGCCGAGAAGTCGACGTTCGAGAATTTGAAGCAGACTTTTTTGGAAATCATCGCCATAAGGGGCGAGAGTGTTAGTTTTTATCATTCAATAAATTTTTTCATGAAAAATCAATAATTCGCAGGTGCCAATGATCCTCGTCGGCAACAAATCGGATCTCGCCGACACGCGTCAAGTCGAAACGCAAGAAGCTGAAAATTTCGCAAAAAAACTAAAAATTCCATACTTTGAATCCAGCGCCAGATTGAATCAGAATGTTTCCGAGGTATTCTGAACTTTTGAAACTCTGAAAAATTCAAATAATTACAGATCTTCGAAGAATGTGCGATATTGATCCAAAAGTGCACAAAAATGCAGAGCGAACGACGTCGTTGGTCTTCAGAATCCGAATTGACGCATAAAAATTGCAAAAATTGGCTGAGATCTTGCTGCTGTTGCTTGATTCCCTGTTTTTAAAAGAAAATTGAGACAAAAATCAAGAATAATGGTTTCTTTTTTTTTCAAAAAAAAAATTCAACAACCATTTACAAGTAAAAAGCTATACTACGGGGGGATTTTATAATAAAAATCATCAAATAATTAATATTATCCTCCCCAAAAAGTTGATTCATTGTTCTTCATCATGCTCTCTTTGGGCTCCATGGCTCCGTGGCTCAGACGGCGGTCGCCCACTCTTCGCTCACCGATCGGGCCACCACGACGCCGACGCCGAATCCGATGACGCCTTTGAAGACGCTCCTGCAAGAAAATATTGAATTTTGGGGGAAATTTATTGATTTTTGATAATTTTTCATGAAATTTATGAGATTTTTTGCTGAAAATCAATAGATTTGGCTATTTTTCATTGGATTTGATGGTTTTTTGAGTGAATTTGAAGTAAACTTGAGGTTTTCAGCAGATTTTAGCTATTTTTCTCATTTTTCTAAATTATTTTCCTAAAATTAAGAATTATGAGATTCTCACCAGAAGAACGGATCATTGTAGACGGTGTTGACGATCTCGAAGCGAGTCTTAAGTGGTGGCGGTGGTGGTGGGGCTCCTTGCATGCGAAACATGATTGCTCAGCCTGAATTTTCAACTTTTTCCACAAAAATTCACTTTCTAACAATAAATTATCAATTTTCCGAATTTTTTCCACGAAAAACCATCTAAAAATCACTAAAAACCATCAAAATCAAGCCGAAAAATAGGAAAAAACCGCGCAAAAATGATGTAAAAATTCTCAAATCGGCGCGCCAACCCGCTCACCATTGACGCGTTTCGCGTGCTGACGCGCTCTCGGTGCCTGGGGGGTCCAAAGTCCAGCCGTTCTCTTGCGTGTACCCTGTTATCTAGCCAATTTCTCCGCGTTTTCTGTTGACGACCGGCCGTATCACTTTTTTCCCGTCATTTTGAATCCAAAACGCTCGATTTTAAAGGGGGATTCGGGAGTTTTATATGGTTTTTTGTGAAAAAAATTTTTTTTGAAAAAAAAATTTAATAATTCCAGAATGCTGCGCTCTCCAAACTTGTGTCGTCTGGCATCCGGTGTGCGGGCGAAACACTCGCTTGCTGGCGACGACTATCAGTACCTCGAAAAGTCGGAAATTCCATCGTACCACTTTCAAAAGTCGCTGAGAAGACTGCCGATCCCGAAGCTTCAGGACACTGTGAATAGGTAAAATTTTCGAAAAATTCATAGAAAATCGATAAATAAATCGATAAACTTGCAGATACCTAGCGAGCTCCAAAGCGGTGCTCTCCCCGGAAGACTACTCGAAAACCGAGGCCTCGATTCGGAGTTTCGAGAAAAAGGAGGCTCCGGCTCTTCAGGAGGCTCTTTTGAGCCACGACAAAGCTCACCGGGATACCAGTTACATCTCCGAGCCATGGTTTGATATGTATTTGAGGTAAGAAAAAGTGTTTTTTTCAATGAAAATGAGCATTTTAGAGCTCGAGTCCCCGTGGCGGTCAACTATAATCCTTTTATGATGTATGCTCCTGATCCAGAAGCGAAATATAATGATCAGGTGGGCGGAGTTTTTAGTTTTGATAGAAAAAAGCATCAAAAACAGTCATTTTCCATTTATTTTTGACGTAAAAAAGGTAAAAAAGCTAAAATTAATAGAAAATTGTAGTTTTTGTAGTATTTGTAGTCTAAAACTGCAAATTTTCACGTGTTTTTTTATTTTTTATTGTTGATTGATTTTTAAATTTTTTTTCGACTTATCCATTCTAAAAAACGTGTAGTATTTGTAGTCTGTTTGTAGTGAAACTGTGTTTTTTTTTCTTTTTTTCCCTATTTTTAAATTTTTCAAATTTTTTTTTCTCTATTTTTCATCTTTTTTGTAGTTTTTGTATTAGGTTGTCCCGAAATGAATAGTGATTTTTACACATTACTTTCAGTGAGTATAGATTGAATGAGAATAGTTATCAATAACTGGTATATTAACTTTATTGTTCAGTGACACAGTGCCAACGAATTGGCACTTGTCGAATTTGGTTTGAGTAGAACCCCAGAGAATGGCACTACAAAAACCGATCGACATGCGATTTGGGTAGACTTCAGTCAATGGTCTCCAGTTTTTCTAGGAAATTTAGGAGAGCGCTGGGATTATTTTATTTAGGTAAAATTCAGTATGCACTACATGCTAAAAATAATATCACTTTGATACCGAACTTCTCAAATTTTTTATATGCCACCAAACTGACATGCGAAAATGTGTGGTGACAGAGCTTCGAAACTTGTGGATTTCCGAGCGGTAGATCGGTTACTGTACGTTTTCTTTTTGTATTTGATGAGAGAAGTAGTTAACGGTGAAGTGAAAGCCATCCGGAAGTGATTCCCAGTAAACAGCTCTCCACAAAATCCACCTAACAGAGATAATCGAATTTTTTTGAAAAAATCAGCTTTGAAGTTCGATTTCGGGAACTTTGTTAGGTAATTCACCCATGTTTTTTGCTGTGGTTGATTGTGAACATCTTGTCTTTATTACCCATCAAGAATTTTAAAAATCCGATCGGTAGTTCTCAAGTTACAAGCCAAAGAAAGCGCTATGGTACAACTATGGTGATTTTTTCAACGGTCAGATTACATGAACTTTTTTGGTCGAACAATTTCTCCTGTGTAATAACTCGGAGATCATTATGGATTGTTATTTTAGGAAGCCCGAAAGTCGAATAATGTTTAGGTACACTAGATCTGTCCTCCTCTTCCACCCCCTCCCTAAAACCCTAACCAGTAGACGTCGTTGGTTAGATTTGTTCATGAACTCGTAGACTCCGTCTTGGAAGAGAATGCAACAAATTCTTTTTATATAGTAACGTATACTGTGAATACCTATTTCAAAACACTTATTACTTTAATCATCGGCAGCTAACCAACTAGAAACAATTTTATAAAGAAAACAGCCTTTGAGGCTATGTTCATCTTTAAACAGAATTTCAGTCGTTTGAAGAAATATTTTGAATCCAAAAACAGGTAGTTGTTGTGAAAGACTGAAGGCATATTACAAAAAAATAATTATGAAAAAAACCCCCGGAAAAAACGAACTGGGTGAACTTGAAAAAAATCACTATTCAATTCGGGACAGCCTAATAGTTTATCCTGTAGCCTATGAACCATTTTTCCACTTTTTTCCAAATCATTAAAGTACTTTTCTTTTCTTATCACTGATTTTGGTCAGTGATAAAAGAATTAGAGAGGGTGTAGAGAAAAAGAGGGTACAGTGTAGTTTAGTGGTGAACGGGTTGGGTGTAGCCTGTTGTGGCTAGGGTGTAGGGTGAATGAGGAGGAATAAAAGGTTTTTAAATTTTTTAAAAATTTATATCATAATTTATCAGTTCAGAAAATATCGGAAAAATATAAATTTTCATTAAATTTGTTTCAAAATCATAAGAAAACTAAACATAGATTTGTTTTTAAAAAAATCAAAAATAATTTTTTTTTGTTTCAAAAAATCACAAAACAATATTTTTATTATTAAACAAATCAATCATTATTTTGTTCTCATCAATTTATCGCTATTCTGGTAGAAAAGCTTTCCTAAAAATTTCGAAAAAAAAGTTTACAGTTTCAAAAATTATTTTTAAATTTTTGATTTTTTTTCAATAAATTTCCATGCGAAGTTTTCAGATATAAATATAATAATAATTTGCAGCTCACTCGAGCTACGAACCTCGCAATTTCCTATGGAAGAATCAAGAAATCGCTGGATGAGAATCTTCTCGGACCAGAAGTTTTTCATATGAATCCGAAGAAGAGTGACACGAAACTGTTCAGAACTGTTTGCAAGTTTGTCTTTTTTATTCAAAAAAATGCTTATTTTTAAAAATTTTATAAAAAAATATACAAAAATTGGCAAAATTTCAATTTTTATCACTAAAAAACCAGAAAAAATAACTTTAAAAATTGAAAAAATTCCCGTTTCAAAAAGAAAGTTCAACCATTATAAAGTGCTAATTTAGCTTTTTTCTTTACAAACCTACAGTAACCCCTGATCGTTGTAGGACCCTCCCGCCGAGTCTCTCGTGGTTCGGAGCCGTCGCCTTCAAGGCTTTCCCACTGGACATGTCACAGTACAAGTCGCTCTTCTGTGGCTCCAGAATTCCACGTAAAGAGAAGGATCAGTTGTATTTGGTGTGTTTTTAGTAGAAAAATGATAAAAAATGAAGAAAATTCATGATTTTTACCTTTTTTCCCATCAAAAACGAAATTTTTACCATCATTTTCACCTAGAAAACGTCAAACTTACAAAATTACTGTACTTTTCGCGTCGAGACCCTTTCCATTTCCAGGAGCCCACTGCGAAACACTTTATCGCCTTCTTCAAGGGAATTCCCTACTCGGTCCGACTTTTTGATGATTCTGGACGTCTTCTGGAGCCAGAAGACGTGAAGGCGTCGTTGGCCTGGATTCTGAAGAATGGGAAGGAGGCGAAACCTGAGGAAAGTGTTGGTGAGCAATTTTTTTTTTAATTTTTTTTTTAATTTTTGAATTTTTTAAACTTTTTTTTCGATTTTTCTAATAAAAAATTACCTACGTATTTAATAATTTCCTTCAAAAAATTTCGAATTTTAAATTTTTTTGAAACAGAATTTTTTTTTCCAGGCTCCTTGACCTCTTTGGACCGAGATTCGTGGGCGGATGCTCGTGTGGAGCTGGAAAACGCTGGAAATGGAGAGAATTTGAAGAAAATTGATGGAGGACTTTTTGCGATTTGTTTGGATGATTTGAAGACCCAGGAGCATAAGAGGTAAATTTTGAATAATTAAAAAAAAATTTTTTTTTTGAAAAGTTTTATGTCTGAATAGTAAAATTTAAAAAAAAATGAATTTATAAGAATTTTTTCCAATTTTTTTAATAAAAAAAAAATCAAATTTTTGAGAATTTTTTCATTTTACTGACAAATTTTTAATTTTTTTTTTAATTTTTCAATTAAAATTTTTTTTCAAAAAATTCCAAAAATTATCAAATTTTTCCAAAAGTAGCTATGCTAAGAAAATTGAAAAAATTTTTTCCAAAAATTAAAATTTGCTTTTTGAAACAGGATTTTTTCAAATTTTTTTTCCTTTTTTTCCCATTATTTTTTATTTATTTTTTTCAAATTTTAGACTGGTTCAATCTCTGTTGATTGGAGACGAGGCTCGCAATCGTTGGTTCGACAAGTGCTTCCAGACGATTATTGATGGTTTGTGAATATTGATTTTTAAAAAATTTTGGAATTTTTAAAAAATTTTATAAAAAATACGGTTTCATGATATCATTAAAAATCTCTGTTTTATCTAATATCGATTTTACCGTTGTTGGATACAGGAAAATTAGTACCTGAATGTTAGCATGAGCACCTTTTTTCAAAAAATTTTACAATTAAAAAAATTTTTGAAACAGAAAAATTTCATTTTGATCTTGATTTTTTGAATATTGATTTTTGAAATTTCCTAAATTTTTCAAAAATTGTGAATTTTTCAGCAATTCTACAAAAAATACGGTTTCATGATATCATTAAATAATTGGTTTTTTAATCCAATTCCAATTGTAATTTTTTTGCCACAAGAAAGAATTAACATCCGAAAGTTAGCATGAGCAAGCTTTTCAAAAATTTCATAATTAAAAAAATTTGGAAACAGAAAAATTTCATTTTGATTTTGATCTTTTGAAATTTCCTAAATTTTTCAAAAAATCGTGAATTTTTCGAAAATTTTCTAGAAAATACCGTTTCATGATATCATTAAATATTTGCATTTTTTTCGAATTTCAATCTTACCTTTGTTGGATACAGGAAAATTAACATCCGAGAGTTAGCACGAGCAAGTTTTTCGAAAAATTTTATAATAAAAAAAATTTTTGAAACAGAAAATTTTCAACTTTTCTTTTTCCAATTTTCACATTTAAATTGACAAAAACCCTTCCAAATTTCAGCCAACGGCCAAGCGACCATCAATTTCGAGCACTCGTGGGGCGACGGAGTGGCGGTGCTCCGACTGATGGAAGAGTCCTTCAAGGACACGAATCGCCACCACTTTGTGTCTCCAGATGACGTCCCGAAGGCCCACGACCCTTCCAACGTCCAACCGCTCGAATTCAAGCTCACCGATGCACTGAAATCGCGGATTCAGAAGGCACAGACGAGCCACGTGGCGGCCAACAGCGATTTGGACTTTGCGACGATGGAATTTGAAGGATTGAATAGGGATGTGATCAAGAAGACGAAACTGTCGCCGGATTCTGTTATGCAACTGGCGATTCAGATGGCGTTTTATTCGCTTTATAAGGAATTCGTTCCGACTTATGAGTCGTGCTCGACAGCGGCTTTCTTGAAGGGAAGGACTGAGTGTATGAGGTGAATTCACTGTTTCAAAATGTATTTATTATTTTTCTGTAAAAAGTTCGTTTACTGATCTTTTATCGACTGAGGGTCATAAAATGAGAAGAGTTTCGAATTAATTCACAAAAGAATTATTAAATAAAAACGAATTTAAAGATAATTATAATAGTTTTGAAACATCAATTTTTTAATTTTTCTGGAAAAATTTTCAATTCTAATTATACAAATCGCAATTTTTTTGATAATTTTAGGCAAAACTTTTAAAATAATGAAAAGATCCAAAAAATTTGCATTCTGAATTATAATAAAGGAAGGCATTTTTAGTATTTAACACACATAAGCTAATAATAAACTCATCATTAAGACAGTCTTCTTAATTTTCTTCTGAAACTGTAAAAAACATTATTGAAATCTTCAAATTTCTATAGTTAAAAAGTGCGGCACGGTTTTCACCTAGTGGGCGGGGCTTATTTTTCTCAGCACTAAAATTGCGACTTTTTCTATAATTTTTATCAGTTTGAAAAGTTCGAAACATCTACAAGAGAAAACCAAAACTCAACTTCAAGAAATTTGTTTTAATTTTTTTTGAAACTGAAAAAATTCGCAGATCAAAAAATATTTTCAACACTGAAATTGCGACTTTTTCCAATAATTTTTATCACTTTCGATGTTTTGAAAACCCAATAATTACGAAGAGAAAACAAAACTTAATTTCAAGAAATTTGTTTTTTTTTTTTCTGAAACTGAAAAAAAACTTCCAGATCAGCAACATCCGCCACTCGCACGGCAACCCTGGCGATTCTGGAGGAGGGACGGAAGGACGTCCGCCAGCTGCTCACGGACTGCTCCACGCAACACTTCCAGCTGGTGAAGGAGGCCTCTATGGGACAGGGATTCGACAGACACCTCCTCGGGCTCAAGATCACTGCTCAGAGGCTCAATCAGAGTGTCCCCGAGTTCTTCCAGGTATTTTTTTCGGTTTCAGGAATGGGATGAATTGTGTTGAAAAAATTATATTTTAATTGGTTCTCGCTCACTGTTTTTATTAAAAATTTATTTAATTTAAATTGGGTGAAAAAAAAGTTTTTTTCAAAAAATATAAATTTCGTACTTACAGTTTCAAAAGTGGGATTTAGAGTGGAAGATAATTTTTGAATAATTGGTCAAAGACTGAATTGTTCATTTATTTAAAAAAAAATTAAAAATTTTACTAATTATTAAATTTAAATTTTTACTTAAATTCGTTAAAATTGAAAAAAAATTCTAAAAATTAAGAAAAAAATAAAATTAAAAAAAATTTTTTTTTTTTTTGAGAATTTTATAAATGTTTACTAAAATTTTCCCTATTTTCTACAAATTTTCATTAATTTTCTATCGATTTTTTCCTAATTTTTGCAATTTTTTCCCTAATTTTTAAACGTTTTTTCAAATTTTTCCATTTTTTTTCCAAATTTTAAAAAATATTTTTTCCAAATTTTAAAAAATATTTTTGCTAATTTTTAAACATTTCTTCAAATTTTTTTCCCAAAAAAAATCACAAAAATTTCTACTTTTTCCTAATTTTTCCACATTTTTTTCACATTTTTAAAAATATTTTTTTTTCCCAAAAAAAAGTTTTTTAATCTAAAAAATTTACACTTTTTTCCATTTTCCAGGACCCCGGCTACACTCGAATGGGCCATTTTGTGCTCTCGACGAGCACATTGAGCACCGAAACCATCGTTTTTGGAGGATTCGGACCAGTTGTGACTGACGGATTCGGTATTGGGTACAATGTGGTCGCTTCCAAGCTTGGAGCAGTGATTTCGAGCAACAAGGTGAGCATTTTTATTGATTTTTAAAATTTTTTAAAAATAAAAAAAATTATGGTAGTGAAAAAATCAGTACAGAAAAAAAAATTAAAAATTTTTTATGGTAGTGAAAAAACCAGTACTGGAAAAATCAGTACAAAAATTTTTTTCAAAAAAAAAAAAATTTTTTTTTCAATTTTTTTTCAAAATTCAAAAAATCAGGTTATCTTATCTAACATAACAATATTATCAAAAAAATCGAAAAAAAATCAATATCTTATCTATTTTTCAGTCGAAACGCGACGCAGCCGCCTTCTCAGCAGCCCTCCACAAGAGTTTGGACATTCTCCGAGGACATCTCCTCGAAAATCAATAATTTTCTTTTGTAAATTACTGTACTTTTTCTACATATTTATTTATTTTCTAGGGTAATTTCCACAGTTTTGCCTCTTTTCCAACAGGTTTCCTTTTTTTTTAAATCAAATGTAAAGTTTGTGATAAAGAATGACTAGAATACACTTTCTTATCAGTTTTTGAATGGTTTAATACCATTTTTATATACTTTTTCCAATTTTTCCATTTTTTTTAGGTTAAAAATTAGCAATTTTTCCAAATTTCCAGCACAAAAATGGCGGAGCTCCGAGCGGATATGGTGGAAGCGGCTCGAAAGTTCATGCTCACCCCAAAAGTGAAAGAAACGCCTTTCGAAGAGCAACGGCAGTTTTTGCTCGGAAAAGGAGTGACTGATGAGGAGATTCAGGAAGCCAGGGCCTCCATTCCACCGGAGCAACTGAGGAGCCAGATTGGGGCTCAGGGTGGAGGTCTGGGAGCTCCTGGTGGTGTTCAGATGGTTCCGCAACAGAATGGGTGGGTGGAATGTGGGGAAAAATCAATAGTTTTTGGTTTTGATTTTTAAAAAAATATTTTTTCGTATTTTTTCAAGTAAAAATGAGTTTTTTCGGTCGAAAATTCTGAAAAATTTATGAAATTTTATCTACAGTAATCTTGGAATTTTAAAGGATCATGACTTTTTTCAATTTTCTGATTTTTTGGGTTTTTTTGTCAACTTTTCACTGTTTTTGATGATTTTCAAAGAAAAAACCCAAGTTTTGAAGATTTTAAATTTTTTGAAAATTGGAATGAATTCTGAATATTCAAAAATTCTAATTTTCATTTTTTTTCAGTTTTTCTTAAAACACTGTCATTAGTTCATGTCAAATGTACCATTATTTGAAACTGTAAAGTTTTAGTTAAAATATTTTTTTTGAAGATTTTTACCGTTTTTTACTGTATGAAATGCCACAGAGTGCTTGAAAAGTCTAAATTTATAAAAAGTTAAATTAATTTAATTTTTAAAAAATATAAATTAACTTTTTAAAATTCAATTTCTTCTTTAATTTTCAAAATTCCATTATTCAATTCAATTTCTACTATCAAGATTTTTCTAACAAACTTTTAAAGTTTTAGAAAAAAAAAATTAAATTCCAACCTTAAATTTCTAAAATTCAATTTTTCAACAATAAAAACCCCATTCTATATTCAGAATAGTATCATTTGCTCAATCCGCCGTCGTCCTCGGCTCCATCTCCTATGCGGGTTACCGATTCGTCCGTTCCTACGTCCTCCCCAAATTTTTCGATATTCCCGACCCGGCCACCGAGGAAATTCGTCAGTTGCAGGTTGAATTATATTTTTAAAAATTATTAAAAATTGAAAAAAAATTTTGAAAAAATTCATGTTTCAAAAAATAATTTTTCTCGAATTTTACCAAAATTAATCCTCCCCCTAACATGAAAACTGAAAGTTTTTATCTTCAGAATTTCAGAAAAAAAAAATAATAATTTGCAGTCACAAGTGAACGACCTGCAGAACTCGATCAAATTCATAATGGACAGTGTCTCGCAGACGACACAACAACTCGCCACCCAACAGGCCGAGATCTCCAGGGCTCTCTACTCGGTCGCCAACAGGGATGCTGATTTGAATCGGGTTGAGGTGAGCAAGCTTTTACTAAAGGAAGCTAGTGATAGTGATTTTCAGTGAAATTGTGAAGAAATTATGATAAATATGAAGCAGGAATAGTTTTTTCTGTACTTTTTCTCGAAATTAGGTGAAAATATTATTTTTTTTCGTAATTTTTTACGAAAATTATGATTCTAAATAAGAGCATAGAGTTTTATGCCAAAAACTGAAGCCGCAAAAGTTGCAAAAGTAGGCGGAGCTTCACTGTATCACACACAGAGCTATTAGCAAATAAAACTACAAACTACAAACACTAGAACCACTACAAACTACAAACACTACAATTACTACAAAAACTATAAACTATAATGACTAGAAACTAGAAACTACAATGACCATAAGCTACAATAACTACAAACTACAGTTATTCTCAAAAAACCACAGAAAAAGGTCACGTTTGATTAAAATTTTGACTTTTATTTGAAATGAACTATAATCACAACAAAAACTACAAACTACAGTAACCACAAACTACAGTAATCCTCAAATAGCCACAGAAAAAGGTCACGTTTTATTTAAAAAATTTCGATTTTTTCGAATAAACTACAAAACTACAGACTACAGTAACTACAAACTACAAATCCCACAAACTACAGTAATCCTCAAAAAGGTCACGTTTTATTCGAAATTTCGATTTATTTTGAAATAAACAATAATCACTTCAATAGCTACAAACTACAACAAGTACAGTAATCCTCAAAAGTCACAGACTAAAGGTCACGTTTTATTCGAAATTTTTATTTCTTTTCGAAACTAACAACTTCAAAAACTACAATGACTACAAACTACTGTAATCTCTGCTCGCCACAGCTCGCAGAATATGCTCCAAATTCAAATCCCAACTTTCAGAGCGGAATCTCAACGATCAAAAGCCTTCTTCTGAGCCAACACAACTTTGCACCAATCATTGCACCATCGGTCACCACCTCCATTCCTTCCTGGCAACAGGTTTTTATTGATTTTTCTGAAATTTTTCCAAAAAAAAAAGTGTTTCAGAGCGCAATTCCAACGTCGGCGAGCTCGATGACGACGACGACGACTTCAGAAGCGGCTTCTGGATACGCGACGCCGCCGGCGAACTTCCGAGAAGCATCTCTGGCTGATGAGCTCGCCGGATTGGAGAATGACGTCGTTTAATTATTGATTTTTCATGGTTTTATCGCATTTTTCGTGTTTTTTTGCTCAAATTGTAAATATTTTCTTTCTTTCTTCCATTTTTTTTTAAATTTCACTCACATTCCAAAGATATCCTAATAATTCCATGTGCCTTTTCTCTCTTTTTTTTGTGATTTTTTCCGATTTTCTGTGATTTTTTTAATAAAAATTTATAATAATTCTTCAAAATTACAAGAAACTGGGTTAAAATGCCAATTTTTTCTGATTTCTCGTAAAAAGCGTTATAGTAAAGGGAGCTTTGAAAAATGGATATAAATTATAGTTTTGAAACTGAAAAAAAAGGAAAAAAAATTGAAAAAATCAATATTAAAGGCATAATGATGAGAAGATCCGCCACTGGAATTTTCAATTTTCAACGATTTTTAAGCGGCAAAAAATCGATAAATTCGGAGGTAAATCGAGCGGATACTGGTGAGCATTTTAGAAAAATTTATGTTTCAAAAAAAAATGAAATTAAATTTTTGGAATATTGATTTTGATAAATAGATCGCTGAAAAAATGAAAAAATAGGAAAAAAAAAAGGAAAAACTGGAAAAAATCAGAAAAATAAGAAAAAACAAAGCGAAAAAATGCAAAAAAATTAAAAAATTGAAAAAATGGGAAAAAATTGAAAAGTCGAAAAAAATTGAAAAAATGGGAAAAAGTCTAATATCGAATTCAAAAAATTATAGAAAATTTCATGATTCTGAAATTGTGACTAGTTCTGTACTGAAAGAAGCTTTTTTTCTACTAGAATTCCATTTTTTGAAACAGAAAAAAAATTATGTGATTTTTCAAGTACTATTCCAATGCACATTTTCAATCATTTTTACCGGTAGAGCACATTTTCAACGATAAAATTGAATGTAAACTCTAAAATGGAACAAGTCGCTAACTAACTAAAGATGTTCCTGAAAACCAAGCCCATTTTTTTTTTAAACTGTAAAAACAAAAAAAGCACATTCTTTATTCATCTGAATCCCTTCTCCTTCATCCGAATCAAATTGGACTTTGAAGTGCCCGTTAGCACCGAACAGAACTTGTAAACGTCAGAAATTATCATATTCTTCGCTGTGGGACCCAGAAGAGCCTTGAGATTGTAGCAGAACGTCTGGACGGCACACAGCACTTGTTTTCCGTAGAACAGTGGTAGAGAGGGCTTCGTGAGGGTGTCCAACGTCTTCAGGACGGCTTCTGGAGAGTCTTCGGCGTCTGGAGGGAGGATGAAGTCGTCGATGGAGAGGCACGAGATGGCCACGCCCAGGGCGATCCAGTGCTCTTCTTCCTGGAAATATTGATTTTAAGGGGGATTTTAGAGTAGCGGGTCCTGTACTGAATTTTCGATTTTTTTGATAAAATTTATGAAAATTTTGAAACGGGGATTAAATTTTTTGCATTCGATTGATGAAATATGCGGTTTTCCTTGATTTTTTCGCAAATTTTTGGGATTTTCGACAAAAATTGAAGAAAATCGCGAAAAATGCACAGTTTTATATTAAAATTCGTTAAAAATCTAGGTTTTTAAGGAAAAATTGCAAAAAAATTCCCAATTTCGCCCGAAAATTCGCTAAAAATAGCAAAAAAAAACTGGGGGACTAACTTTTGCATTCTCTTCCACTAGGCCAGATCAAACTTTGAATTCAAAAATAGTAATTGTAATTTTTTAATTTTTTCGAATTTTTTCTTGAAATTTCTGATAATTTTTAATTCAAAATTAATTGAAAAATAGCAAAAATTGCAAGAAAAATTTTGAAAAATTGCAAGGAGAATTTTAACTAATTGAAAAAAATTAATTAAAATTTCAAGAAAAATATTTGAAAAATTCGAAAAAATTAGTAAAAAATTCAAAAATAATCGGTAATTTTAAGAAAAATTTCGTAAAATTTTGAAAAAAAATTAAAGAAAAATTTAAAAAATTAGCAAAAATTTCAAGAAAAAATTTTAAAAAAATTGAAAAAAAATAGAAAAATTTTCCGTTTCAAAAAAACTAGTAAAAATATCAATTTTTGCTTCTTGAATCTAAATAGCGTTCAAAATTCAAATCGCCCACCGCCCTCTTCTTGTCCTCCTCCCTTTGTCTCTTTTTCTCTGCCTCCTCCTCGTACGCACGCTCTCTCTTCCGCTGCATTTCGTCCGGATCGGCCATTTGACGGAGCAACTTCTCCATTGAGTTGTTGGCGGCTTTATACGGTCCACGAACCTTTTTTGGTGGTGGGAATGGGTACATTGTTTGACTGGAAATACGCATATTGATTGGGGAATTTGAATTTTAACAGGAAAAGTCAGAAAAATAAGATTAAAATGAAAAAATTCGATTTTTCATTGATCTTGACTGTAAAATTTGATAAAAAACAGTTAAATTCCGAAGTTTTATATAAAAAATAATAATAAACTGTACAAAACAGTGAAAAAATAGCGAAAATTGAAAGAAAATGAAAAAAACCAATAGAAAAGGAAGAAACCGCGAGAAATTATCAATGGAGCGCACTTTCTCACTCTCTCCTATTCACAGTGAATTTGAATATGATAAGGAGCAAAAAGAGCGAAATATTGTATTGGGATGGAAAATGCTATAATTTTACTGTAAATTTGAAAATTTCGAAAAAAAAATTTGAAAAATTGTTTTTTTTTTCAAATTTTTTTACAGTTTCAAAACTTTCAAAAAATAGAAAAAAAAATTATGAAGCCAGTTGATGTATTTAACTGTCTTTTTAATTTGAAAAAATTAAAAAAAAAAATCAAAATTTAATAAAAATTACAGTTTCAAAAAATATTTTTTAATTTTTTCGAATTTACAAATTCTATCTATGACTTTATCGCAAAAATCGGAAATTTTGAAAAATTATTTATTGAACTTTTTGAAAAAAACAGAAAAACAGACGACAAAATTCAGAGAGATCAAATTTAAAGAAATAGAAAAAACCGCATAAAAATTGGGAGATCAAATAAATTCAAAAAAGTTAAAAATTCAAGCCATCCGCTGACTCTTCCTGCCCTTTCTCCTGCGATCTCTCACCGATTTCTCGGCGACGTTGCAGAAGATGTGCGTGAATTCGGCGGGACTTCTGAAGATGGTCCACTTCGCGTGGCTCTCCATAAGCACGCCCACGTAGTCGCAGAAGTCGAACACGTTCTCCAGAAGCTCCTCGCCGCGGTAGGCGACGTCTTCTGGATCGTCTTCTTCTGGGAATTCTGGAGATTCAGAAGGCGTCGGGAAGAAGAGCTCGGGTTTCAGAGAGCAAATCGCGCGTCCGATGGAAATGTAACGGTCGTCCAGCTTTTGAAGCTTCTGCAATTTTTTCTAAAATTTTTAACGCTTTTTTTCAGTTTTTGTTATATGTTTCTGAAAATGTTTGAAAGAAAATCAATATGGAACTAACAGACTGCTCCCTTTGCTCCTCCCTTTTCACCTTGATTTCGTGCATCAGTTGCTCCTTTTCCAATCGATAATCGATCCGCTCGAACGCTTTTCGGTACACTTGGGACAGGCTTGCTGGAATTTTGTAAATTAAAAAAAAATTTTGAATAAAAAAACTTGTTTTTTTAAATATTTTCTGAAAATCGGCAAATTTTCAGAAAATTTATACAAATTTTCATTGAATTTTTTTCTTTTTTTAGAGCATTTTTTCAATTTTTTTTCTGAAAATTGGCCAATTTTTTGAAAATATCAGAATTTTTTAGAATTAAAAAAAAATTTTTTATTAATTTTTTTTTATATTGTACAAAAAATTCTAATTTTTAAGATTCTTTTTTTTTTCAGAAATTCAGTTCCAATTTTTCTGAAAATCGACAATTTTTCTGAAAATTTTCATCATTTTTTGACATTTTTTTCCTACAATTTTTCTGAATATTGGCCAATTTTCAAAAAAAATCAATTTTTTCTCTACTTTTCTTTCAAAAAAAAATGCAAAAAAATTATTTTTTTAATTTTTCAAGCAACATTTTTTCTGTTTCCAGTAATTTATTTAAATTTCTCAAACAAAAAAATTATTTTCCAATTTTTTTTTGAAGTTTTTTTTCTTGAAATTTAGCTCAATTTTTTCTAAAAATTTTCCAATTTTCAAAAAAATTATTCAATTTTTCTGAATTTTCCAACAATTCAAATTCCCCCATTTTTCCAAAATTTCCCCTAAAAATCCACTCACAAGCAAAAGTACTTCCATCCGAAAAAATGGTCCCCTTCGCAGTGTACCCCAAAAAATTGGTCAACTCGGTGCAAAATTTCCCCAAATTCGAAACATATTTTTCTGGAGAAATTGTCAATTTTTCGCCGATTTTCGCGATATTTTCATCGGATAAAATGCCCAAATCCTCTGGAGAAAGGGAGCAGAGCAGGAAGCCGAGCTCGATGTAGCGCGGCTCGTTCTGGAATTTTTAAAATATGGAAAATGCAAGGAAGATTGAAAAAATTAGGTTAAAATGGTGAAAAAATTGGAAAAATTAGAAAAAAATTGAAAAAAAAAAAAATTCCACCATTTTCTCAAAGGCAGTCTGTTTCTGCTGCTTCTTGAGTGCCTCCTCAGCGATGGCTCTTCGACGTCTCGCTGCCAGCTCATCCACTGTCAGATTCAGAATTCCATGCTTCTCCTTCAAATTTTTCTGAATATTCGAAGTAATTGGATGCCCCCAATAGAATCGCTGATACAACTCCTCTTCCGACAGCTTTCTCGGCTGAAAATTATCGATTTTTCTTCAAAACCTCATCGATTTTTAGGAAAATACTCGAATATACAAATAATCGTGCTCGATTCGCGGCGGCGGCGTCCTCTTCCGCCTCGGCATCAGAATCACGTGCTTTTCAGCCGGTTTTTGGGGAGATTTTGGCTGAAAAATCCTCTTTTTCTCCGATTTCTTATTGAAATATTGTTAGTATACTTGATTGACATTCTTCTCCTTGGAATACCAGGGAACAACGCGATACGTGGAGCTCATTTTCGCCGGCTCCGCCTGACTTTTGGTGTATCGCCATCTCACGGTGCCCGGAAGCCATGGTGGACGGTGATCGTTGTCCATTTTTTACTGGGAAGATTGAAAAAATGGGAGAAAATGAGCAAAAATGAGCAAAAATTTGAAGAAAATCAAACAAAGTTCAATAGAGCGCACTTGCAGTGGGCGGAGTTTCGGGGTGTTTTGAATTTTTTGGAGTTTTTTGGGGATTTTTTCTTTGTTTTTGTTGATTTTTTGTGAAATTTACACGATTTTCATGCGATTTTTCACTTTTAATAATAAAAAATCACTCAGAATTACATAAAAATCTTAAAAAACACAGAATTTCAGCGAAAAAACCCTATAATCCTGATATTTCTCATACTAATTTTTAGGAGTTCTCGATGGATACCACATGAATCCGCTCGGCGACTCGGATATGACCGAACGGAGCAGAATTTCGATGCTCTCCACGGAAATGTTGGAGGCGAAACAGATCGGAGTTCGTGGGCTCTCGTGCTATGGTTTCAGACTGCTCGATGGAGCATTTTTGTGAGTCAGGGGGCTCCAAGCTCCAAATGCTCATTTTATTGGAAATATCATATTATTAAGCTCAGGCAGAGAGATAGTGCGCACGGAGATTGCAAGGGGCGTGGCTAGATGAGTTCACTGTGAAAAATTTGAAATTTTACTGAAAAAACAGCAAAAATTCACATTTTCGCGGTGAAACCAACAAGCCACGCCCCTTTGCAATTTCTGCGCGCACTAGCAGTCTGCCGAGAATGGATAATATGAAATTTTTCATAAAATGAGCATTCGGAAAGTGAGGAAATTGCAAAGGGCGTGGCGAAGCGGAAAAATTGAATTTTCACTGATTTTTCATCAATTTTAGAAGAAAAATCAATAAAATTACAACTTTTCGCTAAAAAAACACTAAGCCACGCATTCGGAAAGTGATAAAATTGCAAAGGGCGTGGCTCATTGACTCCAAAGTAAAAAAATTGAAATTTTATTGAATTTTCATCAATTTCAGAAGCAAAAATCAATAAAATTTCAAAATTTTCTCAGAAACCCTTTCCAGATACGGCCCCATCGCCCTCTTCCCCAAAACAGCGCTCTCCTGGAGATGTCCGACTCCTGATGACATCACCCCTCGCTCACTTTCTCTTTTCGCCGCCCTGGAGCCCAAAATTGATATTTTGGTGCTCGGCGTGGGCGACAAGAAGAATATTGATAAGTGAGTAACCCTATGAGAACTTTTATCACAAAAAAGTGTTAAGAGTTCGCGCGAGAGTGGCTCCGTTCCTTCGCGAGCACAAAATCGGACTCGAAATTATGGACACTGTGAGTTCTAGATCTAGAAGTGTCGGTTATCAGTAGAGCGCACTTGCAGGAAGATGCAATTGCCACGTTCAACTTTCTGAACGCGGAGGGAAGATATGTGGGAGCGGCTCTTTATCCGCCGGATGATATGGTCGTTACTGATAAGGAATATGGAAGAGCACTGGCTCTACTCAAGGGATGGGACACGGTGAGAAGCGATTTATTGATTTTTAGATGATTTTTAATCGATTTTTTATCGATTTTTCTTATAATTTTTAGGTAGAAGAAAATCCGCTGCTCACCGGGCTCTCGGACACTTTGAACGAGGCCGAGGACCTCGTGAAACGGCTCTGGAGTGGCGATCAGCAAAGTTGGCAGTCTGCCAGACAAAAGGTTTCCCCTTTTTTTCTTATTTTTTCCATATTTTTTTCTATTTTTCCCCATTTTTCTCAAATTTTCAACAAAATTCGGAATACTTTTAACGAAATTCTGAATTTTTCTCAGATTCTCGAATCGCCCACCGAGAGAGAAGAGCGAATGGCGAAAGTTGTGGAGGAGAAAAAGGAAGAGGAAAAGAAGCGCATCGAATGAGCAATTTTTGAGATTTTCTGTTGATTTTTAGCTTTATTATTGATTTTTTATCGATTTGGAATGCTTTTAGTGATAAAAATGTTGTTATCTGGATTTTTGTTTGATATTTTGGGTTATTTTGAAAATTTCCGACATTTTCACAGATTTTCAGCCAAAATTTGCAGGATTTTATCATTAAAATTGAATTTTTCTTTTATTTTTTTTTTTTTCGTTATTCTTTGCAATTTCCCTATAAAATTCTCCGAAAATCTAAGATTTTCAAGAAAAAACTGAAAAAAATCGATGAAAAAAAAAATCAAGAATCGAAGCTTCGAGAAACAATGAAAGTGCGCTCCACTGGACAAACGCCACGTGGCATGATTTGGAAGTGAAAGATTCAGAAGCACGACGATTCAGAAGTCATAAAATGTGAGCCGGTGGAGTTTTGGAGCAACAATTGGTTAATTTTTGGTGAGTTTTTGGAGATTTTTGGAAAAAATCAATATTATTTCTTTAATTTTCCGGAGTTTTTTTTTTATTTCTGAGAAGCTTCTGAAAGCGTTCAGAATTCTAGAAAATCAATTTTCAACGATCTTTTCGTATTTTTCAGTGAAAATAATGATTTTCAGCAAATTTTTAACCAAAAAATCATTAAAATTCTCATTTTTGAAACACTTCTCCTCGGTTTTTCTAAACATTGAAAATTTCAGGGCTCTTTCCAACGACTTCTGATGATCTCACTGCGATAGAAGCTCAATCTGAGGAAGAAGCTCAAGAAGCATGTGCTCATTCCAGAAAACAAACGAATCCGACGATCATCTTCTGAATACTCCACGCCTTCATCCTTTTAATGTTATCTTCATGATTCTCGGTGTAATTTTCATGAAATTCCCCGAAAAAGTGCAATAAAAGTCGTGTGCCATGCTCCGAAAGCTTTATTTATTCACAAAAAGTTAGAAAATCTTGAAAAAATTGAAAAAAATGCATTAGAATGGAAAGACTCGACTAGATGGTACCCAAGATCAATAAAAATCATCAAAAAAAATTAAAGAAAAAATCAAAAATGCTCAATTGCTCTGAAAGAATGGATGTTGGTTGGAGAAGGGATGGTGGTACTGCAACTGATTGGATGGGGGCGGGAAAGAAGGGCTCTGGAAGGGGGTGGAATGCACCGAGGAGCAGCAGCCACAGGAGCCGTTGTCGTGGGAGAAGGAGGGAGATGGGGAGTCCGAGGAGGAAGAGGAGGAGGAGAGTTGGTAGGTCAGACTGGCGATGTACCTGGAAGTTGTTGGGTAATTGGGTAATTAATTAGATAATTAGTAGGTGAGGGAGGGACTAGAAAACTTATGGTGTATTTTAGGCCAGCTTTACTCTGGAATTATTGATTTTTTTCGATGTTTCGGTTTTTTCACCGATTTTTTCGAGATTTTCATGATTTTTCAAGGTTTTTTCGCTAAAAATCAATAAAACCTTAGTTTTTTGTGCATTTCAAACTATTTTTAGCAAAAAAACTACTAAAAATTGCTGAAAATCGATGAAAAATGGAAAAATAAAAAAATCGCAAATTTAGCTGGCCTAGAATTCAACTTTTTCATTTTCTAGTCCCCCAATAGTATAAAAAGCTAAATTTTTAACAAATTAGGTGAAATTTGCTATTTTTCGCTCAAAATTAAAAACAAAAATTGTTTTGCAAAGTGCGGCACCAGTTTTCTGCAACCTTGCCGCACATCATTTTTCTCATCATTTTCATCAAAATTTCAACGATTTTATCAATTTTTTCCTTATTTTCAAGTGTTTTTCTGTCCAAATGAAAGGAAATTATCAAAAAATCACTTAAAATTGAACTTTTCACTGAAAATTGATTACAAGACTACTGTAGCTAGTGATTTTTGATAATTGTTTTTCATTTCCATGTATTCTAACAGAAAACAGCCTGAAAATAAAAGAATAATTGATAAAATCGTTGAAATTTGATGAAAATGATGACGAAAATGATGTGCGGCAAGGTTGCAGCAAATTGGTGCCGCACTTTGCAAATCAGTGAATTCTTTTGCTAAATTCAGAATTTTTACTGTTTCAAAAACGTAATTTATCATTGAAAAGTCATATAAATTTGATTGGTTGTTTTGTATAGACCTCATACTTTTCGTTTTAAAAAAATCAAAAAAAATTCACTCTTGTGCCTTGCGCAACGTCTCAATTTTCGTCATTTTGGGCTCATCGGGAAGAGCCGGGAGGATGGTACGGAGCACTTCCAGAGCGTCGTTCAGACTGTTCATACGACGACGTTCTCGAGCATTTGCCTGCAAAATTAGTATTTTTTAAATGTTTTTTATGTTTCAAAATGGGTGTTAATATTTCGAAAAACAGGTTGATTTTAATGATTACGACGAAAAATTTTTTGTATTTTTTTTTCAATTCAAAAAAATAAAAAATAATATAAATTCCAGTTTCAAATTGATCATAATTTTTCACAAATTGACAATTTTTCTCGATACCGGAAATAAATTCAAAAAAATGCTCACCTTATCCCTCCTGACAGTCTTTGCTCTCTCGATGGTCGCCGGGCTCCTCTTCCGACATCTGTACTTTCTCTTCTCCCTTTTCGCTGGTTTTTCACTGCCGGCTTCTGATGGGGAGGGTTTTTGGTCCTGGAAAAGTGCGATTTTGATTATTTTAATTGGGAAAATACTGAAAAATTCAAATTTTTTTTATATTTTTTGATCGGAAAAACTCTGAAATTGCAATTTGAAAAAAAAAATTTTTTTAATTCCAGTTTCACAATTTTCTAAAACGGCCAAATGAATTTTCCATTCACTGGTTCCGTCGCGTCAGTGCGAAGCCGCCCTCCTGTACGCACTCCCAACCAACCCCCACTGTCGCGCCCGTAGCTCAGTGGCTAACGCGCTTGCCCTTGACGCAAGCGTTTTGGGTTCAATTCCTCTCTACTCCCAAACACTTTTGCCAGTGAAAATATGGAAATTAACAAACCTCTTGGAACGAGTCCTGTGGAAACTGCGAGTTATTCACAAAGTCGGCGGGGTTTCCAAAGTAGTACGATGTCATTTTCTACCTGGAAAACTAAAGATAATACAGTAAAAATTGCCAAGAAAAGGATGACGATCAGAATCAGAATCAGAATAAGAAATGAGACGAAAAAATGACGATGGCAGATGGTGTGAGAAGGGGGCGGAGTCGATAGTGGGCGGGGCCACTAATTGGGGGTGGATGGTGAGAAGGGGGTGGAGGGAATGGTGGGACAGATGGGTGGTGGGAAAAAAATTGAAAAAATAATTTTTGGAAATTGAAAAATTGATAAGAAATTTATTAAAAAAAGGATTTTTGTACAGAAAATTGGGAAAAATTGAAAAAAAAAATTTTAAAAATGAAAAATTGAAAAAAAGTTAAGTGACATAATAATGGATATAAAAAAATAACAGTGAAAATAAGATTTTGAAACTGAAATTTTATAAAAATTTCAGTTTTTTCCCGGTTTCAAAATTTATAGTTTTCAAATTTCGCGCCTTTTTTCTCATTTATAAAAGTTTTTTATACAAAATTTTGTTTTTTTCTCTTATTCATATATTTTACAGTTTCATGAAACAATACTGATATAAAAAATGCAAAGCACAAGCTGATAAATACAAACCAACCACTCCAACAATCATAAATCACTCTTCCGGTTAACACATCTCCACCTTCACCCTTCGCACCTCTCGAACATCCTCAAAAGAGAACCGGAATTCGCACCTAAATTTACGACGTGGTGGAGGTGGAGATGTCGAACCAGCGACCCGCAGATCGCCGAACCGACGCGTTAGCCACTGCGCCAGCGGTGGCGACTCGGCGCCGAGGAGGGAGAGCGGTGATAAGAGCGGGGATTTGGGGGAGAGAGGGGGAACGGGATGAAAATTATGGATGCAATTTTGAAACATTATAATTTTTTTTTGAAATTTATTTAAAAAAAAAAAAGAAAAATTAAAGATTTTTAAGAAAAAACCTTCCGATTACAGATGAATTCTAAAATAATAAGAAACTAATCAAAAAAAATCTAAGAAATTATTTTTTTTTTGAAAAAATTATAACACAAGCTAATGAATACAACTCAAAAATACCGAAAATTTAGCTCTTTTTTTGAAACAGTCAACATTTTTTAAGATTGAAATAAATATCTTGATGATTGCGATAAAATTGAAATTCCATGGATATGACTTTTATGAAACATTATAATTTTTTTACTAAAATTTCAATTTTTCCTATCATAACTCCGCCCACTTTTGCTCTTTTTGTCTCAAACTTCACAGAGTTGCTCATTAATATCAGAGCTACAATTCATCAGTTGATCACTTTTTATGAAAATCAAAAATAAGAGAGACATTTTAAATTTTAGATTTTCTATTGAAAGTGACAGTCGAAAAACTCAAAATTCCTAGCTCATTTTTGATTTTCAGTGAAAGTGATCAACTGATAAAATGTAGCTCTGATATCATAGAGCACCTCTGCGAAATTTTAGACAAAATGAGGAAAAGTGGGCGGAGTTATGATAGATTAAAAATTGAAACAAGTTCAACATGTTACAGTTTCAATATCTTCGCATAAGTTTGAAGTTCAAATGTAATACTAATGTACTTCTGAATAATTAGATTGAAATTGTGAATAAAATGGAGAATTAGAAAAAACAAAACAGATAACAAAAAAATGATGTTTCAAAACTTCCATTTCAAAAGTGTTAACTGTACATGAAACTCCTGTAATTGTCTTTTTACATTCAGAGAAATTAGAAAACACTATATCCGACGCAAAATTGCACACAATTTCCTTTTTTCAAGGTTTTACAAAAAATTTCAAATTTTCCCTGTTTCAAGTCCACTTTATCATCACTTTGATTTCCTGATTCATTATTTCTGTATTTGTGCGTCATGGTGCTACTATAGTCGCAGAAAAAAGTAGTGCACGGTTGAAAAACTCGAAAAAGCGTTCAAGTCCAGTGGAGCGCATTTGCAGACCCCAATATCGTCAAATTTCCAATATCTGACAATAGTTGATGCATTGATTTTTAGGATAAAGATTAGAAAGATTTAGGAACCATTGAAACAGTGAAATTTTTATCAATATAATGGAATAATTGTTGGAAAACACTGGATATATTGATGAAATCATGGTAAAAAAGAGCATTTTTAAATTTGCCACTGGTGAAACTGGAAATTTTTTAATTTTTAATAATTTTGCACTTCAAATAACATATTTCACGACAAATTACGGACTCTCTGTTCAAAAACTCTGCACTTTTTCGTAGATTTCAGCCATTTTTTTGAGTTTTTGATTTTTTTTTTCAGTTTCAATAAGTTTTTATCTTTTTTTCATAAAAATTTCCTTGTAATCTTGGCTTGTAGTAATAAAATATTTTCCGGTTTCCATCTCCACATTCCCCTCATTTTCTTCCATTTTCTTCCTGTTTTTTCACATTTCACACCTATCTGAGATCGGCTCTTTTTTGAGCAGTTCGCACCTCTCAACCGGATGGGGTGGAGGTGGTGATGAGGAAAAAAAAAAAAAAAAAATTTTTTTCAAAAAAAAAAAAAATTAAATTCCAGTTTCTAATGGTTTTTATCATTTTTAGGGATTTTTTATTGTTGATCCCTAAATTGGATAGAAATATTGAAAAAAATTTTAAAAAATTAATAAAAAAATGTCTTATTTTCAAAATTTTAACCAATTTTTTTCAATTTTTTTCAAATTTTTTTCTAAATTTTCTAAAAAAAATTTTTTTTTTCAATTTTAGCACTTTTTCAACCATTAATAATTCTCTAATTGCTCATTCCAATCCCCTGAGCCCTCCCCTAAATCTCTTCTTATCCACCACACCATCCTTATTTAGGGCTCATTTGTCAACAGACGGTCCTTTTTTCACAAAAAAAATTTTTTTTATTAAAATATTGAACGATCATAGGTCAGTCATCGAAATAAAAATAAAAATTCGAGAATATAAAGTTTTTGAAACAAAAAAAAATTTACTTTTTTCAAAAAAATACAAATTTATAACAAGTGCATCGAAATTTTAGAAAAACTATTTGAATTTAATTTTTATATGAAACAGTAAACTATTTTTTTACTCTATGAAAAACTATACTTTTTCTCACAGTTCACATAATTTATGACACGCTCCTCAAATCTTATGAGCTCCCACCCCCAACACCCCCAACAGATGGTCCATATCATGACGTATCGGCTTAATCCCACCACCCATTATTAGGTGTCAGGGGATTAACTTTTTTTCGCCGAGACAGAAGGAGTACAAACATACACAGAAGAAAGGTAAACACGCAGAGGGGGCACGAACCGACGAGTCCAAAATGTGTCGGAGCGGTAGGCAAGCGCGCTAACCACTCGGCCACGGGGTGCACGGCAAGCGGAGGGAGGGAGTGCGTAGACAAGAGCGCGGGGGGGGGGGGCGAGTGATTTGAAATTTTTTGGCAATTTTTGAAAAATTCAAAATTTTTGTGAAAGTGGATGGTGGCCTAGCTTTTTCTAGGCCACTGCTTATTTTTGGTGTTTTTAATGGTTTTTCATATAGAAAATTATGATTTTTTCAGATTTTCACCAATTTTCACCAATAATCTAGAAGAAATCAATCAATTTTCATTTAAAACACAGTTTTTCATGTTTTTTAACTCAAAAACTCGCATTTTCGTGTACTTCTCGAGGACAATCTCAAATCGCAACTCATAAAACCCATGCAAATCACCCAATTATCACGAAAACGGAACATTTGGGCAGTTTTCACGAGAGAGTATGGAAAACGAAGAGAGTGCAGAGAAAAGTGATGAATACCAATTAATTGGCCGTATCGATGATGATTTTTGGGAAGATTTTGATGGGGAAATGCTGGGGAAATGGGGAAAATTGGGGAAAATGGAAAAAATTGAAAAAAAAAAATTTTAGTAAAAAATTTTACTAAAAAAATTTTACTAAAAAAAATTTTTTTTTCAAAGTTTTTTTTTTAATTTTCTAGTTTTTCTCCCATTTTATTTTTCTAGTTAATTGCATAATTACCATGTTAATTACCTAATTTTCAACCCAAAAATGTTCATAATTAGGTGACATTTTCCAAAAGTCACCTGGTCAATCGGATGTTACGCAACACACTTATAATTATAATGATTATGTTACAGTAATCCTATTTATTCCCTACTATTATTATGCTTTTTGTTAACTCCCTGCTCTCGCCGAGCATCGGATTGCGGCTAATTGGGATTAGGTAACTGGATACGGTTGCTGGGTTATTATTATTGTTATTATTAGTATTAGTATTAGTATTAGGAAGGGATTTTATCATATTAAGGATTTTAGGACGATTTCAGTAGTGAAAAAATTAAAAAAAAATTTTTTAGTGTTTCAAAAACTTATCGAAAAAAAATTCAAAATTTTTGAAACTGATAGTGTCGTTTTATAAGTATTTAATTAATTTTTAGCTAATTTTTACCACTTCTAAATAACTTTTTTTAATTTGAAAAAATTGAAAATTTACTTTTTTTGAAACTGTAATATTATAATTTTTCACATTTTAAAACTTCAATTTTCTGTGAAACTGTAACAAAATTCAAAAAATTATAATTAATTAATTAAAAAAAAATAGTTGATCGTCTAATTAAAAATGGACCAAAAGGAAAAACAAAATTATCAATTTTACAAATTTTTTGAAACAGAAAAAAAAATAAAAAAATTAAGTTTCAAAAATCCAAATCATTTCCCACTGTACTCCTTCCCCTAATTAAATGCAACTTTTATGATGATCCATAAGTTCCATTAATCATAATGGTCCCTTTTGTGATGCTCCGAATGCACCTGCTCTCTTTTGATATATTATGTAATCCGACTCCGTCTTCCCTAAACGTCCCAACCAGCGGGGGGTCCCTTTCTACACACCGCCTTCTTTTTCCACCTTCAAATTTATATTCCTTTGAAATGGTACAAAACAAAAAACGAATCCGAGTAATTATTATGATTTCAGAGAAGAGGGAGTAATAGTAAAAGGATAACAAAAAATACACGAAATGGACGAAAAATAATGGGGGGAAAATGGGAAAATCAGTGGAATATTATGGATTTGAAGAGTGGAGATGTCGAGAACGGAAATATTTGGGGAAAGGAATTAAAAGTCGGCCTTGTACTGGACGTTCGTGTTCACAGAGTGCACTGATGTCGAGAAAGAGCGCAGTTGCACCTGGAAATTTTTATAGTTCTCAAAAGCGTCTCCGAGCATTGAGGTTTCTACTTGTCGAAATTCGAAAGCTTTTGAAACCGGATTTTTAAAAAATAAAGTATAATTTTCAGTAGCGGTATTCAGGATTCTATACTTTTTGTAATTGAAAAATTTTTTGAAACAGCAATTTTTTAAATAAAAAATTCAACTTTTTGTCAATTTTTCAAATTTTCATTATTTTTTTTACAGTTTCAATAAAAAGTCTAACAATTTCAAGCAGAAAAAAGTTATTCTTGTGGTTAACTTTTTTGGTGCAAAATTTTTAAATTTTCCATATTTTTCCTGTTTCACCACCTCATTTTCATTCTTATTGAAACTCATAAAATCAGTATGCACGTAATTGACGGAAAAAAATTTTCAGAAAAGGGAAAATTCACAAAACTGTTACTTGTTCAATTTTTGATCTCTGTATTGTTAATTTTTAAGGTTTTTGAATGATAATTTAATTTTTTTCAACTTAAGAAAAAAAAAATATTTTTGCAGTTTCATAAACTCTTTCATATTTTTTATAAGCTCATCATCGCACTTCGCAATTGGAACACGATTTCCGTAATTTTGCTTTTGAAACTTTAATGAATATTTTTTCCAATTTCTCCTTCCAAAACTGACCGTCTCCGAGTTCTGAATGAGACACGCGCCGCTCTCGGTCCAGTCCTCTGGCGCCTGAGTGTCCTTTCCAGTGTAAATGAGCACATCGAACGAGACGGGCTCCTCGAGCAACGGCAGGAACGACACGGAAGCCGTGATTTGTCTGCATTTTAATTTTTGGAGGGTAAATTAGAAACATGTAGTTTGCACTAGGAAAATAAAATTATTGTTGAAAGTGGAAATTTTCAGAAACAGTAAAAATTCACATTTTTCGTTTAAATTATGAAAACCCAGACTGAATGATAATTGCTTTTTTCTTAAAATATATGCATTCATAGAAACTGTAAAGTTTTCATATATTTCTTCTTCCAAAATTCGTATTCTAATAACCGTCTATCCAATGACCAATTAGTCAAATACACCCGGAGAAACAGAGCACAAAAAAAGAGCACATGTCGCTCGAAAAGAAGGACCATCACCAGATGACGCACCCAATTTCTTCGCTTTTTGAAACAACGGGGATTACGGTAGAAGATCTAATTATGAAGAAAAAAGGGAATAGTTGGAATAATTGATTGATTCGATTCACTTTGGCGGGCAATTTGGATGAAACTTCGATTAATTTTTAGAAGGGGATATTAGTAATAAAATGTTGTGAAACTGTAATTTTTTTTTACCTGAGCACATCACTAATCTCCTGTCGAATCTTCTTCTCGTCTTTTTGACGGTGCGCGTTTTCACTGAAAATTTACAATTTTTTTTCTGTTTCAGTTAAATTTATCCCATAAAGTTTGTTGTTAGAAATTCAGTGTAAAGTCCTTTTTAGTTTTTTGAAGTCTTGATTTATTTATTGAAAAGTTCAGTATTGAAAGTTTCAATTCAATTTCCCTGACTTTTTGTCAACTTTCAGTAGTTGCAGTAAACTAAATCAACCTTTTTAAGTATCGCATTTTCTCATCAGTTATTCATATTTATTGTCAAAAAACCAATTCAAACACTTTATTCTCCATCAAATTATCAATTTCCATGATTCCAATCCACGCGAGCTCTCGAAAACTGCTCCATTTCCGGCTCATTGGCGTTGTGGCGTGAAGAGGGTGTGTGTTGCAGCTGACGTAACCATCAAATGTCGCGTTGCGCAATCAGAAGAACGGGCCGCCCGGATGACACTTGGATACCTGTTGAGAAAAGAGCCCACTTGACCAGACACCATCCAAAATTGTTGTCGAAAAGGATTAGTGTCGAGAAATAGGAAAATGATATGGGGGATCGGAAAAAATGTTGTCGGTTTCAGAAAAAGTTGAAAAGCAGTGGATTTTGTGAAAAATTCAATTATTTTATCAGTATTGAGAGAAAAAGCATATTCAAAATGAGATTATTATAGGAAAAACGATAAAAACTGATACAAATTGTGGGAAATTAAAAAAAAATTTCGCTGTTTCAAAAGAAATCAAAGCGAATTCTCTCTTTCAAATTTTTTATTTCGTGTATGAAATTGGTCAGCCTCCAATTCCCTTCAATTCTCACCCCTCCTCGGCCACGTCTTCTGTGTGAATGTCGAATTGCCATCGTTCGACGACTTCCTTCGTCTTCACTTCCGAAATCACCATCACCAACCGTTTCAGCTGCTTTTTGGCGAGCCAATCTGAATGGAAATATGGAAAAAATAGAAAAAATGAGAAAAAACGGTGATTTTCAATGCTAAATAGTTGTTTTTCGTTGAAAAAAACTTTTTTAAAAATTTACTGTTTCAGAAAAAAATAAAATTCAGGTTAGTGTATTGAAGAGTGATAAGATTTCGTTGCCCTACTTTACTAAATATTCAATTTTCAATGATTATTATGATTTTGATGAGAAAATGTCAGAAATTTCCAGGTTTTCTGCAAAAAATTGTAAATTGTTTATTATTTCTTCATACCAGATGGCTTTAAATTAGCTACTTGAAACAGCAAATTCATTTTTTCATGAAAAAAATTTAATTGTTTCTTACTGTTTCAGAAAAATACGACTTTTGTAAATTCCAGTAGCAATTGATTGAATAGTCGGGCAATCAACAATATATCAAAATTTCAATGATTTTTGAACGATTTTAATGATTATTCTACCAAAAACACCATTTCGGATGGAAAAAACATAAAAATTGATGAGTTTTTGGGGGAAATTGGAGGAAAATCAATATTTTAGAGAATTTTTTGAAAAAATCAACTGAAATTAGCTTCCAATTGACTATTTCTGAAACTTAAACCCATTTTATCAAATTTTCGTCAAATCTCATGATTTTTACTTAAAAATACTTAAAAACCATGAAAAAACGAAAAATTCATTTGGATTTTCTCATTATCAGGCTACTTTTCATCTATTTTTTCACAAAAGCCCATTGTAAACCTGATTTAAACCCGAAAATTATGAAAAACAGCAAATTTCAACAGAATTTACTCATTTTCAGGTCACTTTTCATCTATTTTTTTTTCAAAAACCCATTTTAAACATGATTTAAACCCGAAGATCATAAAAAACAGCAATTTTCAGCTGAATTTTCACATTTTCAAGCCATATTCCATCTATTTTTCACAAAAACCCCATCACGTACACTCGACCTGCTGAAGAAGCGGTTCGAGGAACGCCTGCAACTTCTTCTCGTGGGTGACCAACAGAGTCAGCCCGTACTTTTTCTCGCGCTTGAAGCTATCCGATGGGTACAGCGCTCGCTGGTAGAGGATGCTGTTCAGGCCGTAGTCTGTAAAAGGTCCTTTTTATCATGAGAAATGATGGGGATGGGCTCACGGAAGAACTCTTTGACGAGCTGGGCCGATCCTTTGAGCGAAATCGCGTTTTGTGTCTTCACATCGGTCATTATCTGTGAAATATTAGTCAATTTTTCGAGGTTTTTTGTTGCAAAAATACGTTTAAAATCACTTAAAATCAATAATTTCAAGAAAATTTGGAAAAAACATCGAAAAATCAGTTTTTCTCCAATTTTTCCAGACTTTCCCACACAAAATACATTCAAATCTCTTTAAATCAATAAATTCTATCAAAAAACTGAAATTTTTACTGAAAAATTCGAAAATTTTGGGAAAAAACTGACAAAAAAATCGCGAAACAAAACTGCGAAATTCGAAATTCGGAAAGTGGCGCCGATTTTTTCGCGGCTGCCAGAAACGCGCCAAGCCGGATCCGCAAACGCGTCAGCAATGACCCACTGGCTCCGTATCGATTTTTTCGGCCGACTCGTCCATTTCACTTTTTCGCGCCAATTTTTCTTGTTTTTCTCTGATTTTCTAGAATTTTCGTTAATAGAATTTGAGAAAAACTATTTTATTATTAAATTTTACCTTTAAAAGTCTAGAAAACCAGTAGAAAGTTGATGAAAAATGAAGAAAAAAGTGAATTCCCAGATGAATCGCCTCGTCGTCGTCAGTGCTCGTTCGCTGGCCACCGCTGCGCCGAAAACCACTACTGGAATTGAGCACGCTGAAAAGGCCAAGCAACGCGCAGGTTGGATATTGATTTTTTATTGAATTTTGAGATTTTTTGATGATTTTGAAGTGAAAACCTATAAAAATTCATAAAATGACAAAAATCATAAAAAGTCAATGAAAATCAATAAAAATCAATAAATTAAATGATTTTCAACCAATTTTTCATTGAATCTTTGATACTTTCAGTTGAAAACTTCGAAAACCTCAAAAAACTATAGAATTTCATAAAAATTTGATAAAAATAATAAAAAATCAATAAAATTGCAGGCGGAAAGCCGGAATGGTCGCTTTACAAGTGCGACGACTACCTGAAATTCGACAAATACTCGTACGCCCACGCCGAGATCACTATGAACAAGGACCGCGTGCCTCAGCCGACCAACAGGAAGGCCGATGAGCTCCCCAAAGTTAGAGCTTGAGCACAGAGCTGCTCTTTTAAATGGAGATTCGTTGCCCTGGTAGATTTTTGTGAAAATTAGGTGTTTTATGCTTTTTTTGGGTAATTCAATGAAGATTTTTTATTTTTATTTTTTGGTGATTTTTTCATTATTTTTTTGGTTTTTTATGGTTTACTGGTACTGATAGCCAGATTTATATCTATAATTTATATATATTTTTTCGAATTTTTGAAAGTTTTCCAAAAAAAATTAATTTTTCCCATTTTTCTTCAATTTTTTCGAAATTTTCCCATTTTTTCATTTTTTCCCCATATTTTCCCATTATTTTCTTCACTTTTCTCATATTTTATCAGAGATAAAGAGAAAGTGAGAGAGAAAAAGAAGGAAAATTCGAGAAAATGAGTTATAGGTTGCCATGGAGATTTTCTAGAAGAAAAAGTGAATAACAAAGTTATTCCATGTGACTTTTTCTGCGTTTTTAGATGAGAAAACATATTTTTAAGGCAAAAATTTGGATTTTTCTTAAATTTTGAGAAATTCTGAATTTTCCAAAATTAAAGAAATTTATACTTAACCGATTTTTAGAAAAAATTTTTTTTTCAAAAAATCAATTTTATACCAAAATATAAATCAATAATTTATTGATCTAAATTTCAATCCAAAATCTCAAAAATCTCTTGTTTTATTATAATTTTCAAAAAAAAATTAAATTATTTTTTTTCAGTTTCAAAAATGTTATATTATTTTTTACATTTTTTTGTAATTGGTAGCTTTCCTTCTTTTCTTGAATTCCAATTTTCAAAAAAAAAAAAAAAACAATTTTTTGCAGATGTCGAACATCGAACTGACCATCGATGGGCTCACGGAGCTCTTCACGGGCTCCACTGAAAATATCCTCCAATTTTTCACCAATTGGTGTGACACTAACCGAGATGAAAAGGTTTTTGATGGTGTCACTGTTGATGTGAAGAAGGTTATTATTTTTTGAATTTTGAAAAATTTATTAAATTTTTTTATAAATTTTTCAAAAATAAATTTTTTTGAATTTTTAGAAATTTTTAGAAAAATTTTAGAATTTTTTTTTGATTTTTTTTTAAATTTAGAAAATTAAAAATAATTTTTTTCCAGTTCCTTGCTGACAAGATGGACGAGTCGCTTCTGGTGCCGGAGCTCACCGATATCTTGCTCGTAACGATTCGCATTTTGTGCCGTGATAAGAGAGGAGTTGATGTGAGTTGAATATTGATTTTTTGAATAAAAAAAAATTTTCCTATTTTTTAAAGCAATTTTTAAGAATCTTATAATTTTATTTTTCCAGTTTTAAATTTTTTTAAATTTAGAAAATTTTTCATCAATTTTAGTTGGATTTTTCCGAATTTTTAATAATTTTTTTTTATTTTTCCAATTTTTAATTTTTTAAAATTTTTAAATCAATTTTTATAAATTTTGTAATTTTTTAAAATCTATTTTTCAATTAAAAAATTATATTAAATTAATCAATTTTTTCAGTCTCTTCTCCAACCAAAAATCTGCGAAAAAGTGCTGAAATTCGCAGGACTGCCCATCTCGGAAGACGTCAAATTTACTGAAACATGTGGGCTTTTATATATTTTTATTTTTTTTTTTTAATTTCCGGTATTTAAAAAGCTAAGAGTAATATGTTTTTAAAATTTGACAGATTTTAGACATTTTTTGAAGCTGAAAAAAATTTTTTGAAGCCAAAAATTAATTTTAGGTGTTTAAAATTAATTTTTTTTCTGATTTTTAAATTAAATTTAAAAATTAATAATTTTTTTCAGCTCGAATGGAAGCTCAAAAGTGCCTGGTGAATACGATGTTCAACTCGGCTGTGATGCCGAGACTCTTTTAGTTGGTTTTTATTTTTAATTTATTTATTTTTAATTAAAATTTTTTTTTCATAATTAAAAAAATTTCAACTATTTTTTCATAATTTTTAGAAAATTTTTATATCAAAAATTAATTTTTCAACATAAAAAAAAATTTTTTTAATAAAAAAAACGATTTTTCGAAATTTTTCTCTTCAATCTTCATTTTCCAGCTCACACAAGGAGAACACTGCTCACCTGATGAGCTACCTGACGGATTTTGAGCCCTCGCGTCGCTCCGCCTCTAAAATGGAGTGGATCCGTGATTTCTCCGAGGAAAAAGTTCCGGAAGCGTGGTTCCTTTATGCGAAAATTGCGTTTATTGCAACTGCCAAGAGCGGCGATTATCAGGTGATTTTTTGAAATTTTTAAAAATTAATTTTTAAAAACATTTTATTAAAAATATTAATGTTTACAATTTTTTTTCTAATTTTCCCGAATTTTTCAATTTTTTAAAAATTTTCTAAAAATACTAAAATTTGCAGCAAAAGCTGGCTCAGGTCCCTGACATGGTGGATGCTTTGGTGGTGCCCATTTCGATGGTGATCCCACCAAAATCGAGAGAAAGAGAGATGACTCCGATGGATATAATGACAGCCAATGAGGCACTAAGGGTGAGCTAAAACTTTTTTTTTTTCAATTTTTCAATTTTTTGGGTTCAAAATAGCATATTTTTATGGCTCGACACTTGGATTATTTTTTAAAAATTGAAATTTTTTATATCAATTTTGTGAAACATCAGGATTTTGAAAGAGATTTTTTTAAAATTAAAAAAAAATTAATTAAATTTTCAGCAAAAATTTTGCTCTTTCAGTATAAAAATATACATTTTTTCACATTTTTCCACATTTTTATCTACTTTTTTCAAATTTCCAATAATTTTTTTCTTTTTTTTTCCACTTTTTTCCACAATTTCCAACCATTTTTTCAAATTTTAACTCCCCCCTCATTCTCCCCACTTTTCCCTATCAAAACTCTATCTTTCCAGACGTTCTTCAACATCTACTGTCACTTTGAAGGCGTCGTGCCCACCCTCACTGGCCCGAACGCGGCGACGGCTTCTCGAGTGCTCCGCGACATCATCTGCTCTTCCGACTTCTCCCCGCACGATCAGATCTCCCAGTCGGCGATCCACGCCCTCGCCGTCCCGCCCCTTCCAATTGTGCTCCGAGTTTTGTGCTCGGATCCCGAGAAGGAGCTCCCTGAGGAGGGGAAGGAGGGAGAGAAAGTCGAATATACTGATATGCGATTCACGGAGGCCATGTTGAGACATGCGGAGCATCGCATGGATTTGGTATGGGGTTTTTTATTGTTTTTTATTTTATTTTAATTTATTTTTTCGCCTTTTGAACAGTAAAATATAATGGAAACCAGGGATAAACATAGAAAATAAGGTCAAGTTTAATTTTGAAAAATTCGTTAACTGTTAATTAATTGGTTACTGGCTAATTAATTAATCTATTGATCTATAAATTGATTTTGGACAAATTTCAAAAATTGATATTTTTGTTTTTTGACCGAAAATTGAAATTATAATCCTCTTTTTTAGACTAAAATTTTAGTTTTTAATTTTCGAAAAAAAAGACATTTTCAATTGTAACTTAAATAAAATCTATAATACAAAAAATTACAAAATATCGATAAATTTTGAAACCGAATTTTTTTTAATTTTTTCTTTGTTACCGAAAAAATTTGAAAAAAATTGCAGATCTTCCGCCTGATAACGGAGGAGCATCCGTCGGAGAATCCGTCGGAAGCGATTGCTCTTCTCGGGCCTTACTTCCAGGTGCTCACCAGAATGTGCATGGAGAGCAAATACGTTCGAAGATATTGTCGGATGAAGGTAAGATTTTTTCTTTTTTTTTTTGGAATTTTTATATATTTTTCGTGATTTTTTCATATAGGAAAACGCTTCGAAACCCTGTATTAATGTTTTAATTAATTAATTTATTTTTTTCATTTTTTTTGAAACAGAAAATTTCAAATTTAAAAAAATTCCAGATTCTCCCGCCACTGACAGCCGAAGAGGTGCAGAAGCGTCCAGAAGACAACGATAATTACCGTGGAAAACTGGCGAAAATGATGACGATGGCGACGAGCACGAAGGATATCATCGGACAGTTCATCTATGTCATTTGCAAGAGAAATGGTTGGTTTTTGGGATTTTTTTAAAATTCAAAAAAAAAGATTACAGAAAAAAATTCTTAAATTAAAAAAAATCAATAAAAATTTGTGAATTTTCAGGAAAAAAAACAAATTTTTTTCATAGTTGAGAGCTATTTTTTAAATTAGAAAGAATTTGACAAAAACTCAGTAATAAAAAAATTTAAAAAAAAAATGAGAAAATATGAAGTTTTTGATACTGAAAAAATTGGATTTTTTGAAAAACTCGGAAAAATTCAATTATAAACTATGAATTTAAAGGAAAAAGGGTCTAAATTTTGAAAAAATCATTAGAAAAATGTTTTGACAAAAAATAAGTTAATAAAAAATTATAAAAAAAATGAGAAAATATGAAGTTTTTGATACTGAAAAAAAATTCAAAAATTTCACTACTGAAAAATCAATTTTTACCGTTTCAAATAAATTTTTAAAAACTCACAGTAATTTTTCAGTCTGTAAAAAATCACCTTTTTTTTCGAAAAATTACCTTCAAAAATTTTTTTATGTTTTAAATTTCCCATAAACTTCAACTCCTAATATCTATACACTTCTTCCTTTTCAGACCGTTCAGATAACAAAATAGACCTAGAAACGAGAAATTTTGATTAAAAAACAAAAAAATAAAAATTTCTAATTTCCAGTGAGCCGCATGATCAAATACGTGGGCTTTGGCCACTGCGCCGGTCACCTCGCCAACTTTGGCCTCCTCGGACAGCTGAATCAGCCGAAAAGAGCGTCGGATTCAGAAGACTCGGAGACGGACGACTACAATGCGGTCAGAGACAGGTAAGATGTGCACAAAGAGCCAGAGGGTCTAACTGGGAAAGTGACAATTTGCAGTGTGAATCCTGTGACTGGTGCTCTGTACCCGCCGGACCGGGGCTCGGTGCTCGACTCGATGAGCCCCGAGCAGAGGGAGTTCGAAGCGATGAAGTTGGTGGAGGCCATCGATCGAATGATGGAAGCGGGTGGGTTTTTGGAATTTTAAAATTTATATGAAATTTGCTATAAAGGTAACTAGATTTAAAGGAAGCAGGTAGGATCTTTTGAGGGGTTTGAAATATCAAAAATTGAAAAAAAAATAAGAGTTTTTATAGTGAATGAAGCATTTTTCATGCGAAATATTGTAAACCAGACTGCTCCGGCGGCTATCGCCGCCTCCACAGATCTGGGCTACGCAGCCTGCGGCTGCGCTTTGCCTAGTGTTGTATTTTGTTCTTTTTCTTCCAGAAATTGATGAGAAATAGCTTCAAAGTTTAGTAATTTCATGATTGAACTAAACTTTATCACCATAACACAGTTTTATCTGTACCAATACCAAAGAGAAACCTAGGGCTCTATTTCTGTGTCTTTTTCTTTCTATCTCTCTTTCTCTCTCTTGCTTTTGTTCTTCTTGAAAAGTCCCTTTCTTCTTCTCTTTCTCTCTTACTTTCTCGGCATTTTTCCGTTCTTCTTTCTCTCCATGTCTCTCTCTTTCTTTGTCCCTCTTTCTATCTACGCATCTCTCTACCTCTCCTTTTTTCTCTTTTTTTCTTGCCCACTATTTCTCTCTGTCACTGTCTGGCTCTTTCTGTCTCTCCGTCTACTACCCTCTCACAAACACACGCTCTACTTCAGCTCTGCGTCTACTATCAGCCTCTTTTCTTTTGTTATCTTTCTCACTCTGCGTCTGCTTCTCTCTTGTATCTCATGCTGTACTTCTCTGCATCTACTAATCTCTTGTCTCTCTCGTTGTATTTTTACCTCTCTGCATGTCTGTGTCTCTCAGTTTCTCTCTCTCTCTCTCAATTTCTTTTCTCATTTCCGCTCATTTCTACATTCTCTTCGTCTCTACCTAAAAGAAATGAAATAGAAAAATGGAAAATAGAAATAAGTAAAGCCCCTCTGCAATGACTATCAGAAATTTTCACGTGTAAATCGTTGCATGGATAGTCTATCCGGTAACGTGTTCGACTATCGTTCAAAAGGTCTCTGGTTCGAGTTTTGTTCGCTACAAATTTTCCTCCAATATCAAAAAGTGCGGACAGAATTGACCCCGGCGAACTAACAAACGAACACACGAACACACGAACATACAGACTAACAAAGCAAATTATAGTATAAGTATGATTTGGAAGGGTTTTTGAATATAAAAATTTTTAAATTCAATGCTGAAAATTTGGATTTTTTAAAAATTGAGATATAATTTTTATAGTGAATAAAATCCATTCAATACAAAATTTTGAAAGTTTGAAAAAAAATTTAATCCAAAAATTGAAAAATACTGAAATTTTGAAGTTTTTAAAAAAAATTTGAAATTTTTATTAAATTCGAAATTCAAAAAAAACTTATTTTTCGAATTTTATTTAAATATTTTTTTATTAAATTCAAATTTTCCAGCTCCAGTTTCAGAAAAATTGAAATTTTTAAAATTACAAAGTTCCAAATATTCAAGCGATATTAAAAACCGTTTATAATGGAGAAAGATTATCAACAGAAACAGAAAAAATCCGATATTTTATGAATTTTTGAAACATAAAAATTATTTTTTAATTCAAAATTCACATAATATCGCAATTTTTATACTTTTTTCACAACGAAAACACTTTTTTGAATTTAGACCAATTTTTCAATTTTTCTAAAATTTTCATCAAATAGAGTACCAAATCCATTTACAAAATGCTCCAATTTCCAGGGATCGTGAAACCGGGGACGATCGGGGAGGACGGAAAAGTACGTGAAGTGTCGCACGTGCTCGAGCTCATCAAAAATGCTCCGGAGCCACAGGGCTCCGACTCGGACTCTGATTAACTCATATATATTTCTCACCCCCATATATATTTTTTGTGATATATATCCACTCTTTTTCTCTCCAAATTACCTCTCATTTATTTGTAATTTTCAATGTAAAAAACAGACAGCTGATCTCTCATTATCCACCATTTTGGTCCAGCTTTATCTGATTGCCATACAAATATATATATATATATATCTCACCCTTATTTGTCACTATATATCTGACTGATAGTGAATAAAATCATTTATTCCGCGCTCCATCCGATAAATTACACTGACAAAAAGGCACTATTATTACAGAGAAAGAGAAATTGGGAGAAATCAATAAAAAATCAATAAAAAGTGATAAGAATGAGGGTGATGATGAGCGTGATGGGGACAAGGGGAAGACCGGTAACAGCAAAAGACATGGGCAAACCGTCGAGATAGTCGAGAACCTGAACAATATCGATTTATTGATTGATTTTATTGATTGAAATATTGATTTTTTCGATTTTTATAAAGTTTTTGCGAAAATTGACAATGGAATGGGTGGCTTTTTTTGTTAATTTTTTGGGAAACAAAAAATTATTGATTTTTTCTGATTTTATTGATTTTTGAATTTTTTTTACTGTTTCTTAGGTTTTTATAAATTTTTTTTGAATTGGCAAGCTGATACATTCATTTTTGAAAGATTTTTATTGATTTTTCGCGAATTTTTGCAAAATTTGATAGTGAAACAAGGAGTTATCGCTAAAGTTATTGATTTTTATAGTTTTCGAAACAATTTTTGAAATTTTTGTGAAACAGGAAATTATTGATTTTTCTATAATATAAAAATATCGATTTTCTGATTGATTTTTGTTTGAATTTTTCGAAATTTTTGAAAAAATTGATAGTTGAACTGGAAATTTTTGAATTTTTCATAAATTTTATCGATTTTTCTTCGAAATTCTTATTTTTGCTTGAAATTAAGTTTTTCCTTAAATTTTTGAAGAGTTTCATCGTTTTTTCTTAAATTTTTATGAAAAATTTCGATTTTTTAGTGGTTTTATTGATTTTTGCAAAATTTTGATCGATTTGACTGACTTTCTGTTAAATTTTTGACTGGATTTGATGGAATTTTAGGATTTTTCACTATTTTTATTGATTTTTCATTCTAAATATCGATTTTCCTTACTAAATTCACTGGTTTTCATGAAAATTTCACTGAAAAAATTTTACTAAAAAATACAGTTTCACTAGGTTTTTAAATTATAACTGATTTTCTGTTGGGATTACTGTACTGCGGTCTAAACCAGAAACTTTTTGTCATTTTTCTCAATATCATCAAAAATCTTGATTTTTGAAAACAAAATTTCTACCTTTTACTTTTCCATAATGTATTGGCTTCTCATGAAATCCGCAGACTTTTACCAAAATATACAGTTTCATTAGGTTTATAAATTATCTCTGTTTTTAAAAATGTCATTTTTCTCATTTTCATCAAAACTATTGATTTTTTCAAAAATATCGTTGTCCACCCACTTTGACTTGTTTAACAGTGGAAAGAACCAATTGGAAGCGAGGCGACTCGTTGAGCGAGAAGTGATCCGCCAGTTTGCGGACATACGGAGAGCAGATCTGAAATTGAGACTTGTCCACGAGAACTACACGACTCCCCAACCTTCTCGGCGCCATCGGAGTGCCACGCGGTGCGAGTGTGGTTGAACATCTCGTTCCGACCGAACCACTCGATGCGATAGAGAGCATTTCCGGGCTCACTGCGGTCGGAGAGCGTCACTATCCGACACTGGAGCATCTTGGGCAGAAGACGTTCGAAGGCGATCTGCATGCGGGAGGCGATGTCGTTCGAGGCGTCCGAAGAGGAGAAGCCCGCCTTGTCGAGGATCTCCCTGGGCACGTTCTTCCGGATGAGCTCCACGTCCTTCATCGAGTAGCCCACTGACATGTAGAGCCCCGGGTACACTTCGGGGGGCTCTTCTGGGTACTCGCACACGAAGTTGTTCGTTTCGCAATAGCATGCTCCGCGTTCTTTTAGGAAGACTCGTTCGCCGAATTCTGGAAGAAAGATTGGTTGGTTTGGAGCAGGTTTGAGAAAATTTGTAAAATTTTGAGCATTTTGGAGCAGTTTTGACCAATTTTATGCATTTTTTGAGAAACTGTGATGATTTTTGTGCAATTTTCGCAATTTGAAAAATTGTGTAAATTTTCAGAAATTTTGAGCAATTTTTGAACATTTTCAATGGATTTTGAGCATAAAAACTGTTTCAAAATGCTCAAAAATCGCTCAAAAATTCTTAAAAATCTCAATTGCTCTTTGTTGAGCATTTTTTGAACAATTTTGAGCACGTTTCATCAGTTAGGAGTATTTTTAAGGAAATTTGGAACAATTTCTGAGTCTTTCTTGTGGATTTTGAGCAGTTTTGAAAAAATCTGTGAAATTTTGAGCATTTTGGAGCAATTTTGAGCAATTATATGCATTTTTTGAGAAACGGTGTTAATTTTTGTGCAATTTTTGCAATTTGCAAATTTTGAGAAAATATGCTCAAAAATGAGATTTTTTAAGCATTTTTTAACACTTTTTCGGCATTTTCGGAGCATTTTTCGAACAATTGAAATCTTTTCACAATTTTGAGCATTTTCGGTGCATTTTGAGCATCAAAGTTTAATAAAATCCTCAAAACATGCTCGAAATTGCCTAAAAACTTGCATTTTATAGCTTTTTTAGAGCATTTTGAGCAGTTTCGACTATTTTTGAGCATTTTCGGAAACTTTTTGATAATTTTTGAGCCTTTTTGAGCTTTTTTTGATCATTTTAAGCTGTTTAAAAGTAATTTTGAGCAATTTTGAGCCTTTCTGAACAATTTCAGTCATTTTGAGGTTTTTTCTGCTATTTTTGGAGTATTTTGAGCATTTCAATTGTTCTAAAATTTTCAAAAAATACTCGAATTCGCTTAAAAATGGGCGTTTTCGAGCAACTTTCCTCAATTTTTCCACATTTTCCACTAAATCAACCTTCAAAAAAGCAAAAACTCACCAAGAGTAGTCAGCGGAGCATCGCAAGTGCCGTGCTCCAAACATGGCACCGGCTCACACGCCAGATGGTCTTCGGATTCGCATTCACACCACGTGGAGCATCTTCCCGACCAGTCAACGTACTTCTGAATGGGTGAACATTTTCAAGAAGTAAATATCTTTACTATTACTAACGGACAAATTCTGTGTGTCTGTCGCTGTATCTGTGTGTCGCTAACCCTAGCGCCGTCCCCAGCCATAGAAATGAGCCCAATTTTCGGTTACGGCCCTTATTTGGTGCCGCGGTGATGCCCGTCGAAACTAGAAGTTGATAGCTTTAATTTGAAGGGTACTTTACCTGAAAATTTCTGAAATTGACCCTGCGCGAGGTCCCAAATTCGCGTTCATTTGTACGCACGTACGGAGTCATTTCGAAAGTGTCGGGGTGGTCCCGGGGTAACGCTGGCGGATGTGGTTCAGATGGTCAGGGGTTCGATTCTTTTCGAGAGAAAACATTTTTGCTTTTATTGGGAAAGTGTATAAGGACATTTTAGCGAACACTCGGCCCCATAAGAAGCCAGCCGAAGAGCTGCGGAGCAGCTCGACCGGCTGGTATTAGAAATAAGGGAAAACTGTGTTGTTTTGTGGGGGATTTGAAGCGGGAATTTGGAAAAATTGTGAAATAGAGTAAAATTGATAAGTTATCTGGTAATTAATTAGTAATTAGGTAATTAAGGGGGCTAATTAATTAAAAAAAATCAAAAATTTTGCAAAATTGATTCGAAAATTCAAAAAAACTTACAAAAATTCAAAAATTTCAATATCCCCTCAAACCCCGCTCCTCTTCCCCGCTCCCTCCGCTCCCACCGCGCTCCTGTACGCACTCCCCTCCCCTCCTCCCCAGTCGCACCGGTGGCCGCGCGGTAACGCGCTCCCCCCTCGCCCCTCTCGAGGCCCACCTTTTGGGTTCGACCCCACTCACCCGCATAATCGCTCCGATATGCGTGAAAATCTCCCTCCCATTCGCGTCCTTCGTGTTGCATCCTTCCATCGGCGGTGGCGCGTGCGTGGTGAACACCGTGGTGGTGGTGGGTGCGGTTGGTGTGGTGGAGATCCATGGTGGTGGGGCTTCCGAAGCGACGGGTGGGGTCACTGTGGTTCGGAATTTCTTCTTGTCTGGTTTTTTCTCCTCTTTATCCGATTTTATCATCAGATTTTCTTCTTCGATTTTGATCACTTCCACATTTTTGTCCATTTTCGACTCGTTTTTCTTTCCGAAAATGCCGAATAAATCGAGAAAACTCGACTTTTTGGACACTGTAGTGGTGGGCGGGGCTTCAGTAGTAGAAGTGGTAGTAGTTGGGGGTACGGTAGTTGTAGTCCGAAGTACCGTAACCCGTGGTGTAGTCATTGTAGTCCGTGGAGCCCTCGTTGTGCTCGTTCGCATCCTTTTTCGATTGTTTTGACCCTGATAGTTGTTGATTACAGAGCGTTGTGATGGTTTTGGAGCTTCTGGAGTTGGAGGGGGCGTGGCCACTGGCTCATAGGTCATCTGGAATAGTTTTAGGATTATAGAGCGTTGTCGATTTGGTTGGTAAGCTTTTTCACGAAGACCAAACAAGTTTTTGCACGTTTTTTAGCACTTTTAACCTCATTTATCGACAATTCCCGACGTAAACGCTGAAATATTTGATTTTAACCATTCTCACATTGATTTTCATAATCTCCATGAAATTTGGCGTAATTTGATACCCATATCGACCACCTTTTGTTTTTGGAGCATTTGGAGCATTTTTGTGCTCCGCGAGCCCAACTCTCAAAACCCACCGAACCCTATCAATATGGGTATCAAATCACTCCTCTCAATGAGTTCTATCCAAACACCCACCGTGCTCGGCGCTCTTCTCATCGGCTCCTCGGTCTCAGGCTCTTCGATCTGGCTCTGAATGCGATTTGTGGTGAGCCCTGGCTTATTGTAGCCCATTATCCGCGAGTACTCGATCATTGCATTCTCGATGCAGGGATTTGTGGGAATCATGGAATTTTGATGAGCAAGACATTGCACGTCCGAGAATTTGCAGAAACAATGTTGCTCCAGGATTGAGGCTCTGAAAATGGCGTTTATTTGAAGCAATGGGGAGATTTTATGTAGATTTTTGTGTTCTACCGGTGATTCGGAGTGATTTGATACCCATATTGCATGGTTTTGAAATCTGTGCTCATTGAGCACATGGAGCCGGAGCTCAAAGAGCCCTGAACAAACTTTGAACAAACCTGGTCGATATGGGTATCAAACAACTCCAAATGCGCTGAAGAATTCATTTTTGACAGTCTTTCCTTCTTAATTTGAAAGAGATTCACCTCGCTGACAAAATAGTCCTCCTACAATCATCAAGCGAAGTCTTCGCACATTCTCCATTCTTAACCGGGCAGTGAGCAGTGAGAGCCTGTCGAATATGTCGACACCTTGTGTCTGAATCGCATTTTTGCACCGCTTGAGTGCAAGTTTGCAGGAATCCAGATGATTTGTAGAGGCATTTCGGGTAGATTATTTCCTGAAACGTGTAGCTTCTTGTACAGAGTTGGAATGGGGCTGATAGTATGAAATTCAGAATGTCCAGGTGATTTGGAGTGATTTGAAACTAATCATGACATGTTTTGGGTGAAATTTGATTTTGGAGCATTTGGAGCATTCGGAGCATTCGGAGCACATTGCTCATTTTTTTCCAATTTCATACATTTTTGATATGCTTCAGGTGATTCACTTCTTTCAAAGCGATTCTCCAGCCAAAACCAAAATTTTTCATTTTTGGAGCATTGTGCTCACGGAGCCAGTGCTCCAAATCAAAAGTTTTTTCAAAGTATATCGATATGGGTATCAAATCACTGGAAATCACCTCGAGAACTCGAATTTCACAATTTCAACGCTCAAAAGCCACATATTTTCGAGATACGATAGTAAATCTAGGGGTCAAAAGGGTAAAAGATAGTTTGTCGCCCCTTTTCCACCCAAAAAAAGAGATAGAAGGTTTTTCTTCTCACACCCAAATTGTTTTTTGCCGCTTTTTCCATTTATTTTTTTTTCATGGAAATTGCATTTTTCTCTCCTCCTCCGTTTTTTGAGTTGAGTGGGTGGGCGCAAAGTTTCAAGTGCCTTCTCATTTTCTCAATTTCCCCTCTCAAAATTTGGCCAATTAGTGTCCGTTTTCAAACCGAACCTATCCACTAATTGAATTCTTTCTCCGGACAAAACGAAAAAGTGTTTCGTTTTTCATAAATTTTTGAATATGTCTTCTTGTTTTTCGGTGGGGGGCCCCCAGGAAATTTTCAATTTTTCCGGGAAGAAGGAAAAGAAGGGAAAATTGCGTTTTCGGCGACGGGGCGCAAGTTTTATTGCCAGAATTTTACGGGCGCCGGGCCGGTTTTATGAGAGTTTTTAGTTTTTCGCCTGGGAAGAGGCTCCATCAAGTGGTTATTCTCCCTAAACTCGAAAGTCTCACAGTTTCAAGAGCTTAGACAATGATTTTCAGGTTCTCCGTGTTGTGGGGAGTTGAACGACACCCATATCGACTATATTTGGAAACATTTTGTGTTGGGCTCTGTGAGCCCCGAGCTCGCGGAGCCCTGAAACTCATTGCTCCAAAGTACGCCATGATTAGTATCATTTAACTCGTCTCAACACGCTGAGCATGAAAATCATAAGTTCAAGTGGTTAGGACAAAGATTCAGAGAAATCCAAGGGATTTCCCTAGTTTTCCCAACTTTTTTACCTGCTGGGTAAGACATTCGTTATCTTCCGGAGCACAATGACAAAACATTATCGACTCTACCAGAGCAAATGGAACATAGGTGGAAAATCGTTGCAAGCTCTGAAAAAACAATAACATTTGTGAAATTCAATGAAAAAATTGGCTCACAGAAGCACATTCTTCTCTCCGACAACTCGCGGCCGTTGAGCAGCGAACTCGGAGTTCTCCCAGATGCCAACGACACTCGTCGACGGACTCGCAACGTCGGATTGCATCCGGGCATGAGGATCCTGGAAAAATGACGGTTTTTGGTGGAAATTATCTAAAATTCTGCAAAATCCTTGTGAAAATCTTGGAAATTTGAGATGAAACTATGAAATTCAAACTCACCAAGTGATTTGGAGTTGAATGATACTAATCATGATATGATTCTGAGAATTTTCGATTTTGGAGCATTTGGCGGAGCACACTTGCTACGAATGCAAAAATTGTGCAAAGTAGGTCATGATTACTATCAATCAACTCCAAATGACAAGGAAAACTTGAAAATAATGTTGGTTTTACTCTAATAGTGAAGTGCTCCGAAAATGCTCCAAAAATGCTCCAAACTCAAAATTTCTCCAAACCCCATCATGATTACTATCAAATAACTCCAAATCGCAAGCTCAATCCGAATCTATCATTATCTCCAACCTACCATAATCGTCTCCCGCGAAACCCGCAAAAACCGGTGTCAACTCGAGAATAAACAGTGATATAACAAGTGCAACTATCATCTCTCCTAATTTCGTCTCACATGTCTTCTGAATAGCAGTCGGAAAGGGCGGCTCACACTCTCACAGGAAGGAAGGATGCGTGAAAAGAGACGGCGGGTCTTCTGAAGGTGAAAGTGGGCGTGGCCTATTGCTCTCGTTTTCGTGTGCTCTTGCGAGTGAGCAAGAAGAGAGAGAGAGAAGGGCCGGAAATCAAGTGAGGGGAAAATGTGGGGGTGCAAAACCAAAAGTTCTCTTTTTCTTTTTTGGAGCACCTCAAAGTTTCTCTTTGTTTTGTCGGAACAAACACCTTTTGTGTGTCGATTCGTATGTTTTTTTGGGCAAGGATTAGTTTCTATTCTCCCCCCTTTTCCCTTTTCCGACGTTTGACCCTAATCCACTGAGTTTGACAAATGATGGTGGGAAAAAATTTTTTGGAAAAAGAAACAGGAAGAAGTAAGAAAATGGGCGTGTTTTCAAGGTTTTGAGCACTGGAAATGAGTTCCTGAGGTGATTTGGAGAGATTTGATACCCATATCGACATGGTTTGGATGAAATTGAAAAATGCTCCAAATTGAGCTTGGAGCTCCGAGCTCATTGAGCCGATGAGCAATTTTTTCGAACCAGGTCATGATTACTGTTTTTCAAAACAAAAAAACGTAAAAAAGAGCATGGTGGCAATGAAAAAGTGTAAAAATGGAATGAGCAGTTCAGGGCTCGCGGAGCACATTTTTGAAATTCAAAAATTTTTTATTTTTCTGCACAGTTTTGTGTTCTCCATCAAATTCTGATTAATTTGACACTAATCATGGCACATCTAGCTCAATTTTCGAAAATTCTGCAAACCATGTGCTCACAGAGCTCGAAGATGCTCATTTTCACTATTTTTAAATTTTACTACACAGATTCGTATTCTCCATCAAATTCTGATTAATTTGACACTAATCATGACATATCGAGCACTACTTTAAAAAATGCTCCAAACCATGTGCTCGCGGAGCCCGAAGATGCTCAATTTTGGAATACCCCCAATATGGGTGTCAAATCACTCCCCATGGTCTAGCAAACCCATTTAACATATTTTTGGAGCACGGGGACGCTTGGTTTTTGATTTCGAATTTTTTGACGAAAAAAAAAATGAAAAAAAAAACCAATTTCCTCTCAAGTGGTCCTTTCAGGGGTCGAATGCTCACTTTTACTAGTCTTCCTCGGCTGAAATTGCATCGCCGACTCCTTCTTCGGTCCATTATACTGATAATCGGGGGTCGTGGTGGGCGGATCGATGACCGCCTTGAGTCGGAACGAGTTGGTCACTTGATTATTCTGTTGTTGGTTTTGTGGAATCATCGAGTATTCAGAATACTCTCTTCTGGAGGTGTCACGATGACGTGGCACTTGTCCAGAGTTCCACCATGAGGGTACTGTGGAGGTGGTGGGTGGAGGTCGTGGTGTAGTCGTGGTGGTGGTGGTTGTAGTAGGTCGAGGGGTCGTGGTAGTGGTGGTAGTTGTGGTGGTAGTTGTGGTGGTGGTAGTTGGAACCTCGTGGAGCACTGGCACTGAAATCCATCTTTTTTCTTTTTACACTCATTTTAATTATAATGGATTGCATATTCATAATCCTCATAAAATTTGGCGTTTTTTGATACCCATATCGACTATTTTGAAATTTTGAGCCCTGCGCTGTGCTCGCGGAGCACCAAAATGCTCCAAATCTCAAACTCAACTAAACCTAGTCGATATGGGTATCAAAATGCTCCAAATCAAACAAGGAGTTCAAATTTGATAATTTTTACGCAATATTAATTCGAAGCTGGCTCATGGAGCATCACGGAGCACCAATTTGCTCAAAATCAACGGATTTTGAAAGAATATGTTGTGTTTATTGTTTAATTCAGTTTTGTCATCAAATTTTGATTCGAAAGACACTAATCATAACCTGGTCTCCATTACTTTCATTTTGGGCTCCGCGAGCCCACGATTTGGAGCATTTTTCAAAATCAACCAAACCTGGTCAGTATGGGTATCAAAATGCTCCAAATCTCGCAAGAAAATTAATTTTAATAGTTTCTCCGCTTAATCGATTCGAAGTTGGCTCCTGGAGCTTCGGGGAGCACTAATGTGCTCCAAATCAATAGATTTCGAAGGAATATGTTGTTTTCATTGACAAATTTGTATTTTTCATTGAATTCTGATTTGAAAGACACTAATCATGACCTAGTTCCAATTACTTCCATTTTGGCTCATTTCTGGCTCCGCGAGCCCATGATTTGGAGCATTTCTCAAAACCAACCAAACCTAGTCAATATGGGTATCAAAATGCTCCAAATCACGAGCTGAACTCGAATATCAACATACTAGGTCTCTCCCGTGCCTCGAATCGTTTCCGGTATTCTTCACGTTGAGATTCTTGATTTTTTTGGGCCAAAGTCATTAGAACAGGGTATTGGGCGGATTTTGAGATCTCGTCTGGAAGAAATTAGGAAATTTACGAGAAGAATGTAAAAAATGCTCACAAATGCATTTATTATAGTTGGTATGGAGTCGAATCCAATGGCAGTCGGACGAGTTGGAAGTGGCGCAGTGGCAGTCGCCGAGCCCTGTCCAAGTGAGCCCCTCGAAGCTCTGCCAACAGACCTCTCGGTCCTGCATCCGACAGTTGTTGTCCTGGTCGACGTCGCAGTTTTTTCGGAACATTGCCCACAGCTGGGCACACGAGACGTGTTTTAGACAGATCTGGTAGAGAGCTGAGTCGCACGTCTTCTGCTGGATCGTCGTTTTGGTGAGCTCTGGGTGTGGATGGGGTAGTTTTTTTGGAATTAGAAGGGATTTTTGAATTTTTGAAAATTTATTATGTCGATTTTTTTGTAGGTAAAACCTGTGGAGAAAATTTGTGAAAAAAAATTTTTTTTTTCATATTTTTTCTCAATTTTCCAGGCTCTATTATCATAATTTCTTCCCCTTTTTAACTCTTCATCATCAATATAAATTTTTAAAGTTTAAATTTTTAAAAAAATTATTTTTTTTTCTAATTTCTGTACTACAAAAACCACTACTAAAAAATGAAAAAAAAAAAAATTTTTTTTTGAAAATTTTCAATGTTTCAGAAATTCCTTATTATTTTAGATATATGCAATTTTTCAATTCAGTAGCTGTGTTTTTATCAAAAAAATTCAGAATTTGAAAAAAAAACAGAATTTAAAAAATTGAAAAAAAAAATGAAAAAATTTTTTTTTTGAATTTTTCAATGTTTCAAAAATGTCTTATAACTTTTTGATAGTTCTAAAAAAATATTTCTTCTTAAAATTTCTTTTTTCTTAATGAGATTCTCAAAATTTGAAAGAAAAATCCAAATTTTCATTATTATATGAAAAAAATTTTTCAAAAAAAAATCCTAAATTTTACAGTTTCACAGTACCTGTTGTCAAGACTTGGGAAGATTCAACAATCGTCCCCAAGCCTGACCTTTTTTCTTCTCTTTAAGAATGAAGAAGAAGTCACGTCACGTGGTGACCTGCCTCCACCCATTACCAAGCACGAGCCGCTATTTCAACAGCTCCCAAAGATGACCTCTCCAACACCTCTACGACGTCGTCTTCCAACCGAATGGACCCGGATGATACCACCAGGAGCCGGTGTCAACTGCGAAGACGGACAAGGATCTGAAGACCCACGACTTCAGTCAAGCAGCTGGCCACTCCTCTTAAAACAACGTCCTAACGTCCTTAACAAACTTAAGCCCTTCACACTCTTTATGTTAGTGCAAAGGGGCTTTTCCGACCGGCGGAATGTCAAGACTTGGGAAGATCAACATCGTCCCCAAGCCTGACCTTTTCTCTTCTCTTTACTAATACAAAGAAGTTACGCTACGTGGCGACCGGCCTCCGCCCTGAGGTCACCGGACGCCGCCCGTATCACGTCTTGCCACGTGTCAACGACAACTCATCGCTTCCCGACACTCGGCAAGTCAGTTCTCGCTACTCTCCACTTCCACTCTACTCGCCCAGGACTCCTCTCCTCCCTTAAGTCCTCGGACTCCCCTTATTCCTTAGGGCCCTCTTCGGAGGTTGCCTCCTCTGACTTACGAGTCCCCGTAGCGCTAGCTCCTGAGCTTTCCACTGCTCATCCGCCACTCTACGAGAACTCTCCTCACACTCACTCCTCCCTTCTCGTCTACTCCTGGATTACAACCGATCCGGATCAACGTCAGTCGTCGTCAGTCGTCTCCGAGGATTCTCCGATGTCTTCGCCTTCGCCGTCCCCATCGTCGCCTCCTCCGGATACTTCCTCGCCTTCTGATAACGTCTCTCTCGCTTGTAACTCCCCCTTTCCGTAAGTCGCTACGCTCTCAGTCAGGACTGCCTCCTCACACACACAATAATACGCCGCCTAGCCTCCAGGTAGCCTACGTCTCCCTGATAGGCCGCTCCAGCCTTTGCTTCACCATTTCCTACGGGAATTGGGGACCTGCTGGAAGTCCCCGCGCCGTGCGTCTTCTTGTATCGCCTACAATTGCCGCACGTCCTGACTCCTGAGCTAAGCGCTACCATTTGTCCCCTACTTGCCTCTGTTTATTCCCTCTGAATAAACCCTCATAAGATAATGTATCTGTACATCAACAAGGTAAAGAGCTCATCTGGGTATTCGATATCTAAACACCTGATTCACCGACAGGTAGTTTTGACATGGTGCATCGACCCTGATTCTCTTTTCCACTCGGAAATTGAGAAAAAAGGACCCCACTCGGTGAAATCTAACGCTCTAAACCTCACTCACAGATATATTACTCTCCAAGCCTTCAATTTCGCGTCCACATGACCGAAACCTCTGAAAAAATTGGTGCAAAACACACTTTTTTGCCCATTTTATCATCATCAAACACGCCAAACACGGCAATTTCGCCTCTCTTCGTCTAATTACTCCTCAGGCGACACACTCTCTCGCTGAGAACCGAATGCTGACGTCAGCGCCGCAGCCAAATGGCCACCCAGTCTGTTCGACCGCCCATGTCGACACAGCCTCGTTTTTCACGAATTTTCAGCTTTCCAGCTGAATTTTCTACCCTATCCGTTTGATTTCTCGAATTTCGAGTCAATCGGCCTCACTTTTCGGTAAAAAATCAACGTTTTGCCGCCATTTTAAGCCAAATGGCCCACACAAAAAACATCTACCACTGAACAACCACGCCACAGCACCACTGGACCATCGGAAGCACGGAACTCTCAACAATTCGTCGCCTCGCTTTCCATCTCCACAGGACGGAGTCGTGTCCGGTTCACAAAATCACCCGCCTCCCGTCTCCGCTCTCCGCTGCACTGATCAACGCCCCCATGGACAACGAGCAGGATGAAACTCCAGACGTCTCCCTAGACGAAAGATTGGATCATTTCATACGCCTGCACTGCTACAAAATCGCCACAAAAAGCCTATCAACGACTTCGCCTCCATAGCCGAAACTTTCTGGCTCCGTCGCCACCTTCTAGCCTCAAATCCGCCTCGCCTGGCTATTTCGCCAACGCTCAACGACTGAATCGCCTTCATTTTGGATTTTTTCACCACTTCGGACGTTGTCGCCATCAAATCTTCCGTCTCGTTAAGTGGCACCCGAGCGGAAATTTGGAGGAACATCGATTTTTCGTTTTGCCCTTCGATTGGGGACTTTCGCTCAACTTCCAAAGGATCTGCAGCCGGAACACTCCTCACCGCCGGACAAACGAACTCGACGCCATCGCCGAAGCTGAAACCAACAAGGATAATCGGATGCTGCTCGCTCTTCACTGCCGGGCAGACAGATTCGCCACCGCCTCCCATCGCCGGCGGAATCTCTTTGTTCGCCTCCATTGGGAGAACGCCAACCTGAACAGCCTCTACCAAAAGCTCTTCAACGGTTTTAATGAAAAACCGCCTCATTTACACTCGAGAAACCCGGAATCGCCAACCGTCGACAGATGCTCCGCCTCCAGAAGACGACGATCCGGTTTCGATCAGTCATCACCACGCCTCTTCTAATAATTATCGAATTTCGCTTCGCCTCAAGGACAAGCAGCTCCACGACAACTACGAATGTTTGATGCTCATCACGCCGCCAATGTCACCGCCTTAACTGGAATCGTTTCGCTCGCCTCCAGAGTGAAGATGCCGACGCCTCCCGAACAAGAAGCGACATCGGCCGTAGCAATGAAGTACGGCTCTTGTTATTTCTGCGGATGACGTCAAGCCTCAACCACGACTGGACACCTTCAAGGACAGGACCCACGACGTCTAAAAATTAGTGATGCTCGCCACGCCGCGACTACCACCCGCCTCAACAGGAATTTCTCCGCCTCCCACTGAATGAAGACTACGACGCCAACAACATTCGCCTTCGACGACAACGATGAAGCAAGGATCTTGCCGCTTCAAGGACATCGTCCCGCCGGAAATCTTCATGCCACTGTGAATTGGAATCTCAGCCTCTTTATCATCTACGAGGCCCACATCATCAAACCGACTACTGATGCGCAAAACGTCTTCGGTAGGTGTCAGTAGGTCCCTTTTGCCATTCGGCTCCTCATCTGTCTGTGTGAAGATGGCGTAAACTTTTATTCTCTTTTTGATAAAATACTTACGACCATCAGAATCAGTAAGAGTGAGTGTAGTAAGAGCGACTGTGTCCCTGGAGGAAGCCAGAGCAGCGAACAGCGTGTGGCACCCTGCTACTGACTGAGCTTACCTCTTTGGCACCGCCCACTTACAAATTGGACCTTCTCCCCTCAAATAGACTATTGCCTCCAGTAACCGTGCCCCTAGAGCTCTTTTCAAAGCTCCCACTCAATCTCCAGCCTTCAAGGCTCTCTTTTGACTCTCCTGACGAGTCCTCCATCAATTCTAAACCAAGTTTACCGTAGGCTTTCACCCCAGCGTGATATGCCTGTCGTTAGTTCAGCTGTATCACCCCTCGCAAGGTATAGCCAACCCTTCCACCGACTGTAGCCCCAACCACATCATACCGGAAGCTGACTACTTCACCATCCTTCTAGTGCCAAGCACCCCCGCCAAACTAAACCCGTGCACCATGCTCACGGCCACCACAAATCCAATCTTCTTCAGCATTACAGGTATCTTTCACGCCTCCATGCACACCATTACCAGCCTCCACGAACCAGTCACCCGATCAACGGACGGCACTATGCTACAGTCGGGATGCACCTGATTGACGACGTCGACTCTCTGCACGACCTGGCAATCAGCATATGTCCTGAGGATCCAAACTGGACATATTGCCGAGAACCGGCCCTCTGTAGAGCGAAGGGACGCTCCTATTGAACCGCGCCGCCTCCCTCCTGAACCCTGACAAATTGACGTCCCACTGGCACGGCGACGATCGATCAATTCTCCGTCAGGAAACAGGATTCGACATACTTCCCGAGCAGCACGGAGTAAACGGAACTCCGGGGATCAACATCACAATGCCTGCACCATTGCCACGCATTGGAACTCTACGGTCATCACATGATCATCACGCCTTGGAATTCCACGACCATCGCACTATCTCTACTACTATCACAACTCTCCACGCCTCAACATCCAAAGAGGTTACCTGCGACAACTACGAGAATCGGACAGTCATCACCCGTTTCTCATTCGATCTTCATCTAACGGAATCAGTACGACTCCGCCTCTCACCTGATAGATAATCACTCCTATCAGCCTATCTTCGAAACTCTCCTGATTCAAACTCCAGGAAAGCCATAATCAGTTAGTCCAACATACATGTCAACTGCCCCACTTCGACCTTACCACTTCTAAAAGCGGTCTTCTGAAGCATCGACAAACAGCATTCAGAAGCAACCAATCTTCATAGATACGTCGCCTACGTCGATTCTTCGAGCAGTCGTAGCCTCGCCTCTTTGACGACAACCAAGACATTGGATCGCATCCTCTAACGCAAACCGAGACGTTGGATCGCTTCCTTTGACAACAACCGAAGCTGCCTGATTGGACATCGTCAAGCACCATCACTCCACCCTCAAGAAAGCAGCACAGTATCGGTCAACACGCCCAAGATGACAACCATCACTGATCGCTGCGAGTACACGGGTTATCCTGAAACCCCCTCATCAGAATCAAAAGAGATTCCCTCAAATCAATCTGCCTCTCAGTCAACAATGCGAGTCAAATCGACTTCTGTTCATTCAACATGGAATTTGGGAAAGAAAACTGCAGATTGCCATATCTCCTACTCAACACTACAGCTGGATGCCTACTCGCACTATTCGATAACGATGCAACCACTCCGGCTTCCCTCATTGCTGAAGCCTCCGCCTTCCGCCGCAAGTTCGACATCGCCAAGCGAAAGCCCATGACGATCGACCGAGTCCACGGATTCTTCAAATCGAAACAAGAGTTTGTCATCGCAGAGACCTCGGAAGACTTCGGAGAGAGCTGCGACCAACTCATCATTCGTCCGACTCCAGTCCCACACGGCCAGTCCTTCCAAGTAACAAACGCCTAATTGAATAGATTGTTCACTATCGGAAATGGAACTAGTCGGAATCACGCCTCTATCTCTACTGGATAAGAAGATAACACTCGACAAGGACTTGATCGAGCTCATCAGAAGCACGGTCGTTCTCGACGATGGATGAAAACCGAGTATTCATTTCGTTTCTGTTTAACGGATGCGAAATAGACCTCGCCGACAACTTATTGCTAGCCAAAAGACGCTTGTCGACGCTAGTCATGAGCCACCTGCAAGATCAAGACCGACGCCTCGAGCACCACGACATCTTGATGCAACAAATCGCCTCCGGAACCATGGAAAAAGTGGAAGAACCGAACTTCGGAACCTCTAATGACATTTGCGGATTTCTCGGGACGCCTCTTCCTACAGGAAGAACGAGATGCCATTGAACACCTGCCTCTAAAGGATCAGCAAATGACACGGAGGAGCAGCAGACGACGTCTTCGGATTCTCCTCCTCTACACCAAGAAGTTCAATCGCCCACCTTCGTCATCGACAACACCAGCGTACTCTATTGGGTGCTGCACAGGACAAGTGGCTCGATTAGTGAAACACCACTCAGGGACTGTCCACCTCAGAGCTCAAGGACATTAGCCTCAGGTTCATGGACGACAGCCTCTGGAAACTTCTGGTTCAAAGGACTTGACTTCCACCGTCAACCCACAACTCAGTGGCCTCGAAACTTGAACGACACACCTGCAGACAGCAGCCGATCCGCCTACGCCGTCGACGAGCCAGAATCAATTGTTCCCTACGACGCAACAAGCATCATTCGGAAACTCACAGGAATTATCTGTCAGGTTTTTCGATGGATGTTTGACGCCGTCGCCGAGAGGAACAAACGGTTCCCAGAATCAGAGACACGCCTCCGATCAGCAGAACTCCGCCCCTTCCAGTCAGCCCGCCTCGCGAAAAACGAAGTGGAACAGCTGACAGTGAATCGAGAACTGATCATTTGAGATCACTATGAAGACGCCAAACGCCGCCTCGGACCGTCGCCTCCCACACAATTCTAACCGTTTATGGATCAAGACCACTTCTACTGACGAAAGACCTCCTACAAAGATTAAGACCTACCGCCTCGGGGCAGACGCTCTCCAATCATCATCATCAGAGAACATCGTCTAGCAGCGTCTTGCACTCGAAGCGCTCGCCTCAATTCTTCATCAAGGAAGCAAGAATACATCACCGATCTCCAGGGAGATTACGACAAAAAGGATCCGACAGATCCGACATGCTCCCCGACTTCGCTGATAATCTGCCTCAAGAAGAACATGGAAAGAAACGTCGTGCAACCAGACACGCCTCCTCAGCAACACCCGGAGACGTTTCGGAGCACTTATTCACAGAGGATTTTCACGGTAGACTTCTCCTAGACTTCTATCACACATTGAAATCAAACGATGTCTCAAAACATCGCCAAGCTCGAGCCGCCACCTCAACAGCTCCAGCTGCATGCAAAACAGCCCCCAAAGCTGCCCTCGCCGACTCATCGACCACTTTGCCTTCGGAGTCGACATCGAACACCAACCAAACGGATCAGGACACCACCACAGCAAACTCGACATCAGCTGAGAAGACTACGACCTGCCGGCCAACAACAAACTTAAGCCCTCACCACTAATGAGTAGTGCTAAGGGGCTTTTCCGACCGGCGGAATGTCAAGACTTGGGAAGATTCAACAATCGTCCCCAAGCCTGACCTTTTTTCTTCTCTTTAAGAATGAAGAAGAAGTCACGTCACGTGGTGACCTGCCTCCACCCATTACCAAGCACGAGCCGCTATTTCAACAGCTCCCAAAGATGACCTCTCCAACACCTCTACGACGTCGTCTTCCAACCGAATGGACCCGGATGATACCACCAGGAGCCGGTGTCAACTGCGAAGACGGACAAGGATCTGAAGACCCACGACTTCAGTCAAGCAGCTGGCCACTCCTCTTAAAACAACGTCCTAACGTCCTTAACAAACTTAAGCCCTTCACACTCTTTATGTTAGTGCAAAGGGGCTTTTCCGACCGGCGGAATGTCAAGACTTGGGAAGATCAACATCGTCCCCAAGCCTGACCTTTTCTCTTCTCTTTACTAATACAAAGAAGTTACGCTACGTGGCGACCGGCCTCCGCCCTGAGGTCACCGGACGCCGCCCGTATCACGTCTTGCCACGTGTCAACGACAACTCATCGCTTCCCGACACTCGGCAAGTCAGTTCTCGCTACTCTCCACTTCCACTCTACTCGCCCAGGACTCCTCTCCTCCCTTAAGTCCTCGGACTCCCCTTATTCCTTAGGGCCCTCTTCGGAGGTTGCCTCCTCTGACTTACGAGTCCCCGTAGCGCTAGCTCCTGAGCTTTCCACTGCTCATCCGCCACTCTACGAGAACTCTCCTCACACTCACTCCTCCCTTCTCGTCTACTCCTGGATTACAACCGATCCGGATCAACGTCAGTCGTCGTCAGTCGTCTCCGAGGATTCTCCGATGTCTTCGCCTTCGCCGTCCCCATCGTCGCCTCCTCCGGATACTTCCTCGCCTTCTGATAACGTCTCTCTCGCTTGTAACTCCCCCTTTCCGTAAGTCGCTACGCTCTCAGTCAGGACTGCCTCCTCACACACACAATAATACGCCGCCTAGCCTCCAGGTAGCCTACGTCTCCCTGATAGGCCGCTCCAGCCTTTGCTTCACCATTTCCTACGGGAATTGGGGACCTGCTGGAAGTCCCCGCGCCGTGCGTCTTCTTGTATCGCCTACAATTGCCGCACGTCCTGACTCCTGAGCTAAGCGCTACCATTTGTCCCCTACTTGCCTCTGTTTATTCCCTCTGAATAAACCCTCATAAGATAATGTATCTGTACATCAACAAGGTAAAGAGCTCATCTGGGTATTCGATATCTAAACACCTGATTCACCGACAGGTAGTTTTGACACCTGTATCAATTTATCGGTATGAATTTATGGATTGACTGATACACCATTATTACAGCTTTTAAAAAATTTCAAAAAAAATGTTTGTCACTGTTTCATCGTTTTCATATTAATCCAAATATTTTTTTCGAATTTCAATATCAACATTCTAGTTGCAGACATCATATCCGACGACAAATCGCACAAAAGTCCGCAATTAGTCGTCAGATGTGTTGTTTTCCGTGAAAAATTACCTCCGCTCAGTTGTGACTTCCACTGCTGCACTTGATCCGCCACCGGTGTTCTTGTAGTTCTTTTTAGTGTGTTTTCAGGGTAATTTGGGCTTTTTTTAGAGTCGGATTGTAAGAGTTTTCTGGAAAAATGAGATTTTTCGGGTTTTAGGAGGTTTTAGAGGGTTTTTAAGGGTTTTTATGGTTAAAATGGTGAATTTTAATGAAAAACAAGAAAAAAAGAATAAGAAAATGAAAGAAAAAGAGCCCACCGATTGCTCAATTTGATCTCCTCTCCAACATCTCTCATTTTTCGTTCACAAGGATGATTCCAAATCACCTGACGGAAATAATCGCACTCTTCGGAGAAGCCTAAAAATTTAAAAAAGTTTGAAAATTTTTTTCTGTTTCAAAATTATTTCACTACTAGTTTTATCTGTAGTGAAACTGCTACTGAGGTTTTGAAACGGTACTCTCACCAATAGCCTCGTAACAAGTGCATGATTTGGTGGGAAATGTGTCCCTTATCCGTTGCAAATGGTACACACAATCTGATGGTGATGAGCCGGTGCAATCTGCAAATTTTATTGATTTTTATTGATTTTTTATTGATTTTTTTGAGTTTTAAAATTTTTTTTTCAAAAAACGGAAAATTCAAAAATTTCAGTCCCAGGCGCCCCTCTCCGCGAGCGCCCCCCCCCCCCCCCCCCCCTTCCTGTACGCCCTCCTGACCACCGATCGGCAGTGCGTCGGTAGCACAGTGGTAGCGCGTTCGTGTGCGAGACAATGGTTTTGGGTGGGTTCGAGGTCGGGTTGGTCTGTTTCGTTTTTGCGAAAGGTTTTTTGATAATTAAAATGGATGAGGAACTTGATAATTGATATTTCATGAATGATTCACTTCTACAATTGATTATTTCTTCGCTAGAATTTCCGTTTTTCGAATATTCCAAGAAATTTTCGCACGACGAACAAAAATTACAATTTTTGAAATTTATACAGAAATTCTGAAACTGGAAACAAAATTTTTATTTTTTCTATTAATTTTTCCTATTTTTCCCTTATTTCTCCCTAATTTTCCAATTTTCCCATTAAAACCCCACAATTCAAATCATAGCCACAGGTGATCTGAAACTGCTGAAGATGCGTGTGACACGTGGCATTTCGCAGACATATCGATCGATAGTGAAGGCAACTGTCGTACGTTGATATTGAATCTGATAAGAAACCTTTTTTCCATTAAAACTGTAAAAACTCACCGCAAAGATAAAATAATAGAAGAACGAGGAGCAGTGACGACGTTGTCATGAGCTCTCATGGGCCATTCACGCTTTTCACCCTTTTTCTAGCCGATTTCGATAACCCCAAACTGATCTGGAATGGTTTTCATTTGATAAGCGGATGAGGCCTTATTGGAGGATTCATGAGAGGTGACAGTGAGAAATATGGGAAGGTTGTGAAACAGTGTTTTTATCTTTTCCTCCGACCAATCTCTCATTGGCAAGACAAATTTCGGGGCAGTGGGTTCGAACCCAAAACGTGTGGAACGAGAGGCGCGCGCGCTACCACTGCGCCACCGACGCGCTGGAGAGCGGTGGTCGGGAGGGCGTACAGGAGAGGGGGGCGCGCGGTGGGGGGAGCGAGGCGGATGGGATTTTTGGGGTTTTTTTGAAATTTTTGAAATTTTTTGAAATTTTTTGTAATTTTTTGAATTTTTTTCAAATTTTTAAAAAATTTTACTAAAATTCACTGAATTTTCAAAAAATTTCAAAAAAAATTTCACAAAAACAGAAAAAACCTATTTTTCCAAAATCCAAACAAAAGGAAAAAAGCCAATGAAAAACCGCAAACTCATCCCCGAAAAAATGAAGAAAATCTTGAGAAAATCGTCGTTTTTTTTTTGGTATTTTCCCTTTCTCGCCTCCCCCCGGGGGACCGATTGACACCACCACAAACTGAGGAGAAATGCAAAAAATTTGGGGTGGGCGGAATTTTTTTTTTTTTTTTTTTTTGAAGGGGTCCCCTCAGTTTAGTTGTTCTGAATGGAATGTTTCGATTCCTATGTCTCTCTGAAGATTTCTCTCACTTTTTTTTCTTTTTCAATGTGACAAAAAAAGAAAGTATGGAGCACCCCCCAGAAGAGCACAGAGAGTAAATGCTTTTTCACGCAACAACGCGCTTTTCAATGGGTGGGGAGGAGGAGAAAAGAGCAAAAAGTGAGCATTTGGAAGGGAGCGAGATTTGATACGCTGATAACGGGCACGATTTGTAAGGTTTTTGGGTTGTAACTTTGTCAGTTTTAAGAGCAGAGCATTTTGGACATGAAATTCGTAATGAGGAGCTCAGTGCGAGTTGAATGATAGTAATCATGACATGTTTTGGATAACTTTCAGGTTGGGCTCGCGGAGCCACCCGGAGCTCAGAGCTCGCGGAGCACAAGCGAAAGTTGGAGTTTGTAGGTCGATATGGGTATCAAATCACGCAGAATTGAATGGAGAATACCAAAATCATGGTGGTTTCGAGTTTGGACGACAAAGCCGGAAAAAGAGTTGCTCCGTGAGCAAAAAAACTATTGTTTCGCGAAATAAGCATGTTACAGACTATAAAGATGTCATATCGCTCTGAAACACAAATAAATATTTGAAAACATTATGATTTTGATAGAAACATCACAAATAGTCATTTCTCAAATTGATGATGAGAAATGACCATGAAAACTCCAGCAAAACACTGTGAAAATATTATGAACGTTTTCAGAATGACAAGACGAGTTGAATGACACTAATCATGACACATTTTGGATAATTTTTGGATTGGGCTCGCGGAGCCACACAGAGCTCAGAGCTCTCCGAGCACAATCCAAAATCGATGGATTTGGGTCGATATGGGTATCAAATCACGTAAAATTGAATGGAGAATACGAAAATCATAGTGGTTTTGAGTTGGGAATAGGAATAACGGAACGCGAGTGAATAAATCATCAAAAAACGTGAATTACAAAATATTTTTACATTTTTTTTGAAACAGAATATATTCTTCCACCATTTTGATTTATACAACCAACTTTTTCATAATCTTCCAATTTATAAAACCCATTCGGAATTATTTTTTCGCAAAAATAAACAGACAGTGGGGGGGGCCATATGAAAACCTCGGTGGTTAACTGGGGGCCATGGAGAGCACATGTCTTTGTGATTTTCAAGTGATTCCCGGGGCGGTTGTGACGAGAGAGTGTGTGGAGTGTGGAGGGGCGAGACATCGAGAAATTTGAGGATTTTCAGTGTAAAGGGTCGTCAGTTGGCACGGCTCAGAGTGCAATGTTTATTGGATAGGAGAGAAGGGGGTGATTTGGAATGGTTACAGTTTCAGGGTACTGATTTATAATGGGAATGGGTTTCAAGTTTAGTTCCTTTTTGTACCATATCTTGGGATCTGTACAGGTGGAAGAGGAAAAGCTAGTCCCTCTTGATTTTTCTTGTTTTTTCTTGAATTTTGATGGTTTTTTGAAGTTTTTTTCGGCGAAAATGATTATAAATGGAGGTTTTAATTATTTTTCGTCGGAAAAACCATGAAAAATCATTGAAATTCGAAGTTTCTTGTGATCTGTACAGGTGGAAGAGAAAAAGCTAGTCCCTCTCGATTTTTTGCGTTTTTCTCAGTTTTTAGTTGTTTTTTCAAGGGTTTTTGGAGGGTTTTTCGACAAAAAATGATAACAAATGGAAGTTTTTATCATTTTTTGTCGAAAAAACATCGAAAAACCATGAAAATTACAGAAAAACGCTAAAAATGGAGTAGGAACTAATTTTTTCCAACTCAAATGTTGCAAAAGTTAGTCCCCCTTCAATTTTTTGTGCTTTTCTCAGTTTTTTATGATTTTTCGAGGTTTTTCAGGCAGAAATTATCAAAAATGGAAGTTTTTATCATTTTTTGTCGAAAAAACCATGAAAATCCATGAAAATTAAAGAAAAAACGAAAAAAATCATCAAAATTTAAAATTTCAAGAGTTCTGACCCGGTGGAAGAGGAAACGCTAGTCCTCCTTCGATTTTTCGGATTTTTTCTCGAATTTTCATGGTTTTCCAAGGTTTTCCGGCAAAAATGGTTCAAAATCCACTAAAATCTGTGAAAATAAACTTTTTGGCCAAAAAACCATGAAAAATCATTAAAATTAGATAAAAACGCTAAAATTCGACGAGGGACTAACTTTTCCTCTTCCACTAGATCAGATCACACAAAAATAATAATTTGGGCTCCAAATGATATGAAAATTGCTCTCAATCTTGACTCCGCCCCTTTCCACTTTTTCATAAAATGGGCGTGGCCTATATGGCTCCAAATCAAATTGAACAATCCAAATAAAACACTAAAAACCAAAAAAAAACAAAAAAAAAACAATTTTTCCAGGTTTCCTTCTCAAAAAGGTCCTTCGTCTCCGTTGCGAAAATTCCCACGATTCTCCGATGAAAGTGCATTTGAAATGAGCAATTTTCCTGAATTCCGAGTGTAAAAGATCTCTTTGGTAATCGGCATTTTTTCAGTTTTTCTGGATATTTAGGTTTTTCAGGATTTGTCAAGATTTTCTGTGTTTTTTCATCGATTTCCAATGAATGTTCACTTTTTTCTGAAATTTTTATCGATTTTTCCAATTTTTCGGAATTTTTGAAATACTTTATTCTAGAAAACTCCATGAATTGATCTGAAAACCCGCTGAAAATCTGAAAATCTGAAAATTTTTCGAAAATTTTCCGAAAAACATTCAAGTACGCAAACACCCCGCAACAACATTGCACAATGCGCCACAACTGACGCGCGAAAATTTTTGTTTTTCAAAAAAAAATTCTAATTTCTTTCCCCATTTTCCCTCCCAATTTTTGCCCATTTTCTCGCAATTTTCCCATCAAAAATTCGAAAATTCCTTCGAAAAACGCTTTCATCGAAATGAAAATCGTTATCTCATCACTCGGAGCAATTAAATCCACTGGCACCGGAAACTGGGCGCACATTTTTATGCGATTCTTCCGCTTTTATACGAATTTATTGAAGAGATTCGAATATTTGCAGGTCGATCATGGACAAAGAGGGCTCCAGTCGAGTATGTGAAGGATTTATAGGGAAAAATTGGGAAAATTGAACTTTTTCAGCACTTTGAAATTCCACCACCGCCATCGGGACCGAAACCTGTCGTCGAGGGGGATGTGGGTGTTTTTTCATTGAATTTGAGCTAAAAATCGATAAAATACTCGAAAATTAGTAAAAAAATATGGCAAATTAGTGAATTTCAGGGAAAAAATCAAAAAAATTCAAAAAATCTTGGAAAAAACCCCCAAAAAACCGTTCCAGACGTACGCCAGAGACCAAAAAGAAGCACTGGAAGAGGAAAAGCGTGCAGAAATGTCAATGGACAAGTTTCCGCCCAATCTTCAGCGCCGGCTCAGAAATCCGCCTCCCGGCAGATCGATGATCGATTTGTTAGAGTTTAAGCAGGTAAATCGATAGAAAATGATGATTTTGATGGGGAAAATTGTGAAAAATGGGGATTTTTGATGGAAAATAGTGGAAAAATCATTAAATTTGAAGGAAAATCGTGAAAAATAATGTTTTTGATAGAAAATAGTGGAAAAATCATTGAGTTTGAAAAAAAATAGTGAAAAACGATGGATTTTTGATAGAAAAATCGTAAAAATTAAGGTTTTTAATGGGAAAATGTGAAAAATCGTGATTTTTAAAGGTTTTCAACAAAAAATAGTAAAAAATATAGATTTTGATCGGAAAAATAGTGAAAAATAATGATTTTCGATAGAAAAATCCTAAAAAATGAGGTTTTTTTTATAGGGAATTGTAAAAAATGAGGTTTTTTATGGGAAATAGTGAAAAACCCAAGATTTTTGATAGGAAAATGTGAAAAATCGTGATTTTTAAAGCTTTTCAACAGAAAATAGTGAAAAAAAATGGTTTTAATAGGAAAACTCGTAAAAAACATGATGTTTAATAGAGAAATATAAAAAAACCATAATTTTTCATAAAAATTGTGAAAAAATCATAAAATTTGCTGAAAAATCAATAAAATTTCACAGAATTAAAAAAAAAATCAATAAAAATCGCTAAAAATCAATAATTCCAGGACGGGGAAGTGCTCACAGTGACGTTTGTGTGTGATGGAGAGAAGTATCCGATGTATTTTACACCGAGAAGCTCAGCGTGAGTTTTTTGTCCACGAGAACTACACGACTGACCAATCGGAGACCGTGGACTAGCTTTTTCTAGTCCGCGACCTTTTTTTTTTTTGAATTTTTATCAAATTTTTATTTAATTTTTAGCTTTTTTCAGTACTAAAAATTGAAATTTTGATGAAAATCACTCAAAAATGACAAAAATCGATATTTCCCCGTGTAGTTCTCGTGGAAAATGGCACAATTTCAGTGACTATGTAATGCGCAGTGGGGTTTGGACTCCGCGAGCCAATCCCATGTACAAATCGCTGAGAGCTCGACTTTTTGCACTGCCAAAAACGATGACTATCAATAAAGTCATGTTTCATGTGGGTTTTTTGCAACTTTTTGGGATTTTTTTCTATTTTTTAATTTTTATCAATTTTTAGTTTTTTTCACCGTTTTCTAATATATAAAAACTGAATTTCGAAGTTAAAAAAGATTTTCTAGCAAAAAATCTTTTTTTCTCCGAAATTTAGATAATTTTTTTCTGTTTCAAAAAATATTCAAAATGATGAGATTACTGATTTTTACCGGTTCCAGCGCTATTGAATAAGCTTTTACCAAAGGCAAATTTAAATTTTATTTCGCTGAAATTATAGATATTAAAAAAAAACAAAAAAATTGCAGAGCACCCCACAGTGTGAAGTGGAGGACTGTCTCATTGAGCTCATGTTCGTCAAGAAATGGCAGTGCAAACAGGTTTTTATTTAAATTTTTTAAACATAAATTTTGTGAAAAATTAGCTAAAATCGTTGAAAAATATGGAAAAATTGGGAATTTAAAAAAAAAAACGGAAATTTTAATGTTTTTTCTTAAAAAAATAGGAGATATTAGAATAAATTAGGTTTCTAAAGAGTTTTGTAACTTTAAAATATTAATAAAAATTCACAAATTCTACAAAAAACCAGAAAAAATCGTCGTTTCACCAACACCCCTTTAAACTCAATATTTATTCTCCATTAATTGGTACCATGCTCGAAAATCAATTTTAAAAAATTTATATGGGTCTTGCAACGAAAATTTGAGACTTTCTTGCTTTTTATTATGAATCTGAAAATTTTCGAAAAAATGCTGAAAATTTGATGATATTTTGAATTTTTATATGAATTTTACATTTTTTGAAACAGGAACAGATATAAATTTTCGAAAAAAAAATTCCAGAATTTTTTCAATTTCTCATTTTTTTTCCCATATTAAAACAAGTAATGTGTTTTTAGTTAGGCTTTGAGAATTTTCTATAAATTTGGTCACTGATAGTTTCGACGTCGCTGATTCTGAATCTGAAGTCAGAATTTCTGTAATTGATATCATTTTTAAGAAAAGATGTGTCAAAGCCATTTTTAGTGCTATTTTCTCCACTATTTCGTAACTATCGAAAATGTCGACACGTAAACACTTGAAAATATGGAGGGAAATAGCACTGAAAATGGCTTTGACACATCTTTTCTCAAAAATGAGATCAATTACAGAAATTCTGACTTTAGATTCAGAATCAGCGACGTCGAAACTATCAGTGACCAAATTTATAGAAAATTCTCAACGGCTAACCAAAAACACATTACTTGTAAAATGCTAACCCTATTTTCCACAGCTGGAATACTCGATCACTTGTGAATTTTCCCAACCGCAACACCTCCGTAAAATGATCCACATGCTGAAGCCGTACGACATCACGGTGACGCTGAATTACGGACTGTCGCCGTCGAATCAGCCGCACGATACAGCCGGACAACACAATCATTTGGCTGTAGATTTGGATGGAACTCTCTTTTTGGAAAAGGACTTTCGCATGGATTGTCAGACTGCTCTTAATAATGGTGAGTTTTTTGGGAAATTTATTGGAAAACAGGCGGAAAATGTGTATTTTTTGAGTATTTTTTTAAATTTTTTAATCTGGAAAAATCATTGTTTTTTTCCAATTTTTTAAATAATTTTTACTAGTTTTTTCGTTTTTTTTTTTCAATTTTCAAAGAATTTATACGTTTTTATTGCTTTTTTCAACGAGAAAATCACATGGAAAAACAATCTAAAAACATTAAAAAATTAAAAAAAATTACTGTTTCAAAATTTTTCCAAATCAACACAAATTATAATCAAATTAATATATATCTGGAAAGTTTTTCCTAAAAAGTTTTTTTTCACTGTTTCAAAATTTTCTGAAATATTGAAAATTATAATAATTATTATTGCTTTGTATATATTAAAGAATAGTCTGAAAAATTCACAATTTATTAGATTTTTGAGCTTTTTATTAAAAAAATCGTTATCAGTATACTATCTTAAATTTTTCATTAGAAAACTTTTGCTTTTTTGGAAAATTTTCAATTTTTTGGAAAAATTTAACAAAATTACGGTTTCAAAACTTCTTTAATTAAGACAATTATAATCACATCAATTTCATTTTACTTCTGTTAAAAATGATAAAATTGCAGTGCCACTGAATCCAATGAAACGAGATCTGAACATGCTTTATGCGGACGCGGGAAAAGGGAAAGTGTTCGCCACGCACATGCACCGAACTCTTCTGGCCATCAGAAAGTTTGTGACGATGATGACGGAGAAGCAGATGGCACAGACCAAGGGAATGGACGTCAAGCGATTCGTTGTTCAGTTCGTTTTTACCTTTTTTAGTTCAAAAATTTTTTTTTGTAGTTTTTTGAAGTTATTCAAGTTAAAATTGTTAATTGAAAGAGTTGAGAATAAATTTAAAAAATTAAAAAAACCTGCAAAAAGTTGAGAAATTTTTGCAAATTTAATTTTTTTAATTACTTGAAATATATCAGTTCAATTTTCCTTTTGCAGATGCCCGCCCCTGAGAAACTGCCCAATCAATGACAGAATTTGTCCGAAATTACAAGCGATGCTGAAAGAAGACGGGCATGAGGAAGCAGCCAAGAAGAAGCACGATTATTCGCAGGGAAATAAGGTAAAAATAGTGATTTTTTGAATTAAAAAAAATTTTTTTAAACATTTTTTCTATATAAAAAATACTGAATTTTGGAAGTTTTGAACCGAATTTTCAGAATTTTTCTCAAATTTTTAATTTTTTTCAAAAATTATGAAATTTTCAAATTTTTTAAATGTGAAATTGAGCAAATTAAGAAATTCAGAAGCTAAAAAATTTTATTATTTTTTTAAAATTTATATTTTATTATTATTTTTTTTTTGGTTTTTTTCAGCCAAAACTCTATTTGTCTGAAAAAAAGCTCATATTTTCCGTTTTTTTTTCAAGTTTTCATAGTGCCTACAACCAAAAAAGACTAAATTTTGTCATCAAAAAAATTGATTTTATACTTTTTTTTGAAACGGTGTTTTTTTTTTTAATATTTTAATTTTCATAACACTATGATGATACTATCAACAGAATCTAAAAGATGGAATGAGAAAACTGAATTTTCTTTCAAAAAAAAAAAATTAATTTTTAATTTTTTTTGAAACTGTAATTTTTTCTATTTTTCATTTTCAGCTGTTCCTGTGTGTCCGAAATGAGCTGCGTCGTCAGAATAAGTTCATGTTGTCAATGGCAGCGACACTATTCAAAATGAACCTGGGAAATGAGCAACTGTTGCTCATCACCAAACAGATTCCCTATTTGCACGTCTTCTTCAAGACCACCGTTGATGAGCACGCTATTCAGCAGCTGGTTTCGGTGGGTTTTTTGCTTGATTTTGAGCTGGAAAAAATTGGAAAATTTTTTTTTTTTTGAAAAAAAATATAATTTTTGAAAATTTGGAGAAAAAAATGGAAAAAAATAGAATTTTTTTTTCAAAATTCGCTAAAAATTTTATTATTTTTTAAAGATTTTCTTCAAAAAATCAGAATATTTTTCCCATCAATTTCATAGAAAAAATACAAATTTATTCCAAAAAAGAAAATTTTTTCCAATAATTTCAACAAAAATCGCCATTAAATTTCAAAAAAAAAAGAAATCAATTTTTCAAAAATTTTTCAATGTTTCAGGAATGGATAAAAGGAGACCGTGAGATTCATGATATCCAACTGCACGTGGAGAAAGTGTTCGACATGGACTTTCTCAACATGTACACTACGGAACCCTTGCATCCGAAATGCATCAAAATTCGACGAGTTCTGTGCGTTTTTTTCGGAATTTTTTGGAATTTTTAGAATTTTTGGAATTTTTTTTAATTTTTGATTTTTTGGAAAATTTTTTTATTTCTGATGTTTTGGAGGAGTTTTAGAACTTTTTCGATTTTTTTTCAAATTTTCAGAAATTGTGGAATTTTGGAGAATTTTTAGAATTTTTTCGATTTTTTTTCACATTTTCAGAAATTGTGGAATTTTGGAGAATTTTCAAAATTTTTAAAAATATTTTTTTAACCATTTTTCAAATACTTTTTCATCATTTTTATCCAATTTTTCGCAGATTAAAAAAGGTTATTTTTGGACTTTATTAAAAATTTACGATTTTCAAATCAGAACTGAATTTTTTTAAATGGTGAATTTCAAACTTAAATTATCTGAAAAAATTTAATTTTTTTCCATACTAAATTTTCAGAACAATTTTCAAATCGAAAATTTCTAAAAAAAATTTCCCCATTTTCTTCATTAAAACCGCTGTCCAAGTTCCAGGAACAATGTGCGTTCATCGTTGTACATTGACAAGGAACGACTCCTTGCTCATCACCTTCATATTCGACACATTGAGAATAGGAACTAAAAAAAAATATTTTTTTCAATTTTTCAGCCATTTTTTTCCATTTTTCTCTTTCTATTTTTTCCATATTTTTCTAAATTTTGATGATTTTTCTCCCAGTTTTTTCATTTTTTTTTTCCATTTTTTTCCATTTTTTCATCAATTTCTCGCGAATAACCCGAGTTTTTCCAATCATCACTACACTATGATCTTTTGCCATTTTTCCTAATTTTTTGAATTTTTTTTGGAAATTTTTATAATATTTTTGGCCCTAATATTCAATTTCCTATGAAGATTTCAGTAAAAATGGTTTTTTTTTTATTTTTTTGGATTTTTGTGGATTTTTTGAACTGATTTTTGGAATTCAGAATTTATATTTTTCTTCTGATTTTTTGAAATTTTTTTAAGTAAAAAAATAAAATAAAAAAATTTTTTTTTCAAGAATTCGACACAATTGAAGATGCCCAGATCACCGTGAGTTTTTTCCAAAAATTTTAATTTTATTTTTTTTTTTGTTGTTAATTGGATAATAAGGAAATTAAAAATTAATCGATAACTTGAAACAGTAAAAAAAATTATATTTTTTTTGAAAAAAAAATTTTTTTTTCGAAATTTTCAAAAAAAAAAACTTTTTCATATCGATTTTGAATAAATTTTGGAAAATTCAGAAAGTTGATTTTCTATACAAATCATGAAAAAAATTATCAAAAAATGAAAAAATTACGAAAAAAATAGGTAAAATTGAAAAAAGTTAATTTTTCCAGGTCAAGAAATGAAAAAGATCGAAGGGATCGTCATAGACCTCAAAAGGATTATTCCGATGTTTGTTATCATTTTTTTTTATTAATTTTTCAATAATTTTTTACCATAAAAAATTTAAAAAATTGTTTCTCAATTTTTAAAAAATTTAAAAAATTAATTTTCTTTCAGGACGTGGCAAAAATGAAAGAAAAAATGAGAAACACCCTGGATTCTGCAAGAAAATCGGAAAATTCTACGAAAAAAACGGTAAAACGAGAGGAATTGAGTGCGGAAGAGCACCTGGCACGGAGCAAAGCGATTCAGGAGATCGAAGAGGGAGGATTTCAACCAGCGAGTTTTAGATCGGGGAGTCAGGCGAAAAAAGTGAGCGTTTTTAGAGGAAAATTAATTTTTTTGAAATTTTTTTGAATTAAAAAAAATCAATTTTTCAGAATTTTTCTCTGAAAATCCTGAAAAATTGATTCGAATTTTCTTAATTTTTTCTTTTTTTTCTAGATTTTTAAACTTTTTTCTGAAAAATTCCGAAAAGTAACAAACATGACTGATGAGTTTTTGATTTTTCAATGATTTTTAATTTTTTTGAAACTGAAAATTTTTTCTAATTTTTAAGCAATTTTATCATTATTTTGATGAAATTTCCATTTTTCTAGTTTTCTAGTAATTTTTACTTTCAAATGCACAATTTTAGAATTTTTTTTTCAATTTTTTAAAACTGGAAAAAAAACTAATTTACTGAAAATTTCAGTTAAATTTCTGAATTTTTGAATTTTTCTGAAAAAAAAATCTGAAATTTTCAAATCTCTAGATTTTTTTTATTTTCAGAGAATTTCCCAATTTTTCTTCACTTTTTAGCCTGTTTTTCAAATTTTCAGTCTTTTTTCCCAAAAAATACCAATTAAAAAAAAAAAATTTTTTTCACTGTTTCACAATTTTCGTAAAAATCATGATTTTTTTTTTCGTCGATAGGTCAAATATTATCCTGATTTTTTTGATGTAATGATAAAATTTGTCAACAAATTCTCATAAATCATAAAAATCACTTAAAAAAAATACAATCTCAATGACATTTCCAGGACCAAAAATCGAAAAAGGAGACATCACACGACGCGGCAATCTTCGGACCCGCGTGGAAATCGGCCGAGCAAAGAAAAGTGATTGAAAAGGTGAAAAAAAAGAAAGAAAAAGGGATTCATTTAAAAGCGACAGAATAGATTCTCGAGTACAAAACACTAGAAGATTCCCTTATTTCCCTTCGATACTGTCCGAGTCGGCCGAGCCGCCGACATTTGAGCCGCCTGTGGAGCCACCGCCAGTTGCTCCGGGAGCCATGTACATCGAGACGGCTCCCGCCATTCCTGGTTGAACCTTGTCGCGCGAGGAACCGATTGGATCGCTTCTCTGTGGTTAATTAGAGGGGTAATTAGGGATAATTAGGGTAATTATCATTTAATTAGAGATAAAGAGTTAATAGGGACGTTTATTGAGTCAATTAGCTCATTAACTTGGTTCATTGGGCAATTATCGATCAACTAGGTTGTGATGAAGTTAATTGGAATGTTCATCCAGTTAATTAGCTAATTTTTGAGTTAATTAGGGCCTGAGCCAATCGAAGATAGTTAATCAGACTATTTGGCTACTCAATTTGATTGTTGATTAAGATAATTGGGCAATTATCCGTTAATTGGAGTGCATTCTGATTGAAGATAGTTAATTGTAATGTTCAGCCAGTTAATTAGCTAATTTTTGAATTAATTGGCTAATTATCAGTTGATTAGGTTGAAAGGAAGTTAATTGAGATGTTCGACTACTGATTTTGCTTGTTAATTGAGTTAATTGGTCAATTATGAGTTAATTACTGTTTCAACTAATTAAAGATAGTTAATTTGAATATCTAGTCACTTAATTAGCTTGTCAATCAAGTTTATTGACCAATTATCAGTTGATTAAGGCTTGAGTTGACTAGGGATAATAAGTTGGAATGTTCATCGAGTTAATTAGCTCATTAATCAAGTTAATTGAGCTTAACTATCGTTGTTCTGACCAATTTCAAGAGTTTCATCATGATTAGATGGTTATCGCATCCAATTTAATTAGGCAATTATCATTTTCACAGTTTGCAGACAATACTAATCATCATCAGATTGCTGATTAGACTAATTGGCTAATTATCGTACCTATCTGATTATCCATTTCCACTATCCACTCACACTATAAATGTACTTGATGGGCTTCTGATCGTCCCACGAGACGCTCTCCTCCCTCTGCGTCATCTGCTCGTCGTTGTCCGACACCGCCTTCTCCACAATCTTCACATTCACATTGATCAGCGTGCGAATCGTGTTGCTGAACACGAGATGGTCGTGGAAGTGAGCCACGTCGCGCTTCACGAGCTGCTTCATCGGCTGAAACTCGTCGAGCACCAGATTCTTCCCCTTCGACGTCTTCAGCTGAATCTTGCCCTCGTTCATCATCTCCACGTGGTCACTGCCGACCGAGATTGGGTCGGCGACGTCTTTCTGAGGGATAGGGGGAGATTGGGTTACTGTAGGATTACTGTAGTAATCATACAGTAATCTTGATTTTTTAAGATTACTGTAAATTTGACTCAAATCTACAGTAATCCTGATTTTTTAAGATTACTGTAAATTTGACTCAAATCTACAGTAATCCTGATTTTTTAAGATTACTGTAAATTTGACTCAAATCTACAGTAATCCTGATTTTTTAAGATTACTGTAAATTTGACTCAAATCTACAGTAATCCTAAATGCTCACCAACTGCTCCTCATTTGGCTCCAACACTGTCGCCCAATAAGGTGTGACACCATCCGGCTCATAAACATTCTGATTCGGCATCTTCTCGACGTCGGCCAGCTTCGGCACGTGGCCATAAGAGTCTTCTTGTGAAGGCGTCGTCGTCGTCGTCACCTCCTCGGTCGTCGTCACCGTCACCGTCTTCGGCTCGGGCTTGTCGAAGAAGGAGGCGTCCTCCTCGGCCAGCGGCAACGGGTTCTTCGCGCGGTACTTGTACTGCCTATGCGGCGGCTTCTTCACCACGTCCATCAGCAGTTTGTCGCGTTGGCTCAGCTGTCGGGGCTCCGTCCGTGGAGCTGTCTTCTTTGCCTTCATCTTTTTGAGCAGCTCGCGCATCTCGTTTTGGTCGACAGTGTGATGGGCGATTGTCACTTTTTGTGGTTGGCTCTTTTTGGGAGTGGCTGGAAGATTGGGGTGGGGTTGGAGAATTTGAAGTAGGTAAAGAGGCTCGTGGCTCAAAGAGCATTGTTTTTTTAAAAGTTTGATGGATGGGTCGGAGCATTTGGAGCTTTTAGAGCATATTCACAAATGATTGCGTGATGTTGGAGCATTATGAGCAGTCAGAATGCTCCAATTCTTTGATTTGGAGCAGTTTGAGCATTTTAAATTATCTAAATGATCAAAATGCTCCAAATCCTCATCTTTGAGCAAAAAGAGATGATTATTGTGCATTTTCTGGCCTCTTTCAATTGTGCTCTATCGATAAAAAACTAAATGTTGATAAGATGAGCAAATTGAGCATTTAAACAACCGAATGACAATTAGAAGTTGTATTCTTCAAAATTTCGTCTGATTCGGATTGCTGATATGCTCAATGTGCTCATTTTTAGCAAAATTTTGTTTTTTATCGATAGAGCACAATTGAAACATCCCAAAACTGCACATTAGAAATTTGGAGCATTTCGAGTTGTTGTGCATTTTCTCAATTGTGCTCCATCGATACAAACTGAAAATTGATAAACATGAGCTCATTGAGCATCAGAATTTGATTGCTAAAATGCTCAATGTGCTCATTTTTCACAAAATTTTGTTTTTTATAGATAGAGCACAATTGAAAGAACCAAGAAGAATGTACGGCTCTTCTTGCTATTCGATCAGAATTTGGAGCATTTTGAGTGCTCAAATTGCTCAAAATTCACAACAGGTAAGCCTCTTTAACTGCTCGAAACGCTCTAATTGCTCCAAATCAACAAATTTTTTTATTTTTGTGCTCCTCGAGCTCCCAAAACTGCTCACGGGCACTTCTCTGTGGCTTCTCGTCGGTCTCGGTCTCGGTCCTCTCGATGCGGCTCTTCATTCCTCTCGTCCGCTCGCGAGACTTGCTCCGCGCCCCGCCCACTTTCTTTCCGTTCTTCTCGTTCGACATTCCCGGACTCGCCACCTTCGAAACGACTGATGTGGTGGTGGTGGTGGTGGAGATTGGGTTCGCAGGGACCGGCTGCACCTTCTTCCGCACATAAACCTTTGATTTAGTTTTGGTTTTCTGCAATTAAAGGATTGAGCTCCATTTTATGCGAAAAGCTGGAAATTTTGATGGTTTTTTCGTCGAAAATCGGAGAAAAACTGAATTTTTAACATTCTACAAGCTTTAGAGTGTCTTTTCAATCAAATTTGAAACTTTGAGCTTCAAGCTTCAAAAATGTGCATTTTCACAAAAAATACTAATTTTCAACATTTTTGAGCTCAAAACCTTAATTCTTACGTTAAAAAGAGCAAAACCTGTTGAAAACTCACTTTTTAAGGGAATTACTGCACATTTTACCACTAAACATGAAATTTGCAGTAATTTGCTCCAAAATTTGCAATTTTCGATAGATCTTGCTCTTTTCAACGTAAAAATTGACGTTTTGAGCTCAAAAATGCTCAAAATCAGTGTATTTATCGTAAAAATGCCCTTTTTCAACGATTTTTCGGAGCTCAAAGCTCTGAATTTGATCGATAAAACGATCTGAAGCTCGTAGAACGTCAAAATGCTCATTTTCTTCCGATTTCCGATGCAAAAACCATCGAAATGAGCCTTTTCCACTTCCACCGCCCATTGTCCATGGAGCGCACTTACATCCCTGCTGCCACTCTTCGCCCCCGCCTTCACCTTTTGTCCCGGTGCCAATAATGCCGGCATTTGTGTGAAATGAGTCCGTTTTTCCACATCCATATCGCACCGATTCAATTGTGGCACGTGGCAATTCGTTGGCAGTTTGAGAGGGTCACGTGGAGAAAATAGAAGAAAAATACCTGAAAAATGAGAATTTTGAACGTTTTTCCCATAGAAAACGCTTAATTACCCCTTAATTACCCTTAATTACCCCCCAATTGCCCTAATTGCAGAAAGAATCGGACATCTCGACGATCACCCTCCCCACCGCCCCTCCGCCACCAATGAATGCGATGGTGCCAATGGTGCCGAATCATGTGAGACTTAATTGGGCTAATTAACGACTTAATTACCCACAATTACCTTCTTAATTACCAAAACTAACTTATTGATTAAATCTGGTTTTAAACCGACTATACTTTCTGTAAATTTGAGTGATTAAGGTAACTAAGGTAATTAACTCCTCTAATTAGCATAATTACCATCTTAATTATCTTAAGTATCACAATTACTCTAATTATCTATTTAATTAATTTATTTAACTCAGTAATTAAGAGGGTCCTTAATTAGTCTCTCACATAGAAAAATTAAACCAATTATCTAACTAATTGCTTTCCTAATTACCATAATTATCTCAATCACAGATTTAATTGTGATAATTAGGGACATTTCTTCGTAATCAGCTTCCTAATTACCCTCTTAATTACTCTCATAATTACCATCCCAATTACCCTAATTAATAAGCTTCTTAATTACCCTAATTACCCTTCTTAATTACCTTCTCAATAACCTTTATTAGCTTCTTAATTACCTTCTTAACTACCTTTTCAATAAGCTCATTCATTGTTTTCTTAATTACCCTCCCAATTACCCTCCTAATTACCTTCTTAATTACCCTTAATTACCCCCTAATTAATTGCAGATGAGCTCCGAGAAAGAGGAGCAACGAAAAGCGGAGTGGAAGACGTACTGGAGCTCACTTCGACAGGATCTCATTCAAGGAAATTGCTGATTTTTGAACATTTTTTTATTTTTTTTATATTTATCGATTTTTCATCAAAAAAGCACAATAAAATTATTGATCCATTTTTTACAACAAAAAAAATTTCAAAAATAGGAAATTGTGTGCACTTTGAACTGTATCCACTCGACAGTTTTTGCACATTTTTTGCTCCGTTTTCTCTCCACTAATTATTTGCTTGTTCTCACTTTTCCACTTGAATTTTTTGAGTTTTTGGGTAAGATTGAGGTCATAGGAATTTGGCGGTTTTTTGAATTTTTAATGATTTTTTTTATTGAAAAATTGAATGTACCAGAATCTTTATCATCACGAATATGAATTTATAAATTGACAGAATTTTTGAAAATTTTGAAACTTTAATTTTTTAATTTTTTGTTTTTTTTGGCGAAAATTAGAATTTTTTAAAAAATTTTAATTTTTCAAAAAAATTTTTTTTGAATTTTTTTGAATTTTTATTGATTTTTCAAAAAATTCAAAATTTTCTAATTTACAGTTTTTTCTAATATTTTTTGATTATTTTGAAAAATATGGAAAATCATACTTATACTATAATTTGCTTCGTTAGTCTGTATGTTCGTTTGTTCGTTTGTTCGTTTGTTAGTTCGCCGGGGTCAATTCTGTCCGCACTTTTTGATATTGAGGGAAAATTTGTAGCGAACAAAACTCGAACCAGCGACCTTTTGAACGATAATCGAACACGTTACCGGATAGACTATCAATGTAACGATTTACACGTGAAAATTTCTGATAGTCATTGCAGAGGGCTCTACTTATTTCTCTTTTCCATTTTTCTATTTCATTTCTTTTAGGTAGAGACGAAGAGAATGTAGAAATGAGAGGAAATGAGAAAAAATTGAGAGAGAGAGGGAGTGAAAAAATGAGAGATGCAGCCACACAGAGAAACGTAGAGAAAGAGAGATGACGGAGAAAGGGAGAAAAAGGAGAGGTATACTCGCCGCACGCGACAGTAAGTGCGCTCCATTGCACAACTGGAGTTTTCTCGGCCACGGCCACCATCTGGAAATTCGCGCCACCGTTCAGAAAATTTCGCGGTGAAAAATCGATGGCCGCGGCCTAGAAAACTCCAATTTTCTCTTCCATTTCGGTCATTTCGCAGTGGAGCGCACTTACTGATGCGTGCGGCGAGTATAGATAGTAGGCGCAGAGAGTTAGAAAAACTCAACGAGAGAGACAAGAGATTAGTAGTAAACGCAGAGAGGTAAAGAGAAAGCCAACAAGAGACGGAAGACACATTCACAGCAGACGCAGAGTGAGACAGATAACAGAAGAAAAGAGGCTGATAGTAGATGTAGAGATGGAGTGAAAAAATAGCGAACGTATCGAACGAGAGAAAGAGTGATAAATCGGGCAAGACAGACACAGAGAGAAAAAGTGGGCGAGAAAGAGAGAAAAAAAAAGAGTGAGAGAGAGAGAGAGAGAGAGAGAGAGAGAGAGAGAGAGAGAGAGAGAGAGAGAGAGAGAGAGAGAGAGAGAGAGAGAGAGAGAGAAACAGAAGATAGGGAGAGAGGGAATTAGAGATAAAGAGATAGAGATACAAAGAGAAGGAGAGAGAAAAAGAGAAAGAGACAGAAAGAGAGAGCCCCTCATGAACTATCAGTTATAAAACAGACGAAAATACTGTTTTTCAATGCAACATTATATTTTCTAAGTTTCTCTTTGGTTATACTACAGGTATAATTGTGTTATGCCGATAAAATTTAGTTTAACCATGAAATTACTAAATTTTAAAGCTATTTCTTTTCAATTTCTGATATCCCCAAGAGCCTAACACAAAACAAGGCAAAACGCAGCCGCAGGCTGCGTAGCCCAGATCTGTGGAGGCGGCGATAGCCGCCGGAGCAGTCTGGTTCAAAAAATAAAATGCCTCAAAGAAAAAATTGATTATCCGATTTTAACAAAATTTGTAAATTTTTTAACTTTTTGAAACTGAAATTTTTTAAAGTTGTTAAAAAAAATGATTTTTTGAAGTTTTTTGATGAAAATTCGATATTTTTGCTCAATTTTTATCAGAAAATCTAAAATATAAAATTTTTTTCCAATTTTTCTCATTTTTATCAGTGAAACTGTAATTTTTATTATTTTTTTTTTGAAAATGTTTTAAAAATATTTTTTACAGTTTCATTAAATTTTTTTTGAACAATGTACTTTCACTAAACGGTTATCAATCATTGTATCACATTGCCTTTTTGAAACTGTGAAAAAAAATTTTTATAAAATTTTTTTCCAAAAAATTTTTTTTCCAAAAAATTCAAAATAATTCCATCCTCCTCGGGCTCTTTCTTGGAGCTCCGAGAGCCGGACAATCAATGCGCAGAAAGTGTGTTTCAAAAGAGCAAACAGAGAGAGAGTGTGGAAAAAAGAGAGACGCAGAGAAATCGTATGTACAGACATCTCTCACACAAATTACGAGGACATGCGGAAAAATCAACCTTTTTTTGAAAATTATGTTAATTACTTGCTAATTACCTGTTAATTACTCTCTAATTAACTGCTAATTAGCTGTTAATTATCTATAAATTTTTATATTTTCTAACAGGAGACTAACTGATTTTCCAGTACTGAAAATGAAAATTTTTGGTTTTTGAAACTGTAATTTTAATTTTTTTTTTCTTTTTAATTAACTAATTACTAATTAGCTTAATTAACTAATTAACTAATTAATTATTGCAGATAATTAGTGGGTAGTGAATGAAACTTCTCTTATGAATTTATATGGAATTTTTTCGCATTTTTCTCGTTTTCACAGTGCTCTCGAAAAATGGGCGGAGTCAGAAAACTGAAGGTTTGCTTTATTTTATTGATTTTTATAATTTTTTGAAATTTTGAAAAAAAAATTTTTTTCAAAAAAATCAATTTTTTTCTAATCACCATAAATTTCTATACAAAACAACTATCAATCCCTCAAAACCCCATCCTATTCCAGGCGACCTCTACACTGAACTTCTCGAGGACTACGAGCCGCTGGAACGACCCATTGAGAACAGCTCCGAGGCGGTGCTCGTGAGAATGGGTAATTTAGCCGTCGCAAAAACCCATAGTACCGATGGGGAGTCGAACCACAAAACGGCAGATTCACAGACGCGCGCGTTAACCACTAGGCCACGGGGGGCAGTGGGGGAGAGGGAGCGGGAGTGGGTAGAGGAGCGCGCGGGGAGGGGGAGAGGCGCGGGAGGGGCGCGACAAGTTGGTCCGATGTGAGATTTCTTCAAATGTGGACGCAATCACCTTGCAGCACATCTCACGACAAATTGCGGACTTTTCATTAAAATTATTAAAATTAATACCATTTTTTCGATTTTTCAACAGAATAAATGAAATTCAGGCCTTGTCCTGCAACAAATAGTAGACGTGGACGAGAAAAACCAAGTGGTAGATGTGAACGCATGGCTCAAATTCTCATGGACCGACTACTCGCTGAAGTGGACTCCAGAAGACTACGGAGGCGTCACCGACCTGCGATTCAAGAAGGGACAACTATGGACTCCCGATGTTCTGATGTATAATAGTGCGGATCCACAGTTTGACAGTCGGTATGCGTCGAATTTGTTGGTTTATCCAAATGGATTGGTCAATTGGATGCCTCCAGGTGAGAAAGGGGGGTTGGGGGAAGATGTGGAGGGAGTTTGGGAAGAATGTTGGATTGGAGTGAATTTTATGTGATGTTTTGAGAATTTTAAAAAATTTTTGAAAATTTTTTGAAATTGAAAAATTTAAGAAAACAGTTTGTTTTCTTAATTTTTGTGAATTTGAGAATTTCATGTAATTAAAAAATTGTTTTCTCAGATTTTTTATATTTTTTATGAAACAGAAATTTTTTTGCAATTTTTCTAGAATTTTTATGAAAATTCTGGAATTTTTAAAAAATTAAAAAAAAATTTTTTTTTTTCGTATTTTCAGAAATATTGAATTTTTCTAGAATTCAACAAATGTTTCTTGAATTTTTTTTGGGAATTTTTGGGACTTTTTTGAGATTTATGAAACTGAATTTTTTTGGAATTTTTTCAATCTTTTGCAACTTTTTTTCAAAATTTTTGAAAATTTTATGGAATTTTCTGATTTTTTTCAACTTTTTGAATCATATATAATTTTGTACATTTTTTGCGGTTTTTTAAAAAAATTTTTAAAATATTTTGAAACTAAAAATTTGTTTGAAATTTTTTCAAATTTTTGTAGATTTTTTTCTTATTAATTGAAAATTATAAAATCTTCCTGATTTTCTGAAAGTTCTGAAACTGTAAAATCGAGAATAATGAATTCGCATGCTTGTCAAAACTAATCCAGAAAAACCATCGGAAAAATGCCAATGGATTTTGAAACAGCGATCTTTTTTTGAAAATCGATCGAGTTCCAAAAACAAAGAAAACATTATACAAACTTTCTAAAACTGTTAATGTTTCCAAAAAAGCTAAATTGCGGATTAACTTCAAAACATTCTTCTGTACTTTATAAACACTTTGAAACAGTAATTCTCCCCAAAAAGTACGTTTATTCAATAATTCTAGCAGTTCAAAAATGCTCATTGAGCCCTACTGGCCAAGAGCATCGAGGGCCTTCTTATCGAGCCACACGTTCTGCGAGTGGTTCTTCGGGTTGAGGTTGACGTCGAGCTCGAAGAGCTTCTCGCGTTTTGAGTTCATGTACACCATGTGGCAGTCGAATGTGGCGTCGTCGCAGCGTTGGGTGAGGTAGATCTGGAAAAGGGGAGGGGTTAGAGAAAGAGAGGAAGAGAGAGAGAGAGAGAGAGAGAGAGAGAGGCGCTCTTGGTAAGAGACGCTGAGAAATTAGAGAAAGGGCCCCTTTTAAGTGAGAGACGCAGAGAAGGCGGCGAGGGAGAGAGAGAGTCCCTCTTGGTAAGAGACGCAGAGAACGCAGAGACTCCCTCCCCATAAGAGACGCAGACATCTCAAACATAGAGACACAATCTCTGTAAGAGACGCAGAGAAAGAGAGATCCAGCGATAGAGAAAGACTCCCTCCCCATAAGAGACGCAGAGAAATCAGACACCCCCTTACTCACCATCATCGGCAACTCCTCGACGACGTTGCCCTGATTGGTGACCTGATACGTCTGCTCGATGACCATCGGCAACGTCTTCTTCTCCTTCTTCTTGAGCTCCGACGTCTTCTTTTTCTTCTGCGCGAGCTCCTTGGCCGATGGAATCGGCTCAATGTCGATGGTGGAGGGGTCCTCGTTGAGGGCCTGAAGATAGGGAGAGGGGGTTAGGGAGGGATGAGAGAAAGGGAGAGAGGGTTAGAGGGAGAGAGGGGGGTTTGGTAGTAGGCGCAGAGAGTTAGAGATGAGGGGGGAGAGAGGGGGCAGACAGCTAGAGACCACTAGAGACAACTGGTTAGTTAGAAATGCAGAGACGCAGACAGTTAGAGACTCAACTTTGATTATAGACGCAGAGAAAGCGGCTAGAGAACATCCTATGATAATAGACGCAGACAACTAGAGATGACTAGATAGTGATGGTTAGTTAGAGACGCAGAAAAAGCGACTAGAGAGCATGCTATTAGTAGTAGACGCAGACAACAAGACAGAGCGCCACGTCACCGAACTGCAAACTTCTTGCCACGTTTTTTCATCGACACGCAGACAATAAGAGACTGTTTTCTAGTAGTAGACGCAGAGAAAACAACTAGAGAGTAGTATCTGACAATAGACGCAGAGAGCTAGAGTCTCATAATTTGGTAGTAGACGCAGATACAAAAACTAGAGAGTATTCTCTGGTAATAGACGCAGTCATGGCATCTAGAGAACGCGCTCTAACAATAGACGCATACGACTAGAACCCTCTCTTTGGTAGTAGACGCAGACACAGAAACTAGAGAACACGATCTTACAATAGACGCAGACAACTAAAAGCTCCTTTTGGTAGTGGACGCAGACATATCATCTAGAGAACACGTTCTAAACATAGACGCAGACAACTAGAAGATCCTTTTGGTAATAGACGCAGACATTCCTTCTCTAGAGACCGCTGCCTTACAATAGACGCAGACCACTAGAGAACTAAAGGACACGATCATATAATAGACGCAGATAGCTAGAAAGCACTCTATCTTACCCACTAGACACCTAGACGCAGACAGTTCCTCACTAGAGAACACACTCTAGCAATAGACGCAGACACATCACTCACCCGATCCGCCTTGACACTAGTCGACGAGTTGTCATAAGGCAACGAGGGCACCTCGAAGTCCAACGGCATCGCACTCTTCGAGTACTTGTTGTACACGAATCCCACGATGGGCGGGTCCTCCGTCTTCTTCTTCACCGGCTCCTTCCTGATCGACTCGAGCGCCCGCGCCTTGTTGCGCTCCTTGGTGTGCTCGGCGAGCCGGTGCATCTTGTTGACGGCCTTGCTCTTGGCGAGCAGACGACGCGCCCCTTGGTCGAAACTCTCGACGGCCTTGTTGAAGCAGTCGCACATGATGAAGTCCGACGGCGGCGGGCCGGTGGACGACATCTTGGTGGGGCGATTGGTGGATTGGTTGGTGATGTGAGTGATATGAGAATGAGAGGGGAGGGAGATGGGGGAGAGAGAGGGGTCGGGTTGGCAGAGGGTCACGCGGGAATTTGAATTTTCTTATTGATTTTTTCAAGTTTTGGGTTGTTTTGGGGTGTTTTGATAAGTTTTAGTTGAAGTTTATATGATAAGATAGTAAATTTGGGTAGTTTGGTGCAGCTTGCACCCTTATTGCACCAAACTTGCACCAATGCTTCAATTTCGATGTTTCTTGATCTTATGTTGGAATTTGTCAGCTTAGGTGCAATCCTAACGTCCTATGATGTATTTTTGGAGAATTGGTGCAGTTTATAGTGCAGTTTTAAAATTTTGCACCATACTTGCACCCTTCTTGCACCCTCATTGCACCAATACTCTATTATTGACAATATCTCGTTCCATTCCCAAATTTTGATCTTTTTTGTGCAATCCTGATGCAGTTTCAGAGTTTTCGATCAATTGGTGCAGATTATGGTGCATTTATGGTGCGGTTTTGTAATTTTTCGCCATATTGCACCAATCTTGCACCCTTCTTGCACCAATACTCTAATATTGACCATTTTTTGCACCATCCCGACAATTTGACATTTTGGTGCAATTCTGATACAATTTCAGAGTTTTCAATAAATTGGTGCAGATTATGGTGCATTTTTGGTGCAGTTTTGTAATTTTGCACTAATCTTGCATTATTTTTTACTGTTTCAGTGTAATGATTCATGGAGGTAGATTTTTTACCCATATTGGTCTAATGACAAAACAATCATGGTGCAATTTTTCATATTTATTGAATTTGGTGTAACTTATGGTGCAGTTTTGTAATTTTGCACCCTCCTTTTGCACCAATGTTGCACCAAGACTCTACTTTTCATAGGTTCTTGTTCCATTTCTTCCATTCCTATAATTTGACTATTTGGTGCAACCCTGGCGCAAATTTAGAGATTTTGGTGAATTGGTGCAGATTATGGTGCACTTTTGGTGCAGTTTTGTAAATTTGCACCAATTTTGCACCAATTTTTTTACTGTTTCAGTGTAATGATTCAAGGAGGTAGATTTTTAACCCATATTGGTCTAATGGCAAAACAATAATGGTGCAATTTTTCATATTTATTGAATTTGGTGCAACTTATGGTGCAGTTTTGGAATTTTGCACTCTCCTTGCACCAGTGTTGCACCAACACTCTACTTTTCATAGGTTCTTGTTCCCTTTCTTCGATTCCCATAATTTGGCTATTTGGTGCAATCCTGGCGCTAATTTACAGATTTTGGTGAATTGGTGCAGGTCATGGTGCATTTTTGGTGTAATTTTTAAACTTGCACCAATTATGCACTTTTTGTGGTTTTTACTGTTTCAGTGTGATGACTTGTGAAAATTGAAATTTTTTAATAATTGGTGTAATGAAATTTGGTGAAATTGTCAATATTTAATGGACTTGGCGCAATGAATGGTGCATAAATTGGTGCAACAGGGTGAACTTTTTGGTGCAAATTCTATTAGTGACACCAATTGCATCAATTTCCTTTTTCCAAGATTTGGCGCCGTTGCACCATTCTTGCACCATTCTTGCACCATAGTTGCACCATTCTTGCACCATAGTTGCAAAACTGTTGCACCAATGGTGTTTACTGATGAAATTGTGCATTTCTGGAATGTTTTGACACCAATTCCACCAATTTTCCAGGCCTTTATCGTCTGTCGTGCAAAATCCAAGTGGTGTGGTTTCCATTCGACGTTCAAGAATGTTTTCTGAAATTTGGAAGTTGGACATTTGATGGCACCAAATTGAATTTGGAAATTGACGAAAATGGATTCGACATTTCAAATTATATGCAGAACGGGGAATGGACGTTGGAAGGTTCTTTTGAGCTCTCGTAACTCCGCCCATTTTTGCTCTTTTTTGATGAAAATTTCTGGAGTGGTGCAGATTAATGAGAGAAACATTTTGTACTTTTGAAATTAAAAAAATTGGTGCTAAACAATTGCTCATAGCGTGCTCATTTTTAAATTTCATGCAATGTGTTCAACTAACATTTTATAGCTCTAGTATTAATCTATTACTCCAGAAAATTTCATCAAAAAAAAACAAAAGTGGGCGGAGTTATGATAGTTTTAAAATGAGCAACCCTCAATTTCAGGCACCACAGTGAAACGGAACATTCAATATTATCAGTGCTGTCCGGAGCCATATTATGACGTGGTTTTCACTTTTGTGATAAGAAGAAGAGCTCTTTATTATGGTAGGTATCTATCTTTGAAGTTTTAGGGAGTTTTTGAATTTTTAAAAAATTTACAAAAAAATGAAAAAATTTTTTCAGCATTCAACCTAATACTTCCCTGTATACTGATCACCATGCTCACCCTGGTGGGATTCACCTTTCCACCAGATGCTGGAGAGAAAATGTCACTTCGTATGGGTTTTTGGGATTTTTAGAAAATTTTTTTGAATTTTTAAAAAATTTCAAAAAATCAAAAAATTTTAGTTTTAAAAAATTCAAAAAAAATTTTCAAAAATTTTTTAAAAATCAGAAAAATTTCCAAAAAATCTGAAAATTTCTAGAAATCACCATAATGTTGTCAATTTGCATTTTCCAAAACTATGTGGCCGAACTCTCACCGCCCACCTCGGAAGCAGTGCCTTTTTTGAGTAATTTTTCAATTTTTTTTCAAAATTTTCAAAAAATTCCAAAAAATCAATATCCCAATTCCAGGTGCCTTTTTCGCTGTGTGCCTCTTCACCTGTGCGTGCTGCGTCACCGCCACCACTTTGGCGCTGAACTTCCACCATCGAACTGGCAAATCGCATGTGATGAATCGGACGGTAGAAATTTTGAAAAATTACTTAATTTTCTAAAGGAAATTATTGATTTTTTGTATTCAATCGATAGAAAATCAAATTCTCTACAGAATATCAAAAAACTAGAAATTTCCATGGAAAACTAGAGATTTGGCGCAATTTTAAAAAGTTTAGTGTCTGCGTCTCTCTTTTCACACACTCTCTCGCCTCTAGACATCTTTAAAGTGGATTTTCGACTGTTTAATGAAGTTTTTGGCTAATATAGCAAGAGACTTTTTTGTAGAGTGTGAAATTTGCTATCGATTGATATAAATATCAGTAAGATTTGAGAGATATCGATTTTTTAGGAATTTTCAAAAAAAAAAATTTCAAAAAAAAAAATTTTTTTTTTGAGTTTCAAAATGTCAATTTACCATTTTAAAATTACGGAGACATGTTTAGACCTTATTTTTTAACCATCAAAAAACTTTAAAAAACCAAAAAAAAAATGTTTTAGTTCCGAATTCTAATGCTCGAGTGGATACCGTGGCTGCTTCTAATGCGACGCCCGGGCTTCATCGCAAAAGGGGGAAGTCTTCGGAAGGAAGAAGAGTCGGACGATGAGTTCGAGGAGCGACAGACTCGCCTCGACCAGCAGAGGATCGCCGCGCTCATCTCCAAGATCACCGTGGAGTCGAACAAGCCCACGCCGACGTGAGTAATTAGGGGGTAATTAAGTGGGTAATTAACTAATTAGGCAATTGACTAATTAGTGAAGTGATATGGGAGGTAATTAGGGGGAATAGGAATGGTTAGAGAAATTTAGTGCCAGTGGATAAATTAAGAGAGATGAATGCGCTAATTGGAGAGGTAATTAGAGGGTAATTATGGGGTAATTAACTAATTAGACAATAAAGTAAATCAATATTAGTTAATTAGGCAATTAGACAATCGGTAAACCGACTAGTTAACAAAAAACGTATTATCATAGTTGAAAAACGACAGCGCCGGTTAATTGCGAGCGAATAACATAATTAAGTGTAATTAAGTAATTAGAAACAATACACAAAGTTTTTAATTGATTTCCTAATTAGTTAATTAGTCAATTACCAGATTACACTTCAATTCGAAAAGTTTCATGTTTCAAAATAGTGACTTAAATTTTTTGGAAAATTATCAAAATTGGTGTCGCTATTTTTTGTAGATTACTTATCTTTATTTTGATTAAAATTAATCAATTAATCACTTAATTAGATAATTTATCAATTACCTAAACCAATTAACTAATCAAAATGTTAATTAGTGAAACTCAAATTGAAAAATTTAATGTTTCAAAATGTTGTCTTTTACGGATAGTGAAAGGGCATATAATGCTTTAGATCAATCTAATTAATTAGTGAATAATTATCTAATTGATAAGCAATTACTTAATTAGGTAATTAGGTAATTAACTTTCAAAGTTTTACTGTTTCAAAATACTCATAATTGTTTGAAGAATTGTCAAAATTTGTTAGTTCCTGGAAACATGGTTGATTAACTAATTGACTAATTACTTAATTATCTAATTACCTAATTACCTAATTACTCTCACTGTTTCAGATTCCCCCGCCGCGTGACAATCGTTGACGAGAACTCGGTGGAAGAAGTGCTGGAAGACGAAGAAGACCCGTACTTTGAGAATTCAGAAGGCCCCTCAGAAGACGTGACGGACGAGATATCGGCGGATCAGAAGGTGTGGCACCCTCCGCCCACCGTCTCCACCCACCACCAAGAGCCACCCGCCCATCTGTGGTGGAATGCGTCGAATCGGATGGGCAACAGGGTGCCTGTCGAGCAGATCGCACAGTTGTTGGTGTTGCAGCAGGTGCACGGACATTTGTCGGTGGGTTAATTGGGGGGTAATTAGGGGTGGGGGGGGGGGGGGGGGGGGTGTTATGGGGTTATTAAGGGTGATTAGAGGTGGTTAGGGTGATTAGTAAGTTAGTTGATTATATAATTGGCTAGGTAGCTGCGGGGAATTAGTTAATTTGTTGGGTGATTAGAAAATAAGGGTTCTTAGAGGTAATTAGGTTGATTAGTGGCAATTAAAGGTGATTAGGGTAACTAGAGGCAATTAGGGTAATTAGGGTAACTAGAGGTATATAGTGTTAATTGGATAATTAGAGGTAATTAGAGGTGATTAGGGTAATTAGGGGGTAATTAGATCTAGTTAGGTTTATTGGAGGTAATTAGGGGGTAATTAGGGTAAGTAGAGGTGATTAGGGTAATTAGGGTGATTTGATGTGATTTGGCCGATTTGATTAATAGGAGGTAATTAAAGGTGATTAGAGTAATTAAGGTGGCTAGGGTAGTTAGAAACAATTAGGGTAATTAGAGGTTAATTAGTTGATTAGTAATTAGTAGTTAATTAGTTAGATTAATTAAGTAAACTGAAAAAAATTCTTTTTTTTTCACATTTTTTGAAAAAATCTAATTTTCACTAAACTCTCCGATATTTATATCAATCGATAGAGAATTTGAAGCTGAACAAGAAAGTCTCTTGCAGTTTTTCCTAAAAATGACATTTAAAGGTAGAAAATGGGTTTGAAACTATCCCTTTGTGAGAAAAAGAGAAAGAGTGTGTAAAAAGAGAGACGCAGACACTTAAAAAATGAGTTTTTTCCCTCAAAAAATATTGATTTTTTCAGGAAATCAATAAACACATTCGAGAAAAGGAAAAATCGAAGAAGATTGAAGACGATTGGAAGTATTCGGCGATGGTAATTTTTTTTTTCAATTAAAAAAAAAATTTTTTTTTCAAAAATTCTGAAATTTTTGCAGGTAGTAGATCGCATCTGTATGGTCGTTTTCACACTTTTTCTCGTCGGCTCAACGATTGCCCTCTTTGGTTCAGTTCCCAATTTGACCAGATCTTTTTGAAAAAAATTTTTTTTTTAATTTTTTTTTTGAATTTTTTAAAATTTTTTTTCTGATGATATATTGAACGTTTTCGGGTCATTTTTCATATTTCTTATGTTTTTCTAATGGAAATAAATTTTTTAAATTTTTTTGAATTTTTAAAAAAATTTTGAAAAAATTCTGAAAAAAATTTGAAAAAAAAAATTTTTTTTCACATTTTTTTAAATTTGTTTTTTTTAAAGAGCACATGACCTAAAAGCTCACAGAGCATTATTCACTTTTTTCAAGTTATTTTTAGAAAAAATAAACATTTCCAAAGGACAAAGTCACATTTTTGTCCAATTTATCAGCTGATAAGACAGGAAATGATAAACATGTTATTGGAAATTTAATGAAAATGTGATCTTTGTAATAAACACACTGGATTGTATAAAAACTAATGAATTTTTTAATTTCTTAGTGAAAAAAAAATTTTTTTTTTTTTGAAAATTTTTTTTTTTTGAAAAAAATTTTTTTTTTAATTTTCAAAAATGTTTTTAAAATCCAAAAAAATCAATAAAAATTTCAGAAAAATGACCGAATTCGACTCTTCTATTGCTGAATTTCCCCTTACACTTTTCGGAAAAATTGGTGCGTTTTTATCGATTTTTTCCTCGTAAATTCACGCTACAGTAATCCTCTCGTAAATCTACACAAAATACAGTAATCCCCCGTAAATCTACACTACAGTAACCCAGTAAATCAACACAAACTACAGTAATCCCTTTTCTCGTAAATCCACACTACAGTAATCCAATCTCCCGTAAATCTACACTACAGTAATCCCTCTCCCCGTAAATTCACACTACAGTAATTCTTTATCTCGTAAATCTACACTACAGTAATCTCTTATCTCGTAAATCCACACTACAGTAATCCCCCGTAAATCTACACTACAGTAACCCACTCTCCCGTAAATCCACACTACAGTAATCCATTCTCCCGTAAATCCACACTACAGTAATCTCTCGTAAATCCACATCAACTACAGTAATCCATTCCTTCGTAAATTCACACTACAGTAATCCATTCCAGACGCCCCGAAGTCTCCAAAAAAACCAGAAGACGTCGAGGTGAAACGTCTTCTGAATTCGATGAAAATCCTGCGAAGCCGTGGATTGTTGACGTCGGAAAAGTTGGTGAAATTGATGGAGACCCAAATGGATCGTCGCGATTCTGAATCGTCGACGTCGTCAACGTCATCAGGAAATGGAGAATAATTTTGATTTTTTTTGAATTTTTATGTGAATGATAATTGTAAATAATTGTAAATAATAAACGGAAAATCAACAAATTCATCAAAAAATTCAAAAAATTGGGAAAAATAACAAAAAGTTGAAAAATAGTTCTAATTCTATATTTTCTAATTTTAAAAAATTTTAAACAAATTTAGAAAATTTTAGAAAATTTTTTAAAAAATAATAAAAATTAAAAATAACTAAAAATAGTCTAAAAATAATGGAAACCCGCAAAAAATAACAAAAAAAAATTGAAAAAAAATTTTTGAAAAATTCAAAAAAAAAAAAAAAATTTTTAATTATTTTTTATTCCGATTGAGCTCATCTCTCAACTGCTCCAAATCGGCTTCACTGATATCGGCTCGGCTCAAAAGAGCCTCCAGAATCGACGATTTTTTCGCCTTTTTTCCCGAACTTTCCATTTCAATTTCCGCTATTTTTTCCACCAATTTTGGCGATTTTTCTGTGGTGTTTTGGTGGGCGGAGAGCAGTCCCATGAAGCCTTCCACTCCTTCCTGAATGAGAATTTTTGAAAAACAAAAAAAAAATTTTTTTTTTTGAAATTTTTTTTCGTTTCAAAAATTTTGAAAAACCATTTTTCAAATTAGAAAATTTGATAGCTTCATTAAAAAATTCTAAAAAACTTAAATAAAAATATTTTCCAACCTGAATAAGCTGATCCAAATGTCTGGAGGCTTCTCTGACACGTGGCTCATCTGGGAGCATGTCGGGGAATCTCATCGACAACCACATGTACTGGTCCAGGATCTCGTAGGTCTGAAAAAAAAATTAAAAACTGATTTTTAGAAAATTGAAAAATAGTTCAAGATTTTTTAAAAATTGAATTGAAAATTGAAAAAAATTTTAAAAATTCAGAATTATTATTATGATTGAATATTTGAAAAAGTAACTTTTTTTTCCAAATTTTTGAATCTGAAATATTTTCAATTTTTTTCTGATAAAAATTTCAGAAAATTTTAAAAAAATTCAGAAAATTGAAAAAATTGTAAAATTAAAAAAATCCAAACTTGATTTTCGCAGTAATTCAATCAATTTCAACAGTTTTTCCACAATTTTTAACTTTAAAATTTTTTAAAAATTCAAAAATCCAAAAAAAAAAAAACCTGTTCCAAATGGCTCAATTCCTGGACAGTGGTGGCCGATTTGGGAGGCCATTCGAGCATATCCATCAGCCATTCAAACGTCAGTGCTTGTCCCGTTGAGAATCTGCACATTCAAATATTGGAAAAAATTGGAAAAATTAAAAAAAAAAATTTTTTTTTATTTTTTTTATTCAATTTTTCAAATTTTCAGCGTTTTTAAATTGAATTCAATATTTTTCAATAATTTTCAAATTTTCAAAAAATTTCCGAAAAACTCCCAAAAAATGCACTACCTTCTAGCCATTTTGACAAAAACGGCCGCAGTCCTCTTATCATCAGTATTCAACGGAGACGTGCAGAAAGTGTATCTCACTTTCAGTGGAAGCGGAATCTGATCGATGAGCACGGCGAGCTCTCTCATGTCGTACACTGTGCAGATGAAGAAGTGATCCGATACTGGAATTTTTTATAATTCTAGAAAATCAGGAAAGTGAAAAAAAAATAAAGAAAATTAGAAAAAATGATTTTAAAAAATTGATGAAAATTGGAAAAAAAAATTATTGAAAAAATCAGTAAAATTTAAATTTTTTATAATTTTTCCTCAAATTTTTACAGATTTTTTTTCAATTTTAAAATTTAGAAAATTCAATTTTCATCTATTTTTTTGAAAAAAAAATTTCTGATTCAAAAATTTTTTATAAAAATTAAATTTCAATTTTTCAACACTTTCAGTTTGCAAAATTTAAGTTTTTGATTAAATTTTGTCATAAAAATGTGCTCACCAGAGCAAACGGACACAAAAAGGTCCAATAACCGAACAAAAGAGGCTTGTGGAAGGTGAAAAGAGAACGTTTCGATCTGATCGTAAGTCGGTGCAATTCCCACATTCGTAATTGGCTCCACCTGCAATACTTAATTAGTTAATTATTTAATTACTCAAAGTCAGACATACTGAAAATGGAAACAATTGTCATGATAAGTGACCATTTTGAAACAGTGAAAAAAAAAATTTTAATAAAAAGAGCCCACTTTTTCACTCAAAATCGCTTTCAGTGTGCTCAATTCCTCTTTTCTCATCGTCGTCGCCACTCCATTCGCATACGCTGTTCCGAATCTGAATAACAATCTCTAATGAAAAATTCACCAATTTGTGGTATTTTTAATTTTTTTGAAACGTTGATAAAATTTGTCTGAAAATGACAAAATCTTATAAATTTTCATAAAACCAACATGAAAACTACCGTATACTTTGTGGATCCAATTATTTGCAAAGTGCGGCACCAGTTTGCTGCAACCTCGCCGCACATCATTTTTATCATCATTTTCATCGAAATTCTATTGATTTTACCTATTTTTCCTTATTTTCAGGCGTTTTTCAGTCCAAATGAAAGGAAATTATTAAAAAAATCACTAGAAATCATCTTGAAATCGAATTTTCCACTGCAAAATGATGACAAAGTGATTTCTAGTGATTTTTTGATAATTTCCTTTCATTTGTACAGAAAAACGCCTGAAACTGAGGGAAAATTTGATAAAATCAATGAAAATATGATGAAAATGATGACAAAAATGATGTGCGGCGAGGTTGCAGAAAACTCGTGCCGCACTTTGCAAACAATTGGATCCACAAAGTATATGAGGTGTATGCACAATTTGATTATTTTGACATTAACCTTTTCTACAGTACTCTTCATCCAACTACCGTAATCCTCTCCCATCTCCTACAGTAACCTGCAGAGACTCATAAATTTACACACTGCTTAAATCCTCAATGGTCTCCCGTAAATATCGGCTCCGTAAATCCACAAAAATCCCCGTAAATCTACACGAATCTCCCGTAAATTCACATCATCTTCTTTCCAAACTACAGTAAACTTTTCTACAGTACTTTCCATCCAACTCTTACAGTAACCCCTTCTCTCCAAACCACCGTAACTTTTTCCTACAGTACTCGTTACCCAACTACCGTAATCCTCTCCTACAGTACCTCCCAGCTCTGCCAGCAATCTGCAACGCCGCATAGGTGGGGAGCAATTCTGACTGTCGTGTGCACGAATTGAAGATCACCCTCCGGATATTCAGATTGAGGCCCATTCCGATGGCGTCAGTGGCCACGAGTACATTGCACTCGTCTTCTGGATCGTTGAATTTTGCCGCCTGCGCCAATTTGGTGCCTGGTGGAAGGTCCCCGTAGATCACCGCCGGTTTGATGCCGTTTTCTTCCAGTTTTTTCGAATTGAAGAAGATCGCACGTTTCGAGAAGCACACGATGCAGTCTCCAGGTTCGATCTGGAGTGATTAGTGTAATTAATTAGTTAATTAACCTGTTAATTAGCTAATTAACTCTCACATTCTGATAAGACTCGATAGCTTTATCGGCGATCGTCAGTGGCGACTTCCTCTCATAGTACCGAACTTCGACAGTTTCTCCAATCGGCTCGAGCAACTTTTTCACAATATCAATGGCAGCGGGCTCACCGCAGAGATGCACTTCATCGGCACATGCTCCGAGCAGAGCTCTCGTCCACGCCCACCCTCTTTGCTCGTCACGGAGCATTTGGATCTCGTCGATCACGGCCACCTGGGGTTTGATTTGTTGGTTTTTGCAAGGTGCGGCGGGGTTTTTTGATGATTTTAAGAAGTTTTGTGAAATTGAGAATTTCTAGTTACTGAATTTTTCGAGAGATTCAGTTGGATTCAGAATCAGAATCAGAACCAGAATTTCAGTTTGATTTCTGACAATAATAATGATATCATGAAACTTGAATATCCAGAATAACTGAACAGAAAGTGTACTTTATTCTAGCATTTTGTCATCAAAAAGAGCCCCAGATGAGATGCTCAAAACTGCCTTCAAAATTTGCTCACGATAACTGGGAGCCGAGACATAGAGCTCCAAATTCGAGCATTTTTATTTTACAAATACAAAGCTTTACATACTTGCATTTATAAAATTGAAATGCTCAAATTCAGAGCTCTGTATCTTGGCTCCCAGATATCGTGAGCAAATTTTGAAAACTGCTCTGAGCACCTTATAACAAGGGCTCTTTCTATATAGATTCTGATTCCAAATCCAACGAAATCCCTTGAAAAATCCAACAGTAACAAAGAATCTTTATTTAAAAATTGAAAATTTGCACAAAAATCAATTCTTTTCCACACCTCAACTCTCATCTGCGTAGAGAGCATTTCAACCGTCGACGATAAATGTTGGCTCGGATGATGATTATCTTTGGCGAATCTGAAGACGTTGATTCTGAAAAAACGAAGGAAAAAGAGTACCGTCTCTCTTCTCCAGTGACCAAATCGCAAGGGATGCCCAATTCGTTCGTTCTATTGAAAACTTCAGTCGCCAAAAGTTTTAGGGGCCCACAGAATACTGCGCTTTTCGCTTCACCGAATCTGAATTCAATTAAATTTTGAAAAAAAAAAAATTTTTTTCAGTTTCAAAAAAAAATTAATAGCCAATTTTGCAAAAAAAAAAATTTTTCGTATTTAATATAAGAATTAAATACGAAAAATCACTAAAAAATCATTATAAAACGGTGTAAATTTCAAAAAATTGAAAAAATGCTCCAAAACGCTTTTAAAAGCACCTTTTGAGGGCATGATAAGTTTTCCCACTATTCGTGGGTCCCGCATGGAAAAAGATCTTTCTGGTAAGCGTTCTTGCTTCTGGATACCAATTGTGGGGGCGTGTCAGGTCGGAGATGATACGGAGGTCGTCCATCGCTTCCAGATGCGGGAATACCTACAGTAATCTTTTTAGAATACTGTAGAAAGCATGGGGATTACTGTAGCATGTTTTACAGTAATACGAGCTGCAGTAACTTGTTCATTGTAGGGATTACTGTAGTTTACAAAATTTCTGCAGATTGTCGTAGGATCGTTAATAGTCCAAGGATTACTGTAGATAGTTGAATAAGTACAGTAAGCTACTTGTTTAACTGTCTACAGTAATCATTTATCCATGATCCCACGAAAAATTGCAGAAATTTTGTAAACTACAGTAATCCCTATCCAACTTTCTGAACAAGTTACTGTAGCTCATATTACTGTAATAAACACAAAACTACAGTAATCCTACAGTAACCCGAACCTGTTTGGCATGATCCAAAAAGAACGGATAGAGCATTTCGCAGTCTTTACTTCCCTTCGACATATCGCTGAGCAAGATGAGAAGAGCCGCATCGACAGAGCTCTGAGAATTGGGTTTTTGCTCGAAAAAATCAATATTTTAGGTGAAATGTATAGGAAAATCGGAAAAAAAACGTGTTTCAAAAATTTAAAAAAAAATTTTTTAAGCCACGTGCTCTGACATTGGCCCCGCCCATTTTGCCACGTGGCACTGTCAATTCGAAATTTAAAATTCAAAAAATTCAGTTCTCAATTTCCCCTCTGCAAAAAAGGAAAAAAGTGACAAAACGAGACAAAATGGACGATTTTTTCGGTGAGTCTGCAAGTGCGCTCTATTGGACTCCTTCACTTTTTTCAGAATACCCTGGCTGAGAATCCCGACTGCTCTTCAGGGCGCTGAGCCCGTATCAACAACATCGGAATGTGTGTGTGCTCATTTGGGAAAAATAAATTATTTTTTCTGTATTTTTCGTTTTTTTGTGTTGTTAATAGCAAGAAGAGAAACTGTGAAGATTTGAGGACATTTTGAAACTGGAAAAAATTTCAGAATTTTTTTTGTAATTTTTTGATTTTTTTTTATTAATATTTCAGTTTTTACGATTAAAAAAGATTATTAAAAAAGAATCGAAAATTCGAAGAAAAAAATTGCGATTTTTAGAATAATATTATCCAACCAGACTGCTCCGGCGGCTATCGCCGCCTCCACAGATCTGGGCTACGCAGCCTGCGGCTGCGTTTTGCCTTGTTTTGTGTTAGGCTCTTGGGGATATCAGAAATTGAAAAGAAATAGCTTTAAAATTTAGTAATTTCATGGTTAAACTAAATTTTATCGGCATAACACAATTATACCTGTAGTATAACCAAAGAGAAACTTAGAAAATATAATGTTGCATTGAAAAACAGTATTTTCGTCTGTTTTATAACTGATAGTTCATGAGGGGCTCTCTCTTTCTGTCTCTTTCTCTTTTTCTCTCTCCTTCTCTTTGTATCTCTATCTCTTTATCTCTAATTCCCTCTCTCCCTATCTTCTGTTTCTCTCTCTCTCTCTCTCTCTCTCTCTCTCTCTCTCTCTCTCTCTCTCTCACTCTTTTTTTTTCTCTCTTTCTCGCCCACTTTTTCTCTCTGTGTCTGTCTTGCCCGATTTATCACTCTTTCTCTCGTTCGATACGTTCGCTATTTTTTCACTCCATCTCTACATCTACTATCAGCCTCTTTTCTTCTGTTATCTGTCTCACTCTGCGTCTGCTGTGAATGTGTCTTCCGTCTCTTGTTGGCTTTCTCTTTACCTCTCTGCGTTTACTACTAATCTCTTGTCTCTCTCGTTGAGTTTTTCTAACTCTCTGCGCCTACTATCTATACTCGCCGCACGCATCAGTAAGTGCGCTCCACTGCGAAATGACCGAAATGGAAGAGAAAATTGGAGTTTTCTAGGCCGCGGCCATCGATTTTTCACCGCGAAATTTTCTGAACGGTGGCGCGAATTTCCAGATGGTGGCCGTGGCCGAGAAAACTCCAGTTGTGCAATGGAGCGCACTTACTGTCGCGTGCGGCGAGTATACCTCTCCTTTTTCTCCCTTTCTCCGTCATCTCTCTTTCTCTACGTTTCTCTGTGTGGCTGCATCTCTCATTTTTTCACTCCCTCTCTCTCTCAATTTTTTCTCATTTCCTCTCATTTCTACATTCTCTTCGTCTCTACCTAAAAGAAATGAAATAGAAAAATGGAAAAGAGAAATAAGTAGAGCCCTCTGCAATGACTATCAGAAATTTTCACGTGTAAATCGTTACATTGATAGTCTATCCGGTAACGTGTTCGATTATCGTTCAAAAGGTCGCTGGTTCGAGTTTTGTTCGCTACAAATTTTCCCTCAATATCAAAAAGTGCGGACAGAATTGACCCCGGCGAACTAACAAACGAACAAACGAACAAACGAACATACAGACTAACGAAGCAAATTATAGTATAAGTATGATTTTTGAATTTAAAAAAAAAATCGAAAAAAATCAAGATTTTCCTTTTTTTTTCTTTTTAAAAAATTGAGATTTTTTTTTGTAATTTTTAAAATTTTTTTCCAATTTTTTTCGTGAATTTTTCACTATTTTTTCTCAAACTTTCAAATAAAACACGTTTTTTCTATTAAAAAATATTTTTTTTTTCTCAAAAACTAACCAAATCAGTAGGAGTACAGTATTCTTTGAACGATTTGAACGCCCTCATGAACAACTTCTCATTAATTCCATTCTCTTTTGCCAGTTGTCGGACCATCGGACGTCTCATGAACTCGTCGAGCACCATATTGATTGAAGACTGCAATTATTGATTTTTTTGTATTTTTGAAAATTTTTTAAAAAATTTTCCGTTAAATTTTTTCTATATTCTATCTATACTATTCTATCTATACTATTAATAGATTTGTGGCTTTTTTGTGATAAAAATTAGAAAAAAATTTGGAAAAAAATTAGAAATTTTTTTTTCTAAAATTTTAATAAAAAATTCCGTTAAAAAATACTGAAAAAATCTGAAAAAACTTGTGAAAATCGGAAAAAAAACATTTTTTAAATCAAAAATTTAAAAAAAAGCGAACTTTATCAAGAGCTCCAATCCACTCTTGTAAACCGGCGGCTTCCTGACTAGTGTGCTTCACTTTTCGCGGCTCCACCAGATCCTCAATTGTCGCTGATTTTCGGGCTGCAAAGAAATTGGATTTTTATGGAAAAATTCAAATTTAATGAAAAAAAATTCAAAAAAAAAATAATAAATTTCCGAAAAATCATATTTTTTAAAAAATCAGAAAAATCGGATTTTTAGAAAAAAAAATCAGAAAAATATAAATTTTCGTGGAAAAAAATCAGAAAAAAAAAGAATTTTTCAAAAAAAAAACAATCAGAAAAAATAGAAATTTTGGTGGAAAAAATCAGAAAAAAAACTTTTTTTTTTTTCAATTTTTCAGAATTTTTGAAAGATTTTTATATAAATTTTTAATATTTATGATTTTTTAAACCATTTTTTTAATTTTTGAAATTTTTTTCAAAAGAAATTTTTTTTTTTTTAAACTCAATTTTTTAACCAGAAAAAATTTTTTTTGCAATTTTAGAAAAATCGGATTTTTTTTTTAAAAAATCGATTTTTTTATCTTGCAATTTTTTCTAATTTTTGTTAATTTTTTCAAATATTTTTTTCTGATTTTTGTCAATTTTTTCCAATTTTCCTTATTTTTCGAAGCTAATTTTCATAATTTTTCGTTGAAATTTCCTGAAAAAATAATTATTTAAAAAAGACAATTTTTCCATTTTTTCAATCTTTCACTATAAAAATCAATAAAAATCCCAAACCCGAATTCCTCTGCCTCCTCGAGTTCATCTTCGGAAATCGGCTCGGCGTCGACGTGCTCTTCCGGAGCTGTTGCACATTTCGAAATCCACTGAAAAGTCGCAAAATCCCCGGAGCCCTTGACATTTTTCTATCTGAAAATCACTAAAAACCTGAAATTTTGCAAATTTTGACCCAAAAACAACAAAAAAGATAATAAAACCATTAAAATAAGATTATTTTTCATCTTTTTAACAAAAAAATATGGAAAAATTTACGAGATTCATTGGAAAAGTGGAGAAATGATGCAAAAACAGGGGAGATAAAGCAAATTTACACAAAAATTAGCGATTTTCGGGGATTTTCGAGCTCAGCGACGGCTCTGGATGAGCTCACGAAGGTTCGTCTCGGACTCGACCAATCCTTTTTCCAAGTACTCCTTTTGTTTCGTGATCGCATCGATTTTGTCTCTGAAACAGCGAAATTTATCGATTATTCATGAAACTCACATAAAATTAGAGGTTTTTCTTATAAAAAATCAATTTTCTCATCAATTTTCAGTAGAAAAGCTCACTTTGACTGCTTGGCCTCTGCTTCGTGGCGCGAGAGCTCGGCGGCCTTGTCAGTGAGCAAGAACATGCGTCCCACAGAGCGGTAGAACTTGAGATTCTCGTCCAGCTCCACCAGATTTTTCTTGGTGCTCTCCGAAATGCGCATTTTCTAAAAAATCCATCATTTTTTGCAAGAAACTGTCGAAAATCGATATTTGTACCTGATGGTGAATCTTCTTGCTCTGCTCTCCCTGAACTATCCGCATCCGCGTCTCGTTCGTCTTGAATTGCAGGTCGCGGAACGCTTTTGCGATTTCCTCGTCCATTTTTCCTGGAAAACCCGATTTTAATGTTCGATTTTGCGTTTTTTACGTTTAAATAACATAGATTTGATGGAAAATAACCAGAAAATGTTGAAAAAACAGCAAAAAAGATGGAAAAACTGATTTTATGAATTTTTCTCGAAAATTCTATTTTCAAAAATTCAAAACTCGTCGTATCTACTTCAAAATAGCATATTCAAGGTTTCTAGTCCAAAAAATCAATATTTTCTACCTATTTTCAATGAAAATCAACGAAAAATCTGAAAAATTCACGTTTTTCCGACTGAAAACCGATTTTCAATGGAAAAATCGAGAGAAAATAGCGACTTGGCGCATTGCCAAGCGCGAGTTAGATGTGCAGGTCATATAGCATTTCGGAGGCGGGGTCATACGGTAGGGGCCGACCATGGCTCAAAGAACGAGCGGCGCCAGGCGTTTTCTCCGTCAAACTGAAAAATTTATCATTTTTCTCGAAATTTTCTCATTTTCTGCGGTTTTTTGCATCATTTTATGATGAAAATCACCCTAAAACACCATAAAACTACCCTGAAATCCTTGAAATTTGCCTTTATGAACAGTTTTTCCCACATTAATAATTTTTCCCGTGTGAATCCTTGATATTTTAGGAGAAAACCATTAAATTGTGCGTTTTGCAGGTAACCACCATGAGCTCCTTCAGCCAGCTTACCGAGTCGGCCAAGCAGAACCCATTCAGCATGCCAGTGAGGACTGCTAACTGCGCCGCCGGAGCCCCAGCTCCAGGTAGGCATTTTAATGGTTTTGAAGAGGTGGACAGGGCCGATAGCATCCCGAAAGCTGAGATTTTATCGGGAAGATTGAAAGCTTTGATCTTGAAAGTGCAAATTTTGATTTTCTGCACCCTTTCCGGATCGGATCTGGAATTCTGAATTCGCAAAAGATAATCTGAAACCTGAAAAAAGGAAACCATCTAAAATTCCTTTACTTGAAGCTCTTCTTCCCATTTCAATAGCACTGTTCTCTGCCAAAGCGAAAAAAGGTCAGGCCGCCCGGTATCTCGTCATCTCTGACGTTCTATGTCCCCCGCTTCCCGTGCAGCGCATGTGCACAGAGAGAAGCGAGACGTCGCACGAGATAACGCTTCCCGCGGGGAGACACGAGACGGCGCGATCAGAACGTGGCAATTCGAGGGCGAAAAGGGAGAGAGAGGCTGCGTGTCACCCTCGTTCCTAACGTGGAAATTCCTCCAAATTCGCGCTCCACGTTGCTCTCCCTGGATGCCACCTCATGCCTAGACGAGCCAACTACAGCTATCAACGCCTGATGACGTCGGAGACCGAAGAGAAGGCGCTGCCGTTCATCGCGCGCGCCAAATCTCCCTACCGACACGATGGGCGGATGGGCGTTGTTGTGGTGCTGCTCATGTGGATTATCATCTATTTTTGGGGTGTCACCCAGCTTGTTGACGGGTTACTTGACTGGTTTGCTTACGGGACTACGCAGTATATCGCACGGGTTGCTATCGGCGCTGCCACCACGGTCGCTTCCGCTTATGAAGGTCCATAGATATAGAAAATCTAGAAGATTACTTTTCATTATAACTTTCATGTTTTCAGCTGGACAAGTCGAGTTCGGAAGCGGAAAGTACTACGCGTACTGCGCTTTGGGAGGAGTGTTGTCGTGCGGAATCACCCACACCGCCATCGTGCCACTCGATCTCGTCAAGTGCAGAATCCAGGTGAACCCGGAGAAGTACACCGGAATCGTCGCCGGATTCCGCACCACCGTCGCCGAGGAGGGAGTGCGTGCTCTCGTCAAGGGATGGGCTCCAACCCTCATCGGATACTCCGCGCAGGGACTCGGAAAGTTCGGATTCTACGAGGTGTTCAAGAACGTGTACGCCGACATGCTCGGAGAGGAGAACGCCTACCTCTACAGAACCTCTCTGTACTTGGCCGCCTCCGCCTCGGCCGAGTTCTTCGCCGACATCCTGCTCGCCCCGATGGAGGCCACCAAGGTGCGTGTGCAGACCGCGCCAGGAGCCCCACCAACGCTCCGCGGATGTGCTCCACTCATCTACAAGACCGAGGGACTCACCGGATTCTACAAGGGACTCCCACCACTCTGGATGAGACAGATCCCGTACACCATGATGAAGTTCGCGTGCTTCGAGAAGACCGTCGAGGCTCTCTACCAGTACGTCGTGCCGAAGCCAAGAGCCGAGTGCTCCAAGGCCGAGCAGCTCGTCGTCACCTTCGTCGCCGGATACATCGCCGGAGTGTTCTGCGCCATCGTCTCGCACCCAGCTGATACCGTCGTGTCGAAGCTCAACCAGGACTCGCAGGCCACCGCTGGAGGAATCCTCAAGAAGCTCGGATTCGCCGGAGTCTGGAAGGGACTTGTGCCACGTATCATCATGATCGGAACCCTCACTGCTCTTCAATGGTTCATCTACGATTCCGTTAAAGTGAGTTGAAATCCTTATTGAAATTATGAAAAACGAACATTTTCCAGGTCGCTCTCAACCTCCCACGCCCACCACCACCAGAGATGCCAGCTTCCCTCAAGGCCAAGCTTGCCCTCCAGCAGCAATAAATGCATTGACTAGATGACGTTTTTTCCCCTGATTTCTTCTAGCCTTTCGTATTTTTTGTCAATTCCCCGTCCATCCACCCAATCCGGCCCACTCTTCTCCCTGTTCTCGATTACCAACTAATTTTTAGTGCACTTTTGCTCGGTTTTAGTGTGTGTGATTCTCGTTTTGTTTCAAGTTGTTTATCCACTTTTTTTGCGCCCAGTTTCCTTTGACAAGCCCCCCACATTTTTCTATTCTATTTCAGGAATTCATTTATATTCGACTTGATCATAAACTCCGTAAATTAACCGATCGATGAGTGAATCACAAGTGTGAATTGTTTAGTTTGTGTCTTTTGAGAAGAGAGTCCAGTCCATTGGGTAGTCAATCGATAACAGTCCCCCATCGTTTTACCGTTGAAGTACTTTCAGAAATAAATCAAAACCGAGTTTTGAATTCTAAAAACGCTCTTTTCAATGTTTTCAGATGATAAATCCGCTCCCATCGCTTCTCCAAAAATCACTTTTATACAAATCGATGAATTTGAAAATGCACTTTTCACAGTAAGAAAAAGGTGAAAATTGAAAAAAAAACCCTCGGAAAGTTTCAGACACTTTTCCTTCATTTTGCTGATAATCGTGGACATCCTGATAGCGATGCTCTTTTATGTTTGGGTGGCTCCGAAAATCGATAACACGGTGGACGAGTTCTGGAAACAGACGAGCAATTTGGCGGGGCATTTGAATGGGGTTGGGAGAAAATTTTTGGAATGGAAAAAAATTGAAAAAATAAAAAATATTTTCAGACGATAACATGGCTGCGGAGCAATCCGGCCGGGCTCAAACTGAACACTCCGGTCAACGAAACGTTGGCCTGGTTCTTCACTTATCACATCTATTTGTGGACTAGTGAGCAATTTTTTGGTTTTGGAAATTGAAAAATTGGTGAAAATTGATTTTCTAAAAATAGATTAAATTTTTGAAAAATTGGAAAAAAAATATAGAAAAATAGGGAAAAATGATGGAAAATTGTCGAATTTTTCTATGATTTTTTAAATTTTTAACGAATTTTTTCTGATAAAAAAATTGAAATTTAGAAAAAATTGAAAAAAATTTTTTTTTTCCAAAATTAATAAAAATTCTGAAATTTTTTCAAAAAATCTGAAAAAAAGGAAAATTCTGATTTTGATGAAATTTCGAAAAAAAATTGATTTTTTTTTCAAAAAAATTTCGATTTTTCTGAAATTTCAGTTTTTTAAATTATTTTTTTCTGGTGGAAAAATATTTGAAAAAAATAAAAAAAATTTTGAAAAAAATCGTTTAAAAATTTAAAAAATTCAGTGAATTTTCTAAAATTGTCAGCTTTTTTTTCCAGTTTTTCAAAAAAAAAATTTCAGAAAATTTTGGAAAATCTGGAAAAATCAATTTTCAAAAATCCACGATTTCTGATTTTATCAAATTTAACAAAAAAAAACAAATTTAAAAAAATTTTTATTCTCATAAAAATCGCCCAAAATTCAAAAAGAACCACATTTTCCAAATTTTCGTTTCCAAAAAACTCAATCAATAAAATCACAGCATTCATCGGCTTTCTCCGATCGGACGCATTCCTCCGTTTCATCTGCAACTTCCTCCTGTTCGGATTCTCCTCTTTCACCGCCATCCTCTACGATTTCTCACAGATCTTCTTCCTCCATTTCAGCTGTTTTGATGCTTATGCTACCAAGTGAGTAATTGGAAAAATTTCAAAAAATTAAAAAAAGTTGAATTTGCAGACTGTTCACATTGTGCTATTACACAGAGAAAGTGCTGTGGGGCCTTGTGAGAGGACAGAAGTGGAATCCGTTGAGGAAGAGAATGGATACGGTAGGTTTCTTTTTTTTTGAAAATTTGAAAAAAAAAATTTTCGAATTTTTGAACGAAATTGTTTCAAATTTAGTAAAATCCATAAAAATAGTGATTTTTAAAATTTTTTGGAATTAAAAAAATAAGTTTATTTTTGCAAAAATTTCGAAAATTTTCAGAAAATCGCAAAAAAAAATTGTTTTTTTCAATTTTTTCAGAAATCAAAAAATTGTGTTAAAATCCATAAAAATAGAGATTTTTAGGATTTTTTGTAATTTTTTAAAATGTGAATTATCGCAAAAATTTTGATTTTTTCAAAAAATCGCAAAAATTATAATTTTTTTTAATTTTAATTTTTTCAGATAATTGAAAAAATTTCATTGAAAACCCATTTTTTTTTTCTAATTTTTCTAACTGTTTTGAACTTGAAAAAATTATACAAAAATCCATAAAAATTACGATTTTTCCAATTTTTTTTTCAAAAATTGAATTTTTCAGAAAATCGATCTAAAAATTCAATTAAAAACCCCATTTTTTCTAATTTTTTCAACCAAAAAAATCCTAAAATTCCAAAAAAAATTTCCATAAAAAAACCGAAAATTCCATCAAAACCCCAACAACTCCGTCAGGTTCAACTGGACACCCGCCAGCAGTTCCTGGCGACATCTCTATTCGTCATCCTCCTCTTCATCCTGCCGACGACGTTCGTCTACTTCCTCGTCTTCCGAGCTCTCCGTTACGCCGTCATCGCCCTTCAGAAGGTCATGGAGACGATTGCCACGTGGCAGTTGGAGGTGTTCGCTGTTTGGAGGAATTTGAAGCAATATCAGAAGAAGAAGAACGAGTGATTTTCGGGTTTTTAATTAATTTTTTAATAAAGAAAACTGTAAACTTGTAAATTGAAATTTATTTTAAATAAAAAATAAAATATACCAAAGAGCACCTAAAATCACTACGAAAAACCGGAATGAGCATAATAATAAAGAGCCAAAATGAAGAATTAGGCGGGCATTCTGAGGGCTCCGTCGAATCGGATGGTCTCTCCGTTCAGATACTGATTCTCGATGATGTGCTGCACGAGGGCACCGTATTCGTGAGGGTGGCCGAGTCGAGAAGGATTCGGGATGAGGGTGGCCAGGAAGGTGCGCACCTGGAATTAGATCTATTATAATGGATTAACTTGAAGAAGTTAGTTGAGCGTTTTATCAACTTTATTCTGTTAAAATAATGGAATTTTGCAAAGTGCGGCACCAGTTTGTTGCAACCTCGCCGCACATAATTTTTGTCATCATTTTCATCAAAATTTCATTGATTTTATCAATTTTTCCTCATTTTCAGACGTTTTTTCTGTCCAAATGAAAGGAAATTATCAAAAAATCACTAGAAATCACTTTAAAATTGATCTACAGTAGTCCTGTGATCATTTTTCAGTGGAAAGTTGTTAATTTCCTTCCATTTGGACAGAAAAACGCCTGAAAATAATGAAAAATTGATAGAATCAATGAAATTTTGATGAAAATGATGAGAAAAATGATGTGCGGCGAGGTTGCAGAAAACTGGTGCCGCACTTTGCAAAAAATTGGATTCACAAAGTATACGGTAGCTGTAGCCAAGAGCTCGCTGAGCACATTCATGGAATCAGATGAATGCTCCAGAGAACCAAATAAGTCCAAAATACACTTGTTGCACTATTTTGAACTTATTTGACACATATCTTGGCTCTCAAGAGTATTCATTTGATTCCAAGAATGTGCTCAGCGAGCTCTCGGCTGTTAGATCTAATCCAAAACGAGAACATCTTCCCAGTTACCTTATCAGGAAGCGACTGCAAAAGGGGCGTGTCCATGAGCCCCGGAGCAATGGTGTTGAAGCGGATGCCGTCGCCGGCGAAATCGCGAGCCAGTGGAAGCGTCATTCCGACGATGGCTCCTTTTGAAGCAGAGTAAGCGGACTGAAAATTGGCTCTTTGAGTTCAAGAGCACAGTGGAGCCATGAGCTCTCTATGAAATGCTCCAAAAGTGACATTGAGGGTCTGGAACATATCCGCACTTAGAAATTGAGTTTGAGATCTGAAAAATTGCTGAAATTCCAGGTTAATATTGGAAAATGGTATATTTTCGTATTTTTAGAGCATTTTGAGCACATTTAATTTATCTGGAGCATCTGAAATGTGCTCACAATGCTCTAAAAATGAAAAAATCGATATTTCTTTAATATTGACATGGAATTTCAGTACTTTTCTGATCTTGAACGCAATTTCTGAGAACGGAAGACCCCCACTGCCACTTTTCGAGCATTTCTAGAGCTCCGCGAGCCCTACCTGTCCAGTCTGTCCATCGAACGCCGCCACAGAAGCCGTATTGATCACGACTCCTCGCTGTCCATTCGCATCTTGCTCGTGCTCCCCCATCAGAGCCACTCCATGTCGGATCACGTTGAAAGTGCCGAGCACATTCACCTGAAACATAAGGAGTTGTGCTCTGGCCACGCCCCCTTGCTCACCTCCATGGTCTGTCGGATCTTCTCAAAGTCGACGTGCTTCTTCTTCTGCACCGAGTAGAGTTTGAAGGCGTACGCGATGCCGGCGCAGTTGACGAGCGCGTCGAGGCGGCCGTACTCGGCCTTCACTTTTTCGAAAGCCGCGATCACTTCTTTCTCGGATGTCACCTGGAAAGGGAGAGTTTCAGTATGTGGGAAAGGGGCGGGGCTTAATCAGGATTCGGTTTTTTCGCATTTGATGGGCTTCTAGAGATTAAAGATTGAGAAGTTATAGTTTTTCAAGATACTCAATGAAAATGTAATGGAAAACTCTAATTTTTCAGTATTTGCTCTTCAAAAATGCGAAAAAATGCTCCAGATTCATTTATCATTGTGATCGAAATGCTCTTTTGGGCTCAAAAGTGTGCGGAGCCTGAGCAAAGGATACTGGAACTGAAAATGAGCACATTTCATAGTGATAAATGAATCAAGATTCAGGGTTTTCGCACTGAAAAATTATAGTTTCCTATGGTTTTTTGATTGAAAACCATTCAAAATACCATGGAAAACTATCATTTTTCGATTTTTGCTTTTCAAAAATGCGAAAAAAGCTCCAGATTCATTTATCACTGTGCTCATTTTCCCTTCCAGTATCCCTTGCTCAAGCTCCGCCCACTTTGAGCCCCAAAAACTCACCGAGGCTGGTGTGAAAATGCCGCCAATCTCCTTGGCGACGTCGGCGCCCTTCGATTGCGGCAAATCGAGGATGGCGACTTGGGCTCCGGCTCGAGCCAACACCTCCGCCGTGCCTTTGCCGAGCCCCGATGCTCCGCCGGTGACGAGAGCGACGAGTCCCTATTATGAGCAATTTAGTGCTTTTTATGATGATTATGAGTAAAAATGTGGAAAAAATTTTATTTTTGATTGACATTTTATTGACAATTTTTATCGAGTTACTGATAATTTTTGCTCTTTTTCTCTTTTTTCGATTTTTTTGAATTTTTAAAAATTTGAAAAATTCAAAAAAAAATTAAAATTTCTATAAAAACCAAACCTTGGTGCTTCTGAGCGCTGCCATTTTTTCCCTGAAAAAAATAATTTAATAATAAAAAAATGACAAAAATTAAAATAAAAGATAGATAAAAATTGATATCAACTTTACAATAACCTGAAAAATTCAAAAAATTTCCCCCATTTATTTATTGTGTAGAAAAATACTTAAAAATTCAGAATTTTGAATACATTTGGGGGATAAAAGATACATTTTGAAATGGAAAATGGTGCAAAAAGTGCACAAAGAATCGAGTAGAATGTGGAGAAATGGGGAGAGAAGAAAAGATAAAAAATAAGAAAAAAGGGGCGGGGCTTCGGGGAAGAGAGACAGCTCATAAGATCAGACATCATAAACCATTTTTTGAAATGATTTTTACACAATTTTTTGGAAAAAGAAGAGAGAATCAAGTTGGAATACATTAAATAGGTAAAAAAATAAAATTATTCGTCGTCTTCATCATCATCCTCTTGCGAATAACGACGAGTTGGGCGGGACTTGCGACGGCCGAGAGCAGGAGACTGGAATCACTTACAAAACTATTAGAAACTTTCCATTTTATTCTAAATCATACCTTTTTCTTCCCAATAATCTCCTCTTCCTCATCGTCCTCCTCTTCATCGTCTTCTTCTTCCGCCTCTTTCTTCTTCTTCGCTGGAGGTGCTCCAGAAGATCCAGAAGACGTCGATGGCCCAGAAGACGTCTCCTCCTTCTTTCCAGGCGTCGCGGCCTGAGCAGCAGCCTGCGAGAGAGCCATCGCCTGCGCCATCTGCATCTGGAGCATGATGGTCTGCGCCATTCCAGGATTCTGAATCATAATCTGAGCCATCGTGGCCTGCTGCTGAGCCGGTGGCATCGTCTGCATCGCCGCCATCAGTTGGATCGCCTGCTGCTGTTGGAGCTGTGCGGCGGCTGCCACGGAGGCTGCTTGAGCAGCTTGAGCAGCGGCTGCTGATGGACGGGAAGAGCCCGGGGCTCGCGAGGGCTCCGGCTTTGGCGGCTCGGGTTTCGGCGGATTCATGAGCTGAAATAATGGAGCATTAGTTGGAGATGCTCCCTTTATGATTACCTTCTCATACTCGGCCTTCCACGTCTTCTCAATGGTCAGCGAGTCCTGATAGATATCGCTGTCCTCCTCGTTGAACATCTGCGCGTTGGCACATAGCAGAATCATGTCGTCGTTGAGCTCCTCCATCTTCGTATATCTGCCCGTCTCGATCTTCTTCTCGATGCGATCAAAGTCCATCGGCTTCTGAATCGTCTGATAGTACTCGGGCAGCTCCTTCCTCGTGGGAAGCGTCGTGAACGGCACGACGATCTCGTTGTCCGCCTCGTCCTTCAGCTCCTTGATGATCTTGAGGATGGCGTACATCTTCTCCGCCAGCTCCGGATCCGTCTTCTTCTTCTTCGCCTGGAGGACGACGTCGTCCATCGAGTCGTCGTTCTCGTCGAGTCCCGCCAACTTGCGCTTTCTCTTCTTCTTGTTCTCGGCGACGACGCGCTCCTTCTCGTCCTCCTCGTCCTCCACCTGCTTCATGAACTGCTCCTCGGAGAGCAAGTCTCCAGAATAGTCCACCTCCTTGCGACGTCGTCGCTGGTTCGCCGTCACGTCCACAATCTCTCGTCCCTCCTCGCGCGCCTTCTCCTGCTCCTCGAAATCGATGGACGCCTTCGTGATGTCGTCGGGAATCTCCTGCTCCTCGAGCAACCGCGGCTTCCGGTGCAACTGATTCGCTTCTTCGCGTCGTCGATCAATATCCATCGACTGGAACGTGTTGAACTCCTCCTCGGAGCGAGCCACCATCTGATTCACAGTCTCGTCGTCAGGTACCTCTTCTTCTTCCTCCTCATCATTATCAGCTGATATGATCTGCTCGAGCATCTGCTTTCTCTCAGCGCCAGTCGACCTCTGATCGAACTTTCCGGCCTGAATGACCTTCTCGTCGACGTTGAGCTTGTAGCGAGCCGCCGCGAGAATCTTCTCCTCCACCGAGTTGGCGGTGATGAGCCGGAGCACCCGCACCTCCTTCTTCTGCCCGATGCGATGGGCTCTGTCCTGTGCCTGCATGTCCTGGTGCGGATTCCAGTCCGAGTCGAAGATGATGACAGTGTCGGCGGTCTGCAGATTGAGCCCGAGGCCACCGGCTCTCGTGGAGAGCATGAATAGGAAGTAGGGCGAGTCGGGAGCGTTGAAGATGTTCAGCAAATCACCTCGCTCGTCGGGCTTCGTCGAGCCGTCGAGCCGGAGGTATTTGTACTCACGATAGTTCAAAAAGTCCTCGAAGATGGTCATCATGGTGGTCATCTGGAAGAACATGAGCACACGATGGCCCGTCGCCTTCAGCTTCGGTAGAATGCGATCGAGGAGCTCCAGTTTGCCGGAGACTCTCATCAAGTCACTTCCGGACACCTCGTTGACCTTCCAGTGAGCTCTGCACGAATCCTCAACGTTCGGGAAGAGAAACGGGTGATTGCACAGTTTGCGGAGGTGGATGACAGTGTTCATCAACGATCTGGCTCCAGAAGACGCGGATTTGTCGAGCAGAAGACCCTTCTGCATGTGACGATAGACAATCTTCTGAAGGGCCGACATGTCGCACTTGATGATGTACTCGGTCTTGTCGGGCAACTGCGACTCCACTTCTTTCTTGAGGCGACGGAGCAGGAACGGACGGAGCACTTTGTGAAGGCGTCGGATGATGAGCATCGTCTCCTCCTGATTCAACTCGACTTTTTCACCTGTAGTGGCGAACGGGGCGTTGAACCACTGCTCGAAAGTTCCACACGACGAGAAAATCGATGGGAGCAGGAAATTGAGCAGCGCCCAGAGCTCCGGGAGCTTATTCTGAAGTGGCGTTCCAGTGAGCAGCAGGCGATGCTGAGCGTGGAAGAAGCCGTTGAGCATCAACGTCAGCTTGCAGTTGTGATTCTTGAGCCGATGTCCCTCGTCGATGATCATGTACTTCCAGCGGATCTTGCCGAGCAGTCCCTTCTCCTTGATGACGTACTCGTACGTCGTCATGAGCACATTGAACGCGCCCTTTCGGATCTGGCCTTCCACACGACGACGCGCGTCTTTGGTGCCCTTGTAGATGACCGTGGAGACTGATGGAGCCCACTTGGCGAATTCAGAAGACCAGTTGGAGAGGGTGGAGAGGGGCACGATGACGAGGTAGGGACCGTTGTTCTGCTTCACTTCCATCAGGTAGGTGATAAGGGAGATGGTCTGGAAGAGGGAGTTTTATGATGAGAAATAGTCAGAAGACGTTACCTGAATAGTCTTTCCAAGACCCATCTCGTCGGCGAGAATTCCATTCAGATTGTTGTTGTACAACGACACCATCCACTCCAACCCCTTCAACTGGTACGGCTTCAACTGAAGCGTGGGGTCTCCACCGCCCATCGTCGCGTGCTGCTTCACCACCTTCTCCTTGATCTTGTGCGCCGTCGCGTAGTAGTCGGCCATCTGCTTGCGCGTCTTCTGATCGTACTCGTCCTCCTCGTTGCGCGCCTTCTCGATGATCATCTTCGCCTTTGTTTCCTCGTCCATTCCAGCGTATTGATCGTCTGAAAATTTCATTTACAGTTAGTTTTGTGCTCAAAAGCAGAAAAAGGAGCTCACCCTTCTCCTCCTGTGGCTCCTCGGCTGGCGCCTCCTCCTCATCGTCCTCATCATCAGAAAGCTGATCTCTCGGCACCACTTCATACCCCGGATGCGACTCCATCCACGCCTCCAGCTCCTCCGGCTTCGGAGCCATCTCGCCCGTCAGAATCTTTCCAGAGGAGAGCTCTCTGACGTGCACCTTCGCCTCGCCGTCGTCCATCGCGTTCGTCGTCGAGCCCTTCTCGATCTTCTTGTCCTCGCGCTTCTTCTTCTTCTCCGTCGTCTGATGCTGTCGCACCAGCGAGCACAGCGAGTCGACGTACTCATCGGTTTGCTGGAGGAGGTACACGAGGCGTTGATCCTTCTTCTCGTCGAGAAGTGCTCTGTATCCCTCTTCGTCTTCTTGCATCAGCTTCTGCATTCTCAGCTTCTCGTTGCGAATCTCGTCCTTCTTGCGCTCGCGCTCGTTGTTCTGATGGTACGTCATCACCGCCTTGCGAGCCTTGGCCATCTTCAGAAGGTTGTTTCTGTGGTACTCCTTGAAGTCCTTGCCGTGCTGAATGATCGCCTGCATCAGGTCGGTGTGCTTCTGACGTCTCTTCCTCTCCTGCTCCATCTTCTGCTGCTTCTCGAGCTTCTCGGTGACCCTCGCCTCCCGCAGCGATTGTCGTTTCGTGCGTCTGTAGGCGTACGGATTCAACGCCGTCTCCAACGTCGTGTCTCGCTTCAGCGTGGCCATCACCTCGCTTCGCACCTGGGTTTGCAGGTTGACGAGACGAAGAGCACGCAGCTCGATCTCGGCCTTCAACTTGAGATGGTCGGGCATATCCGCCGGCAGATTGTTGAGCTCCACCATCCGGTGTCCGATGCGATTCTGAATCGCATTCTCGCGCTGTTTGAGCATTCCCACCGGGTCAATTCCGCCGGGTACGGCGATAGTTGTCGGACGATTGCAGCGGATTTGGTGGAGGTTGAAGATCTGGAATTTTGGAATGGATGTACGACTCACGGAATTTCTGGAGCTGTTTTTGGCTCATTCTGGCTCAATTTTCTCGGGGTTTTCGATATTACTCGCAGATTGGAGCAAAAATATACGTTTTGAACAAGATTATCGACTTTTTTGCACATTTTCCATCTCAAATATCTCTTATTTTGAAAAAATCATGCTTTTCATCGAAATCTAGCTGTGGATTTCGATTAAAAGCATGATTTTCTTAAAATAAGAAGTATTTGTGATGAAAAATGTGCAAAGAGTCGATAATCATGTTCAAAACGTATATTTCTGCTGTAATCTATGAAAAACATTGAAAACTCTGAGAAAATTGAGCCAAAATGAGCCAAAAACGGCTGAAAAATTTAACGGAGCCAGTTTTGGCTCATTTTGGCTCAATTTTCTTGGGGTTTTCTATGTTTTTCATAGATTACAGCAAAAATATACGTTTTGAGCATGATTTTCTCTAATTTTTTGCACATTGTCCATCTCAAATAGTCTTTATTTTGAAAAAATCATGATTTTTTCAAGATAAAAAGTGTCTGTGATGAAAAATGTGCAAAAAGTCGATAATCATGCTCGAAACGTATAATTTTGCTGTAATCTATGAAAAACACCGAGAATCCCAAGAAAATTGAGTCTAAATGAGCCAAAAACTACTGCGAAACGTCCGAGAGCCAAAAACCGCACCTTCATCAGATCGTACGGCAGTTTTTCGCCGTTCTCCGCCTCTCCCGGATACTCATACGGCTCCGGCAACAAGCTAGTGATCTTCGGACGGAGCATGACGGCGTCAGTGATAATAGCCGACGGAACAGCTTCATTTCTCGCCAGATGTCTGTACGCGGTCACCTGGGCTCTCAGCTGAGCCACTTGAGCCGGTGTGATGGCTGCTGGCGAGGGTGCCGACTCGGCGGGTGTGGGCTCGGGGACGACGCCCGCCTGCAACTTCTGCTTCAGAAGGACCGCCTTCCCGTGACGCGGATCCGACTGGAGGCCCTGCTCTTCCATGGAGCTGATCGCGTTCTCCAGCTTGGAAATGGTGAGCTCCTGGCCTTGAGAGCCATCGGATGACTGCTGGGCGACGACTTCGCCGGCAGGCTGCGGTGGCTGCGCCGTGAATTGCTCAAACGCAGGCCGGCCGCTCATTGGCGATATTTGATGGTGTTTTGGTAAGATTTGTTGGGGAGAGAGTTAGTTTATGCTGGAAAATTGCGCTTTGAGAGAGACAATAATGCGGGGAGACGCAGAGAAATGAGAGAAGCGGGAGATTTGAAATTTGAGTGCTTACACTTTTTCTTTGCTCATTTTTTCGTATTTTTTTCACATTTTTTTGCTCATTTTTTGAATGAAACCCCCTTACAAAGATAAGATTAAAAAAACGCGAAAAACAGGCAAAAAATCACAAAAAACCACAAAAAAATCCCATAGAAAATCGCAATTTTCAAAAGCAAAAATTGAAAAAATCGATATCTTCAAAAAACCCCCGTTTTCCATGGGTTTCTGACCGATTCTAATGAATTTTCTCTCTGAAATCAATAAAAATCAATAGAAACATTTGAAAAATCCAATTTTTCCGCCAGAAAATCTTTAAAAATGTGCGAATTGCAGCGGACAGAGGGGGCAAATTGAAGATACGAGGCGGCGGCGGACACGGGTCAGAGACGCAGAGGAAGCGCGCGGTCGACGACGAGAGAGCGCGCGGAATGGAGAGACGCAGACGGACTCTCGTCGTCTGGTAGTGGGGGGCAGATGTGGAGGGGATTGGGATGAATGCGTAGAATAGAGGAGACGTTCGGGGCTCTGAATTTTCAAATATAGAGACTCTCAATCTTGGGAAGACCAATTAGCACAGAAAATTAAAAATATTACTGATTTTTTTTCTAAAAAACACAAAAAAAAACATGCGATAAAACGTTATATAAAACAGTGTTGATATCCATTGACCTCTTCCAGAATCTCGGCGATTACTTCATCGTCAGAAGCATCGGAATTGTAGTCCTCGTGGATTCCGCTTCCCCATTCCAATTGGAACGTCTTCTCAACCGATCCCAATCCAAGTTTCGCGGCAAAATCATCCTTCTCTACAGTAATCCTCGGCGCGATCAAATAGCGAGCCAGAAACTGACTGCCGCACATCACAATCGCCTCCATTTCCAACTTCCACTTCATCTGGAGCATCCAGTCGAGCTCTCTGGTCGCAATGTGCTCCGCGAGCTGTATGGAGCGGGGAATTAGTTTGCGGATTTTGAGCACATCTCGGTTGGATAGAGGAAGACGTTGCGAGGAGCAGATGGGGAATTTGGAGACGTCCGATGGGAAGACGCTGAAAATAATTGATTTCAGATAGATTACTGTAGCTTTGAAAAGTCCGTAATGTCCTACCCAATCCACTGAATCGAGGGGACGACTGCTCCGCGAGCCTCTGCTTTTTGCTCCACTTTTCCGTACTTGTAGGTTAAATATATCTCGATTCCTGGAAGAAAAGTGTTTGCGGACTTTGTGAAGGTACAGTAATCTATTTTTGGCTCAATTTTTTCGGGGTTTTCAATGTTTTTCATAGATTACTGCAAAAATCACAAAAATATGGGATTGGAGCATAATTTTATCAATTTTTGCACATTTTGGGATGAAAAATGTGCAAAAATTAGAAAAATCATGCTCAAAACTTATATTTTTGTGATTTATTGCTGAAATCCATGAAAAAACATTGAAAATCCCGAGAAAATTGAGCCAAAATGAGAAAAATTAGGCTGTGAAGCTACAGTAATCTTTCGTGGCTCATTTTGGCTCATTTTTCGCGGGTTTTTCGATGTTTTTTCATGATTTACAGCAAAAATCACAAAAAAATGAGTTTTGAGCTTGATTTTTCTGAATTTTTGCACATTTTGGGATGAAAAATGTGCAAAAATTGATAAAACCATGCTCAAAACTTATATTTTTGTGATTTTCGCCGTAATCTATGAAAAAACATCGAAAATCCCAGGAAAATTGAGCTAAAAGCTACAGTAATCCTTCGTGGCTCATTCTGGCTTAATTTTCTCGGTATTTTCGATTTTTTTATAGATTACAGCGAAAAATTACACAATTATAATTTTTGAGCTTGATTTTCTACTTTTTGCACATTTTGGGATGAAAAATGTGCAAAAAATTCGAAAAATTATGCTCAAAACCTATATTTGTGTGGTTTTTGCTGTAATCTATGAAAAAACATTGAAAATCACGAGAAAATTGAGCCAAAATGAGCCAAAAACGTCTGTGAAGCTACAGTAATCCTTTGTGGCTCATTTTTCACGGGATTTTCGATGTTTTTCATAGATTACGGCAAAAATTACAAAAATATAGGTTTTGAGCATGATTTTATAAATTTTTGTACATTTTGGGATGAAAAAAGTGCAAAAATTGATTAAAAAAACTTATATTTTTGTAATTTTCACTGTAATCTATAAAAAACATCGAAAACCAGGAGAAAAATGAGCAAAAATGAGCCAAATTGAGCCCAACCATGAGGATCCGCGTCAAACAATCCAAAAACCGGCAGATTCTTTTTATCAGCGATGAATCTGACGACGTTCCTCGTGGCAATATCCGGATATCCACGCGCTGTTATCAGAATGCCACGTGGAAATATCGATTGGAAGTTTTCGTCGAGCAACTTCTGGAAGATGGTGTCCTTCTCCACGACCAACACGAACTGCGCCTCACTGATCAGACTCGACTGGCACAGCGATTCTGAATCTGGAATTGTCCACGAGAACTACACGGGAATAACACCTTGGACGAGAACTGTCTGAACCCGGGCATCCACGATTCCCACGTCTTCTGTCAAGAAGGTGACGGCGCCACGAAGGAAACCACGTCCAGAAGCGGTCTGTTTGGTGGTAGTTGGTGTTTGCGTACTCCAAAGGTACAGTAACCCACCACATTCAAATTCTCCCGTTTTTCGTCCAACAACTCGCAAATGGCGGTTATCGAGACATCTAGATTCCTTTGACACTGATAAAGCCCTTTGAACTCGTAGAACAGCTCTCTTTTCGTGGATTTTTTATCATTCTGAAGAAGATCAAGAACCTGGTGCAGACATTTCAAATCTCGCGCCAATTTCTGCTGGGTATTCTTGGTGTAACGAAGCTGGTGGTGGGAGACGTCAAATGAACTGAAAAAAAGTAGTCTTCATCAGAATTTCTTTGAAAATTACGTTCTCAGAATCAACGTCTTCTGGTTTTTGCTTCGTTGTTCTTCAAAATCCGCCAGTGCAAATTGTATTTTCCGCATCGTGATTTCCTTGACACCTAGAAGGTCGCCTTCCAGAAAACTTTCATCTGACGATGTTTCCGCAGAATTCTGTGAGTTTCTTATTGCTCTTATAGTTAGAGATATCAGTAGACTTACATTTTCATCATTATTAATCATTTTTTATCGGAAAATTCATGAAATTCGGGCGAAAAATTCTCAAAATTTTTGCAAAATTTGAAAAAATATTAAAGGCGCATAAGTTTTTCGGTGGGTCTCACCACGATCCAATGAATTTCGGTATGCGCCTTTGAAGCTTACCGTAAACTTATGCATTTTTTCTGTGAAAATTTTTTTATCAAACCAAACATTTATTATTTGACATGATTACAAAATAAATAAATAAATGCGGGAAAGAATTCAGAACGACAAGGGGAACCGTAGAAAAGAAGGTGTTCGAGAAGTACTGACTGAGAGAAAGGGGGAGAGAAAGTGGGCGGAGCCACGAACAAGTAAAATATCACATGATTTTGAGAGAGGGGGAATCTTAAAATAAGTAAAATCATCGAATAAATAAAGCTAAAAAGGGGGATGGGGGAAAGATCAAATTTAGAGCTCAGAGTGCTCCTCCTCAATCTCAACAGCTTCTGGAGTCTCTTCTGGAGCCTCCTCCTCGACAACTTGCTGCTCCTCCTCAACCTGAGCATCCTGCGACACATCAAGCGACTGACGGAGCACCGCCTCAATGCGATCAGCGAATCCAACTTGATCCTGAAGCGAGAATCCAGATCTCAAAGTGGCCGTCTCGAAGAGCAGCTTGGCAGTGGAAGTGGCAATCACGTCTTCCTCAGAAGCAGTGACTCTCTTCAGAAGCTCCTTGATCACCGGATGACGTGGGTTGATCTCGAACGTCTTCTTCTGCGTCGCATAAAAGTCCTGGGTGGGGTCCTTGGCCTTGGCGTACGCCTGCGACTTCATGATGCGCTCCATGTTTCCAGACCATCCGTACGACGAGGCGACGAGGGCAGATGGAGATTTGACGAGTCTCTGGGAGACGACGGCCTTCTCGATGAGGTCCTTGAGAGCCGACTCCTTGAGCCAGTCGGTCAGTGGCTTGTACTCCTCCTCCAGAGCCTTGTGAGCCTCCTTCGCCTTCTCTCCATCGTCAATAGTCACTCCTTCCTGAAAAATTCCTTATTCTTGTGGAACTTCCCAAAAAAACAAAATAAAAATACCTTGGCCACATTCTGGAACTTCTTTCCCTCGTACTCTGGCATCGCCTGAATGCAGTACTCATCGACAGCCTCGTTGAGGAACAGCACTTCGTATCCCTTGGCGATGAGCCGCTCGACGAACGGCGACGTCTCCACCTCCTTCCTGGAAGTTCCGGCCATGTAGTAGATGGCGTCCTGCTTCTCCTTCATCCTCTCCACGTACGCCGCCAGTGTCGTCGTCTTCTCCTCGTCGTGCGACGACTGGAAGCGGAGCAGCTTGGCGAGACGCATGCGGTTCGACGGGTCCTCCATCACTCCCAGCTTGATGTTGGTGGAGAACTCCTTCCAGAAGTCGTCGAATTGCGCGCCGTCGAGCTTCTTGAGCATGTCAAGTACCTTGCGGACGAGCTTCTTCTTGATGACCTTGAGCAGCTTGTGCTGTTGGAGGTTCTCGCGGGAGACGTTGAGCGGGAGATCGTCAGAGTCAACGATTCCACGGATGAACGAGAGGTACTTGGGGAGCATGTCGGCGAAGTCGTCGGTGATGAAGACACGGCGCACGTAGAGCTTGATGTTCTCGACGACCTTTCCATAGTTCTGAAACCCCCATTATAAAAAAACACTAGCTTAAACAATAAGTATAAAGTTTTACCTGGAACATGTCATTCGGCGACTTCTTCGGCACATAGAGGATCGATCTGAACGAGACCTCTCCCTCAGCAGAGAAGTGCACATGGCTCAGCGGCTCCTCGGAGTCCTTGGTGATGCTCTTGTAGAACTGCTTGTACTCGTCCTCCTCCACCTGATTCGGCTTGCGCATCCAGATCGGCTTCACGTTGTTCACCTTCTCCCAGTCCCAGGTGGTCTTCTCCACCTTCTTCGTCTTCTTCTCCTCCTTCTCCTCCTCAACGGCTCCGTCCTCAGTGGCGGCTGGCTCCTCCTCGACGGCCTCCTCGACCATCTCAGTCTTCGACTGCCAGAGGAAGATGTCAAAGTTGATGAACTGCGAGTACTTGTGCACCAGGTTCTTCAGCGTGTCGGGCTCCAAGAAGTCGGCAGCCTCCTCCTTGAGGTACAGGGTGATCTGAGTTCCGCGCTTCAGCGTGTTGCCACGTGGATCCTTGGAGATGGTGAAGCTCGCCGAGTCCGACTCCCAGATGTACTGGTCATCATCGTTATTCTTGGTGGTAACGACAACACGATCCGCGACCAGGAAGGCGGCGTAGAATCCAACTCCGAACTGTCCGATGAGGTCCTGTTGCTGATCGGAAGACGTCGCCGAGTCCATGAGCTTCGACAAGAACTCGGAGGTTCCCGAGCGAGCAATAGTTCCCAAGTTGTTAATAAGATCTTGACGGGTCATTCCCACTCCAGTGTCGGTGATGTGAAGGAGACGATTCTCACGGTCCGCCTTGATCTTCACCGTCATCTCCTCGGTCTCACGGAGCTGCTCGGGGTCTGTCAGCGAGAGGAGGCGGATCTTGTCGAGGGCGTCGGAAGCGTTGGAGATGAGCTCGCGGAGGAAGATCTCCTTGTTTCTGTAGAGCGAGTTGATGATTAGTTTCATCATTCGGTTCACTTCCGCTTGGAATTCGTGCTTTTCGGCTTTGGAGCGGAGCTCTTTGATTTGCGAGACGGAGAGCCCATCGAGTTTGATAGTGTCTTCTTCTCTGTAACAACGTTTTTCTAAAATTTGATCCGTTTTCCGCCCAAAGCCTTCTAATCTCCCTAGAAGCCCTTCCATTAGCGACGATTACGAAGCCCCCTTCCCCCTTATCTCCGCTCATCTCGTCCTTGACCACCTATTACGTGACACCTAATCTAGGCCACCTCTTCAGCAGAAAAAATCTCTTCTTCTTCTTCTTTTCGATCCCCCCCACGGAACAAACAAAAGATAAGATAACCCAAGCACTGTTTGCATTCCGACAAAGGGCAACTCTACTGGTTTGCTCGGCGAGCCGAGAGAGCTGTCAAACAGTCGAGAGTATGTGGATTGAGGAGAGCGACGGAGTGGACGGTGACTGGTACCGGTCGGCTAAGTCGGCAAATATTTGAAGGTGGACGGGGTCAATTGGGTCGAGACGGACTAATTGAGAGGAGAATTGAATTAGAAGGCGTCAGAAGGCCTCAGAAGACGTTCCTACCTGTTCTCCTCCTTGGCATCCTTGCTGGGCACATCATCGATCTCGTCTTCGGCACTGGCGTATGGGATAAAGGCTGGAAATTGAAAATTGGAAGTGAAATTGTTGGTTTTTGGCGAAAATCTTCATTTTTAGGGGAATTCTGATGAAAAATCGGAAAAATCAATGGAAAAATGATAGAAATTCGCAAAATCTGTATATTTTTCAATTTTACGGTGAAAAATACATTTATAATGGGAATTTTTCGAGTTTTTACTGAATTATCATATGAAAACTTAGTTTTTCTTCAGAATTTATTGATTTCTACGGTTTTTTAACGATTCAAACCTCCAACCGAGCCAAAATGCTCAAAAATTCAAAAAATCCTAAAAACGCACCTGATACAGCCAACAGGGCAATAACGCCCACGACGAGGAACTTCATTTCGACGTCGAGTCTCGAATAAAACTGCGTCGGACACAAATTACTCTACTCGGCGTTGTGTTTGCTCTCCTCCACGCCCCTCTTTTCCCTTCCTTTCTCGACGTGTCACACCGGACTCCGCCCACTTTTGCAACCCGCGCACACTGTCTGCGTCTCTCCACTCGCCACGCTCTTTCGTCGAAAACTGCAAAGTGCGGCGGGTAACTGGTTGCGAAAGTGGGCGTGTCGGGCCAATCGCCGGCCGACACCGAACAGCTCGCTACGTGGAGCACGGCCCTTTTCTGGAATTTGTTTTGTTTTGTTTGTCTTTGAAGATTTTTTGAGAATTTTCAGATTGAAATTCAAAATTTAATGTTTTTATTGGGTTGAGGAGTAGTTGTTAGACAAAGTGCATTGATTTTTAAATCCGATAATTGCTATTCTGAATTTTTGAATGTTTGTGTCAAAAAAAAGAAAGAATTAAAGAATTTTCAGAGTTAAACCTCGAAATGGCGGACGTGGCAAGCGAAATTCCCGCGGCGGCACCCGCAAATGCCACAGTATTCACCTTCGAGGAGCAGGTAAACGAAAACTTGAAGAAAAAGAGCAAGAATATCGATTTTCTGTAGTTTTACAATAAAAAAAGCGAAAAATCGATATTTTTGGATGAAAAACATAGAAAAATACCTTTTTTTTCCAGTTAAAAGCGATAAAAAGCAATGAAAATCCGTGAAAATCAATGAAAATCCATAAAAATCCATAAAAATCCATGAAAATCAATAAATTTCCAGTGCACCAGCTCATTCGCCCTCTACGGAATGTCGATCCTCTGCATCATCATCGGCTCAATCCGCTCGGCTCACTACATCCGCCGCACCATCGAGAAGAAGCGGCTCGTCGACGGCTCCATCACCATGCGAGAAGCCAAAAAGTTCCCAATCTCCGCCTCCGCCGTGCTCTTCGGCCTCTACCTCTTCTTCAAACCGGCCTCCGAGCGCTTCCTCTGGGTGGCGGGAGTGGCGCAGAAGCTGCGAGTCCCTGACGAGTACGTGAAGAAGATCAACGCCACTATTATCGCCTACACCGCCACCCCCGCTGTCGATGAGGTGGAGACTGTTGCCGAGCCTCTGTTGGTGCGCCTGCTCAATCGATTGCCGGCAAATTTGCAAGGGAAACTGCCAGAATTCGTGCACCTTGGCGCCGTTTGGATTCATGAGAACCTGCCGAGCATTGGGAAGACCGAGGCCATGTACTTTTTGACGTTCCTCATCTGCTTTGAAGGCCTGACGGCGATCGCTACCCTTGTGAAGCCGCTTGTCTCCGGATTCTTCCGCCGCGCGTCGTTCTTGCCTCTTTCTTTCAACACGCCGTATCTTTTGTCGTTGAAGAAGGGGAAGAAGGAGATGGAGGAGGGCGATTTGGAGGAGGCGAAGAGCAAGGACGTCGAGTACTTGTGGAAGATTGAGTATGATACTCACGACATTATCGCGATTCTTTTGTGCTCACCGGTGCTCATTTCTCATCTGATGAAGCGGCACTGGGTGACGAACAATTTGATTGGAGTTGGCTTCTCGATTCTGGGAATTGAACGCCTTCATTTGGCTAGTTTTAAGGTGAATATTTAGTCAGAAGAGCTCAGAACGGTCTAGAATGTGGAGCATTAGTTTTCAGTCAGCTTAGGCTCATTTTCACCTTACTTTTGCTCTCCCATATTTTCTTGTAAGAAAGGCCTTGAGAATATTCTTGAATTGTGGTCACTGATGCTTTCGATGCCGTTGATTCCGAATCTGAAGTCAGAATTTCTGTAATTGATCTTATCTTCGAGAAAAGATGCGTCAAAGCCGTTTTCAGCACTACTTCCCCTACGATTTCACGACGAAACCATAGAGGAAATCGTGCTGAAAATTGATGCTTTTTCCTCGAAAATGACATCAATTACAGAAATTCTGACTCCAGATTCAGAATCAGCGGTATCGAAAGTATCAGTGACCACATTTCTAGAAAATTCTCAAAGCCTATCAATGAAAATATGGGCCGAGCAAAAGTAAGGTGAAAATGAGCCCAAACTGACTGAAAACTCATTGGAGCACATGTGCTCCAGAATCTGGCACTTTGAGCACGTTTTTCCTCAATCCTGACAAATTCTTACGTGGTCACCGGGTTTCTCGGTTTCCGGGGCAGATGACGTGGCAGAACGTATCGATTCGAGCGGTGCAGTCGAGAAGTTATTACCTTCTCCTGCTCCGCTCGCCTCTCAACAGCTCAACCGGTGCTCCATTCCAGGCGGGCTCCCTCCTGCTCTGCGGCCTCTTCCTCTACGACATCTTCTGGGTCTTCGGAACGGATGTGATGACGTCGGTGGCGAAGGGCATCGATGCGCCGATCCTGCTCCAGTTCCCGCAGGACATCTACCGGAATGGATGGTTCGAGGCGAACAAGCACAGCATGCTCGGGCTCGGCGACATTGTCATCCCGGGCATCTTCATCGCGTTGCTCCGACGGTTCGATCAGCGAGTGGTGGAGAGCAGTGCGGAGGCGAAGAATCCGAACAAGAAGGGACGGTTCTACTTCTCGGTCACCGTTATTGCTTACATGGCGGGGCTCTTTATCACCATGGCGGTTATGCACCATTTCAAGGTGAGTTCTAGAAGACCACATAAAGCTACAGTACTCCTTGCTCTCAGCTTACTGTGGATTTCTAGGCCACGTCTTCTAACAAGTAATGTGTTTTTGGTTAGGCTTTGAGAATGTTCTATAAATTTGGTCACTGATAGTTTCGACGTCGCTGATTCTGAATCTGAAGTCAGACTTTCTGTAATTGATTTCATTTTTGAGAAAAGATGTGTCAAAGCCATTTTCAGTGCTATTTTCTCCACTATTTCGTAACTATCGAAAATGTCGACACGTAAACACGTGAAAACATGGAGGGAAATAGCACTGAAAATGTCTTTGACAGATCTTTTCTCAAAAATGAGATTAATTACAAAAATTCTGACTTCAGATTCAGAATCAGCGAGGTCGAAACTATCAGTGACCAAATTTATAGAACATTCTCAAAGCCTAACCAATAACGCATTACTTGTAAACCTCATACTCATACAGTAACCCTTTCCAGGCTGCTCAACCAGCTCTTCTCTACCTGGTGCCATGCTGTCTCTTTGTGCCACTGCTCCTCGCTGTCATTCGTGGAGAAGTCGGTGCTCTGTGGAACTATGATGAGGGAAAGCACGTGGACAATGAGGAGAACCGGAAGAGAGTCGACTCGGCCAAGAAGAACAACTAGGCCACGCCCATCCCTAAAATTTCATTCGAAATGTTAAACGTTACTATGAATTGTTATATGGCGAAGAATTTATTGTGTTCTGATCCATCCCCCTGTCCCTCTGGCATAATTTTATTCCCTTTTTCCTGTATTTCCTTTCCTTTTTTCTTGTTTCCCGGGTTCTCACTTAGCTTTTCTCTCTTTCTCACCCATTTCTCCTATCTCTATCCCCCCAAACCAAAAAAAGTATTTCCATTGCCGAGATGATATAATAAAAGTTTATTTATTTTACTCCATATCCAATATCCAAATTATTTACAAAGCAACCCGGGGCCATTAGTATTTATGAAAGTTTTGAAAGCAAAAGTGAAATTATTAGGGAAACAAAAAAGGAACTGATTAAAGAGAGGTGCTCGTCACCTTCGACTGCCGCTTCTTGTTCTTGTGCACCAAAACGAAGGCGGAGCCGAACAGCGAGAGCACGAAAGAAGTCCACTGGAGCAGCGAGGAGAGCCCGAACACGTAGTACGCCCAGCCGTAGTGGATCTGACAGGAAAATGCGTTGTTTTTCAGTTTTTGTTCCGAGAAAATCAATTAAATTTTTGAAAAAATCAATAAAATTTCTAGAAGACTAGGTAAATTTCGGAAAATCGGTGAATTTTTAAGAAAATCTATAAAAATCGATGAAATTCCTGATAAAATCGATAATTTTTTCAAAAAGATCGATGAATTCGTTGAAAAATGAGGCAAATTTCAAGAAAACCATCAAATTTTCAGAAAAATCGATTAATTTTCATGAAATTTTAAGAAATTCGATATATCTGGAAAAATCGATAAATACCCTGAAAAATCGTTAAAATGTTATGAAAAATTATCAATTTTTGTAAAAGTCGATAAATCTTTAACAAACTCAATAATTTTTTTGAAAAATCGGTGAATCTTTCACAAAATCAATAAATTCACTGTAAAACTTTTGAAAATTTCATGAAAATCGATGAATTTTTGCAAAAATCGATAAGTTTCAAAAAAATCAATAAATTTCCACAAAAATCAATATTCTTCCAGCAAAATCAATAAATTCCCGACAAAATTGTACATTTTCAATGAATCTAAATTTTTCATAAATTTTCTCTACAAATTTTGCAAAAATCAATTCTCAAAAATTCAGAAAAATCAATAATCAATAAAGTCTATACCTGATACTGATACCCAATGACCAACTCGTACTGATTATCCTTGAGCTCATAATAGTAAGTGTAGACCAAGAATCCGGATAATGAGCAGATCGCTGAAAAAATCGATAAAATCCCCCAAAAAAATCAATTACTAATTGCTCACCAGCGGCAATCAGCACCACAGTGTGCGCCAATGCGCCAAACGAGGTGAAAATGGTGCAGATGGAGAAGCAGAGGGCGAGAATGCAACACGACATCGAGGCGGCCATCAGGATGATGGTGGCGAGCTCGAAATCTGGAAAAAAACAGGGGTGGCCTAGCTTTTTCTAGGCCATCGGTGTTTTATCGATTTTTTGGGGGAAAGGGGGAGTTTTTTAGAAATTCCTTCGAGCAAAATGTTTAAATTTTGATTTTGAAGGTTTTCGTCAAGGAAAAAATTGGAAAAATCGATAAAAATAGGGAAAAATCGATAAAAATAGCTAAAATTCACCTCCAAAACAATTTCTCGACGATTTCTCGTGAGCCGAATTCGATCTATCTTGACAGTACGCAGAATTGATATAATTCCGAAGATGACATGTTTTAGAGTTGCTATCGTCTGAAAAATCGATAATTTTTGAAAAAAAAAATTTTTTTTTTCAAAATTTTTTCAAAAATGCTCTCACCATCTCTCGCAACGCTGCCCGATTCGGGTGTATAACAGAAGCGGAACAATCCGTAGTTCTTCACACCACCCAGCGCGTCCGAATTATAGCGGAACGAGGCGGAGAACAGGCACACGGTGAGCAGCAGCAGGGAGCACATCGCGAGGAACGTTGAAGCCGACAGACAACAGATTCTGCCGCGGGAGGCCATCTGGAAGAAATTCCCAAAATTTGAAGATTTTTGGGTGGAAATTGACAGAGAAAACTGGGTTTTAATGGGGTGGCCTAGCATTTTCTCTTCCATCGCTGTTTTTAGCGATTTTTCGCTGTTTTTCATGGATTTTCTGAAATTTTTCTGTGATAAAAGTGTTTAGAATTAAAAACTACAGATATTTATCGAAGAAAATTTTCAAAAATTTGTCAAAACAACGAGAAATTTTCGAAAAATGGTTTTGGAGGTGATTTTTTTGGTTTTTATCGATTTTTTCGCCGTTTTTCATTGATTTTCTTAATTTTTTCGTTGACAAAAGCTTTAAAATTAAAAAATAAAGAAATTAGTCGAAGAAAATTTTCAAAAATTTAGGTTTTAGAGCAGAAAAATCAGTAAAACAGTGATGGAAGAGGAAAAGCTAGGCCATGGGTGGTGTACTTCAGGAATTTTGTAAATTTTTTTTGTTTTTCTTCCTTTTGAGTGAAAAGAAGAAAAAAATTCGGGAAATTTTGAAAAAAAAATTTTTGAGAAAAAAATTTTCAAAAAAAAAAAAAAAATTTTTTTCAAAATTCAAAAACCCTCGAAAAATGATAAAAAGACGGAAAAGTATGAAAATTCAAACTGAAAACATGTGTTTTCCAATTCCGAATGTGTACTTTTATCATGATTCACACTGGATCGTTTTTTTCGGATTGGAAAAATCGGAATGATATTTTTGGTATGGTTAATCACATGATTCACATTTGTTTTGCCATTTTTGCAAAATTGAATTTTCGGGAAAAAAATTTTTTTTACTAAAAAAATTTTACTAAAAGTTTTTTTTACTAAAGTTTACCTAATTTTTGATGTCAAGTTTATATTTTCATACTTTTTTATAAAAGCAATGTAATAAAAACTAATATGATTGTTTATTTATTTATCTGGAAATTTATCTGAAAAAAAAGAAAAAAAAAGAGAGAAATTGTCAATTTCTGGTAGTGAAAAATTTTACTAAAAAAACTTTTAAAAAAAAATTTTTTTCAAAAATTTGATAAATTCAAATTCCCTCGTTACTCTCTAGCAACTCGAAAACTATACAAAATGCTGGCTCCAACTGCGAAATTGTTTATTTGGAAATGCGATGAATCCTCGCTCCAATGCCAATGACTCACTTATTTTTGTTTTGGATTCCGAAACATTATATTGTGTATTTAGGAAACGACGTTTCTAGTTGCGCCTTTCTCTATTCTCTATTTACACTATCACTGTTGGCGGGAAATTTGAAAAAATTAACAAATTCGTTAACGCAAAAAAGTTTTGCCTCAAAAAGGATCGAACCCCTGACCCTCTGCATACCATCCACAAGTGTTAACCCCGAGACCACCGGGACTACTTCGACCAGGTGGCGCAGGTGCGTACATGTGGCGGGGGTCTCCCCCTCCTCAAAACTCACCTTCAATTTCGTCGATTTTTTCGATTTTTTCAAATTTTTCAAATTTCGCGGTATTTCCGATTGGTGCTGAAAATTGCCACGTGGCTCCATTTCGATCTCTTCCAGGTACGATATCGGCGAAATCGGCATTTTCAGATGGGAAAACAGTGAAAAATCGAGGAAAATGGGGGAGGAAATGAAGGGGAAAAGCTGGGAAACCGACGGAATTTTTGGTTTTTCAGTGGTTTTTCAACAGTTTTTATTGTCGATTTACGATCGAATTGAGCTGGGAAAGTTAGGGGAATGCGCTCCACTGAGGGAATGTGTTGCGAACGGGGTTCAGTGAGAAGCTCTAGGATTTGAAGGGCACGTTGCCCGAAGACTGAGATGACTGACGAGGAGAGACCGAGATAACATACAAACACAAGAATAGAATAAACTACCAATTTATTCATATTGGAGCGGTGGAGCAAGGTTGCAACAGTGGGATCTAATTGGGATAATATGTTAGAATTTGAAAAGGAAGTTGACTTTTAGACAGTGAATTGTGAAAAGTTGTGAAAAATTTAGAAAAACTCAAAAAAAAATCGAAATTAAAAAAAAAAAAATTTTCAAGAATTGCAAACTTTGGAACAATCACAATTTTAAAAACTAGTTCTCCATCCTTTTTCTATTTGAAAAATGCAAAAAAATCAACTTTTTCTTTAAAAAAAATAACATTTTCTTCCAAAAAAGTGCTTTAAACTCAATTTTTCACTTTTAAAACCACAAAATTCTAATTCTCCACCCTCGAAAACCCCAAAAACCATTCAGGGGCATCGAACTTGCACCCATTTTTTCATTCCCTGCTCCAAAAGCAATCGCGTTAGCCACTGCGCCATGCCCTAATGTAGTGGAACGGACCAGTGGCGGAATGGCGTAGTGGCTAACGCGTTTGTTTTTGAAGCAGAGAATGAAAAAATGGGGTAAGTTCGATGCCCCTGAATGATTTTAAGGGTTTTCGATGGTGGAGAATTCGAATTTCAATGTTAAAATTGATGAAAACCATCGGAAAGTATGACTTTCAGAGTTTTTTTTTTTTTTTGGAAAATCTCAAAAATCATGTGGAAGATCAATTTCCTAAAGAATCATAGTACAAGAAAGTGTAAAAGCTAAACAAAGTGTCGTCTTTAATGTTTTTGGGAGGGCTCAAGTGAAAACGAAAAGAAATAATTGTGTGTGAGTGTGTCAGATGACGACACGAAACGACAACTGACGTGGCAAAAGCCACGACATAATATTGTGAGAAGAGATTTTCTCATTATTTATTGATTGAGACGTGAACTTTTGTTAGATGAAAAAAATTTGAAAAAAAAAATTTGAAAATTAAAAAAAAAAAATTTATTTCCAAATCATGGTAAAACGGGATGAATTAAAAGCATGTCTCGAGGAAATGTGAGCATTTCCATTCAAAAAATGCTCCAAATGCTCCATTCAGTGGCATTCCGACACGTCCCACTCCGGTGCCTTCTGAAGTCTTCGTCGAGCTTCAGAAGCGAGAAAAGCAGAAGAAAATCGAGAAGACGTCGCCTGTCACCGTGAATTTTCACTTCCAGCAGAGTCTTCTGTCTTCTGAAGAGGTTTCCACTGACAAAAAGGTCGGCGATCTGGTGGCGGGGTTGCTGAAGAAAGTGAGGAAGGAGATGTGAGTACACCGTGACGGGAAAATGCGGACTTTTTTGAATTTTTGTGAATTTTTTTTTTTTTTTTGAAAAAAAAATGCGTTTTTTGTGGGTTTTTTGGTAATGATTTTCATTATTTCAAGCAAAATTAAAAGGAAAATTGATTTTTATCTCGAAAAACTCACAAATCACCAAGAAAAACCGAAAAATCGGTTAAAATCGAAAGATTGTGCAAACACCGCACGCAATATTGCAGAAAAAGTTGAAAAACGTTAGAAAGCACGGAAAAATGCAGAATTTTCGAGATTTTCATCAGAAAACCCGTAAAAAACCCGATTTTTCTTCGATTTTGAAGTGAAAAAACTGTAAAAACGCAATTTCTCGAAGTTTTCAGTCAAAAATCGTTAAAAAAATGCGAATTTTTCGATTTTCATGATAATTTTGAGCTAAATTTTAAGTAAATTTGGTTAAAATTCAGAAATATTCCATTTTCTCGCAAAAAACTACGGAAAAACGCTATTATCGTTGTCTGACTTGTTGCACGTTGCGGTGGGCGGGGCAGTGGGCGGAGCTAAAATATCTCGTAGCGAATTCACGGGGTCGCAGGGGGAACATCGGCAAAAACCTGGCACCGTGCCAAGTTCCGCAATTCCTTCAATTCGCAAAGCACAAGGCCGCAATTCGCTACGTATCGACTCAACTGTGAGTGGCGATACGGACTTTAACGATTTTGATGACAAAAACATCGAAAAATCATCGACTTTCATGGGATTTTGAGTTTTTAGGCCTTGTGCAATAGAGCGCATTTGCGACGGTGTTCCCGCGGTGACCCCGTGCGAATTAGATCAAAAATTGTAGATCAATTTCTGTTTTTCACCATTTTCCTTAAATTTTTCAGCATTTTCATGCTTCTAAAAATTAAAAGCATGGATTTCATTTGTGAAATTCCGAAAACTCTGACAAAAAGCGCGAAAAAATGGTGAAAAACAGAAATTGATCTACAATTTTTGATCTATTTCGCTACGAGATATTTTAGCTCCGCCCACTGCCCCGCCCACCGCAACGTGCAACAAGTCAGACAACGATAATAAAAACCAGGAAATTCTGCAAACACCTCACGCAATAATGCAGAAAATGTTTCAAAACGTCAAAAAACGCGTAATTTTTGAATTTTATGGTAAAAAACTATGGATTTTTCAGTTTTTCGATGAAAAATTAATGAAAAACACGATTTTTCGAAGTTTTCAAGTAAAAAATCAATAAAATCACAATTTCCTTAAAGTTTTCAATGAAAAAATAGGAAAAATGTGTTTTTTAACGATTTTTTGTTTGAAAAATCATGAATTTTTCGAATTTTTACTAAAAAATCAATAAAAACACTTTTTTCCAAAGTTTTCCATGGAAAAACTGGTGAAAATTTCGAAAAAACGAAAATTTTTCAATTTTGCGAAAAAAAAGTGCCGCAAAATTGCACCAAGTGGGCGGAGCTTCGTTTCAGCCGCAACACCTTCACCTTCTACGTCTACATCTCCATATTCGACATCAATTGGAAACGTGCTCCAATGAGCACAATGTCCATCCCCCCAAAGTCCACTGATTTCTGCAAACTGCTCACTCCGGATCGGAACGGGAGCTCACTGAGTGAGGTGCTCGCGGAGCACAAGTGGAGCGAGTGGAAGGTTTTCAGTTTGTATTTGTTCGTCAAGGAGCTCGACGGCTCCAAGAGCAACGGAGCATCCAGTTGGACTTTTGGAGAACTTTTTGATTGATTTTTTGGAATGAAGTTTTGTGATTTGGGGGCTCTTTTTTGCTCTTTTTTGATTTTTTTTTGTGATTTTTGACATAAAAATGAAGTTTTAATCATAAGAAATTTTTGAAAAATTTACAAAAAATTTTTTAAAAATCATAAAAAAATTAAATTTACAATTGACCGGTAACAAGTAAAGTGATGGATGATTTTGAATTTTAAAACATTTTTGAAGAAAAAATTAATTAATTAATTAATTAATTAGGAGCAATTAGGCCCAAAATTCGTCGTCGAGCACAATTTCCTCGGTGAGATGTTGGAAAATTCGAGCGGATCCGAAAAAGTCGGTGACTCGGACTCGAGTCGTTTCCTTCGGATAGTGGTCTTTTCGGACTCCTGGAAAAAATTTTCTTTGGATTAAAAAAAATTTTTTTTTTTTTAGATTTTTGGTTGAATCTTTAGGATTTTTTTAATTGGAATTTTTAGATTTGCTTTTTTTTTTTAGAATTTTTTGTTGAATTTTCAGATTTTTTTGGGATTTTTTAAATTGCATTTTTAGAATTTTTTGAAAATTTTTTTTAGTTTAAACATTTTTATAGGATTTTTTTGTATTTTTTAAAGTGTTTAAAAAAATTAAATTTATAAGAAACTATTTTTTTATAATTTTTTAACAATTTTCTGTTTTTTAAAAATTCAGATTAAAAAAATATTTTTTTTTTCTGAATTTTTCATAAAATTCCCACTCCAACAATGGCCTAGAAAAACCTCTTCCACCTTAAAAATTCTCAATTGAGCACATTTTCACCCTCAAAAAGAGCACTTACCAGTATTGGAAAGGCACTTTCTCGCCGGACACGAGTCGATGTAATCCTGCATGTGGGCCGACGAGTTCAACGCCTTCACCTCCTTGTTCAGAAAGTTGACTGTGTAATGCGTATACCTGAAAATTTTCAATAGGGCGGATTTGCATTGTTTAGTAAGAGAATCGTCATTGGAGCGTGGTTGCACAGTGAAGATATTTAAAATAACGATGTAAACTGATTTTTATCAATGGAGCGCACTTACCTTTTTGAAATTACTTCCAAATTATCAAAAAATTGCAAAATTTGAAATTTCGCAACTTTTTGATATTTTGGAGCCTCCATATTGGAGGTAATTTCGAGATCGGAAGTTCGCTCTATTGCTAAAAATGTGGTTTTTATCGTTATTTTCAAAATTTCAACAATGAAATCGCGCTCCACTGGTAATTACCATTGTTTTTTGGTACTGCAAGTGCGCCCTGTTGTAAAAGTGTGATCTTAATCGCGCTCGAGTGCCAATTTTTATAAATTTCTGTTCTCTATGATGCTGTCGCGCTCCAATGATAATATTCGTTATTTCTAGATATTGCAAGTATTCTCTATTGATAAAATTAAGTTTTTCTCGTCATTCTTCACTTTCCCACTCTGAAACGGCGCTCTAATGCTAATTTTCTTCATTCTTGATTGTCAATAATGCAAATACGCTCCACCGCCACTCCTCCTCACCTATCAATAACATAAACCCCGATATCAGTATCCACATCATAAGAGTAGCTCTCCTCATGAGTGAGACTGCTCGACAGACTGAGCACGTTCGGCGAGTCGATCCACTCGTACATCGAGGCACTCCGGCAGCTGTCGGCGATCACCAGCATCTCGTGGTACCTGACAAAACTCGCAGTTATTCTGGACAGCTCAATGTGAAAAAGAAGTAAATTGTCACCGATTGTCCTCGAACATTGTCTGAATGGCGTACGCCAAGTCGACGTTCGTCAGCTCTTCTGAATCCTGGAACTTCATGAAGCTGTCGCCACCGTGGCCGGTTAGATAGATCTGAAAATTTGAAAATAGATCAAAATCTGAAAAAAAAGTGTTTTTTATGGGAATTTTAGTAAAAAATGGTTGAATATTATTAAAAAACTAAATTTTTAACTTGGAAAAGTGGATTTTTCAGTAATTTTGACTCTGAAAATTGCATTTTCCATCTAAAAATCAAAAATTACCCTCATTTTCGATAAAAATCTGATTGCGATTCAACTACGAATGAAGTAGATCTAATTACGAAAAATTAGACCTAACTCTGAATAAACTAGAATTAGATCTTTTCATTTATTTAGAGTTAACTCTAATTCCTTCGTAATTAGATCTAGCTCATTCGTAGTTGAATCGCGATCAGATTTTTATCGAAAAAAAGTGAAAAAATGCACTTTTTGAACTGAAAAAATGCCGGAAACCACAATTTTCAGTCAATTTTATCAATTTTTGATGAAAATTCAACTTTTTATACTGATTTTTCATGAAAAACAGCTCAAACTCGAGCTCATTTTCCTCTTATTCCATCCTAAAACCGACCAGCACGTTGCTCTGATGATCAGTGAGAAGACGTTTCGAGCGGGGCGTGGCCGGATGATGACGTCCCGTGAGAATTCTGATGAAGTTCTCCACAGTGACCTCTTCTCCCCTGTAATCGACCTCCACATCGCTTCCATACAGATTCTGACCGGCTCTCGCAGCATAAACAGTTCCAGGACGAGGGTTTCTCGAATTGCACGGCACGTCTTCTGCCAGCATCATTATTATGTTACTGCAACCTCCCCCTATTATATCGATTTTTCGAGCCTTTTACCTATCCGGAATTCCGAGCCTTTTCAGTGAGTGATAAAGAGCCAATACGTTTGACACGTGGCGATAGTTGAACCAGAACTTTGAAGTGCACACGAGCACCGCCCAGTTGTTCGTGTGACCTGGAATGCTGAAAATTCTGAAAAATCCCGAGGGAAAGTGGCACCTGGAGTGTCGAAGAGCTCGTCGATTTTGAGCTGGAGACCCGTGTTTAGAAGAGCACTTGCCATTGATATGGCACAGAATATCGATAGTACATGACGCATTTTACAGGAAGAAACCCGAATGACTAATCTGAAAGCGGGGAACGGTGGTGTGCGGTGGAGCACGTTTGCGCAGCGCTTGGGCCAATAATGATTCTGCTTGCGTAACAGGGTTAGTCTATATAATTGAACATGAAGGCTTCAAATAGAAAAAGAATATTAACGATTTTTTGAACAAACAATACTTTATCAGTTGCTGGACAACGGGATAAAGGGAAACAACAAGGTGCTTATCGGTTGGACTTGGCGACACGCTCGAGCTCGTCCTTCTTCTTGATGGCGTAGCTGTTGGACGATCCCTTGGCGGCGTTGATGAGCTCGTCGGCGAGGCACTCGGCGATGGTCTTGACGTTTCTGAAGGCAGCCTCGCGGGCTCCAGTGCAGAGAAGCCAGATAGCCTGAAAATTTGAGAGTTTTAGCAATTTTTAAAAATAGGAAAGCTGATTTTTCTTCCAGATGGAATAAAAATTAGAAGAAACGATTAAACTTAGAAAAAAAACCAACCTGGTTGACTCTTCTGAGTGGGGCGACGTCGACGGCCTGACGACGGACGGTTCCGGCGCGTCCAATACGGGTGGAGTCTTCACGTGGTCCCGAGTTGATGACGGCGTTGACGAGGACCTGCACTGGGTTCTGAAAAAAATCGAAAAATTAAATCATCCAATAAAAACCAGTAATTTACCTCTCCGGTGAGCAGGAAGATGATCTCGAAAGCGTGCTTGACGATTCTGACGGTCATCAGCTTCTTTCCGTTGTTGCGTCCGTGCATCATCAAGGAGCTGGCGAGGCGCTCAACGATTGGGCAGGCAGCCTTGCGGAAGCGACGGACCTGGAAGCGTCCGGCGGAGTGTGGAAGGTACTTGGCGGACTTCTCCTTGACCGGGATGTAGTCGACGAGGGAGATGTCGGAGACATTCACGCTCTGGAGCGACCACTTTCCGAAGAGAGCAACCTGAAAATTGCGAATTAAGATTGGATTTCTATATTATTGTGGGGTTCAATTGATTTTTTGGTAAAACGAAATGTTGAAGTTTTGATTAAAAACCGAAAATTTACCTCTGGAGCCTCGGTGGCTGGTGCAGCGTCGACGACGACGTTTTCAGATCCCCAGTTATCAGCCATGGCTGGAAGAAAATCAAAATCAGTACTGAATCAAGCGGCGTAGTAGAAATTCGGAACGATAAAACATAAAAACAAAATTGCGACTTTCAGAAATGTTGTCCTAAAATTTTAGGAGTGTTTCTAGTGAAAATCAGCAGAAAATCAATATGGGTAGGGTAAAATCACTTGAAAAACTAATTTTTAAACACGAAAAAGTGCAAATTTTTAGGCCAAAATCGCAAAAAATTCGAAAAAAATTGATTTTGGAAAAAGAAAATAGAAATTGGGCCTCGAAATGGTGAGTGCCGGTCGGTTTCGTGGCGAGATATCGTCGGTGCGAAAGTGCGTGCGCCTTTAGAGTCTCGTCGTCGGCGTCTCTCGCTTTTCAATGTTGACTTTTTGGAAGGAATTCTGGAGCATTTTTGGGTCTGAAAAAGTGGATTCTGAATGGAAAATTTAGAATTTTCAGAGAGAATTGTTAGTTAAAAAATGTTGGCGTTAATTTTAAATTAGTTTCTCCAAGAAAATCAGTAAAAATAGGGGGAATTTCGAGAGAAAAAACGTTTTTTTCTCAATTTTCAGAATTCGGTCAAAAATCACTGAAAACTGCTGGTTTTCTAGAATTTTCTTGGTTATTTCTATCGGTTTGACAGTTGAGCATGTAAAAAAATATAAAACTTTATTAAAACTTTGTAGGAGCGCGGTAAAAATATAAAAATAGAAAAAAACAATAAGATCAGTCTCTAATCACTCGAAAAGCGAATTGCTCCTCATCGAGATGAACCATTGCTTCTAATCCATCCATGAGGCGCTTTAAAACGATTCGTTTCTTATTGGGACCGAGCATAGTGTCTCTGGAAGTTGAAAAATATCGACAAAAATCAGAAAAAAAAAAACAAAAACTAACAAATATCTCGGATTGGAGGTGTCCTCAGCCCAAACATTTGCTCCATATCCAACAGAAAACATCATCTGAATCTGCTCCTCCGTGAGCAAGTTGGAGTACTTCACCACGAGCAAATCCAGATTCGGATGACCTCCGACGAGCCACTGATTGATAGTGTTCGTGGCGAATCTCATCGTTCCACACGAGATATCCTCCAGGAGCAGCACTCGAGACTTTCCCAACACGAACGTGGTCTCCGAGACCCAGTAGCTGTTCTTGATCCAGAGCTCTTTGGGAAGAGCCCGTCGGCGATAGGCAAAGTTCTCGGGGAACACGCCGCGCATGATGAGCGTGTCGGGCGATTTGTCGAGCAGAAACTCGAGCTCTTTTCGGCTGAGCTCCGAGTGCTCGCTGGTCCACATGTTGATCATGTTGGGCATATGGGGAGCCAGGAATCGGCACATGTCGGTGAGCCCTGCCGAGTCGACGGTGCAGTCCGAGATGGGCGTGGCGAAGAGGTCGGTGAGGTAGGTGATGAGCACTTTTGAGGCTGACTCGTAGTCGGCGACTGTTCTCAGGGGAGTCTTCGGGGGGTAGAGGCCGCTGGAAATTACAATTTGCGGCAGGGTTTATGGAAATCAGCGATTTAGCATGGAATTTTTCTGTGTTTTTTGCAATCTGCGGCGGGGTTTATCGAAAAATTGGAAAATATGTCATTTAACTTGAAATTTGTTCATTTTAGATCAAAATCGGTCAAATCATGGAAAAATCGTTGAAAATTTTGCAATCTGCGGCAGGGTTTATCAGCAATTTGGTCGTATTTTTCAATTTTACTCGAATTTCTTCATTTTGGATACTTTTTCCTATCAAAAAGTTATAAAAATGGCAATTTTTTCTTAAAATCTGAGAAAAAACAAATTTTCCAAGCAATTTTTGAAAAATTTGTAGAAAATTGATGCGATCTTGGTTGGGGGACGAGATTGAAAAGCTAGGCCAGCTAAAATTATCATTTTGACACGATTTTTCTCATTTTTTCAGTTTTTCAGTGTTTTTCATCAAAATTTCATGGTTTTTCATGTTTTCTTCGAGAAAATGGATGAAAAACTATCAAATTTTGAAGAAAAATGTGAAAAATAAGAAAAAATGAGAAAAATCATGTAAAAATGATTATTTCAGCTGGCCTAGTTTTTCAAACTCGTCCCCCAGCCACTATCGCATCAATTCTATCTGAATTTTTCAAAAAGTGCTTGGAAATATAGGTTTTTCTAGAGAGAAATCACTATTTTTGTAATTCTGGGATAGAAAACAACGTTCATAATGAAAAAACGAGGTAAAATCGAAAAATGCGGCAAAATTGCCGATAAACTGCGCCGCACTTTGCAAAATTTCAGATTTTCGTCAATTTTATTCAAAAAAACTGTCAGAAATCTGGAAAAAAGTGGAAAAACGCTGAAATTTTGAAAAAATCAATAAAACTCCGCAAAAATCAATAAAAAATTATCAAAAATCAATACCTCTCCCTCAAAAACCGCGCATCCACATCGATGGGCTGTCCGACCCACCAGCTCTGCAACTTGTAGAACACTGAAATCTGATGAGCACCCGGGAGCAGCTCCATCGCCAGTTTCGCCTCGATTTTTCGCGATTTCACGATCTCGTGCATTTTTTTATTGCACAGTGACAGTCGGACTCTGCCAATTGTGATTATAATTATTATCATTATTATAATGGTGGAAAAAAAAAGAAAAAAAGGACCAACGTTTCAGGAAAAGATAAAATGCGAAAAAGTGGAATGTCGGGGAGGTCCATCAGACGAAAAGGAGCTCTGAAACGGAGCATTCCGCTTGGTGGACGAGGTGGGCGGGGCTGGAAGGTCCAGGGCTCTTGAAGATCATGATCTTGAGTTGTTCGGCTTGTTGTTCGGTTTATTAGAGGTTTGGGTCTTCGTACAGGTGCCATTTGCTCTGAAAATAGCTGAATATCGATTTTTTCGATAAAATTTGATGAAAAATCAGTGAAAATCCCACAGAAATTGATGAAAATTCAATGAAAAACAAGCAAAAAATTCCAACAATGCCAACTCAACAACAAAATCGCCATGTCCCTTTAAGCGGGTTACTGTAGATCGCACCCATTTTTTTGAATATTCAAACTTCTTTTCTCAATGGAGCGCAATTACCCAGCTAAAAAACACTACTTTTCATCATTTTTTTTCCAGATTTTTTCCAGATTCGTGTACTCGCGAACCAACTGATTTCTGCACCAGCACCGGAAAGCGAGGAGATTAGTGGCCGAGTGTGTGTTATTCCTGATTTGGACATGAAAATGTGAAATATCCGGACGAGAGCCGTGCGGCTAATCCCGGCGTTTCTCTCTTCTCCCGACACCCACATGAGGAATGTGCGATACTTTTCCTTTTTTCGGGTTATTCGATTAGCGCTTTGATTTTTTCGGGTTGTGAACTTTTTTTGATTTGGTTCTTTTTTTTTAATAAATCGGTTCCTTTTTCTTATTTTCCTGTTGTTTGTGTGTTGTAAAAAATGAATAAAAAGTTTTACAGAAAAAATAATATTAGATGCTCAATTTTGGAGTGGTTTCTATTAAAAAACCCAAGAAAATTGAGGAGAAAAAGTGAGTTTTTGAAAATTTTTCTTTGTTTATCGATTTTTCAATGGTTGTTTTGCTTTTCTGCTTTAAAATGTGATGAAAATCGTAAAAATCGCTCAAAAAAGGCCTAAAACAAATTTTGGAAACCGTGACCTAGCTTTTTCTCTTCCACATATTGTTTTTCCAATTTTCTGGCTCACAGAGCAGGTTTTTTCAAAATTCCTTCGATCAATTTGTTCAATTTTTACTTTTGAACAAAACTGTCAGAAGGAAATTTCGGAAAAATTGATGGAAATTCGGAAAAATCGATTTTTTCATTGTCAGGTGCAAAAGTTAGGCCATGGGTCGTGTAGTTCGAGTGAACAATTTTTTCATGCTGAAAAATGTGAAATATGGAAAATTGCATGAAATTTGTCAAATTTTAGTGGAAAAAATGAGAAAAATGTTGAAAAAAAACAAAAAAGAGAGAAAAAACAAAAACTTTTTGTTTTTTCACTGTTTTTTTTTCAATCGCATGTTGAGAATTTTTAATTCTTGGAAAGTTTAAGATTTTCAGCTTTTATTGACATTTTTTGCTCAAAAAAAAACACTGGAAATTTTTCCAGTACCGAAAAAAATTTTACTAAAATTTTTCAGTACCTAAAATGTATTCCTAATTTTTTTCACCACAAAAAAAACCAAAAAAATCCGCCTAATCCCATCGATCGACGTCAATCTGACTTTTTGTGATAATCCAGCCAGAAAAAATAATTTTTTCTTTTTTTCACCACAAAGACAATGAGAAATAGTACAGAAAAAAGAGAGAGTGTTAGAGAAAGATGGGCACTAATCCGAATATCGGATGACCGGCGGGGAATGGCTAATCCCCACTGATTTTCAGCCATTTTTTGGCTGGAAATTGATAAAATTGACTGAAAATCGATGATTTTGATGGTTTTTGGGAAATTTTAATAAAAAATTTTGAGCAAAAAATTTTTAGTAAAAAAATTTTAGTAAAAAAATTTTAGTAAAAAAATTTTTTTTTCCAACATTTCCATCATAAAGTTCACATTTCACATGTGTTCCACACATTGTTATTAACTTTTTCTTATTCTAAATGTGAAAAACACTGAAAAACTCGAGATTTTACTGATTTCCGACGATTTTTTCCATAAAAGAGGCAAAAATCCCTTGAAAAAATGACGAAAACTATTATAAAAATGCTCATTTCCGATGCAGATCAACTTTTTTAGCTTCATGTCGGAAATAATTATTTCTCCTTTTCTGCACTTTTTCGCTGTTTATTGATGTTAGAATCTGAAAAAAGTGAAAAATAGAAAAAAAAAAAAACTAATGAATTTCCCCGTCACTGCTCTTTCGAGCAGGTGCATTTTTCCAATTTTCATCAAGTTTCACCAAACCTTTGATTAACATTTTTGATTTTGGTCGTATAAAGGAATGCATTTTTTCTGAAACAGTGACATTTTTTGCATTCAAGAAATTTGACTGTATTGATAAAAATGGGAAAAATGGAAATTTTGAATAGTGAAATTGATAAAATTCTTGAATTTTTGGAAATTTTTTTTGAAAATTTGGAAGTTTGCAAATTGTGAAAAAGCGGATTTTTGGAGATTTTCAAAATTTTCAACTTTTTCAATTTTTTCAAAAAAATAGAAAAAAATTTCAGAAATTCCCAAAATATTGATTTTTTTTGAGTTTTGCTCAAACTTTTGATTGAAAAAATCTACAGTAATTTTTTGTTTGAATTTTTAATAAATAATTTTTAGAGTTTTTTGTAAAATTTGGAAAAAAAACTATTTCAAGAAATTCCGAAAAATTAAAAAAAAATTCGAATTTTTTTTTGAAAATTTTTCTGGAATTGTTAAAAAATACTGTAATTTTTTGTTTGAATCTTTGCAATTTTTTGAGTTTTTGAAAAATTTGGAAAAAATATTTTTTCAACCATAAAAAAATTTTCAAAAAATCCAATTGTTGTTTGAAAAAATTATGAGAAAAATTTGAAAAATTGTAGTATTTTTTTTTTGAATTTTTAAAATGTTTTTTTTTTGGATTTTTTGAAAATTTGAATTTTTTTGGAATTTCCTAAATTTTTCAAATTTTTTGAATTTTTAAAATTACAAATTTTCTTTTTCAAAGTCTGAAAATTTCAAAAATTCTGAAAATTATAATTTTTTCTACTGATTCTCTTTCAAGTTTTGAATTTCAGAAACTGGATCTGAAAAATCTGTAAAAAAAATTTTTTTTGGGATTTTTTTTTTGAATTTTTTGAAAATTTCTTTTTTTTTCCTGAAATTTTTTGTAAATTTTTCAAAATTTTCTCAATTTTTTAAAAATTTCTTTAATTGGAGTTTATCCTGAAAAATCTGAAAACCATCTTAACAAAAAATTTTTTCCAGTTCCAAAAAAGTACATCATTCCACCTCCCTCCTTTCATTAATTTCCCTCCTTCCCCTATTCTCCTTCTCCTTCTTCTTCTCCAAATATTACTCATCACAGTTTCATGATACATGTGTTCCGCTCATCAACGTCACACCATATTAGTCTCAATATCACCACTATTTGTGTGTCATATCGCATTTTTGTCAATTTTCTCATTTCCGTTCGGATTTTTGGTTTCTTTTATATATTGAAAACTGATAAATATTGGGGTAAATATAACAAAAAAGTGGGAAAAATTTTAAATTTTTTTGAAAAAAAATTTCAAAAAAAAAAAAAAATTTTTTTTTTCAATTTTTTCATCCTGACTCACTTGAAACGAGTCAATTGCCACAAAAAAAAAAAAAAAAAAAAATTCGCGAACAAATTGAAAAATATTGGGGAAAGAAGCCATGTTCTTCTACTGTGAAGACACTCTGCTCTTTTTCCATCTTTTTTTCAGAGGAGGCTCAAAAAAAGCAATAAAGAGAGTGTGAGCTGGAGAAAAGGGACGAAAAAAGAGCACAGGAGGGGCTCATTTCAAGCGTGAATTGCCCTCCACCGCCTTTTTAGCACTTTTTAGCACTTTTTCCTGATTTTTGTTCGAGTTTTTAAAGTTTTTTTGAGTGAGAAAGAAATGGTGGCCTAACTTTTGAACTCTTCCACTTTTTTGAATTTTTCCTGGTTTCAAGTAATCTTATCAAAATTTTGTTCGAGGAATTTCTTGCAATAATGTTTTTCAATGATATGGTCAAAGAAAATTTGGAAAAAATGCAATCAGCGCTGAGAAAAATACATGGAAGAGAAAACTCCGAAGCTCCGCCCACTTTCTCTGATTGGTCGCTGATAAAACTTCGAAAATTTGACCGTTTTTCTGGATTTTTGATCTGAAATTTGGATTTATGGTGTCTTTTCTGAAGATATGGCCTATAAAAGTGAAAATTAAAACCTAGGCTATAAAAAAATCATCTGAAATTCCAAAAAAAAAAATTCAAAAAAATCCAATTGAAAAGTGCGGCACTAGTTTTTTGCAACCTCGCCGCACAGTTTTTCTTTATTTTTTAGATGATTTTCATCAGAATTCCATTGATTTTTTATATTTTTTCCTTATTTTTAGGTGTTTTTCTGTCGAAAAGAAAGGAAATTATCAAAAAATCACTAAAAATCCCTTTAAAATTACTCCTACAGTAGTTTTCTTATCATTTTTCAGTGGAAAGTTCGATTTTAAGTGATTTTCTCATAATTTCCTTTTATTTTCATGTATAGTGACAGAAACATCACCTGAAACCAAGGAAAAATTGATAAAATCGGTGAAAATAAAAAAAAAACCGTGCGGCAAGGTTGCAGAAAACAGGTGCCGCACTTTGCAAACAGTTTTTTCTTTATCGATGTCTATTAAGAGAGACACACAACGAACATTACATTATGAACATTTGGAAACTTTATGCTAATTGTGAAACAGTAGAAAAATTAAAAAAAAAATTGAGATGGCCTAGAAATGAAGAAATGGTTTTCTAGGCCATACTTACTATTGCAAAAAAATGAGTGCACGGTGTCTGCGCAGGAACTGACGCCAACTTGCACAAAATGTGAAAATCGATGCTTTTATCTTGGTTTTTCGCATTTTTTGACTCGAATATAAAATCTGTAGGCATTAATTGACTATTTTCAACCGATTTCCGTCGTTTATAGCAAGCATTTATAGCAACACAAGCTGGAAAAACTCGAAAAAAGCGTCAAAGTCCAATGGAGCGCATTTGCAGACTCCCTCCCGCTGCACTCATTTTTTTGCACCGACAATAAGAGAGACACACAACGAACATTACATTACGAAAATTTGGAAACTTTATGCTGATTGTGAAACTGTAAAAAAATTCAAAAAAAAAATTCAAAAAAAGTTGATATGGCCTAGAAATGGAGAAATGGTTTTCTAGGCCATACCTACACCTTTCCTCTACTACCCCATCCAACAAAAAACAAAAAAATCCAAAACTTGCAGACCAAAACCGCGTCGAAAGAGTATGCAGCCTTCGCATCACTACCGTACCTCACTCTCCCCTCAAAGATCGCCCCGTTTGAAACGATTCTCGGAGCAACTCTCGCACATTCGAATATCGTTGGACCCGCCGAGCCCGCCGTTTTTGTCGCCGAGTCCGTTGGGTGATATTCGGGAGAATGAGGAGGAGAAGAGGATGCACTGGTTGCAGGTGGGCTCCGTTTAGTTGCTCTAATGCTCTTTTTGGGATGAAATTTTGGGTTGGGGAGGAGGAGATGAAAAAGAGCTACAAATTGGTAGTTGAGCACTTTTAATGAAAATTGAAAATGAGCAAGTTATGGAGCTCAGAAGGAGCATGACTTTTTATTATGTTGTACAAAAAAAATTAAAATAAAAAAACAGAGCCAGTTTTAACTTTCATGAAAAGTGATCAACTAGTAAAATGTTGCTCTGATATCAACCTATCACTCCAGAAGTTTCCAGACAGAAATATCAAATGTGGGCGGAGTTATGATAGATTTACTGTTACATGTTCTAAAATGACATTTTCCAAGATTTGTTGAAATTTTTAGAAAATGCTAGACTTTTTGTAGTGAGATTTATATTATTCGAAAGCTCTTGTCGTGAGGAGTTCAGAACTGTACTCCATGTTTGATACGGAGCTCTGTGAGCCCAGATATGAAGCTCCAAAGTTGAGAACTGATGTGAATTTCACTACAACTTTTACTGGGGTTCAATTCAAAAACTAGTGGAGAAAATGACACATAATTCTGGATAATATCTTTTCAGAGCACTTATTATCATCTGAAATATCTAAAATAATCCAGAAGATTTGTTCAGTAGGCCAACACTAATGCACATTTGGACTTGTAAAAAATTTTCCACTTTGTCAACTTCAAAGCTCCATATCTTGGCTCACAGAGCTCCATACAAAAAACCAAACATAGTTCCGAAATCCTCACATCAAGAGCTTTCTAATGATACTATATACTAATCCCATTCCAGGTCCCCGGCTCCGAAACAGACGAAATAACGCCGGATGTCTCCTCGGGCGCGTTCCTCTTCTCGGGCCTCTCCCGCTGCATCTCCTCCCCGCCACCCGACCGTCGCACCTCGTTCGCCTCCACCATGTCCGACACCAACAGCTCGATCACCATCCCCATGTCGTCCAGCTATCAGAATTTGTTGTCGCCGATGTGGAGCACGATGAAGTACTCGAGCGACGACAATGATACGCCGCCCAATGAGCCGAGTCCGAGACGGTCGAAGAGTGCTTTGGTGGGGGAGTTTATTATTATTAAAAGTTGTAATTTGATGTGGTGGAAGAGAAAAAGCTGCGAAAGTTAGGCCATGTTGTGAAATTTGGTAATTTTTTCGATTTTATGGTTTTTATCGATTTTTCTTCAATTTTGACGATTTTTAGAAATTTTTTCGACGAAATGCTTGTTTTTTGTTTGTTTTAGAGTGTTTTTCATTGATTTTTATCAAGAAAACCTCGAAAAATCTTGAAAATTCGAGAAAAAACGAAAAAATTCGACCAAAAACCAAAAAAATCGGCAAAAAACACAAAAAATCCAAATTTTTAAGCTGAGGGACTAACTTTTGCATTATTTTTCTCTTCCACCAGGTTAGATTGCACTGCGGATGATATAAAATTGAGAATTTCAATTTCAGAAATTTTAGGAAAGTTTTTTGAGCTTAAAAAATTTTTTTTTGAAAATTGAAAAAAAAATTTTTCGTTTTTCTTTATCAAAATTATTGGAAAAAAGCCGTAAGCAACATACCTGACGACAAATTGCGGACCCAGTGCAAAATTCAATTTTTCCATAGAGTCCGCAACTTGTCGTCAGGTATGATGTCTGCTTGAGAAAAAAGTTGTGAAAATCGGAAAAAATTCTGAAAATTTTTTTTACTGCTTCAAATTGTCCTTTTCTCTGTGATTTTTTATTACTTTTTGATACGTCTAACAAGAATCGATCTTTAAAAATTCAAATTTTCATATTTTTTTTTGAAAAAAAATCCAATTTTCTAGCTCAAAACCGGCTGCAGCTCAAAAAAAAGTTTAAAATTCCAAAAAAAAACCATCAATTTTTTCAAAAATTTTTCTACTTCTTTTTCTACCTCAAACCAGCTCAAAAATCAATTTAAATTCCCAAAACCCATCAACTTTTCAGAATTCCCTCTATCCCTCCCAAAAAAGTTGTGGGATCGAATTAGTGTCATCGTCCCCTACTAATTTATCGAAATTAACCAAATTAGAGTGGCAAAAAAAGACGAAGAGGAGGGAAATGTATAATACAAAACAAAAAAGTGAAGAACATGGAAAGTGGGGAGAAAATGGGAAAAAGAGAAGGGGGCGAATACTAAAAAGGGGAGGGGGATGTGTGTGTAATATATATATCAGAAACAGACCTCTTCCCGTCCCTTTTTGTCAAAGACTTTTCCCGAGAGAGAAAGAGATAGTACAGTGTGTTCGGGATGAATTACCTTTCTTTATGTTAATGGGGTACAGAGGGTTGATGAACGTCTTCTAGAAGACCGCTAAAATATTTTTGAATTTTAAGGATTTTTGAAACGGGGAATTTTTTTTCGTTTTTGAAATTTCTGTTGAAAAAGTAATATATTGGAATTTCTAGAGTGAATTTTTGTGAATTTTTAGAATTCTGGAACGTCTTCTGATTTTTTAGAAATTTTTCCAAAAAATTTCCTGATTTTTCTGAATTTTTGAAATTTTTTTTACAATTTGAAAAAAAATTTTTTTTGAAATTTTTCAACGTCTTCTGATTTCCAGAATTTTTTCCAAAAAATTCCTGATTTTCTCTGAATTTTTAAAATTTTGTAAAGAAAATTTTCAGAATTTTTTTTTTTGGAAAAATTGATTTTTTTTCTATTTTTTACAGAAAGTTTCATTTTTTCTGAATTTTTTGAAAAATTAATTTTTTTATTTTTTCAGAGATTTTTCGATTTGTCTTGAATTTTCCCAAAAATTTTTCAAAATTTTACCGAAATTTTTTCCAAAAAAAAAAAAAATTTTTTTTTTTTTCCTCAAATTTTTTCCATTTTTTTCCCCATATTTTTCCATTTTTTCCTCATTTTTTTTCCTATTTTCAACAATTTTTTCTGAATTTTTCTAAATTTTTAGTGCCATAGCCTAATAGGATGCAGTATTTCAAGCAGAAAAAGGTGAGTTTTAGGGAAAAATTCAATTTTTTTCAAACTTTCCATATCCAATTTCCACACCAAAAAACAAAAGGAAAAATGAAATTAGTCGTCAGGGAGACACCTGCTCCCCCCACTCATTATACTTGTTTTGAGCATTCGCTGAAAACACGTTCTCCCTGAAAATGCTCAAATTCCATGAGAAAGTAAGTAGGTTTTTTCATTAAAAAATTAATAAAAATCAGCAAATTCATGAAAAATGAGTTTATTAAATTGCAGAGCAACAGATCCTCATCAGATTGTATAAATGTGCCTCCGATCGTTTTTTCGCCGGTTTTATCCCGTCCACTTCGATCCATTTCGCCCACCATGTCAATGTCGCCGACTTTTCGCACTCATCATGTGGGTTTTATTGATTTTATTGATTTTATCGATTTTTCCAAAAAATATTCCTGAAAATTTCTCAATTCACAGCGAAATGAGTCACTTTTTGTGTCGATTGATACACACATTTGCAAAATGACTCACTTTCCACTCGAATGCTTTTCCTTCATTTTTCTTCAACTTTTCCGCTCCATAAATATCGAAAATTGAGCCGGCCCGTAATTGCCTTCTATCGAAAATATTATAAATGTCTTTTGTCGCGTCGAGCGCATTTATTATTCATAGAGAGAGACTTGAATTCGACTGGAAATTTTATGAAAAAATAAGGGGGATGGGTGGAAAAATGGGAAAATAGGGAAAATTTTAGGGAAAAATTGCATTTTTTTTTCGAAAATGTATTTTGAAAGGGGTACGGTAGACAGTGAGACAGTGCAGATTTTTTCATGTACCGTAGTCCGGAACATTGAAAGTTTAGGTTTTCAAAGTGTTTTGGGGGATTTGAACTGGGAAATGTGCATTTTTTTAAAGTTTTTCTGTGAAACTTTGATAAAAACTATAAGGATCTATCAAAAATATGTTCAAAAAACTGTAAAAACCCGGAAAAACAGCGTTTTCTTGAATTGTTTGAATAAGTCCGCAATGCACACTTTCTCATCTACCGTACTCCTTACATCAATTTTTTTTGTTTTTTTGCTCATTTTTCTCCATTTTTTTCCATTTTTCCTCTCATTTTTCCATGTTTTTTTTTCTAATTTTCTTTCACTTTTCATTTACTTTTTATAATTTCCAGTCAATTCCCATCAATTTCCTCTCCCCTCCGAAACCCCCATCACATTTTGACGTGCTTCGACCAAAAAACTTTGACCGTTTCGATTTCAAGTGCTCGCCTCCTTCACCTTTCAATCACACTGATTGTAAAGAAAGTTGTCACAGTGTCAACGAGCCGAAAATCGATAATTTACACACACGGGAAGAGAGAACACAAGATATTTCTGGGGGTGGGAACGAGCTGCGAGAGTTCTCAAGTGTCCAAAGTGTGTCAATAGGGGGCGAAATGCGCCAGTGAATGTGGCTGACGCGTTTGTGGACGGTTTACCATTGATTTCGCTCATTTTGGCTCCAATTTTAGCACTGTTTTTCAGCGAGCACTGAAATGAGTAAAAAATTAATTATTTTTCTGTTTTTATTGATTTTTTGATAGTTTTCTATAGATTTTTATACCATTTTTAGTCATTTTCACCTTAAATAACCTAAAAATAAGCTAGGGAAAATTTTGAAACTGAAAAAAAATTTTGGAAAAATGGGTTTCCAAAATTTTGAATAATATTCAATTCCCCTCGAACAAAACCCTTTTTCCAATAGTTTTTATGATTTTAATTACAATTTCAATAATTAAAATCATAAAAATGGAAAGTGAATGGGGAAGTGAAGCGGAAGAAAATTGCCGAACACTTACTTTTCGCTTTTCGCCGCCATTTTATATAAAATTTCGCTGTGGTTTTAGTTTTATTGATTTTATCCCGAATATTCCATGATTTTTTCATAGTTCCAATGCTCTAAAACCCGGAAAAACTCAGAAAAAATGTGATTTCCCACCGGAAACGCACATTTTTCATCGTTTTCCTTGTGAAAATGTGGGCTGAAAAAGAAAAGACGATTATAATCGCATCATGAATTTTTCAGAATTTTCTGAAAATTTTCTGAACCGAGAATGATGTTTTTTCTCAATTTTTCCTTAGTTTTCACATAGAAATTTGGAAAAATGCTCCAAACTTTGTGCTCTTTTTACGACATTTTTTCGGATTTATGGACTCGTTAAATTTAAATTTTTTAAATTTTTGATCGGCAGAATACAAAGTATCGTTCAGATTAAAATTCTAATTTTTTGAAACAATGCTTCCAATTTCCACTGAAACAGTGATTTTTTGTTTTTTTTTTTGAATTCGAAACTGCTGATCAAAAATCTCGAAAAAGTCGGAACGACCCCATCAACCACAAAATTGCGTCGTAAAAAGAGCACTCGGAGCATTTTTTTCCAGATTTTTTTTTGTGTGAAAACTTGAGAGATACGGAAATTGAGAAAAATACATCATTTTCGATTCGGAAAACTTTCTGAAAATTCTGAAAAATTTATGATGCGATTATAATCGTCTTTCCTCTTTTCAGCCCACATTTTCACCGGGAAAATGAAGAAAAATGTGCGTTTCCGGTGGGAAATCACATTTTTCAGAGTTTTTCCTGGTTTTTGAGCATTTGAATGCTCCAAAATTCCACTAATTCTGAATGCTCCGTGACTTTTAGCGGATGACGCACTTCCCTCTATCCCATTTCCTCCGTTTCCTTCTAATCGCCGATAAAAGAGCACAATGTTGCTCTTTTCCTTTGGGACGAGGAGAAATAGTGTGGGAGGGCGAGAGAGCCCAGACAGTGTTGGCTAATTAAAAATGCGTGGAAGAGAAGCGGTTTTGAACGTGTTTTTGTCTTTTTTCATATTTTTCCCAGTGGAAAAAGATGGAAAAAGATGAAAAGAGCCGAAAATTCCTCCGCGAATTGTTCGGAAATTGGAATTAATCCAATTTTTTCGGTGCACATTAGTCTTCTCTATTCGCTTTGTCTGATGGCTCCGGCTCTTTTTAAATATATACCCCCGAAAAACTAAAAATTTGAAAGAAATTTTTAGTTTTGGGAAATTTTGAAACAGTGAAATTTTAAGGAAGTTTTTTGGTTATTGGAAAGTGAAAAATTAATTTTTCACTTTGCAATAATTAAAAAATTACTTTAAATTTCTAACTTCATTATAATTATCTCCTTTTACCCTTCCCATTTTTCCATTCAATAGAGCAGAAAAATGCGAAAAAAGTAGATTATTATCAGTATAAAATCTCCTTTTCAATGAAAATATACCCAAAATGAAAAGAAAACATGATTAGCACGTTTAACAACACATTTTGAGCTCATTTGGAGCAAAAATTGGAGATCAGGTGGAAGAGAAACAGATGGAAAAGTTAGGCCAGATTGTGGATTTTCAAAATTTCAATTTTTTCGTTTTTTCTCGAAATTTGCTAGTTTTTCGTAATTTTTACATGAAAAATTAACGAAAAACTATCAAACTTTGAGAAAAAAAACTGAAAACATAGAAAAATCGACAATTATAGCTGGCCTAACTTTTCCATCTGTTCCTCTTCCAGACTTCCGATTTTTGATCCAGATGAGCTCAAACTGTGATGTAAAAGGTGCTAATCATGTTTTTCCATTCATTTTCGGATTATTCTCACTGAAAAGGGCATTTCATCCTGACAATAATCCACTTTTTTCTTTTTTCCCTCGTTTTTTTGTTCCATTGTGTGTGAAAAATGAGGAAAAACAAGTAGAAGAATGGAGATTTCGCAATTTTCTTGGCGGATTTTTACGCATTTTTTATGCTTCTCTTCTGGAGAAAAAGGGAAATGTCAGTTGCATTAGTCAAGAAAAGGGAAAAAGAGATGTTTGAGATTCAGTTGCTCACCCCCATTTTTTGCTGTCGAGCTTTTAGCATTTCTTGCTCTACATGAGTTGTGGCTCTTTTTCTGATTGTATTGGGTTTTTTTGGTATTTTTTATTTATTTTTTAAATTTAAAATACTAAAAAGAGCACAAAATTGGCTCCCTAGACGTTGACAAAATCCCGAGAAAAAAATTTGTTTTCCCTTTTTTCCTTTCACTATCTCCAGAAATAGAAGACGTTCCGTGACATTCACACTTTTTTTTCCTCTTTTTTTAGATTTTTAGACCTAAAATCTGAAAAAAATAGGGATATAGGAAAGCTTCTTCATTGATTTTTTTGATAAAAATTGATTTTTACAGTGCTTTTGAAACTGGAATGTTTTTTTGAATTTTTAGAAAATTATATATTTTTCCAAAATTTACAATGAATTGGGATCTGAAATTTGAAATATTCAGAATAAAATTATAATCAATTTTTACTGATTACCATTTTATTCTGAATTTTCATCAAAAAACTCAAAAAAATTTCAGTTTCAAAAATTTTCAAATTCAAAAAATTCCATCGATAATGATGTGTTCAATCCAATAAGATTTGATAATTTATACACTTTTTGTATAGTTTTTCTGCTTTTTCTATCAATTTTCAGTCACTTTTTCAGAGAAAATGACTGAAAATTTGAAAAAAAGTGAATTTTTCTTTAAAAAAAAGTCGATAGATTTTCAAATCATGAATGGGTAGCTTAACCATTAATCGATGAAATTTTTCAATTTTTCAAATTTTTTGAAACCGAAAATTTTCAAGGCCCTGCCGCACTTTGCAAAAGTGGGCGGGGCCCTCTACCGTATACTTGATGAATACAATTGTTTTGCAAAGTGCGGCACGAGTTTGCTGCAACCTCGCTGCACGGTTTTTTGATTTTTTAGATGATTTTCATCAAAATTTCATTGATTTTATCAATTTTTTCTCATTTTCGAGCGGTTTTCTGTCCAAATGAAAGAAAATTATCGAAAAATCATTAGAAATCACTTTAAAATCGAAATTAACAGATCAATTTTAAAGTGATTGTGATTTTTTGATAATTTCCTTTGATTTGGACAGAAAAACGCCTGAAAATAAGGAAAAATTGATAAAATCAATGAAATTTTGATGAAAATGATGAGAAAAATGATGTGCGGCGAGGTTGCAGAAAACTGGTGCCGCACTTTGCAAAAATGGGCGGAGCTCTCCTTTTTGTACAATTTCTCACTATTGTCCACCATAAATGTCATATTTTTAGAACTCTGACAGTGAAAGCGACACGGCGGGCGGCGGCACAAACTCGACGTCGTCACTGCTTCTGTTGGGCTGCTCACCGTCAGCGACTCCGTGGAAAGGCAGCGGAAGTCTGATGATTCCCCCTCGGAGATCGTTCCATCGGCCTTCTGGAGGCGGCAACGACTCGTCGGACAGTCAGTCGAACAATGTGGAGAGGATTCTGAAGAGAAACAGGAGGAGGACCATGGCTATTCATGGTAGGCGATTTTGGAGGAGGGGGAGGGGAAAATTGGGGAATATTGGTGAAAAATGATGTAAATTAGAGAAAAAAATGATAGAAAATTGAAGAAAAACATACTAAAAAGTGGAAAACTGCTGAAGATTCAGGAAAAAGTGCTGAAAACTCTAGAAAAATTGTTCAATATATGTGAAATTATGCAAAAATTCATTAAAATGCCTTCAAAAGTGTCGAAAATCAATGAAAATCATAAAAAAGTGGTAAAATGATATGAAAATTGCTGGAAAATTGAGAAAATTTGATAAAAGTGAGACAAATTATGAAAAAAGCTAACAATTCAATGAAAAACTTGGAAAAAATATTGAAATTATATGAAAATTACTGAAATATCAAAACAAAAAATAAAAAATTATGAAAGTACAGTCAAAAAAACTGACAAAAAGAAGCTATTTTCCATATATTTTTTTTCAAAAATTGGCTGTTTTTCTTTGAAAAGTATACAATATTTTGCACTTTCTAATTTTTTCCCCATTTTTACAAGCCATCTGCACTGCAAACAGGTGTCCAACACTACAAAAACCCCCTTTTTTTGAATTTATTGACCTCGATTTTCTTTTCTTCAAAATTTTATTGCTTTCACGATTTCGCACATATTTCTGTTGTGAAATCATAATAGTTTTGCTATATTTTCCATTATTTTAAACGATATTCATGATTTTATTGAAGAAATTTGGAATTAGATCGAATTTTTCACTTTTTCTAAAATTTTCAGTCATTTTTCTCTAAAATGTTTAGTGAAATGACTGAAAATATATTGAAAAAGCAGAAAAACTATACAAAAAGTCTATTAATTATCAAATATCCTTGGTATGAACTGATCAGTTATCGATGGAATTTTTTGAATTTGTAAATTTTTGAAACTGGATATTTTTTTTGAGTTTTTTAATGAAAATCCAGAATAAAATGGTAATCAGTAAAAAACTGATTATAATTTTATTCTCAATATTTCAAATTTTTAAAGTCCATGAAGTCATTGTTCTTACTGTACTGAAAATTTTACATTTTTTCAATTTTTAAAATTTTTTTCAGTTTCAAAAACACACTTCTTCGCAAAGAAAAAAAAAATAAAGAATTACATATTGTAGGCGTGGAAACGGAACAAACAGCCGCCTCGACAGGCTGGTCGAGTGCCTCGATGACGAATCTGTGCCGCATCCGCTCCTCCCTGGGCCACTCGGACCCGCAGCTCTCCTCGTCGTCCACCTTCTCCACCTCCACCTCGTCCCTCCACCCTCCGCCCAAATCGTCGGCCTCCTCGATCTCCTCCGCCCGCACCCCGGCCACCAACCGACCGTCCCTCCACTCTTCCACTTCCCCGGTCACCCTCCAACGATGTCGTTCTCCGATGCGTCTTCCGCAGAGATCCACATCGTCTTCTCATAATTTTGGAGCCGCCGGACCGTCGAATGCTCAGCCGAGCAGTAGTGGCAGCTCTGTGCACAGTGGGGCGATTACGTTGAGGTGAGAAGGGTTACCAGCCTTTGGATTAGTTGGAGAAAGTGAAAAGTTGGATTTGGTGGATTTTGGAACAGAGAAAATTTTTTTTTTTGAAAATTTTTAACAGGTTTTTTTAATATTAAAAAATTCTATGTTATTAGGAAACTGGAGTTGTTTTTGTAAACTTTAACCCATTTTTATTAGAAAAAGTTGTTTTTTTCAATTTTTCATAATTTTCTCCCATTTGTTCTTATTAATTTCAATTTGTTCTCACATTATTTCCGAGAAGAAAAAACATTTTTATACTTTTTTTGAAACAGTTTTTTAAAAAATTTTTTTCAAATTTTTAAAATTTTTCAAAAATTTACTTTTTTTTTCAATTTTTTGCAAGTTTTCAAAAAATTACAAATTTTTCTATTTAAAAAATTTAACCCAAAAAACAATTTGAAAACCTTTTTTTCAATTTTATCACAATTTTTCTCGGTATAAAAATTATGATTCACAATTTTTATACTGAAAAAAATCCCCATCTTTTCCCCCATCGATATATTCTCTGTACCCGTCAGAACCTCGTGCCACCCCAACTTTCACTTGCAAACACTGAAAAAAACAAGAAAAAATGGGCACTATTTGTTTTTCGCCACTTTTTTTTTGCGTCGTATCTGTCGAACTGACATGTGGTTTTCTCACTTGGCCAACAATCATCTGGCTCCGCCCACTTTTTATTTTTCGCTTCGTTTTTTGAAGTTTTTGATGGCGATAGATGGCGATTTTAGCGATTTTTTGAGTTTTTTAAACTTGTAAACGTTTTTTAGTAGTTTTCACTTAAAACTTTAAGTCAACAATATTTGAAAACATAGAGAAATTGTGATAAATTCTGCATTCAAAAAAAAAATTTAAAAATTTTTTTTCTGTTTCAAAACGTTTTTAAATTTTTTAAATTAACGATACTAATACTGGTATTGTACGAAAATATCAAAAATTGAAAAAAAATTGGAAATAGTAAAATTTTCCAAATTTTTGCAGATTTTTATATTTGAAAATATTGATGAAAATATTTGAAAATATAGAGAAATTGTGACAAATTCTACATTCAAAAAAAATTTAAATTTTTTTTCTGTTTCGAAAATTTCTCAAAAACGTTTATATTAACGACACTAATACTGATAATACGTTTTATACTGAAAATCAACTGAAAACTAATTAAAGAACATATTCGGCTCGAAATGGCAGCTCGCTGATGGCTCCAGTGCAAGACACTCGTCGCTGGTCGCTGGCCTCACTTCCATCCACTTCCGGATACGGTACTCCTGGCACTGGAAGCAATTCGGGAGTCTCGGTGAGGATTTTTATTGATTTTTAGGATTTTTATGAAAATTCACATGAAATTTTGTATTTTTAAGGGTTTTTGATGAAAAAAAATAGCAAAGAACCATTCAAATTAGCAAAAAAATTGGAAAAAAAAATTTTTTTTCCAATTTTTTCCCAATTTTCCAGAGCCAATACTCGTCGTCTGAACAAATTGGAGAGATGCTCGAAGGAACGCGAATTTCCGGGCCAATCCGTCAGAATTCGTCGCGATTCGATTCGAATGACTCTTATGATGACGTGGCGTCTCAGAATGCTGCTCAGAACGCTTTTCTGAATCGGCCGAGAAGTCGGAGTTTGACGTTGGTTTTTTGGAAAAATTACTGGAAAATTTGTTTTTTTTAATTAAAAAAATTTTTTTTTTTGCTATTGGCTTCGATGGATTATTTTTTGAGAAATCTGATAAAATTAGGAAGTTTTTGAAACTGGAATTTTTTTTTCAAATCTAACAATAGGTTTTTCATTGAAAAAGTTAACGAAAATAATAAAAAATCGCATTAAAAAAAGTATATAATTTTCGAAAGTTGTAAAAATTATATACATTTTTGTGATTACAATAGACTGAAAAAGAAACTAAAAAAATAGTAAATGTCAAAAATTAAGGAATAATTTATAATATCACCAAAACATGGAATTTTTGATAAATTTTTATCTTATTTCTGAAATTGGAATTTATTTATTTATTTTTTCATAAATATCTAATTTTTTTTTCTTTTTTCGATAGTATTTTCGAAGAAAAATTGACATTTTTCAATAGGAAAATTCAATACGGCCTTACCTGAACTAATTTTCAAGTAGAAATCAATACAAATTGAATTTTGAAACCGAAATTTTTTTTCAAATTTACCAACAAAAAAACATTAAAATCAAAGAATAATAGAAAGTCCCCCATTTTCTCCAGAAGCCCAATGAAATTCCTGAACGAATACAATATTGAAATGGTGAACCGAACCTCGGTCTACAAGGAACGATTCCCAAGAGCGAAATTGCAAATGGAAGAGAGATTACGGTCATTTGTGGCTGAAAATGGGCCACTTTCTGGTGGAATCTCCCAGCAGAAAGGAGGCGATTCGGATGAGAATGAGGGGAAGATCAAATCGACCAGTGGATCGGCGAATTTGAAGGCGAAGGACAGTGTGGAGGAGGCGGTTATGAGGAGTCGAAGGAGCACTGTGAGCGTTTTTTGAAATTATTTTTTTGGAAAATGGAGTAAAAATCATTTAATTGACTGAAAAAATAACAAATAACGATGAAAAATGACTGAAAACCTCAAAATAATTTCAAAAATCCAAAAAAAAAAAGCACAAAATAAATAAAGAATTGATAAAAGTAATGATAAAAAATAAAAAAATATAATGAATGCGAAGTAGAAATGGTATATTGGACAGAAAAAATTAAAAATAATCATAAAAACCTATACAAGCCAAAGAATATTCTGAAAAAGGTGCTGAAAATGTGAAAAAGATGAACATAACTCTTTAAAATGGCTCTGGAAAACTTATTTTTCATTAAAAAAGCATTCACTATGCTAGAAAATGTGCTCCAAAATGCTCAAAACATACAAAATTCATAAAATTATGAAAAATAACAAATGGAGCTCTGAAATCGAGCAATTTGTGCTCAAAATTTGCTTTCTAACTTGATTTTTTCCATAAATTAGCAGTCAGTATGCTTTAGAATGTGCTCCAAAATGCTCCAAATGTTCTAAAATTAAAAAATCGCAATTTTCACTACAGAAAAATATTTGTTATATTTTTCAAAAAAAAAAAAACCAATTTTCCCCTTTTTCCCCTATTTTTCAGTTTGATGCTCCAAATGAGTTCTAAATGCTCTGAAACTCTTTTTTTCTGAAAATGCTCCAAAAAATGCTCCAAATTTTGCTCAAAATCTTTTTTTGTTGACAAACATGAAAAATATACAAATTCCCTTTTCTAATCTAATTTTCTTCCTTTTTTTTCTTTTTTCCTCCCCCAAATTTACTAGAAAATTGGATTTTTTTTTGGAAAATTTGGGAAAAGCTCAAATTTTTTCCTTTTTTCGCCAGCTTTTTTTTTCTTTCCCAAAAAATTATATTTCAAATAGGTTTTATCTATAAATTTCATAGTATATTGAAACCACACTATCAGTAAAAGTAATAGAAAATCCTCAAAACAAGAATTATTATATACTTTTTTTGAAACTGTTTTTTTTTTTCAAAAAAAAAGTGACCCTTTCCCAGTCTATACTTTTTCTCAAATGACTCTTAAAAAAATAAATTGACGTCCTTGAAAATGGACGGAAAAAGAGGGACTCTGTGATAAATAGGCACCCATTTTTTTCACTTTTTTCCTCATTTTTTTCCATTTTTTACTTTTTCAAGGAAGAATTTTCACCTTTTTTGAGTGGAAAAATTGAAATTTTCAACAAAATTTTCAGTGATTTTTGAGCACAAAACACACTGCTCTTTACTTATTTTTTTTCCATTTTTTCGAATGTTTTTCAAGTGTCACATGTGTCGAGTTTCTGGTGGTAAAGAAAAGAAAAGAGAAGGAAGTTTTTTGGAATTTTTGTTTTTTTGAAAAATCGACGATCATTAGTTGCTCTTTGAAAGCTCAACATTGAATTTTGGCTCAATTTTTGTTTTTTATTTTATTGTATTTTATTTTAGCTTCAAAAAGCCACATTTCCCTACGTTTTTTAATAAAAATTACATTTTTTATGGATCTTTATCAATTTTTCCATGAAATTCCAAATTTTCCCTATTTTTTTAACCTTTTTTCATAATAAGAACCTAAAAACAATATCAATATCAAAAACCACATTTATTATTAATCGAGTTCACTTTTGGAGCATTTGGAGCAAAAAAAGTCCTTGTAGAAATTGATCCTTCCAGAGTTGTGAATAGAATTAGATTCCGATTCTTCCTTGTTGAAATACACGTATACAAAAAGTAGTCATCTGAAAAATTTGTGACTGTTTTCTCTGCGTTTATTACTTCAATTTGATCTCTAGTAGAGAGAGAGAGTTAGAGATTAGAGGGCAGGAGAAAGTGAGAGACCCAGACACAGTTTCTGCGTCTCTAACTTCCTCTCTCTCTCTCTCTCTCGTAGAGCACCTGAAAGTGAGAAACGCAAAGAAAGAAATTCAAACTTACGAAAAACGTTTACTTATGCCATCTCATCGAAGTGAGCATTGGATCGTTGAAAAAAAAGGCAGAACTGATTGAGAGACTGCCCGTCTCCTTCCACATTGACAATGCCACGTGGCAATTTGGAAGGGGTCGGAGGGCAGGTCAACTTTTCCCTGTTTTATAATCACGAATTTTGAATTTCACGTGAAAATTTGAATTTTTCGATGAGTTTATCATGATAATAAGATAAATTTGTAGAAGAAAAGTTATGAACGAGATGAATTTCAGTAAATGATTACAACAAAAATTAAGATTTTTATCAGTTTGTTGAAACTGAAATTTTTATTTATTTTTTTTCAAAAATTTTTAAATGAAATTTTTATGTTAAAAGTGATGGATTTTTATAAGTTTTCTTCAAAAATTTGTAAAAATCCAATAAAATCCACAAAAAGAAAAGGAATTCCCACAATCCTTATCTAGAAAATTAAAAAAAAATTAAAAATTACAGTTTCAAAATTTTTTTAAATCAATTTCACGATTCCCTTAACACTCACTGTCAATGAAATCTTCAGTCTGTATAACACAAAATCACTAAATTTCAATAAAAGAATGCTCAGGTGCTCGAAGCGGAGTCATACGCGGACCGCAGCCTGCTGCGCATCATTGGCGACGGCGCCACTCGATTCCTCCATCATCAGATTGTGGAGATTGCGGTGGATTGCCTGTCGAAATCCAAAGAGGACTCGATCACGTGCTCTTATTTTTGCGAGATGAGCCAGCGGTTGGAGGAGACGTTGAATGAGGTGAGCTCTTTAAAAATTGGGTTTTTTAATTTTTAAAAATTTTTTCTGAATTTTTAAAAATTTTCACTTAAAAAGTATTAGAAAACGAGATTTTTACACTTTTTTACCCTAAAATTCATCAAAAATCAATTCCCTCCAGGCCCAAATGAAAACATCGCCGGAATCACTAGAATACCTATCGAAACTCGTCAAAAAGCTTCTGATGATCGTCTCCCGACCGGCACGTCTTCTGGAGTGCCTTGAATTCGACCCGGATGAGTTCTACCATCTTCTGGAGGAGGCGGAAGGCGTCGTCAGGGAGCAGCTGGGCAGTGGCACTGCCAGGGTACCCGATTTGCCACAGTATATTATTGGTTAGTGGGTTTTTGGAATTTTTATAATTTTTACAAGGAATGTGTTTTTGGTTAGGCTTTGAGAATTTTCTATAAATTTGGCCATTGATAGTTTCGACGTCGCTGATTCTGAATCTGAAGTCAGAATTTCTGTAATTGATCTCATTTTTGAGAAAAGATGTGTCAAAGTCATTTTCAGTGCTATTTTCTCCACTATTTCGTAACTAACGAAAATGTCGACACGTAAACACGTGAAAATAGTGGAGAAAATAGCACTGAAAATGGCTTTGACACATCTTTTCTGAAAAATGAGATCAATTACAGACATTCTGACTTCAGATTCAGAATCAGCGACGTCGAAACTATCAGTGACCAAATTTATAGAAAATTCTCAAAGCCTAACCAAAAACACATTACTTGTTAGGAATTTTTAGGGTTTTTTTAAATTTTTAAATTTTTCTGATTTTTTTAAATTCAGCATTTTTTTTAATCAAAAAATTTGAAAATTTTCAATTTGTTGGTCCTTTTTTTTTTTTACAATTTTCAGAGTTTTTTCTAAAAAAAAAAGTGAACAAAAATTTTTTTAAAAATCATAAAAATCGATTTATAATTTTTTTTAATTTTTTGAAGCAATTTTCATGAATTTTTATATTTTTTTCAATATTTGTTACAATTTTTAAATTTTTTTTGGATTTTTAAAAAATTTCAAATTTATTTTTTTGGTAATTTTTTCTCAATTTTTTCAATTTTTTTTTTGAAATTTTATAATTTTTTTTAATTTGGTAGTTTTTTTCCAATTTTTTCAAGTTTTTCTGAAAAATTGGAGAAAACCCCAATTTTTCAAAATCATGAAATTCAAAATTTTTAAATTTATTACAACTTTCTGAAATCCCCTTATTTTTTTCACAAAAATTCAATTTTTTACTGTTTCAATTTTTCAAAAATTACAAAACAATTTTTCTTATTTTTATTCCTCTAGGTATGCCAATATAAAAATATCAGAAAGCGCTTTTTTTCTGATTATTCTAGAAAAATTGTACTGAAAATACAATTTTTCCTCTATTTTTCCCCTCCAAAAATCTCATTTTTCTCCAGGAAAACTGGGACTCGACCGAGACCCTCTTCTGGATTCGACGGAGCACGTCGACACTTCAGATGACGCCAGACCGTCGACGTCATCTGGAGCCACGTCTTCTGGAGCCAAGAATGCCTCGTGGCAGGAGGCGAATCGTGCTCCCTGTGAAGATGATTTTGATACTATTCGGGTGAGCATTTTTTAAATTTTTTTCTATTTTTTTAAATTTTTGAAAATATTTTTTTTCAGTTTCAAAATGTTCAGAAAATTAGAAAAATTTTGAAAAATATAATAAATACGTTTTTCGTTTTTTCAAAATTGACATAATTAGGAAAAATCCCAATGTTTTGCAGCTCGTCTCAAATGGAGCATACGGAGCAGTTTACCTGGTCCGTCACAGAGAAACTCGACAGCGATTTGCACTGAAGAAGATGAATAAGCAGACTTTGATGCTCCGCAATCAGGTTGGGGCTCTTTTTCGATTTTTTTTGAATTAAAAAATATTCAATTTTGATCAATCGGGATTATTTTTGGACTTTTTCTGAAATTGTGAAGAGGTTTTTATGAAACGGGAAAATTTACAAAAAAAATAATTTTCAACCAGTTTTTAATCTTCTAAAAAACTGAAAAAATTACGAATTTTTCAAAAAATAAAAAAAAAAGAACATCGAATTTATGAAATTTGAAGTGATAAAAATGCAATTTTTGAAACTGTGAATTAATTTTTTTATTCAAAAAATCAACTTTTTCAACCAAAATTAGGTTGTTTTTCATACTTTTTTATAATTTTAACTTCAAAATCAACATTTCAATCGATTTTGTTTTTTCAAAATTTAACTTTTTCCTACCCTTTTTTACACCTAAAAATTCACAAATTTCACCACAAAAGCATCCTTTTTATCAATTTTTTGCCAATTTTTACCTTTTTTCTATCTTTTCCATCTAAAATTCACTATTTTCCCTATAAAACCTACCTTTAGCTCCTTTTTTTAACTTCAGAATAAAAATTGAAATTTATCAGTTTTCTTCAATTTTTCACCATTTCTACCCTTTTCCACTCAAAATTAACCTTTTTTCACATAAAAATCATCAATTTTATCAATTTTCATTCAAAATTTTCCCTTTTTTCTTCCCTTTTCCACTCAAAATTCACCTTTTTATCACTTCAAAATCATCATTCTTATCAAGTTTTATTTAACCTTTTTCCACACCAAAATCCACAATTTTCACTATAAAAACCTACTTTTAGCTCCCTTTTTAAACTTCAGAATTGAAATTTTTTTATCAATTTTGTTCAAAATTTTACTTTTTTCAAATTTTTGCTATTTTTCTACTTTTTCCACCTAAAAATTCACTTTTTTCACTTCAAAATCATCATTTTTATCAATTTTTATCCTGTCAAAATTTTCCCCTTTTTCAACCTTTTTCCATCCAAAATTCACAATTTTCACTACAAAAATTCCACTATTTTCACTATAAAACCCTACTTCCAGGTGGACCAAGTCTTTGCGGAACGAGACATCCTCACAATGGCCGATAACCCGTTCGTGGTCTCGTTCTACGGCTCTTTCGAGACCCGTCAGTACCTGTGCATGCTCATGGAGTACGTCGAGGGCGGAGACTGTGCGGCTCTTCTCAAATCGGCTGGCACGTTGCCAGTGGAGCTCGCCAGGTTGTATGTGGCAGAGACCATTCTGGCCATTGAGTACCTTCATTCTTATGGAATTGTGCACAGGGACTTGAAACCGGATAAGTTAGTGGTTTTTTGGTTTTATTTGGAGAAAAATTGAAGTTTTTATAGAGAAAAGTGTAAATTTGTAGTTTTTGGAGCTTTAAAATTGATAAATTGATATTTGATTTCAAAAATATTAACAATTATGAAATTAGAGAAAAAAGAAGCTATAATTTTTGAAACAGTAATTTTTAAATTTTTTTTTTCATTGAAAAAGTTGCAAAAAAAGTTGGTTTTTTTTTAAATGAGCAAGTTTTAAATGATAATTTGATATTTAATGAAACAAATAAAATTAAGGAGCATTGAATAATCGAAGTAAAAAAAAGGGTATAACTTTTTGAAACATTAAATTTTTTTCCAATTTTTTAACGTTTTTTCAACTGAAAATTTTAGAAAACTTGATTTTTTCAAGTAAAAAAACTTAAACACAGCTTTCAAATTTATTGATAAAGTTTTTAAATAATTTTTCGATTGGTGAATTTTTCTACTACTTTTGCTATAATTTAACTTTTATACAATTTTTCCCTCAATTTTTCCATTTTCCACCTCCAAACCCTCCTATTTTTCAGCCTCCTCATCACCGCAATGGGCCATATAAAATTGACCGACTTTGGACTTTCCAAAATTGGACTGATGAACAGAACGACACTGGTGGCCGAGGGATACGAGACTGTGGCGGAGACACAGCAGTTTCAGGATAAACAGCTCTGCGGAACTCCTGAGTTTGTTTTTTTTAAAGATTTTTGAAAAAAAAATTTCACTTCATTTTGAGCATGAGCGATCATTTTTAACAGTTGAATGGTTTTGATTTTTTTTGAAACTGTAAATTTTACTGTATACTTTGTGGATCCAATTGTTTGCAAAGTGCGGCACCAGTTTTTGTCATCATTTTCATCAAAATTTCACTGATTTTATCAATTTTTCCTTATTTTCAGGCGTTTTTCTGTCAGAATACATGAGAAATTATCAAAAATCACTAGAAATCACGGTTTCTATTGATTTTTTGATAATTTCCTTTCATTTGGACAGAAAAACGCCTGAAAATAAGGAAAAATTGATAAAATCTATGAAATTTTGATGAAAATGACGATAAAAATGATGTGCGGCGAGGTTGCAGAAAACTGGTGCCGCACTTTGCTAATAATTGACTCCGCCCATAAAGTATACGGTACGGCGCAGTTTTCATTGCGATCTTGTTAAAAATTTGAATGAGCGATTACTTTGAAAAATTTGATAATTTAAAATTTTTTTGAAACTGTAAATTTATACGAAAAATTGGGCAGTTTTAGCAAAATTTAACTAAAAAATTTTACAAAAAAGTTCAATTTTTCCCATTCAAAACCCAATATAATTGCAGATACATTGCTCCAGAAGTGATTCTGCGACGTGGCTACGGAAAACCGGTGGATTGGTGGGCACTTGGCATCATTTTATACGAGTTTCTCGTCGGAATCGTCCCGTTTTTTGGGGAAACTCCGGAAGTCTTGTTTTCAAAGGTAAACATTAAAAATAGGATTTTATAATGAGCAAAAATGACCAAAACTGAGCAAAAAATAACTTTTTCTGAAAATTTTTTCAAATTTTTTTACTACTGTTTCAAAATTTACTCATCAAATTTATAATTTCCCCTCTTTTTCATTTTAAGACGACTTCAATATGATTCCAGGTGATCAGCGAAGACGTCGAATACCCGGAAGAAGATGAAGCGCTGCCTCCAGAAGCAGAAGACCTCTGTCGACGTCTTCTGGAGAAGAATCCGGCGGAACGACTGGGAACTTTAACGGGAGCTGCTCAGCTGATGGCTCACGCCTTCTTTGCTCTTCTGGATTTTACTTCATTGTTGAGACAGAAGGCCGAATTCGTGCCACAGTTGGATAATGAGGAGGATACCAGTTATTTTGATAGTTGGTTTTTTTTAATTAGTGAAATTAGGAAAAATAGAGAAAAATGCTATAAAAAATAGTGAAAATTTAAAAAATTACATTTTCAGCTCAACAAGTACACAAAATTGAATATTCTCTATTTAATCTTTGCTTACAACACGATTCATAATTATTCAGAAAAAAAAATACAGTGTCATTAAAACAAATTTTACAACCTTTTTTTCAATATTCCAACAAGAATCCAATTTCGAGTCTGCAATTTGTCGTCAGATATGATGCTACTGGTCTAGATTTTTCATTTTGCACTGATCGTACTATTTCAATACTCCATTCCCCGCTTTAAAGGAGATATTTCTAAAAGTATGAAGTTTCTCATAGATTTGTGGCTTTAAATTGAACTCTAGTACATTATTTTTCCTTGAAAATCAGTTTTGAGCAAGTTATAAGGGCTCAAAGTGCACAAAATGGGCGGAGAATGATTGATCAAATTTGAGAAATTGACCAATCAATCTCCGCCCATTTTGCTCACTTTTAGCCCTAATAACTTGCTCAAAATTGATTTTCATGAAAAATAATGTACTGAAAATCGATTTGCAGTCATAAATCTATGAGAAACTTCATAATTTTAGAAATATCTCCTTTAAAGTGAGGAAAAGTTTTGAAATAGAACTGTCGATGCAAAATGAAAAAATCTAGACCATCAGCATCATATCTGACGACAAATTGCGGACTCGTAATCGGATTTGTATTGGAATATTGATAAAAAAGATTGTTAAATTAGTTTTTATGAAACTGTATTTTTTTTTTCTGAATAATCATGGAGTCTATCTAAGACAACAATTAAATAGAGAATATTCAATTCTGAACATATTTTTGAGCTGAAAAAGTTAAAAAAAATTATATATTTTTTTTTCAATTTCACAGTATTTTTCAATATAAATTGATATTTTTATCATGTTTAAATGACCTAACCCCCTATATTTCAGCCCGCACGGACCGCTACAACCACGACGCGGAGAGCTGTGGAGAAGAAGAAGTGGGCGGCTCCTCAGCCGCCTCCTCGATGATGTTCCACTCGTTCTCCACCGCCTCTCCTCGCCATTCGATCGTCTCCATCGACCCCGCCCACCTGCCCCATCTGTTGTCCACCCACAACGCCGCCCTGAATGCCGCCAGTTCCATCGAACGGTCGCATTCCGTGTCGATGGGTGGGGGAAGGACGGAGACGAGACCCGAGAGGTCTTATTCTACTGGACAGGCTCCGCCAGAGCTCTTTGGAATTGGAGATGATAGTGCGAGTAGTACGGTGGGTTATTTTGAAAGGGGCGGGGCTTGTGAGTTGGTTAAAGGGGCTTATTATGAACAAATGGCTATTATCGGTCTGTAAAGAGACGGGGTTTGTGAAATAGGGCCCATAATCCAAGGGGGCAACAAAATGGGGGGCATAACGTTCAAAGGGGGCATCTGATCCCAGGGGGCAAAGGTTCTTGGGGGGCATCTAGGGGGGTCGATCTTGGGGGGCATCTCAAGTTGATCATGGGGGGCAACTCGTCTATTATCCAAGGGGGCATCAGAATTGTTTTCAGAGGGGGCATCGGCCTTCATTTTTTACAGTCAAGTGGAGTTGAAAATTTATTTCGTCAAACCGTTTTCACATATTTTTCCTGCGAACAAGGCTTAGTTAGTTACAGAACACTATTTTCCCATTGAAAATGGAATTCCGAAAAACAAATTCACTTCTGAAACAAGGCCAGGACTTCCTAGTTCGAAGCCTGGGTCCGAGACGACTAAGCCTGGGTTGGCAGGGGATAAAATGATTAACTTCTAACTCCACTTAACTGTGAAAAATGAAGACTGATGCCCCCTTTGAAAATAATTTGGTTGCCCCCTGGGATAATAGACGAGTTGCCCCCCATGATCAACTTGAGATGCCCCCCAAGATCGACCCCCCTAGATGCCCCCCAAGAACCTTTGCCCCCTGGGATCAGTTGCCCCCTAAGAACGTTATGCCCCCTAGATGCCCCCTATTTTGTTGCCCCCCTGGATTATGGGCCGTGAAATAGTTAATTTGAAAAAAAGGGCCTTGTGCTAGGATTACGGTAGGGTTTTAAAGGGGCGTGGCTTATTGTAAAGAAACGGAAAATTTTTTTATTTGAAAAAATGGCTACTAAACCATATTTTTTATTATATTTTAATGAAATTTTATCAATTGTTCAAATTTTTAATCTTATTTTTTTCGGTTTTTAAAGATTCGGAGCCCACGAAATAGTAGATTTAAATAATGGAAACGTTTTGATTTGAAAAATGGGTATTTTATCATTTTATTCCATTTTCAATGCAATTTTCTGAAAATTTTCCCAATTTTCCCAACTAATCAAAAAAATATTTTTAAAAAAATGCATGTTTCAACAAAATTAGGATTTTCAAGAAACGATACTGATCATAGTTACATATCCAATGCTAACAATAAGAAATTCGAATATTAATTTTTTTTTTAAGACTGCTGAAATTCACACAATTTTATTCAAATAACTTAAAATTTTTAGAAAAAAAATAAGCAAACACTCGCAAAGTGATCAATCTAAAAGAATTCCGAGCAAATTATACTTTGGTTTTTGAAACTGCAATTTTTTCGATTTTTTTAGATTATAATTTATCAAAAACAGGGATTTGAATGTTTTAGCCTTTAATAAATCTGAAAATCAGATTTTTATCAGTTTTCAGTCTTTTCTATTTTTGATAAGAAAAAACTGAAAAAATGCTCATTCAATAATGAAAAAATTGAAAGAACTCTGTGTAATTGACAATTTTAAATATAATTTTTGAAACTGCAATTTCAAATTTTTTTCGATTTATCAAATCAGTTTTTCAAATTTTACCCGACAGTTTATCATGAAAATCTGATTTTTATCAGTTTTTCTATTGAAATTTAACAATTTTAGAATCACAAAAATGGTTTTTACTGTTCAAAGATCATAAAAAGAAGAAACATAACTATTTGTAATTTACAATTTTTATATAGTTTTTGAAACAGAATATATATTTTTCACTATATTTCCAGGCAGTGAACCTGCGTCGTCGCTTCTCGGCCCAACGACACAACGTCTCGACGACGTCTTCATCGGGAACGGGCTCCGGAACATGCTTCCAGACGGCGGCCTCCTCGACGGACTCCTCCATCGACGCCTCCACCCTGCCCGTCTTCCATCCGCCCACCAGAGGCGGCTCGTTGGCTGAAAGAGGCTCTCGTTCCCCTCTTCCCAAGTTCTCCATCTCGTGCGAGGCTCCAGAAGTGGAGGGAACTTCAGAAGACGTGAAGAGCGCTTCCGATGAGACTGTGAGATTCAGAAGACAGTCTTCTGGACGGAACTCGCAGTTGCAGTTGGTCATCCCCGCGATTTCACAGGCGGTGCAGGCGGCCGAGAATGAGAGGAGTGGTGTGCAGAGGGAGACTTGTTATGTGGTGAGGGTTACTGTAGTTGAGGGGTACTGTAGTTTTGAAATGTGGTATTAGGAGGAGCAAATGGATTACTGTAGTATTTGCGAAAATTGGAGGATTGAGATGGGTTACTGTACTTTTGAAACAAGTTTAGGAATGAGGAAGGGGTTTCTGTAGTTTTTGGAATGAGGACTGGATTACTGTACTTTCGGAAAGGCTATTAGGAGTTGCTGATAGATTACTGTAGTTTTTTAAAGATTTTGATGATTTTTATGTGGATTACTGTAGTTCAAGCAAATTTTATAAATGAGGAGTGGATTACTGTAGTTTTGAACCATTTTCTAGCAATTACCATAGGATTACTGTAGCTTTTGAACAATGTTGCAAATTAGAAGTGGATTACTGTAGTTTTGGCACAATTGCACTAGGGTTATTGTACTTTTCAAACAATTTCCTAGATTCATTAATTGATTACTGTAGTTTTCAAATAGTTGCATAGGATTACTGTAACTGTGGACTGATTTTAGGGGATTGGTGAAGGATTACTGTAGTTTTCCGAAGATTCGAACTCTCAATTAAGGATCACTGTATTCTATTGTAGTTCTTTCATAAATGCTTCTTGGAAGGATTACTGTAGTTTTGACATGATTAACTAGGATTACTGTAATTTTCAAACAATTTCCTAGATTTAGGAGGGGATTACTGTAGTTTTCAAATAGTTGCACAGGATTACTGTAATTGTTGACTGATTTTAAGGGATTGATTGATATTGTAATTTATTGTAGATCCTTGGAAAGGTTACTGTAGTTTTGACATGGTTGACTAGGGTTACCGTAGTTTCTGAACCATTTCAGTTATTGCTGAGGGATTACTGTAGCTCTATCCACAACACTATAAAAATGAAGAAAGATTACTGTAGATTTTGACACTATTGTACTAGGGTTACTGTACTTTTCAAACAAAATTCGAGAACTAGGAGTGGATTACTGTAGTTTTTATATGCTTTGAGAAAGGTTACTGTACTTTTGAAACAGTTTTCATAAATTCAAAGTTGAATTACTGTAGATTTTATGAGAGTCATGTGCCTTTCCTACTGATTACTGTAGTTTTTTTCAAAAAATGATCAATTTTCTAAGATTACTGTAGCTCCCTAGCTCTCCAGCTCCAAATTCATCAAAAAATGCTCCAACCTCCCTTCACCCTTTTCATTTCCAGATGTACCCTGCCTCGGTCTCCTCCCAACTGTCTCCAGGCGGAGCATCAGTCTCCTCGGCCTCCTCCACAGACATCGGAAGTCCCCATCCTCCCGGTCCACTCGACCCGACGTCTTCAGAAGCGACGTCTTCTAACACTGCCGCCTCGAAGACGATCACCATCCGGAAGGGGCCTTTTGGCTTCGGATTCACCCTCAAGTCGGTGCGAGTGTATCTGGGAGAGCACTCGGAGTACTACACGATAGAGCACATCGTGACGGCCGTCGTGGAGGGCAGTCCGGCGTTCGAGGCAAATTTGCAAGTGGAGGATATGATCACTCATGTCAATGGACACCCTGTGCACAATCTGACACATCCCCAGTTGATGCACAAGTTGCTCTCCAATGGGAATGAGCTCGTGTTGAGGTTGATGCCGTTGGCGAGTACTAGTATAAGAGAGGGTGGGTTTTTTGCGCTTTTCTATGAATAATCTGCTCTTTTTTCATTTTGGGCGCTTTTTAAAATTATTTTTGGATTTTTTTTTCAATTTTTTTCTAATTTTAAAACAAAAATTGATCATTTTATATCAATTTTCCCCTAATTCAATCATAAAAAATGTTCTACTGAACCTTCAGTACTATAATTTTTATACAATTTATTATTATTTTATCACTTTTTTCCCGTTAGTATTTGTTAACTACTGCAAAAGCAATCATTGAATCATGAACATTGAAAATTTTCGGAAATTTGAATTATGAACGATTTGAAACGGGATTTTTTTATATATTTTTTTAAATATTGAATCAACTTTTGTAGTAAAGGAAAAGTATTCCGAATGGGAGTTTGGTTTCAAACAAACAAATTATCGAAATTTTGAATCAGTGGATTTTTTTATTAAATTTGATTTTTTTTTTTAATTTTTGAATTCAAGAAACAAGGAAAAGACGAGTTTTTAGAAGAAATCCGTGTAAAATTAAATTTAAATAACTTTCAATTCTAGAAAAAATAATTTTGAAACTGAAAAAAAATTATTTTTTTTTCGAAAATAATCAATTTTATTAGTGGAAATAATGATAAATAATTATAACAATTTGAAATCTAAATTCACAAAAAAATAATGCCGTCGCAAAATTCTTAAAACCTGACCACAGCTCGGTGCAAAAATTCAAAATTTTTTTACAGTTTCAAGACTATTTTATATTTTAACTTTTTTTTTTAAGTCGATAATTGTATGTAATGATTCCCAACAATTTCCCCATTTCAGGAGCCGCCCGACGAACCATAGGAAAAATGGCTCGAAAGAAGCCGAAAAGGCCGCAGAGACGAGTGGTTCCACTGGAGAAAAAGGCCCGCAAACCATCAGCTCTCCTTCGAAGGCTCTCCGGGAAAAGAGCCACGAACGACATAGTCCCCGGCTCGTCGAGCCAGAAACAGGCGTTCATGCCGAGAAGTGCCTCCAGTCAGGACGGATGTATTCTGACGCATCTGCCAGGGGCTCAGAAGGCTCTTGGAGCAACTGGAGCAACTGGGGAGAGTGAGCAACAGAGCACATCGGGCATTGTGAGAAGGAGTGTACAGGAGATTGAGGTAAATAATTTTTATTATTTTTTTTTAATTAAAAAAAATTCATAAATAATGAAAAAATAGGAAAAAAATGAGAATTTTTCCAAATTTACCAGTTTTCCTTTTTTTTGTCATTGAAATGCCTGTGGTAATTGAACTAAATTGCTAAAAAATATCAGTTATCGATTTATTGAAACGGGATTTTTTTTTATAAAAAAAATTTTTTTCACTGAAAAATTGAATTTCCTTTCATTTTGCTGATTAGAAAAAAAATAAAAATTTGATAAAAATTGATTAAAAAGACCAGAAAATTGAAGAAATTTAAAATTTTTCAGTATTCAAAAAAATTGAAAAAAGAATTTTCAATTATTTTAATAATTTTCTGATTTGAAAAAAGTTAAAAAAAATTCTGAAAATTATGAGAATTTATTTGAAATTTACCAGTTTTTATTTTTTTTTTTTGGCGCAGGAACACTTGTCTAAAAATCAAACTAAATTTTTGATAATTACAGTTATCGATAAATTGAAACGGGATTTTTTTTATTAAAATTTTTTTTTTCACTGAAAAGTTGAATTTTCGTTGATTTTGCTGATTAGAAAAATGATAAAAATTAGATAAAAATTTTGATAAAAATTATGAAAATTTGATAAAATTTTTGAGATAAAAAAATTCAAATACTTTTTTCTTAAAACAGCCAGAAAAATTAGAGAAAATTCAACTTTTCAGTAAAAAAACAAAAAAAATTGAAAAAAAAATCCAGGATCGTTTTATTGATAATTGATAATTTTCAGCAATTTTACTCAATTTTAATATTCAATTTCATAATTAAAAAAATAAAATTAATTAAAAAAAATGAAAAAAAAAACAGTTTTTATATCAAAAATGCTCTGTTTTTATAAAAATCATTAAAAACAAAAAAAAAATTTTTTTTTCGACTTTTCCATTAAAAACTGCTCATTTTCCCCTCTATTTTCCCTTCTGTTTCCCTCTCTCCACCCCCATTTTCATTGCAGGCGAACCGTCCGTCCTCTCTGCGTGCTTCATCTGGAGTCGTCCCCTCCCCAAATCCCGCCCCCTCCTCAACGTCATCTGCCCCCCTTCCGTGTGTCTCGTCAGTGACGTCTTCTCCCTCCACGTCGGCCTCCAACTCGGGAACGTCTTCTCCCGCCGCTTCCGCTGGCATTTCCATTGTTAAACAGAAGTCACAGTCGATTGCTGTCAGTCCGTTGGCCAGGGATACTAGGATGAGGTAGATATGAGGATTTTGGGAAGAATTGGATCAGGAATGGAAATTTTGAACTGAAAATTTGGATTTTTAATTGAAAAATAGAATTTTTTTTTAACTTCAAAAATTTTTTTTTTTAAATCTATCTTTCTTATATTCAAAATCCTGTTGGGGGATGTTTGTGTATGTATGTATGAGTAGTCCTTTTGAACGATAAACAAACGTGCTACCGAATGAACCACCCATACAAACATTTTCACGTGAATATTTCTGAATAACCTCCCAGCCATGCTGAGGCGGCGTGAGCCGCCCCAGCAGGCTGGTTTTTAGTTGAAAATTCTGTTTTTAAAATTGAAAATTGAGTTTTTTAAAATAAAAATTTTGATTTTTAACTGAAAATTGGAATTTTTCAATTGAATTTTTAAGTTAAACATTTTATTAATCAAATTAAAAAATCAAGCTTTAAAACTAAAACTTGAACTGAAAAATGTTGAGAACGATCCAAAAAACAAAAAAATATATCAAAATTAGTGTTAAAAATGTGAAAAAATAAGAAAAAATAATGAAAAAAAATAAACTAAAAATTGATCAGAAATCAAAAGTTATGGGTTTGTTGAAACTGAAGATTTTTTTTTAATTTTTTGATATTTTTAAAAAATTAAAAAAATTTATTTTTAAATTTTATCTGTCTAACTTTTTCAAATTATCGAAAATGATGAATTTGTGAAGAAAATAAATTTTTGAAAAAAAAAAAAAACTGTTTCACTGTAGCTCCAGATTGTTGCATGTGATTTTTCAATTTGGTTTTAATTCAGTTTTGTTTCAAAATATTTTATAAAAAACATTTTTAGTAAAAAAAATGTTTACTGAAAATTAAAAAATTGAGATTTTTAAACGAATTCCTGAAAATTTTCTGATTTATTGAAAAATTAAAAAAAAAAAAAAACCAAAATTACAAAAGTTTTCGTGGCGAGATCTTTGGCCACGCCCACTTGCAATTTCTGGGCGTACTATCACTCCGTCAGAAATGGATAATATCTGAATTTTATCATACACAAAAATTATCAAAATTCAAAAAAAAAATCCAATTTTCAACCACAAAAAACTCTCCATTTTCAAAAAAAAACAAATTCTTTTTTTTTGCCAGAAATTGTCAAAAATTACAATTATCAGAAATTTATCATACAAAAAATTATCCAAATTCATAAAAACTTCCCATTTTTAAATAATTCCATTTCCAGATCCCCATCGCCATCCACCCACCACCGTCCGGCCTCCTCGTACTCCCAGTATCAGTCTCCCCTGATGACGTCATCCCCCTCGACGTCATCATCAGTCGCCGTCGTGCCCGTCGGCTCCGCGAGCTCCTCGACGAATAGATCGTCACCTCATCTGTCGGCCAGAAGACGTTCCTACCAACCGACGTCTTCAACGTCTTCTGGAGGCCTCGTCCCGCCCACTTCTCATCATTCTCGTGGATTCTCGGCCGCTGCTCAGTCGGCTCAGAATCTTCTGAATCGCATTTTGCCACGTCAGGATCAGAAGTGATTCTGATTCTGAATTCTGAATTCTGAATTCTAAAAAATTCAAAAAAAAATAAAAATTTTTTTTTTTGAATTTTCTCTCCCATTGCTTTCCACACCGATTTCTTGATCAGTTAAGGGTACCTTCCATTATATTTTTATAATATTTCCATAAGCCCCGCCCCTTTTTCGCTCTCCATGATTGTAAATAAGCCACGCCCCTTTTTTCTAGTCATTTAGTGACACTTTTTATATATATTCCCCCCTGCAAAAATTGCAATTTCCTCTCTTGTAACCTATCCTTTTTCTCTAATTTTTCTCATTTTTTTTGGCACTTTTTTCTCTACATAATTACTGTAATTTTTGTCGCGAATTGGATGGAAATGAAGGGTTTCCATTGAATTTTTAAGATTTTTATGGAAAGTTGAAAAAATTGAAAAAAAAAATTTGGAAATTTTTTTTTAATTTTTTAAAATTTTTTTTTTGAATTTCTGAAAATTTCTAATTTTTTCTTTTTTCTGCATCTTGTCGTCAGATATGGTGTTTTTCCAGATTTGAAATTTTTGAGAAATTTAGAAAAAGTTTATTTTTTTTTTAATTTTGAAAATTTTTTGAAAATGTTTGAAAAAATACTAAAAAATTTCAGAAAATTTTTAATTTTTTGGAAAAACTGTGTACAATTCTAAATATAGCCTCAAAAGCTTTATTTGACAAAGAAATTCGATCTAATTACGAGCAATTTTCAAAAAAACTTAAAAAAAACTTGACAAAACTTTTATCTGTGTAGTTCTCTAGGACAAGCCACAGATCGAAACGCCGCATTTATCACTCCCCCTTTCCACGGCAATGTCCCCGCAACGAGTGACAACGAAATGTGTGGCGTTCGTGGTGTAATGGTCAGCATGGATGCCTTCCAAGCATTCGACGGGGGTTCGATTCCCCCCGAACGCAGATCCCTTTTGCTTCGTCGCTGCTATGGAAATCGATGGTTTTCTGGGCGAAATTCACATTCAGGGCTCTTTTTCTCTAATCCTCTTGTTCGTAGAGAACATGGAAAAGTGAGAGAGTGCAGAGATAGTGAAAGATTATGAAAATTGAAGAAGAAATGGAAAAAAAAAACGGAAAAAATCGAGAAATTTGAACTATGAACATTTTATTGAAAACGTATTCGTTTCGGCAGTGACCGTAGTACAATCTCTGATTCTTACAGAAAATTTTGTACGCCTTTCCAATTCTTGGACCTTGTTCGAGAAAATCGCCCGTATCTCACAAGCACATAGGTTCGCGGATATGAATCGTGTTGTTGGATGGCGATTCTTCTCTCTTCAGCAGGTCCTCTGATGGCAATGATGTCTTCCAAGGTCACCTCCATGGAGTTCGTTCTGGGTGGAATCTGAACCTCAAATTTAATGGATGGTAGCGATTGTCGAAGATTTACCGAGAGATCATTGCACCTGAAAGACAAATTAACACTAACCTAATAAATATAGAACTCACCAGATAAGATGGTTGAAAACATTAGCTGCTGAAAGCGGTTTGCTTTTCCAAAAAAATCTCCCGAAGTTCAGAAGAACTCTTCGAAGAAGTCTGCCACGCGGAAGCGTATAATTCAGTCACTTTCCGTTGGAGGAAGTATTCTTCTTTTTGCTCTGAAATTAAATTATATTACTTACTATTTTTATAAATGAAAAAAGGCTTTCAGATAGCACAGAAAAAGTTCTTTTTACAATACTTACCAATTTAGCTTCAGAATAATAGATTTAAGGTCGGCACTGCCAACCTAGCCATATTGGGAATCTGAAAATTCATATTTAAACCCCTCTGAATAATAAAAACAAGACTTACTTTATCATAAAAGCATGAAAAGGTTCAGAATAATAGAAATCGGACAGAACATCCGTCCAAGGAGAAATCAAAAATAAAAAACCCCCCCCCCCCCCATTCGAATCCCATGTCCAATAGAGCGCACGTTCGGTGTCTTTTTCTCTGCGCTCTTACAACGAGAGAGTGTTAGAAAAAGAGAGAGTGGAGAGAAAAAGGGCGGCGAGGAGGTGAGAAAGGAGGCCCATTTCTCTTAATTTCTCTCCTTGGACGGATGTTCTGTCCGATTTTTATGATATTATTCCGAATCTTTTTTAATGAGTAAGTCCTATTTTTATCTTTAAGGGCTTCAAACATTGTAAAATTTCAGATTACAAGGATGGCAGTGCCGACCGAAAATCTATTATTTTGAAGCTAATACTAAGGTAATTAGGGTTGTTATACTACTAAAAAAATGTGCATTTTCTTCAGGGAGCACATGTGATCAAGAATCGAAACATAAAGGGATAAAAGAGCGACGTCTTCTGTGAAGCGTCTGTCCGATTCGAAGAAGAGCAAACAACATGACGACGACGTTGTTTCAGAGACAATCGTGAAGAAAGGAATTCCGAAACGAGTTGATGCGAAAGTGAGTGCGAAAATTCAGGTAAAAGTAAATCGTAAAAGAAACAAAAATAATGTGTTTTATTCAGATGGAAGTGGATACCGCAACTGATGTTTCTTCAGCCGAGTGCGATAAGCAGCTGATGGATTATGAGGTTTCGTGTTTTCTTTTTCAGATTTATGATTAGTTTTGTTATTTTTGCAGCTGCCTACGACTGATGTTAAACGAAATTGGATATGAATGGTGGTGACATCCAAAGATTTCGTCGGGTATTGCGTTCGCTAGAAAAATGAAGGAACAGAAACGTAATGCTCAATGCTCACAATTTAGCGAGATCAAAAGAAAGAGCTGACCGGTAAGCTATTACCATTTCTTCAATTTTTACGTATCTTTAATGTAGGTATTTCAATTGGAAAACGACCAAAACAACATGCAGAGTGGAAGAAGATCGTGTTGGCAGATCATGCTTGTTCGTGAACGGATTCGGAATCAATTGACGAGCACACCCGACGTCAATTGTGCCGCATGCCATTCCATTTGTGGAGTGCTGATGGAAAAGAGTACATCAATTGAGCAGTTTTTTGAATAAAGGAGTTAAAAATGGAAAATTGTATGTCTTGTGTCTGATAGATAAGGATATGATAATGAAAACACAGTCATCCAATTGTTATATGATTTGCATTGAAAAGATGCAGAATTTCAAGACAAATCCGAATATTTATGTGGTTTTTCACAGAATAAATCCTAAAGCGTACGCTCAAAGTTTCACAAAAATTTATAAAATCCCATTATTTTATAACATTACCAGCCTGCTGGGGCGGCTCACGTCGCCTCAGCATGGCTGGGAGGTTATTCAGAAATATTCACGTGAAAATGTTTGTATGGGTGGTTCATTCGGTAGCACGTTTGTCTATCGTTCAAAAGGTCGCTGGTTCGACTTTTGTCTACTTCACGTTATTTCTTTCGTTCCCCTACATGCACAGAGTTGACTACCCACACATACACACATACACAAACATCCCCCAACAGGTTTTTAAATATAAGAAAGATCACAGAAAACGTATTCATATTTACACCCCTCTGAATAATAAAAAAAAAGACTTACTTTATCATAAAAACATGAAAAGGTTCAAAATAATAGAAATCGGACAGAATATCCGTCCAAAGAGAAATCAAAAATAAAAAACCCCCCATTCGAAGCCCATGTCCAATAGAGCGCACTTGCATACTTTTCAACTGGTCGGAATTCGTGTTCGGTGCTCTTTTTCTCTGCGCTCTCACAGCGAGAGAGTGTTAGAGAGTGTTAGAGAAAGAGAGAGTGCAGAGAAAAAGAGGAGGTGAGAAAGGCGCCGCATTTCTCTTCAATGAGTCTCCTTGGACGGATGTTCTGTCCGATTTTTATTATATTATTCCGAATCTTTTAATGAGTAAGTCCTATCATTAAGGGCTTCAAACATTGTAAATTTTCAGATTGCAAGGATGGCAGTGCCGACCGAAAATCTATTATTTTGAAGCTAATATTAAGGTAATTAATTTTAAGGTTGTTCTACTACTAAAAAAAGTGCATTTTCTTCAGAGAGCAGAAGATGTGAGCAAGAATCGAAACAAGAACGCTCTAAAAGTCGCGTGAGTTTACTATTGAAGCTTTGAAGTTTCCAAAATTGCTCATTTTCAGGTCTCGTTGAGGAAGTTGGAGCTCCTGGACTAACTGAACTGGTTCGCAAAACCGGAAATTGATCCGCAAGAAATGAAGACATCTGAATTGGAGAAGGAAAAGCCTGAACTCAATGACTCCTGTGAAGACCAGATTGATGGAGAGCTGCTGTAGGTTTGAAGCTTCTTGATTCTCGAGGCCAACAAAAGCAGTTTTAGCAGCAAATGTAGCTCATGGCCGCGATGCCAAACGATAAAGTATCGAAATGCTGAGAAGGTTCTTCAAGGTTTGCAGCATTTAACTTTAAAGAAAAACCATTTATTATTCAGAAAGCCAACGAAAGACGGATCCAAGTACTCCCGCCAATTTATTGTCTTATTGAAGAGTTTATGAATAAATATATTTCAAAAATCATGATCTTGTCTCCCAGAGCCATTCCAGAAAATCAGCTTTCAATTTACCTCGGAAACATTCTCGCTGATGAGATGATTCTTACTTTCTTTCTCATTTGGATTCATCCTTTGCAAAAGAAGTTTCTCTTATCATACTTATGTGAGAGCTCCGTTTCCGAGCTCTTCTCAGCTCTCTAGTGCCATTGAGATAGAGGCAACTGACACACGTGATTAATTTCTCTCGAACAGTTGGCAGCACCCTTTTTTTTTTTTGATAACCGGTGTCTTCTTCTACCTGCCCAATACGAAAACACAGAGTTTATATATAGATGATTCATTGAAAATGATGGTAAAATAAGAAAGAGTAATACAATAGAAACTGGGTTAATCATACTGAAACTCACTACAAACTCAAAACAAAAGGTGTTGGTCTACTGGGATCTGTCGGCTCGGCACTCCACTCTTGGTTAGTTACCGCACACACAAAAGAGTTTGATTTGTGGGTTACTAGTGTACTACTGCAATGTCCTAGAGGGTTAAGTGAGCTTAAATAGTTCAATAACAATTACAGTTTGGTGTTGTCCTGCAGCACGACGATTGGGGTTGAACGGGGGCCTTCGGACGGATCAGTTAGAACATTTCTGAAAAATTAACAGATTACGACTGATTCGGTTGCCGTTTCTATACCTTTTCCTGGCTCCGAACGGAAGATCAATGGCTTTTCGGTGAGTGTGCCGTTCGACAGTGGTCACCTTGCCGTTTTCTTCGAAGTCAGCACAAAACGCAGTTCTTCGTGTTCGTCAAGTTTCTTTCCATTTCCTTCTTCCTCTTCCTTCAACTTCTCCTTCGTGGCATCTTCCACTCGATTGGTGTTCTGAAAACTCAATGAATGACCATTTTTCTATATTTCGTGTAGTTCTCGAGGACAAAACTGATAAACTGAAACTCACTTTGAAAAATTTCAGAATAATAGTAGAATTAATTGGACAGCACAGCCATCCTAAAGTTTCAATCAGAATGAAAAGAATTGTGAGCAACTCTCACTGCCAACTGTTCGAGTGTAATCAATCACATGTGTCAGTTGCCTCTATCTCAATCGCACTCGAAAGATGAGAAGAGAGCTTGGAAACTGAGCTCTCACATAAGTATGATAAGAGAAACTTCTTTTGCATCAACTATACGTCTTCAAAGTCATTCTCCAGGTGATCAACGCGAGGGCTCAATGAGCAAAAAGGGGTCATTCAGCACAGGGGTTGATCAACTGGGAGGACGATGGAAAGTGAATGGAGGGGAATGGAGGGAAGGGAAGCGATGCATTCTCACCATTTATTATACAGTCCGATGCCTCCGATGTTTTATCGATACGTTTTATGCTTTTGTAGTTGTGCAGAAAATGGAAAAGGATGAATTCAAATGAGAAAGAAAATAAGAATCATCTCATCAGCATAGAATGTTTCCGAGGTAAATTGAAAGCTGATTTTATGAGGATCACGAATCTGTATTCAGTTTTTATAGAGTGGCTCTGGGAGACGAGATCAGGATTTTTAAAAATATATTTATTCATAAACTCTTCAATAAGACAGAATCCTCTGCTCCATTTTCGACATCTCTCTGTTCATAATGATCTTTGCCAGCTCCAATAAATCCAACTCGTTTTGCTTCTGCGCCTTCTCCTCGGACTCCAGATCCATCACAATCAAATGGATGGTGCTTCGAACTTCTTTGAAGAGCCAGTGAAGGCAAACGTCGGTTCTTCTCAGAACTCCGAAGTGCCCGATGGATCCAGTGCACTGTAATGTATGAAATATTTACAAATTGATAGTAGTTTATCCAACCTCAACGCATGTCTGCTCCACATATTGCTCCTTGATCTCCTCTTCCCATTGGCTCCACTCACTCAACAAATCGTGCTTCCTGAAGACGGGGAGACGGAGCTCCGGGATGTTGTAGAGGGCCGGCAGCTTGGAACGGTCCTGAATTATCAAAGTGAAAGTATCGGTTCAAGATTTTTTGTTAAATACGAGCAGCCGGTTGAGCTACTGTCGCAGCTTCTTGGCTGGTTTTCCGAGAAGTACCCATAAAATTAAAGCTATCAATTTCTAGTTTGAACGGGAATCTTTGCGGCACCAAATAAGGGACGTAACCCAAAATCAGACTTATTCCTATGGTTAATGACTGAACTAGGGCCCGACAGATACACAGAACTCATTAAAGATACTTACGAAGCTGGTCGTTGCAAATACGCATCGTGCCGGCCTGCCAACAATAGGGGGGTTGAAGAATATGCTTCCCTTGGCATCCACAGTTACCTTCTTCCATTCGCCAGTTTGATTCCCCACAAGCTCATAGTCAATGGGAATCTGAAAATATTATTAAAGTTTGATTAATCCCAAAAAAACTCACTTTTTTCTCCTCTTCCATCAACAGCTTGACCATTCTCATTTTCTCCGAGTTTTCAAACGGCTCTTCTAATACCAGCTTCCTGAAAAACAGATTGTTCAACTTTTTCTTTGCCCTTTAATTAACCTGAATGCCGATTCCGCCAACTGACCGATGTCCAGCAAGACCATGGGGAGGTGGTCGGAAGTCTCGATTTTCCTCGACTTGTCCATGGTGAAGGGATGGATAGTTGTGAGAACTTTCCGCATCTTTTTGCGGAAGCTCAGGTTCTCTGAAAATCGTTTTTGAAGTTGTTTGACACATCGAGTCAAATCAGGGCCGTAATCGAACATCAGGCTCATTTCTATGATTGGGGCTAGGATCCCACTGATACACAGAACTCATTTGTTTGGATTTCATTGCAGTCACATAAATTGTTCAGGCTTGATTAATTGGGTTGAGTTACTGTATCTGGCTTCCGAGCCTCACTTTTTCATGCCTGAGCAATTTTTGAGAAGGCACTTTCAGTTATGGTTGAGGTTTTTTAGTTTAAAACTAGAATTTCAACCTTGGTCTTTTAACTACAACTGATCAAAAACTCACGGCGAGCAACTGGGCCGTCGGCGAGATCCGATTGTCCCGATCGCTTTCTATTTCTCAGATTCATGACGAATAACCTGGAAAAAGTTGATATTAAACATAAAAAGATACAATGCAATTCAAAAAAATGGATTTCAATTGATAAAAGGAATAGAATATGGAAGTTGAACCATAATAATCAAACAAAAGTAATGAATAAATTACAAAATTGTATAAATGATTTATCGTTTGTGAGGCAACGTTTTGGATACTTACCGGCAATGTTGAAACAGTTCTATGACATCAAGAGGTTCAGAACGCGAAATCTTGGAATTCAGTGAATTTTATTATTGGAAAATTTACTGGATGGGTTGGGGTTTGGCGGAAATTGGTGGGAGCTATGTGGATTCTGATAAAAATGAGGATAATCGGGATACTGGTGGTGCATTTGTTGGGTGGAGAACGGCTGTGGATATTGGTGTGCATTTTGGAAGGGAGGCTGGAGGAATGGATTGGGGTGTGGGTATGGTGAATCTGCTGGTGCCACATTTGCTGTTGGTGGTGGTGAGAAACTGAAAATTTCAGAAAAGGTAAGCTGATGTTAAATGAAGAACCTGATTTCCGTTTGATGGTCCAGGCATTCGAGCTGCTCCATTGTTGTTGGGCGGATTGGGTGGGCTCTGAAACTTGGAGCCAATCATTTTCTTCTGTTCTTGCACGTTTTTTTCTTTCAACCCTTTGAAACAAAAAGAGCACTCACTTCCTCCATCTCATTTCTCGAATTCCTCTCCTCGTCCCGTTCTCCATGTCTTTGAGCTGATCCCAGAGCGCCTTGTCGAAATCTTCCGGATTTGGCATAAACTTGGCAAAAAATCCATGGCGGCACGATGTTCGACTACTGAAAATCAACGCTATTTTTTTCAATTTTTTGAAGACAGATTTCGTAGATTCTGTGTGCGATGTACCAAGAGATGGAGTAAAGGAAAATGGATGGAAATTCTTTTTTCAAAATGGTCGGAAACGAGCAAAGTCCAACATATTTCATTTAAATCATACCTTTGTCTCCATCCACAGTTCGAGGTGCTTGACGGAGCTCGTCGCAGGAGAATGCTCCTCCTGGTTGTGTGCAGTTGCAGCTCGACTTTCGAACGGTCTGAAATTCAATAGTCATCAGACCGTTGTTTAACAGGAACCGTACCTTCGTCTCCAGGTGCATTGGAGAAGTCAATGGTGCTCCAGGTTGTCCTGGTCCAGTGTTGTTGCAGCCGGTGCATCTGACGGCGTCTCTTTTTGACCATCTGAAATTGAAAAGTCATCAGAACCTATTGAACTTTTATAGAAACTATACCATCCACTTCCATCGCTTGATCGGAAGAGTCCGAAGCGGGAGGGTGTTCCTCATCCTCCTGGTTGCGTTCTGCTGCAGATTGTCCTTCTGGCGAAGCGTCACGTTGTTTGTCTTCTGTAATTTACAAATCAGCTAAACATAACGTATATTTCAGTAGAAAACTGTATCAAACTCACTTTTTCAAAAAAGTTTCAGAATAATAGAAAATCGGACAGTGACATCCGTCCTACGCAATCTGAAAATTGTTCAATTTAAAATTGGATAAAAAGAAAGAAAACTCACATAAAATGATTTAGAATAATAGGAGAAGTCAAAAAAGAAGAAGACGTTCAGCACAGCCGAACATTCTGAAAAAATTACAGATTATCTGAAAGAAACGAAAAAGGTGAATATGAAAAGCGGACAGAAGAATCTAGAATCTGATCGGAAATCGATGAAATGGCGAGCAGCCCATTTGAATACGGCTTATAAACACCTGCAGCATTGCATAACCAGAGAGTGGAGGAGAAAGAGAGCACCGAACGTGAGAACCATATGGGGCCGAATGGGCACGGTACCATGCACACAACAGCACCGGGAATCGTGCATTCGATGTCAACCAACACCAGAAAAGCATCGATTTTTATTGCAGCGACGAAGCAAACGCCACACATTTCGCTGTCACTCGTGGCGGGGACATTGCCGTGAATAGGGGAGCAGCGACCATGATAGAGAGCACTGCGCTGTGAGAGAGTTCAGAGAAAGAGAGAAACGATCTTGTAGCTCAATTGGACATACAGAACTGAAAAGTGAACAAAGAAGAAGTTTCACAATCATAAAAATGGGAGCGAGAATGGGAAATCGAAGAGAGAGTACTGGAAAGTGAGAGAGGAAGAATTCTACAGTATGCAAATCGAATTTGCAGTCTTTTTATGGTTTCTTCTCCATTTTCCCCTCACAATCATTCAATATCACATTCTGAGGAATTATTCTGAACCTATTTTAAAAATATTCAAAAATCAAACTGAAAAGGATCGCCACCCCGAACATGGTAGTAAGCCAGATAAAGGAGGAGAGAACTTGTTGTCAAATATTCTTCATCATTCTTTATGATAGTTCGTTCCCATTCCCACATTTTATTATTTTATGGCTTTCCCTTTCACAGACCGTACTTAATAAAAAAATTCATAAAGTTATAGTTTTATTGGCTTGTGAAATTGGAGACAAGCAATTTGAGCTCATTTTTCAATTAGGAGTCCAAAGGGCGCACTTGCATACTCTTCAACTGGTCCGAATTCGTGTTCGTTCCTCTCTTTCTCTGCACTCTCTCATTTTTACTCTCTAGGAACGAGAGGATTAGACAGAACGGGGAACGAAGAGAGTACAGCGATGAACATGAAGTTATAGTTTTATTCTGTATGTCCAATTGAGCTACAAGATCGTTTCTCTCTTTCTCTGCACTCTCTCACGGCGCAGTACTCTCTCGTCGTGTGCTCCTTCTTCTCTTATCATGGTCGCCGCTCCCTATGCACGGCAGCGAAATGTGTGGCGTTTGCTTCTTCGCTGCAATAAAAACCGATGCTTTTTTGGTGTTTGTTGACATCGAATGCACGATTCGCGGTGCTGTTTTGTGCATGACACAGTGCCCATATGGCTCCATTCAACTGGTTCAAATCGGTGCTCTCTTTCTCCTCCACTCTTTGGTTATGCAATCCTCTCTGGTATAAGCCGATGATTGTCCATCGATTGAGAGAGTGCAGAGAAAGAGAGAGCACCTAACCAGGTGAGAAGCAGGTGTTTATAAGCCGTATTCAAATGGGCTGCTCGCCATTTCATCGATTTTGGAACACATTCTAGATTCTTCTGTCCGCTTTTCATATTCACCTTCTTCGTTTTTTCAAGATAATCTGTAATTTTTTCAGAATGTTCGGCTGTGCTGAACGTCTTCTTCTTTTTTGACTTCTTCTATTATTCTAAATCATTTTATGTGAGTTTGCTTTCTTTTTATCCAATTTTAAATTGAACAATTTTCAGATTTCGTAGGACGGATGTCACTGTCCCACTCTCTATTATTCTGAAACTTTTTTGAAAAAGTGAGTTTGATACAGTTTTCTACAAACAACTTCAAAAACGATTTTCAGAAAACCTGAGCTTCCGCGAGACGATCAAAAAGATGTTCACAAGGATGCACCCCTTCACCATGGACAAGTCGAGGAAAATCGAGACTTCCGACCACCTCCCCATGGTCTTGCTGGACATCGGTCAGTTGGCGGAATCGGCATTCAGGTGAATCAAAGGGTAAAGAAAAAGTTGAACAATCTGTTTTTCAGGAAGCTGGTATTAGAAGAGCAATTTGAAAACTCGGAGAAAATGAAAATGGTCAAGCTGTTGATGGAAGAGGAGAAAAAGGTGTGCTTTTTTTTAATTGGGATTAATTGAACTTCAATAATATTTTCAGATTCCCATTGACTATGAACTAGTGGGGAATCAAACTGGCGAATGGAAGAAGGTGACTGTGAATGACAGGCACGTGTGGGTGGATGCCAGGGCCAGCATATTCTTCAACCCACCTATCGTTGGCAAGCCGGCACGATCCGTTTTTGCAACGACCAGCTTCGTAAGTATCTTTCTTTTTTGTTACAGCTAACAAATGAGTTCTGTGTATCAGTGGGATCCTAGCCCAATCATAGAAATGAGCCTGATGTTCGGTTCGATGATGTCTGTCCAAACCAGAAGTTGATAGCTTTAATTTTATGGGTACTTCTCTGCAAACCAGCCCAGAAGCTGCGACAGTAGCTTGACCTGCTATATTTGAAATATATATCAAACCAAAACTTTAAAAACTCTAAACATTTAGGAGCGTTCCCAGCTGCCCGCTCTCTACAACATCAAGTGGAATCAATGGGAAGAGGCGATGAAGGAGCAGTATGTGGAGCAGACATGCGTTGAGGTTGGATAAACTTCACTACCATCAATTTGCTATATTTCATACATTACAGTGCACTGGATCAATCGGGCACTTCGGAGTTCTGAGAACAACCGATGTTTGTCTCCACTGGTTCTTCAAAGAAGTTCGAAGCACCATCCATTCGATTGTGATGGATCTGGAGTCCGAGGAGAAGGTGCAAAAGCAAAACGAGTTGGATTCATTGAAGCTGGCAATGAGGGTGCATCAAAGTCTCGATGAGTTGAACTGGCTCAACAAGCCAGCAGCACCGCTGTGCATCGCCGATCATTCTGAACAGAGGATTCTGAGGATTCTGTCTTATTGAAGAGTTTATGAATAAATATATTTTTTAAAATCCTGATCTCGTCTCCCAGAGCCACTCCAGAAAACTGATTACAGATTCGTGATCCTCATCAGCTTTCAATTCACCTCAGAAACATTCTCGCTGATGAGATGATTCTTACTTTCTTTCTCATTCGGATTCATCCTTTTCCATCTTCTGCACAACTACAAAACCATAAAACCCATCGATAAAACATTTGGTATCGGACTGTATAATAAATGGTGAGAATGCATCGCTTCCCTTCCCTCCATTCCCCTCCATTCACTTTCCATCGTCCTCCCAGTTGATCAACCCCTGTGCTCAATGACTCCTTTGTGCTCATTGAGCCCTCGCGTTGATCACCTGGAGAATGACTTTGAAGGCTATATCTGCATCTTTTCAATGCAAATGATATAAGTTACATGTAGCAGGGGGACTGCTCAATTGGATGACTGTGTTTTCATTATCATATCCTTATCTATTAGACACAAGACATACAATTTTCCATTTTTCACTCCTTTATTCACAAAAAAACAACAAATTATATCCGTTCCTCATCATCATTGGTCTTCTCAGTCGTAGTTGGAGAGGAATCCTTGTCGGCGGCGATCTTTCCAATATTGGTCGTTTCCATCGTCTTCCAGGAAGGACTCCTCGAGGTCATCTTCGGCAGAATCATCAGCAAATGGGTCAGCGTGATCTAGCAAATTTCAATGTTTATATTAGATTGTTGAAAGGAAATCACTCACCGAAACAGTCATATTCGCAGTCCAGTGGCCTTTGGTGGGAGAACTGAAATACCGTTGTTTGTTTTGCTGCTAGACGATTAGCTCCAATTTTGTTCTAATTTTGATTCGAAATTTTGAGTATCGCCGGTTGGCAATTGCTACATTGACAACGGAAAGAGATGTGGAACAGGGCAATCACACACTCAATTCAAAAAATGTGCTCTTTTTTCTCTTTGCCATTAGTTCTCTCGTCTCTTTTTTGATCAACACTCACCAGCGTTATCTTCCGTAACCACATCGATGTCTTGCTCGGCGACTGACGTGTCTTTCTGAGCAGCACGAGTTCCATTAGCGTTTTCTGAAAATCATCTTTGATAAGTTTTTCTTCTTTGGTTTGGATGAGTCGAAATCTGAGCAGGGCGTCCAGTTTTGGTTCAATTTTTACAAATGTTTTGTGATATTTCAGTTTTTTTTTAAGTATTATCAGAGGCACTCACTCAAGTTTCCTTCTCGGCGCTCTCGACCTTGATGCGCTGATCGGCGACCTTCTTGAGCTCTTCCGCAATCTTTTTCAGCGCCTCCTGGTTCTGGTGCCCTATATCTGCAGATTTGAACATTTCCTCCATAACGCTGAGGAACATCGACCTGAAATTCCAAAGATTGCTGTAAAACTGAAAAAAGGCAAACTCACTCATTCGATCTATCCATGTCTCGTCCACATCTTTAAGAAGTTCCGCAAGTATCTTATACTCCGACTGGCTTCTTGAGAAGCTCATCTTGATGCTGTGCATCACTGTGCGGATGCTAGTCTTCATAAATTGCTCACTTTTTTTGCATTCGCATTTATTTCATTAAAGTTTCAGAACAATAGAGGGTCTGAAAAATTTTAATGCTTTTCTGATAAACATGATAAGAACTTACTGAAAAGTTTCAGAATAATAAGGTCTAATCATCAAGAAGGAGCAGATCGACACAGCCAGTCATACTGAAAATGAGCATTTTTATTTGAAAAAAGGAAATCTTGGGAAAATAAAAAGAGAAAAGGAGTAGAACATTCCGAATGGTGGAAATCAGTGCAGCTCGTTGCCTTTTATACGGGCTCTGGCCACGCCCCTTTCTGCCAAAAAAGGGTCAGGTCGTTGGCCACGCCCCTTTCTGACAGAACAGGTGAGAATGAGGATGGATCTCTAATTAGAGACATGGAGAGGGGTGGGGAATGAGGAGATGTTGGTGAGGACAGGTGGTGAAAAGTCGGCAAGGAGCTCTAATAAAAGGAGAGCTACAGTAAGCTGATTTCTTTTGAAGGCGCAGAGAGGATTTCGGTTTAGAAATGTTAAAATTTTATTTTCTTGAGTGAAGATGGTATCGAAACCAGTTGGGTATCGGGTTCTGATGATCTTTACAACAACAAAAATTGAGATTCATCGAGAAAAACTCTTTATGAACCGATCCAGATGGTGAAAAAATCAGAAATTACAAAAAACCAGTGGAAACTGAATAGAGAATGTTCCAAGTTAGCTTTTCAGGACGAGTTTGGTATCATTCGAAAGGTAATTTCATGAGGATTCCAAAACTGTTTTCCATTTTTGCTGGATGACACTTTGGACCGAGGTATGACTAAATCTTGAACTAGTGCATTATTCTGCTTTCTTCTACAACCCCCTTTATACAAATCTTCGAAGCTTCATATCTGGTCTGACAAGGGAATGGTCAGAGCAGTCCCCGGAGTTTCCGTATGAAACGTATACCATTCGAAAGCAAATTTTATGAGGATTCAGAATCTGTATTCAATTTTTCCTGAATGGCTCTGTGAGCCGAGATACAGCCGTCCAAAGCTCAAAAAAGGCGATTTTTGTGAAACTTTGAGCGTTCATAACTCTCTTCGAAATTTTTTCCTTAGAAATCCAACTATATATTTTGGTATGGCTTAAAATTCTGCATTGATTCATGTAAAACACTCACATTTTGAAAATTCTGGACATCTTTTACGACCATGCCAAAGTTAGCTACTTTCGAACGATGGTGACAAGAGATTCGTTATTAGTAAGAAATTAATTTGTACATGAATCGATGCAGAATTTTAAGCCATACTAAAATATATAGCTGGATTTCCATGAGAAAAATTCCGAAGAGAGTTATGAACGCTCAAAGTTTCACAAAAATCGCCTTTTTTGAGGTTTGGACGGCTGTATCTCGGCTCACAGAGCCATTCAGGAAAAATTGAATACAGATTCTGAATCCTCATAAAATTTGCTTTCGAATGATATACGTGTCATACGGAAACTCCGGGGACTGCTCTGACCATTCCCTTGTGAAAGTGTCATGAATAACCTGGTATTCTCAAAGATAAGCCTTAACTCGAAGATAAATTACATTTCCTTCAATATTGATCAAAAAATGTTGAGTTTCTGATGCTTCTTTCACTGAACGAAGGACAACTTTCACAGGAATTGAGTGTGGAATCAAGAATCTAATGCAAATGGCCTCTTTCCAGTACATCTCCGAGGATCGGACCTGAGGACTTCTCCCTGGAACAAATCTGGCGGGACTCCAGGAAGATCTGCCTAGAGCCGGAGAGATTCTGAACATTCTGAACAGAGAGATGTCGAAAAAGGAGCAGAGGATTCTGAGGATTCTGTCTTATTGAAGAGTAAATATATTTTTAAAAATCCTGATCTCGTCTCCCAGAGCCATTAAAAACTGATAACAGATTCGTGATTCTCATAAAATGAGCTTTCAATATACATCGGAAACATTTTATGCTCGCTGATGAGATGATTCTTTCCTTCTCATTCGGATAACCCATCTTTTTGTCCATCTTCTGCACAACTACAAAAACATAAAACCCTATCGATAAAACATCGGAGGCATCGGACTGTATAATAAATAGAATGCATCGCTTCCCTTCCCTCCATTCCCCTCCATTCACTTTCCATCGTCCTCCCAGTTGATCAACCCCTGTGCTCAATGACCCCGTTTGTGCTCATTGAGCCCTCGCGTTGATCACCTGGAGAATGACTTTGAAGACGCATAGTTGATGCAAAAGAAGTTTCTCTTATCATACTTATGTGAGAGCTCAGTTTCCGAGCTCTTCTCAACTCTCTAGTGCGATTGGGATAGAGGCAACTGACACACGTGATTGATTACACTCGCTTGGAACAGTTGTCAGTGAGAGTTGCTCACAATTCTTTTCATTCTGATTGAAACTTTAGGATGGCTGTGCTGTCCAATTATTTCAACTATTATTTTGAAATTTTTCAAAGTGAGTTTCAGTTTATCAGTTTTGTCCTCGAGAACTACACGAAATGGTGTACTTCTCGTGGACAATGTTCTATTTCATTGAGATTTCAGAACACCAATCGAGTGGAAGATGGCACGAAGGAGAAGTTGAAGGAAGACGCCCCGGCAAAGACAACGTGGTCTGTGACACCTCGACATCACCCAGAGAATGAAGTAGCCGTCTATGTAACATCTTCAAGAACAGAGTGAAAGGAGAAACATTCTCATTCCTCAACATCTACGAGTCAACAGAAGCCCGAATGGACGATCCTATCCGACCAAGACGACGAGGGAGAGCAGGAATGGAGGACGACAATGACATCGATAACGATCCGGACGTCCTGGAACACATGTGGATATCCCGACCACGACCTACAGTTACAACTCAGCCGAATGGCCAGCCCTCCCGCGAATACGCCCGGATTAACAACCGAGGGCTCAAACCCACCAGAACAACCACACAAGACAGTGGAGAAGAAACCCCGAGCATTTCAATCCAGGGGCAGTGGAGAGAGCGTAGGAGATAATGGGATCCGCTCGTTGGTTTGAGTTTGTAGTGAGTTTCAGTAATTGACCTTTGATAGCTTCTATTGTATTGCTCTTTCTTATTTTAGCATCATTCTCAATAAATCATCTATATATATAAACTCTGTGTTTTCGCATTGGGCAGGTAGAAGAAGACACCGTTTATCAACCTTACCTCTTAACTATGCGTCTTCAAAGTCATTCTCCAGGTGATCAACGCGAGGGCTCAATGAGCACAAACGGGGACATTCAGAACAGGGGTTGATCAACTGGGAGGACGATGGAAAGTGAATGGAGGGGAATGGAGGGAAGGGAAGCGATGCATTCTATTTATTATACAGTCCGATGCCTCCGATGTTTTATCGATAGGGTTTTATGCTTTTGTTGTTGTGCAGAAGATGGAAAAGGATGAATTCAAATGAGAAAGAAAGTAAGAATCATCTCATCAGCGAGAATGTTTCCGAGGTAAATTGAAAGCTGATTTTATGAGGATCACGAATCAGTTTTTCTAGAAAGGCTCTGGGAGACGAGATACAGTCGTTCAAAGCTCAAAGAGAAAAATAAAATTATGCGATTTTTGTCATTAGGATCAATTCTGTGAAAAACCGCATATATGTTCGGATTTGTCTTGAAATTCTACATCTTTTCAATGCAAAGGATATAACAATTGGATGACTGTGTTTTCATTATCATGTCCTTATCTATTAGACACAAGAAATACAATTTTCCATTTTTCACTCCTTTATTCACAAAAAAACAACAAATTATATCCGTTCCGCCCACGATGTACAGTGCTTTGATCTCCCTCTGAAACCAACATTCTTTCAACTGCTCCATTCTTTTATCACTTACCAGTTTTTCGATATTCACTGAATGAGCAGCCTGGAATTTTATATGATTTTTGATGAGAAAAAGTTCAATTTTTGTAGATAATTTACAAAACTCACTGAATCTTCATCATTTCCATCAGTGGGTGACTTCGAGAAGACGATCTTTTCTTCTTTTCCACTGTTTGTCTAAAAAAGTATTTATAATTCGAGAAGAAAATGGCAATAACTTACTTTAAAAAACTTCAGAATAATATTGAATCTCGGACGACACTGTCATCCTTGCAATCTGAAAATGAAAATTCATATTTAAAGCACTGAAATATAAAAATAGAACTTACTTTATCATAAAAAAACATGAAAAGGTTCAGAATAATAGAAATCGGACAGAACATCCGTCCATGGAGAGAGAAAGAATAAAAATAAATGCAGTTGAAAATCATAAAAAAGAGTCCAATAGAGCGCACTTGCATACAGTTCAACTGGTCGGAATTCGTGTTCGGTGCTCTTTTTCTCTGCACTCTCACAGCGAGAGAGTGTTAGAGAGTGTTAGAGAAAGAGAGAGTGCAGAGAAAAAGGGTGGCGAGGAGGTGAGAAAGGCGCCTCATTTCTCTTCAATGAGTCTCCTTGGACGGATGTTCTGTCCGATTTTTATTATATTATTCCGAATCTTTTTTAATGAGTAAGTCCTATTTTTTAAGGGCTTCAAATATTGTAAATTTTCAGATTACAAGGATGGCTGTGCCGACCCTAAATCTATTATTTTGAAGCTAAAATTAAGGTAATTAAGGTGTATTTTGTAAAAAAATGTATATTTTCTTCAGAGATGTGAGCAAGAAATAAGAATGTAAGTCAAGACTACTCCAAAGCCGTTCGAAAATGGAGCAATTTACGAAGACTAGCATCCGCACAGTGATGCACAGCATCAAGATGAGTTTCTCAAGAAGCCAGTCGGAGTATAAGGCACTTGCGGAGCTTCTTAAGGATGTGGACGAGACATGGATAGATCGAATGAGTGAGTTTGCCTTTTTTCAGTTTTACAGCAATCTTTGGAATTTCAGGTCGATGTTCCTCAGCGTTATGGAGGAAATGTTCAAATCTGCAGATATAGGGCACCAGAACCAGGAGGCGCGGGAAAAGATTGCGGAAGAGCTCAAGAAGGTCGCCGATCAGCGCATCAAGATCGAGAGCGCCGAGAAGGCAGCTGGAGGAGCGCCGACCCAGAAAGCGCCGATCGTGCAGGAGCCGGTGCCCGAGAAGACCGGCGGAGACGTGCGCGAAAAAGCAGGTGGTGAAGCCGAAACCCTTCACCTGTAAGAATTTCGTGACATTTTTCGAAAATATATACTGTTTTCAGTCCTCCAATGGAAGCCGGAACACGAGAAAGACCACGACCGGTCGTTCTTGGAGGACGAGGGCGGTGAGTGCCATTTTTGTCACAAAAATTGTGTTTTCTTTTTGAAAATTGACGTTGAGCAGAAATTTGGCAGAAAAATTACTAAAAAAAACTGATTCAGAGATCGCAAATCAGCCCATGGAACAGCTCGGTTGCTGAAGAGCGCGTCCGTGATTTTCAAGTTGTGGAGGACTCGGAGAATGTGAACAACGTTGACATGGAAGAGATTCATGGTGAGTTCTTCTCATTGTATAAAATTAAAGTCAAACTGAGCCGCAATGGTCAAGACGGTCTCGAAGCAAAAATAAGAAAGACCTACTCATTGTAACCGAGTTTCAGAGCAAGCTACGGACAACGGAACGGCAATGGACAGGACGAGACCGGGATTTTTAAAAATATATTTATTCATAAACTCTTCAATAAGACAGAATCCTCTGCTCCATTTTCGACATCTCTCTGTTCAGAATGTTCAGAATCTCTCCGGCTCTAGGCAGATCTTCCTGGAGTCCCGCCAGATTTGTTCCAGGGAGAAGTCCTCAGGTCCGATCCTCGGAGATGTACTGAAAAGATGCCATTTGCATTTGATTCTTGATTCCATACTCAATTCCTGTGAAAGTTGTCCTTCGTTCAGTGAAAGAAGCATCAGAAACTCAACATTTTTTGATCAATATTGAAGGAAATTTCATTTATCTTCAAGTTAAGGCTTATCTTTGAGAATACCAGGTTATTCATGACACTTTCAGACCTGATATGAAGCTTCGAACATTTGTATAAAGAAGAAAGCAGAATAATGCACTAGTTCAAGATCTAGCCCGCATATCTCGGTCCAAAGTGTCATCCAGCAAAAATGGAAAACAGTTTTGGAATCCTCATGAAATTACCTTTCGAATGATACCAAACTCGTCCTGAAAAGCTAACTTGGAACATTCTCTATTCAGTTTCCACTGGTTTTTTGTAATTTCTGATTTTTTCACCATCTGGATCGGTTCATAAAGAGTTTTTCTCGATGAATCTCAATTTTTGTTGTTGTAAAGATCATCAGAACCCGATGCCCAACTGGTTTCGATACCATCTTCACTCAAGAAAATAAAATTTTAACATTTCTAAACCGAAATCCTCTCTGCGCCTTCAAAAGAAATCAGCTTACTGTAGCTCTCCTTTTATTAGAGCTCCTTGCCGACTTTTCACCACCTCTTCCAATAATCCCTCGTCTGTAACTACACATCCACCTGTCCTCACGAACATCTCCTCATTCCCCACCCCTCTCCATGTCTCTAATTAGAGATCCATCCTCATTCTCACCTGTTCTGTCAGAAAGGGGCGTGTCCAACGACCTGACCCTTTTTTGGCAGAAAGGGGCGTGGCCAGAGCCCGTATAAAAGGCAACGAGCTGCACTGATTTCCACCATTCGGAATGTTCTACTCCTCTTCTCTTTTTATTTTCCTTTTTTCAAATAAAAATGCTCATTTTCAGTATGACTGGCTGTGTCAATCTGCTCCTTCTTGATGATTAGACCTTATTATTCTGAAACTTTTCAGTAAGTTCTTATCATGTTTATCAGAAAAGCAATATCATTTTTCAGACCCCCTATTATTCTGAAACTTTAATTGAAATCAATGCGAAACGCGAAAAAAGTGAGCAATTTATGAAGACTAACATCCGCACAGCATCAAGATGAGTTTCTCAAGAAGCCAGTCGGAGTATAAGGCACTTGCGGAACTTCTTAAGGATGTGGACGAGACATGGATCGAATGCGTGAGTTTGCCTTTTTTTGCAGTTTTACAGCAATCTTTGGAATTTCAGGTCGATGTTCCTCAGCGTCATGGAGGAACTGTTCAAATCTGCTGATATAGGGCACCAGAACCAGGAGGCGCGGAAAAAGATTGCGGAAGAGCTAAAGAAGGTTGCCGATCACCGCCCTCCCATGGAACTCGTGCTGCTCAGAAAGACACCACGCCAGTCGCCGAGCAAGACATCGATGTGGTTACGGAAGATGACGCTGGTGAGTGTTGATCAAAAAAAAGACGAGAGAACTAATAGCAAAGAGAAAAAACATTTTTTGAATTGAGTGTGTGTGTGCCCTGTTTCACATCTCTTTCCGTTGTAAATGTAGCAATTGCCAACCGGCGATACTCAAATTTCGAATCAAAATTAGAACAAAATTGGAGCTAATCGTCTAGCAGCAAAACAAAAAACGGTATTTCAGTTCTCCCACCAAAGGCCACTGGACTGCGAATATGACTGTTTCGGTGAGTGATTTCCTTTCAACAATCTAATAGAAACATTGAAATTTGCTAGATCACGCTGACCCATTTGCTGATGATGCTGATGACCTCGAGGAGTCCTTCCTGGAAGACGATGCAAACGGTGAGTGCCATTTTGAACTTGAAATATTGATTTAGTCCCGTCGAGCACAAGTTTCGCTGAACGATTACTCAAAAAGTTAACAAAAACTGACTATTTACGGTTTTCAGAGAACGCAGTCAAGCCAATGTGGAGGAGAAAATTGCCACTGATCGCCGCCGACAAGGATTCCTTCCCAACTACGACTGAGAAGACCAATGATGATGAGGAACGGATATAATTTGTTGTTTTTTTTTTGAATAAAGGAGTGAAAAATGGAAAATTGTATGTCTTGTGTCTAATAGATAAGGATATGATAATGAAAACACAGTCATCCAATTGAGCAGTTTCCCTGCTACATGTAACTTATATCATTTGCATTGAAAAGATGCAGATTTGAAAGTTCAGAATAATAGAAATCGGGAAAAATCATCAAAAAAAGAAAATAGAGAGAGTGCAGAGAAAGAGAGAACAACGTGAATTTCTCCTAAATTTCAATTGATCATTCCAACATTTTTATTACAAGAACTTTGATGATTGGTACGTTTTTTATACTTTTTAAATTTTCAAAAAATTCCCAACTTTTCAGAGATTCCCAATTTGACCGACTGGATTGCCCAGTGCTCCTGGCTCCTACTGATGATTCCAGCTCTCCACATCCTGTGCTCCAAACGCAAGCCGGTGGACATCGGTCACCTGGAATGCGAGGACGAGGAAGCGACCGACGTCGACGGACGGTTTCAGAATATCCCACATCACAATATGACATCGGGGCAGACCGACTACCAATTGGGGTGTCTGATTAAAAGCGTGCGGAAGCAGAGAGGGGAGTGGAACGAGGACAACTCGATGCGGTCTTACAAACTGAGCAGGCAGCGGAGGAAGGAGATCCGCGCCGAGTGCAGGGCCGCGTATTGCCTCTATGTGCATCGATTGGAGTTTCGTGCCAGCTGTGCCAAGTGAAATGCTTTCTGGTTTTATGGTTGGAATAAAGAGTTGATCCTTTTTTTTCGAAAATCACCAAGTTTCAAACCGGGGTTTGATCTATTAGGTTGGCCGGTATAAAACTGTGGGTTACAAAGTCCATGTTTATTCAAGCGGGTTAAACTAAAATGACTAGAGGTAAATTTCATTCTAGGCTCCCACTAGTTGTCATCACTCAGCAAGAGTAAGAATTATAATCCCCCAAAACGGGGGTCACCCCGACACAAAATAGGTGATCAACTTTTTTTCAACTTTTCTGCTTTTTCGAGGTTTTGTTCCTTCACGGAGTGTTGGGCAACCCAGAATGAATGATAATTAGAAAGAGAAACATCAGAGGAGTATAGGTGCCGATTTAGGACTTCCCATTCAAAAAAATCCCAAAGTTATTCAATCATCTTTGATGTATGTGGTTTTAACTAATGTGAAGGTAACAGATTTGAGGGCCCTACCGGGACAAATTGATGATTTGTCCCTTAATTTTTTGTATCGTAGTAGAGAAGATATTAACATAGTTAATTTTCCTATCAAGGGGCCGATCCTAGTGAAAACCGCTACGTATTCTCGGCCAAACTGACAGAATGGCCGTTTTCAGTTGGGCGCCTGCTGCTGGCTGTTAGGTGGCTCTAACCAGCTCGGTCTTTTTGTGTAGGCTAATACATTTAACCCACTTCCTATTTACATAAACTAAATAGTAATACCTGTTCAGGTTCCCTCGTAAAGTGAGAAATTTCATGCTCAGGTCAAGTTTTTTGAATGGAAAATGTCGATAAATGATACAGCACCTATCGTTCAACTTTTCCCTTCAACCGATTTTTTTCAAATTGGGTTAAGTTGTGTGATGGATAGTGCTCGAAGTGTATGTCATAACACAAGTAACCCGATAGGGATCCTCGCCCCACAGCTCCAGCAATCGAGGCAACTTCATCTCAAGTGGCCGTAAAGGGTGCCAACTTTGGTCCAATGAAAATTCATAATTTTTGATTGCGATCACCCAACCTTCCTTAGTTTTAATATAGAGTTTAATGTCCTTTTTAACTTACACCATTTGAGTATCGCGGTGGACGCTACTGAGGTTAGATAAAATTAAAAATAACGGATCGTGTCAGAAATAGGTTCGGTCGGGATGAAACTCGGGCTTGACTCTCACAGAGAAATAAAATATGAGAGACATGATTGATGTTACTAACAACATTGGTACCTTCCCTACATTCTACAATAACGCTCTGGTTATTTGCTTCAGTAAGATCTACAAGGCAAAGCAAAACAAAAACCCACAATTATATAGTGGCCAACCTAATACTTTTTGGTGGAATTTCAAAAAACCGTCTATATATTCAGAATCAGCATGAAAAGAGCTTTCGAATGATGTATAGTACGTTGCCCACCCGGCGTTTCCTGTCTGCGTCTCAGCGCTCTTTGACGAACTTTTTTTCGAAAATCACCAAGTTTCAAACTGCATTTTGACCTACTTTTTGGTGGAATTTCAAAAAACCGTTTATATATTCAGAATCAGCATAGAAAGGGCTTTTGAATGATATATAGTACTGTACCGAAAAAATTGAATTTCCGTCCAAATTCACACCAAAAAATGAAGATCGGATTGAAAATTTTCGAAAAAATTTTTTTTTTGAATTTTCAGAAACTTTTTGATATCAATCGATAGAGAATCGCCCCAGAAACTGATCTAACTAGTTTTCAGCTCAAAATATGCAAAAATAGTATTGCAAATGATGAAACAATATTCGACAATTTTTCTCTGCGTCTCTCACTTTTTGAGCGCTTTTTCGTGATCTTTTGTAGAAAAACTCCAATTTTCAAATCTGATTTTAACACACTTTTTGACAGAATTAAAAAAAACCGTTTATTTATTCAGGGGCGAGCCTGCTACAGCGGCGGTGAGCACTACCTCACGGTAGGTCCGCTTGCTGTGCTAAGGGGTAATCATGGGGGGAGCACCTCCGAGTACACCGACTCATCGTTAGTGCGGGCCATCATACACTGTGGATTTGTGCAGATGGGTCGGGTTCCGGGAACATCTTCTTCCAAGTGGGTTCCACCCGCATCACTACTGTGTTTGATAGTAGCTGCCAGGTGGACTCGGCGCAGAAGACTATTTACCTTCACCCTCCCGTATACATCATGATTACAGCAGATCAGGATTCCTCCATATGCCATAGCCGTCGGGTGTAGGCACACCACTGACTATGACGGAGTTTCCCGCCCTTGCCTCGCGGCCTTCAATCATCCCCTTCAAGTCCGAGAACTTTCCGGTTCCGATCGGCATCCAACCAACCGCTCGTTGTGCTCTTCAAGTCGAGGGACTATTTCAGGATTTAGAACCCAAGACTATCTGAGCACGTGCCTAGAGGATTGCAGTTGGTTGGGCATCCGAACTAGCGGGTCGCTACCCAACTCCTCCCTACCGCCCTTGAGAGTGTCTGGTGACAGCTCTCCCCAACGAACATAAAAAAGGGCTTTAAAGGGGTAGTGCACTATTTCTGGATCTCGGATTTTTTGACATGGATAGGTGCGCCCGCAGGGCAGCAGGAGGTGATCAGAAAATTGTACTGGAGGGGGTGACGAAAATCAGTCTGAAGCGAGATATTGGCTCTCAAAGTGTCGAAAAGGGGCGAGATTTCGTGCTTTTTTGCAACGTGGCAGTCACTTTTCGTGCTTGAAAAGGACATTTCGTGCACGCGGATAATCATAAAACGCGTGACATTGACCTATCCTAGTTGGATATGGAGCATTTCGTAAAAATGGTATGAAATGTGTCACGTTTTGTAGACAATGTAGTCAATTTTCTCTATTCCAACTTGCATTCCTCAGGTCACGCGCTTCACGTGTGAAAAATCACACTACATTGTCTACAAAACGTGACACATTTCATACCATTTTTACGAAATGCTCCATATCCAACTAGGATAGGTCAATGTCACGCGTTTTATGATTATCCGCGTGCACGAAATGTCCTTTTCAAGCACGAAAAGTGACTGCCACGTTGCAAAAAAGCGCGAAATCCCGCCCCTTTTCGACACTTTGCGAGCCAATATCTCGCTTCAGACTGATTTTCGTCACCCCCTCCAGTACAATTTTCTGATCACCTCCGCAGGGCGCACCTATCCATGTCAAAAAATCCAAAATCCAGAAATAGCGCACTACCCCTTTAATATTTATTGAAAATTTGGCTCTTTATGGTTTGGGGAGCCCATGACAAAGGGACCCCCCCCCCCCTTTCTCATTGCCCCCCCCCCTTTGTCATGGGCCCTCAAAAAACCATAAAGAACCTCTTATATATAAATTGAATTCACTATTTCTTTAAATGCACATTTGAACCGCCACTTTAGCCAGATGCAATCCCACTTCTACAATCGTATTCATCGGATAGAACTGTCGAATTACTGCCAGTGCTGCCACAACAAGATGGAAAATGAATTTCCATTTCGAAGCGGACGAGAAATAATCGTCCAGTAGATATACAATGAATTTAATGGCAATGAGTAGAAAGGAGAGCCACTGAAAACAATCGATTATCTTCTTCGACATGGGGGGGGGGGGGGGTGACGAAAATCAGTCTGAAGCGAGATATTGGCTCTCAAAGTGTCGAAAAGGGGCGGGATTTCGTGCTTTTTTGCAACGTGGCAGTCACTTTTCGTGCTTGAAAAAACACATTTCGTGCACGCGGATAATCATAAAACGCGTGACATTGACCTATCCAAGTTGGATATGGAGCATTTCGTAAAAATGGTATGAAATGTGTCACGTTTTGTAGACAATGTAGTGTGATTTTTCACACGTGAAGCGCGTGACCTGAGGAATGCAAGTTGGAATAGAGAAAATTGACTACATTGTCTACAAAACGTGACACATTTCATCTCGGCAAAAACGTTCAAACTTTGCACGAAGGTTCCACAAAGTTTGTTCATGTTCATTCCCAACGTTGTGGAACATTAGTGCAAACTTCGTGGAAAGATTGCACAAACTTTGTTTCAGACAAAATTCCCATCAACGTTTGTCAAACGTTTGTGGAACATTTTTCTCCCCGCAAAGGTTTGTGAAAACTTTGTCGAAAATTCAAACTCAAACTTTCCACAAACGTTTGACAAACGTTGATGGGAATTCCGTCTGAAACAAAGTTTGTGCAATCTTTCCACGAAGTTTGCACTAACGTTTCACAACTTTGGGGATGAACATGAACAAACTTTGTGGAACCTTCGTGCAAAGTTTGAACGTTTTTGCCGAGATACCATTTTTACGAAATGCTCCATATCCAACTTGGATAGGTCAATGTCACGCGTTTTATGATTATCCGCGTGCACGAAATGTCTTTTTCAAGCACGAAAAGTGACTGCCACGTTGCAAAAAAGCACGAAATCCCGCCCCTTTTCGACACTTTGGGAGCCAATATTTCGCTTCAGATCCAATCCCACTTCTACCATCGTATTCATCGGATAGAACTGTCGAATTACTGCCAGTGCTGTCACAAAAAGATGGAAAATGAGTTTCCATTTCGAAGCGGACGAGAAATAATCGCCCAGTAGATATACAACGAATTGAATGGCAATGAGTAGAAAGAAGATCCACTGAAAACAATCGATTATCTTCTTCGACATGCTCTGACTCACGCTGGGCTCATTTGACTTTGTAACAGCAAAGTACAATTTTAAAAAATAGCAAATTATTTCGAAACCCCACTTAGCGACTTGGACCACTTTCACCCAATTCCTTGGTTCGGTGGCCGGTTGATCAGCAGGTAAATCTGCAATTTTGATCGAATAAAGAAACGTAAGAAAAGGGAGAAACTCACCAACTATCGTATACTCTTGACTGGTAATATTCATTTTTTTAATTTTTTAATTTTTAGGTCGTTATCGTTGCCTTTTATAGGCGTTTCGAAATCATTCTCGAACATTCCAACTGATAAGAGGAGCATTTTCGAAATGACGATTGCAAAGTAAATGGGTATACGCATTTCTATGGGTTTCTTATCAATTTACCCAAAAATGGAAAGTAGATTTTTTCAATTGTTTGATGGGGTTTGAAACTAACAAGGGAATGTTCCACAGGTAAGTTGGCTTTTCAGAACGAGATTAGTATCATTCGCAAGGCCTTTTTGTGAGGATTTCAAAACTGTTTTCCATTTTTGCTAAATGACACTTTGAACCGAACTAGTGCATTTTTCTCCTGACGTCGCTTTCGGAATTCTGTCAGCGTACAAATTATGAACCTTTGAATAATGTCTTCTGCTTGGGGAAATGCTTTAAATGAGTCAATACTAATACACTTTTGGACTTGTTTTATTTTTGTGCGCATATTTAAAGCTCTCGGTTCAAAGTGTCATTTAGCAAAAATGGAAAACAGTTTTGAAATCCTCACAAAACGACCTTTCGCATGATACTAATCTCGTTCTAAAAAGCCAACAATATGCATTAGTAACAAAGTGCCACGTGGAACTCTTTTCATTTTTTCTCCTACTCCACCAGTTCATTTCCCATTTACTCGAAATACGAAAGTGAAAAATTACAAGAAGAACTTTGATGATTGGTGGGTTTTTGAATTAGAAACTTGAATTTCTTTGGAAACTATTTGAGAACCAGCCGGTCGAGCTGCTGCCGCAGCTCTTCGGCTGGCTTCTTATAGGGCCGGGAACACGCCTAAATGTCCCAATACACTTTCCCAATTAAAGCAAAAATGTTTTCACTCGAAAAGAATCGATCCCCTGACCATCTAAACACCATCCCCCAGCGTTACCCCGGGACCACCCCGACACTTTCGAAATGACTCCGTACGTGCGTACAAATGAACGCGAATTTGGGACCTCGCGCAGGGTCAATTTCAGAAATTTTCAGGTAAAGTACCCTTCAAATTAAAGCTATCAACTTCTAGATTGGACGGGCATCACCGCGGCACCAAATAAGGACCGTAACCGAAAATTGGGCTCATTCCTATGGCTGGGGACGGCGCTAGGGTTAGCGACACACAGATACAGCGACAGACACACAGAATTTGTCCGTTAGTAATAGTTTGAGAATATTCAGAAAATCCTAATTTGGCCGACTCGATTTTAAAGTGTTCCTGGCTTCTACTGATGATTGGTGGTGACTCTGACAATCCTGCAACCGATTCCTAACCCCCTTTTTCCAGCCCCGGTGCTCCATAGCCTCTGCTCCGGAAAAGCTGAATGGAGGTCGCGAAAAACAGCGTCAGATTATGAGCGAGAAGCGGTGGAGAAGAAGTTTCGGAGGAGGTACGGGAAGAGGCACAAGCTGACACAGGCTCAGATCGACATTGCCGTCGGGGAGATCATCGAGGAGTTCGCGCAGAAGAAGCCGAGGAGGAGTTGTATGATGCCCGAGTGGAAGGAGGGCGATGGAGACGACTTGTACTATAATCGGTGGTGAAATAAAATTGTTTTTTTTTTCTGTGCTGAATTTTCCCGCGACACGACCTGAAGGAAGAGGTTAGTGGCACAAAAATAGTCGACGTGGCGAGTGGAATGGGAGAGGGAAATCAGTTCGAGAATCATCTCCTCTCTAACGAACGACAATGAACCAGCATGGTCTTCTTCTGCTGTTCTCCATCGGTCTGCTCCCTCTTCTGAATGTCACGTCTGAATTTGTGTTGTTTTTCCAGCTGCCGTGGTTGTTCACCAATCTTCTGCGCAACCGTCACAAAACGACAAATCACAAGAGATAGCCAAACTGACCTCGATTGGCGCAGTTAAAGAATTTATCGCGAAAAGAAACACGGTGAGAATAGTCATATACTGATGTGTATAACAACAAGATTCAGAGTTGGGACGAAGGACTTGCTCAAAAGGCGGCCACCCTTGACTGTGATGCGAGGAAAACTGCGGACTATGTGGTTTTTAAAGTATCCAATAATGTCATGGCTTATGAAATTGAAAAGGATATTAACGAAGATGATTATAATAGACTAGAGAACAAAAAGAGTCTAAGAGTCGGATGCGCCGCGAAGGAATGTGAAATGAAGTTTAAATGCGGAGTAAATCATCCACCGCGCTGTAAGGGATTTGAGGGGACTCACAAGTACCAGTTCATGTGCCTTATGTCAGAGTGAGTACCCTTTTTCAACGTCTTCAATTTCCAACACCATCTTCCAGCAAGCCGATGGCTTCTTCCAAGCCATCCGGTTCGTCCGATTCCTCCTTGCCCCCATCCGCCACCACAATTTCCGCCATCATAATGTCAGCCTTCATTGCTCTCTTCTTGTAGTTTGATATTTGATATTGTAACCTGAATAAATAGGTGAAACGATGCTGATTGTTTCTGATTGGCGGAATCATAACAAGCATGTGCTGATTTCTAAAAAAACAGGATCAATTGCAGTATACATAACATGTCAATGATGATTGATAAAAATACAAAATATACCCTCAACACTGAAATATTTCGCTAAATTCATCTGAACTCAATGGGCTTATAACAAAAATGCGGGCATTAGAATCTGAATTATTTTAACAAAAATGGATTTGTCGTACTCAATTTTACTAGAATAACTTAAAAACCCCCGCGTGCCGCCATTCAAAACTGCCGGAAAGTTCAATTGTTCACCGGAATATCAGGTTTTTTAGTGAGTTTCGATAAAAAAACATAGCCGGAATCGTATTTTTGAGCCCAATTACGTGTAGAAGAGTTATTTCACCAAAAAATATCATTCTCACATTCGAGATAAACGGTCCGAAAAGGCGCAATCTGGACCGACGAGAAAAAGGTCACGCCCTCTCAGTAGAATATCAGAGCGTCAAGTGATCGGTATACTGTATACCTATTTAAAGAAAATTGAGTTTCCCGTGACATGACCTGAAGGAAGAGGTTAGTGGCACCAAAAATAGTCGACGTGGCGAGTGGAATGGGAGAGGGAAATCAGTTCGAGAATCATCTCCTCTCTAACGAACGAAAATGAAGCAGCATGGTCTTCTTCTGCTGTTCTCCATCGGTCTGCTCCCTCTTCTGAATGTCACGTCTGAATTCGTGTTGCTTTTTCAGCCGTCGTGGTTGTTCACCAATCTTCTGCGTCACAAACCGACAAATCAAAAGAGGAAATGATAGCCAAACTAACTTCGATTGGCGCAGTTAAAACATTTTTCGCGAAAGGAAACATGGCGATAGTCATATATTGATGTGTATAACAACAAGATTCAGAGTTGGGACGAAGGACTTGCTCAAAAGGCGGCCACCCTTGACTGTGATGCGAGGAAAACTGCGGACTATGTGGTTTTTAAAGTATCCAATAATGTCATGGCTTATGAAATTGAAAAGGATATTAACGAAGATGATTATAATAGACTAGAGAACAAAAAGAGTCTAAGAGTCGGATGCGCCGCGAAGGAATGTGAAATGAAGTTTAAATGCGGAGTAAATCATCCACCGCGCTGTAAGGGATTTGAGGGGACTCACAAGTACCAGTTCATGTGCCTTATGTCAGAGTGAGTACCCTTTTTCAACGTCTTCAATTTCCAACACCATCTTCCAGCAAGCCGATGGCTTCTTCCAAGCCATCCGGTTCGTCCAAACCCTCCGAAGGCTTGCCCCCTTCTGCCCCATCAGTACCTTCTGAACCGTCCGCCCCATCCGCCACCACCGTCTCTTCCTCCACCACCGTCTCTTCCTCCACCTCGTCCTCTATTTCAACCACCATCTCCGCCATCATCATGTCAGCCTTCATTGCTCTATTTTAAAAATCTTAATTCAATAAACGTTCGTAAACTATCAGTGTTCATCATTAGAATCAAGAGCCACCGAGTATTGTCTACCCACAAATGACATGGTCATGAATTCATCAGCGAGCAGAAGAGCACAAGCAATGGCTCAATTGATCGACTGGTTATTTTCATTGCAATCTAGAACTCAAATCCGTTATTTCCCGTGGCACGACCTGATGTAAAAGGTTAGTGGCACAAAAATAGTCGACGTGGCGTGTGAAATGGGAGAGGGAAATCAGTTCGAGAATCGTCTCCTCATCGAGAATGTACGTCTCTGCAGTGCTTCTTCTAGTGCTCTTCACTGGTCAGTTCTCTTCTGCTTCTTCTCAACTCGTGTTGCTTTTCAGCCACCTCGGTTGTTCCTACCCTAACCCCTGAACAAATTGAGGGATTGAATAAGGCGAAACAATTGGCTGATACATTCGCAGCAGTAAAATCGATCGACGATTTCAAGGAGTTATTTGCGCAACATGACATAGTAGAGACGAGTTCTTCAATCAATAATACAATATAAACATTTTAGCCATGGGACGAGCAACTTGCTGAAAAGGCACGCTCTGCTAGTTGTGATGCGCCTAATTCGCTCAGAGTCTCCAATGATCCAAAGGCTAATTTTGTCGAGTTTCTAAAAATGGCGAGTTCAGGTTCTGAACCTGACGGGGACGCGGGTTGCGCTCCGAATCCATGTACTCGGACTATGACTTGCGAGCCAGGAACACCACCGGAGTGTCAGAGTTTAGAGGGAACTTACAACTACCAGTTCATATGCCTTTATTCAGGGTAAGTTCCCCTTTGCTGCCAATATATTTTTCGATGTGTTTCAGCGAACCGAAGTCCTCTTACGATCCACCCACACCCGCGCCGTCCGACGGAAGAGGCCCGCCCAAAGAGTACTACCCGCCCAATGACTACTACCCTCCCCCACCGCCCCCCTCGACAGCGCCTCCTCCCACCACAACCGTCGCTTCGTCCGCCACAATTTTCTCCGCCACCATGGCTATTATCATGTCCTCTCTCATTGCATTCTACTTGTAATCGAACTCGATTTGCTATTTTAAGAATCTTATTTGAATAAATTGGTGCGAGATTCTTTGATGGTGCAAATAATGGTCTAGAATACCTATCGTGACGAAACCCATCGAATACCGATTCACGAAAGAGTAATATGAAACATGTCCGTCCACAAGGAAGAAACTGAAACATCGATAAACTTTTTCCCATACAAGTAAATGTTTTTTGGTTAGGCGTTGAGAGTTTTCCAAAAATTTGGCCACTAGTAGTTTTGACACCGCTCATTTTGAATCTTAAGTCAGAATTTCTGTAATTGATCTCATTTTCGAAAAAAGATGTGTCAAAGCCGTTTTCAGTGCTACTTCTCTCCATGTTTTCATGTGTGTCCGTGTCGACATTTTCGATAGTTACGAAATAATGGAGAGAAATAGCACTGAAAACGGCTTTGACACATCTTTTCTCAAAAATGAGATCAATTACAGAAATTCTGACTTCAGATTCGGAATCAGCGGTGTCGAAACTATCAGTGACCAAATTTATAGAAAATTCTCAAAGCCTAACTAAAAAAAATTTATTTGTTAGAAGAAGTTTTGAAAACGAGCCGAGAAAGTTATCGAGAATCAGAGAAAAACTCGATATTATGCTACGAAGTCACACTCGATATATATCCCAAAGTTTCAGCTGAAAATGTTCAGCAGTTTTCGAGAAAATAGCGTTCGAAATCTGAATCGATTGCACTCCTTGTTAAATGGGGGCGTGTGTTCATAATATGCCCGATTCCAAACTTTAAAAAATTTATTTCTCTTGAACTCCAAACAAACAAATCCATTATTTCCCGTGGCACGACCTGAAGGAAGAGGTTAGTGGCACAAAAATAGTCAACGTGGCGAGTGAAATGGGAGAGGGAAATCAGTTCGAGAATCGTCTCCTCATCGAGAATGTACTTCTCTGCAGTGCTTCTTCTAGTGCTCTTCACTGGTCAGTTCTCTTCTGCTTCTTCTCAACTCGTGTTGCTTTTCAGCCACCTCGGCTGATCCTACCCCATCTCCTGATCAAATTGAGGCAATAAATAAGGCGAAACAATTGGCTTATACATTAGCAGCAGTAAAATCGGTCGACGGTTTCAAGGAGTTATTTGCGCAACATGGCATAGTAGAGACGAATTCTTTAATAATAATACAATGATACATTTTAGCCATGGGACGAGCAACTTGCTGAAAACGCAGGCTCTGCTAGTTGTGATGCGCCTAATTCGATCAGAGTCTCCAATGATACAAAGGCTAATTTTGTCGAATTAGTAGAAATAGTCCGTTCAGGTTCTGAACCTGACGGGCACGCGGGTTGCGCTCTGAAACCATGCACTCGGACTATAACTTGCGATCCAGGAGAACCAGCGGAGTGTAAGACAGTCGAGGGAATTCACAACTACCAGTTCATATGCCTTTGGTCAGGGTAAGTGCCCCTTCACTTCCTATCCACTTTTGGATGTTTTATTTTAAGAAATAAGTCCGGCTCGTCCTCCGCCACCACTTTCTCCACCACCATGGCTATCATCATGCCCTCTCTCATCGCATTCTACTTGTAATCGTACTCGATCTGCTCTTTCAAGAATCTTACTCGAATAAAGATTCATAAATTATCAGTGTTCATCATTAGAATCAAAAAGTCAGTGCAAAATTGAAAAAAATCGATCAAGATCAAACGAAAAGGCCGTCTAGCGAGCCCTGGAGACGCGGAAAGCGAGTCCGGCGTATCCGATGGTGTAGAATCCGATGATGAAAGCGGTCATGATGAGGAGATCCGGGTAGAACATGTCGGCGTCAAAAGAGAGTTGAGCGAGCACCGAGTCTCGCTTCTGGAATGCGAACTTTTAACGGAACTTTTATACGAAAAAGTGAACCTCATCAGTCCAAATAGTGGTGTTTGGCTCATTGACACTGCTCCACTGGTTGATGGCGAATGCCTCGAATCCGTATCTGAAGAAACTCATAGGAGTGGGCGGAGACTTGTTAAAAAATAGAGAAAACTGCAGTAAAATTCGAAAAAAATCGATCGAAATTAAAAAATTCGATGAAAAAACATCGAATCCAGGAAGAAATGTTTCCGTTTTTTTACCTAAACCACGAAAGATACTGAATCCACGAGATATAGGAGGGAAGTGCTCCGACATTCGCATAGAGTCCTCCGGTCAGTGAGAGCAGCGTCAGGAGGGGGCCTGCTGTCGACATGGCGATCTGTGGGAAAAAAAGAGAATTGAGAATTTGAGGAATTGGGAAAAAAATTAGAGAAAATTGGAGGAAAAATGGAGAAAAATATTGGAAATTTTGGAGGAAAAATTAGAAATTTCGGAGAAAAATAGTGGAAATTTTGGGGAAAAAAATTATGGAAAAATTAGAATTTTCAAATTTTTGTTAAAATTTTGGCAAAATTGTAAAAAATAAAAAAAAAACAAAAAATTTTTTTTTTGAAAATTGAAAAAAATTAAAAAAAATTTTTTTCCAAAAATCACAAAACTGTCATCTTTCTTATATTTAAAATCCTGTTGGGGGATGTTTGTGTATGTGTGTATGTGTGGGTAGTCAACTCTGTGCATGTAGGGGAACGAAAGAAATAACGTGAAGAAGACAAAAGTCGAACCAGCGACCTTTTGAACGATAAACAAACGTGCTACCGAATGAACCACCCATACAAACATTTTCACGTGATTATTTCTGAATAACCTCCCAGCCATGCTGAGGCGGCGTGAGCCGCACCAGCAGGCTGGTGAATTTTTATAAAAATTCAAATTTTACTCAAATTTTTCAACTTTTTTAAGCTCAAAAACCAGATTTTCAGTACAAAATTTTGAATAAAATTTAAAAAAAATTTAATTAAAAAAATAATTTGTTTTAATTTTTATAAAAAATTGAAAAAAAAAATGCCAACCGGAAGATTGGGCGAAACACAGCTCAACATAATTCCACATGCCGATGAGGATTGTTCGATTAAAAAAGCAATGAGACAAGCGAAGAGCACCTGAAAAAATAGGGGAAAATTTGAAAAAAAAATTGAAAAAAAAGTTAAAATTGTTGAAAAAACATTCAAAAAAAATTTTTCAAAAAAAAAAATTTCTCTTTCCAAAATTAATCACTTTTTCGATTCAATTCAATTTTTAATTTAATTAAAAAAAAACATAATTTGTACTAAAAATCTACTGATAAAGCCATTTTTCCATAAAAACCCTCAAAAATGCATTTTTCCAAAAAAGTGAACCTGCGTAATAGAATTGGAGAATCCAACGAGCCAATACGAAACGAGGAGCATAACAAGTCCATCAGCAGTGAACAGAGGGAGGTAGGAAAGACAGCGGGCGACGTAATAGGAGAACACCGAGTAGAGACCGTCGTGGTATTCTCGGGAAACCAGTGGAAAGTCAGTCGGGAGGAAGTTCAGGATCCCTGACAAATCAGTGTTATTATATTATATTGTCGGCGCAAAAAAATGAGTGCAGGGTGTCTGAGCAGGAACTGGCGCCAACTTGTACAAAATAGGAAAATCTATGCTTTCATATTGGGTTTTTTGCCTCGAATATAAAGTCTGTAGGCATTAATTGACTATTTTCAACCTAATTTCGTCATTTATTTTATAACAGAAGCTGGAAAAACTCGAAAAAAGTGTCGAAGTCCAATGGAGCGCATTTGCAGACCCCCTCCCGCTGCACTCATTTTTTTGCGCCGACAATAGTCAGTGATACTTTCGACGTTGTTGACTCTCTGATTCTTAATCTGAAGTCAGAATTTCTGTAATTGAGAAAAAACGTGTCCAAGTCGTTTATCAGCAATATTGTCGGCGCAAAAATGAGTGCAGCGGGAGGGGTCAGCAAACGCGCTCCATTGGACTTTGACGCTTTTTTCGAGTTGTTCCAGCTTGTTTTATAAAAAGATGACGGAAATTGGTTCAAAATAGTCAACTACTGCCTACAGATTAGATTAGGTATATATTTAAGGCAAATAATTCAAAAAACTTAAGCTTAAAGCATAGATTTTTCCATTTTGTGCCATTTGGCGTGAGTTCCTGCGCAGACATCGTGCGCTTTTTTTGCGCCGACAATACTTCCTCTAGAAAAAATCATAGAAAAAAGTGCTATCAATTTTTCTATATTTTCAGGCGTTTTTCTATCAGAATACATGAAAATGAAAGAAAAATCACTAGAAACCACCTAAAAATCGACTTTAAGGTGGTTTTTAGCGATTTTCAAACTAATTTTTCATGTATTCTGACAGAAAAACGCCTGAAAATAAGAAGAAAATTGATAAAATCAATAAAATTTCGATGAAAATTATGACAAAAATAATGTGCAGCGAGGTTGCAGCAAACTGGTGCCGCACTTTGCAAATAATTGGATCCGCCCTATTTTGAAATGTGCTTTTTACCAAAGATAGTAGAATAAGTGAGCTCGCAGACCAAATAAAACAGTGCTCCGTTGAGATTGGAGATTCCGATGGATGTGAGGGGGCTCTGGAAAATACAGTGAAAACTGATAAAAAATATTCAAAAATTACCAAAAAAATTATGAAATTTTAGAGAATTTTTTTGATGAAAAAAAGTTGAAAAATTGGTGAAAAATCAACATTTTTGGACAAAAAAAAATTGGAAAAATTTTTTGAAAATTGAAAAAATTAATAATAAACCTGCAAATAAAGAAGTCCAATAAAAACGCCCATGATGGTCTTCTGAATCACTTTTGCTCTCGTCAACGACGGATTTCGCCACGTGTCAATGGCGGACCTCTCCAGAAGAGCCGAGATTTGGGTGCACACTCCCGTTTTCTCTCTTTCCGACGGTTTTTGACCTTCTTCCATTTTTTCGAGGCCGATTTTCAGAGTTCGACCGTAGGAACTGGAATTTTTGAATTAGTTTGTAATGAGGAAAATGGAATATGTTCAGAAAATTGTGATTTTAATTTTTATGAATTTTTTTGGATTTTTAAAAAATTATTTTTGTGTGATAATGATGGGAAAATTGATGAAATTATGAAAAAAAAAATTAAAAAATTGTGAAAAAATTCAAAAAATTTTTCAAAAAATAGTAAAATTATTTTCCAAATTTCTCAACAATTATCATAATTTTTTCAATTTTTTTTTTCATTTTTTAAACAAATTTTTCTAATGAAAAAATAAAAATTATCATGATTTTTTCTATTCTTACCTTTTTCCAGAAATTATCATAATTTTTTTTTGAATTTTTCTCTACATTTTTAAAAAATTGCTATAATTTTCTCATTTTTTTTCCCAATTTTTTATATTTTTTTTCTCAATTTTTTCCCCATTTTCCCATTTTCCCTCACCTATTATCAAATTTGGTGCAAATCACTTCGATCCTCTGCCGACACTTCTCTTCTTCATTCGGCATCACAGCCAGTGTGTGGATTATCAGATCGGCCGGGTTGAAATTACGGGGACAGGCGAATCCAGAATCCTCGAAGAACTGGAAAAAAAATTGATTTTTTAAAAATTAATTTATGAATTATTTGAAACTTTTTTGTCTTCAATGAAAGCTGAATAAAAATCGAAAAAATTTAAAAAAAAATTAAAAAAAAAAACTCAATTTTTATGGTTAAAAGTTAACTTAAAACCCAATTTTCTGACCTTATTTCCATCTTTTTTTTCAAAAATGTTTTTTAAAAATTAAAAAAAAACCCAATTTCCACCTGAATAGCATCCTTTGGTGTTCCCAAAAACGCGGTCTTCCCTCCAGCCATAAACATGACCCTATCGAACATCAAATACAACTGAGAGCTCGGCTGATGGATTGTGCAAATCACAGTTCGTCCCGACTTGGCCAGATTGGAGAGCACTTGGACGACGGACTCGGCCATGAACGAGTCGAGCCCTGTCGTGGGCTCATCGCAGAAGAGCACCGATGGGTTGGAGAGCAGCTCACACGCGAATGTTAGGCGACGCATTTCTCCTCCTGTACTCGTAAATTAAGGTTTTTGATTTACAGTATTTTTCACAATTGTTTACGGTTTCGAATTTATGCCGTATTGCTTCTCTTTCAATTTCAATTAATTCACCAACTGAAAAGTGTTTCCCACTGATTCCAATTCAAATATAGACACCGCAAAGAAATAATGTGAAAATTGTGCAAAAATTGTCAACTTTTTGGTTTTCTGGCTATAACTTGATGAAAACTGAACCAAGTGACTTCAAACTTTGTGATTTGTTTCTTGACAATATCTGGAACATTTTGATACTATTTTCTTATATTTGTATCAAAATGTTCCAAATACTGTCAAATAACCTATCACAAAATTTGAAGTTACTTGATTCAATTTTCATCGAGTTATGGGCCGAAAACCAACATTTCACAATTTTTGCACAATTTTTCCAATATTTCTTTGTAGTTTTTTTTTTGAAACTAATAAAGTGAAAAATGTTTTGCTTTGCAAAGTAATTGATTTTTAAAGAGAAACAATAAGGCATAAACTCGAAATCGTAAAAATTTGTGAAAAATAATGAGCTAAAAAGCTAAAATTACTGCAAAATCATTGAAAACTGCTCAAAATTCTCATCAGAATCATACTTTTTAGGTGAAAAATTATAATAATCAGCCAAAAACTTTTTTAAAACCGCCATTTACAGCAAAAACTAAATAAGATTCACAAAAATATTACTATTTCAAACTTCAAACCCATCAAAAACCACGAAAAATCACAATTACCACTCGAGCACTGGCGAACCCCTAAATCACCATTTCTTACTGCAAACGCACTAATCACTTGTGGAGCGTGTTATACAACGCACAATACGCTTTTCAATGAAATTCAAGCATATTTTTCCATTTTTTCGATGAATTTTCACTACAAAAACACCGAAAAGTTGAAAATTCAGTTGAAAAGCATATTGTGCGTTGTAGAACACGCTCCACAGATGGTTAGAGCGCTTACAGTGGAAAAAAGGTGATTTTGATGGTAGTTTTGCTCATTTTCAAGAGAAAATTGTGATTTTTGATGGCTTTTGATGGTTTTAAAGTTGGAAAATGATAATTTTAGTAGTTTTTGAACAAATTTTAGAAGAAAATGATGATTTCTATGAGTTTTCGGTCACTTTTTGATGATTTTTCGCCTAAAATTAACGGTTTTGAAAATTATTTGCAATTTTTTAAACTTTTTTCTACAAAATTAAGATTTGAATGAGTTTTACATCTATTTTTCAAATTTCTTACTTGAAATTATCAGTATTCTTTCATTTCGGTACTTTTTTTGAGCTTTACATACAAATTTTGCTCATTTTCTTTGTTTTTTTTCATTTTTTCTTCCCAATTTCCATCATTTCTCTACCTGAAATGCCCTTCTGCCCTCCGATCGACCCAATTCTTGTATTTTGGCACTTATAAAGTCCCAATTGAGCCATCACATTTGCCACTCGTCTCTTCCGTTTTTCAGAGTCACCATTCACACGCAATTTCGCCTGGAAACATGTTTTGATATGATTTTAGGGTATTTTAACTGATTTTGGGGTAAAATATGGGAAAATTGGCGGGAAATGGGTGATTTATAGCTTTTTAGCTGAAAAATTAACTTTTCTAGGGAAAATAAGAGTAAAAATAGCTTTTTCTTGTGGAAAAACTATTAGAAATCCATGGGAAACCTAATTTTTCACTATTTTAGCCTAAAATTTACCTAAAACCATGTTTTTTCAGTATTTTTCACTGAAAAACATCATTTTTCTCATAAAACATACCTGAATATCCAAATACTCTTTGACAGTGAGTGTTCCCACAAAAAGCTCGTCCTGTTGAGCATATCCCGAAATTGCAGTGATTCCACGGCCCAACTGAAACGACTTTTGGCGGTTTTTTCGAATTTTTTTCTAATTTTTTGCTATTTAGTACCTCGTGCCCGTTAACTTTCACACTTCCACTGGTTTCGAGGCCTTTCAAGTTCCTGGAGAGCAGCATATTGAGAAGAGTGGTTTTTCCAGCTCCACTGAAAGAAAATAGTGATTTTCCGTAAATTTTTTGTAAAATTAGTGATTACCTCGCTCCCATAAGCGCTAAAAGCTGGCCAGGCTTTGCAATTCCCGAGACATTCTCCAGAATCTGCTTTTTCGACTTTTCCGCGCTAATTCTGCAAATAATCACCTTTTTTCACAGTTTCTCCCTGATTTTTTTTTATTTTATTGCTAAACTGATCAATTTCCAATCAAAAATCAATAAATCTCACGAAATATTATGCCATGAAATCGTCACTGGGTCGATCGGCTCCAGCGCCGACGTCATCGACGGAGCGGCGCCGTACTCGGACTGGCCGACCGACAGAAGACTGCAGGTCTCGTTCGCCATCTGAATTCAATGAAATTTATGAAAAAGTTGAGAATTTTTGAAGTTTTTTGGTCGAAAAATGAGAAAAATCGGTGGAAAATGAGCGAAAATCGAGGGAAAAAACGGATATTTTTTTGAAAATCTGCCGGAAAACCGTAGCGATTTTAAAGGCGCACAGCGGGAACTATCGACGGGTCTCGCAGCGAAACCTGGTTTTTATAGAATTTTTGTTGAAAAATTATCTTTTTTCGGTGTTTTTGATGGAAATTAAATGTTTTTCATATGATTTAAATTGAAATTACACTCAAATCTACTGAATTTCACAAAAAAAAATCGACAAACATCTGAAAAATAGCAGATTTATTCAAAAAAAACCTGCAAAAAACCAACAAAAATCAATACAGTAACTTAAAGGCGCATGATTTTATTCAATAGTAAACATCGCAACAGTGGTCGTCGTGAACGCAATAATAAACTGATAAGGAAAATTATTGACGAATGATAAGAAAGTGTGCATTGGAGCAAGAGCACATCCAATCGGGAGTGATAAGATATCAGTGACCCCTTGGTCCGACGATAATCTGAAAAAATCGATAATTATTTTTGAATTTTCTGGAAATTTCTGAATATTTTTAACTTTGGTGGGAGGCGGGGAAATACCCAATTTCTGCTCATTTTCCGCTCCATCTGAAATTTGAGAAGACGTCAGATGGAAGCGTGACAGAGCGAAAAACCAAAAATGTCTAATTGTTTTCGCCGCCTTGTGACCACTTTTTTCTGATTTTGAATGGGGAGAAATTTTTTTTAATTTTGAAAATTTTGGAAAAAATTTTTTTTTTTTTTTTGAAAAATTTTTCAAATTTTTTTGGTTAGAAAATTGAAAAAATATTATAAAATGTGATTTAAAAAAAAGAAAGTAAATAGTGTAATTAGAGGCTAATTAGTGAACTGGAAAAAATAAGAAAATTTTTTGAAATTTTTTTTAAAAATTAAAAAAAAAAATTTTTTCGAAAAATTTTTACTATGAAATTTCACTACTTTTTTTTAGGAAAAATTTTTTTTTTCAAATTTTTTGGAATTTTTTCGGAATTTTTTTTTGGATTTTCAGGACGTTTTCAATATACAGAATCTATTGAAATTGATCAGCTCTGATTAAAAATTTGTTTTTTTTTAAATTTGAAAAAAAAATTTTTTTACTATGAAATTTCACTACTTTTTTTTAGGAAAAAAAATTTTTTTTTTCAAATTTTTTGGAATTTTTCAAAAATTTTTCGGATTTTAGTATACAAAATCTATCAAAATTAATCAGATTTGATTTTTTTGAAAAAAAAATTTTTTTTTGAAATTATTACTATGAAATTTCACTACTTTTTTAGGAAAAAAAAATTTTTTTTCAAATTAAAAAAAAACTTCTGTATTTCTCAAATTTTTCAAACTTTTCCATAAATTTATATAAATTTCAAGATAAACTTCTAATTTTCCAAAAAAAAAGTACAAAAAAAAATTATTTTCAAAAATGTTTTCACTATAAAAATTTTCAGTACTAAAAAAATCCAATCAAAACTTTTTTTCATCATTTTTGTGTTTTGTTTCCAATTTCACCCCCTCATTTCTCATTAAATAATTTTCATCATATGCCGAAAATCTATTTGCTCATGCTCACAGAGCTCGGATTAAAATATCCCTTACCATTCGCCCCGGGGGCTCTTCCTTCTCCCATTTTTTCTCATTTCTTCATATTCACGTCTTCTTCCCTCCACCACGACGTCTTCTCGAACCCATTCCGTCACTTCCAACTCGTCCGAACTCTTCGAGTATTCTGAATACATGTCGTCGTCCGGCGACTTCGAGTCGATGATGTTGAAACCGTCGAGTTCGCAGATGTTCGGACCCATCGACATCCACATTCCTCGCAAGGACTCACGTCTTCATCACAGACTTCGATTGGCTCCGGACAGACTTTGTTTTGGGACACTTCGGCCGCAAACTGCTGCGTATCTTATTTGCATCGCAGCTCTTCATGAGATCACTTTTGGTTAGTGAAAATAGAATTTTTGGAATCAGCGCGTGATTTGAAGTGATTTGATACCCATATTGATATGGTTTGGCGGAATTTCAATTTGGAGCATGTATGGGCTCCGTGAGCATTAAAACGCGAAAATTTGAAATGTACCCGATATGGGTGTCAAATTACTCGAAATTGTTTGAACAACCCATTGTTGCATCTTATAACTCTTAAAATTCCGTCTCTCTCATCAAAACTCAGTATTCTCCTATATTTCTATGGAAATCTTTGTTTTTCCAGCCCTTTTTCCACTAATCCGTTTGCAACTATGATTTTCAAACTTCTGAGCTCATTCCCTTTTAAATGACACCCATCATGACCCATTTCCACCACCTTGCTCATTGTGCTCATTAGCAGCGAGCTCACGGAGCACAATGAGCTCAAAAACCATTCAGCTCCAAATGCGGTCGTTATTAATATCATTCAACTCGTCATGGCCAGACGAGGTGTTTGGTGTAGGTTAAAATTAGTTTATGCTTCGTTGGAGCCAAATGAGCACATTTTGAGCAAAAGGTCAAGTGCACTTTTCAACTTTTTCTGCGGTTTTGTGACCAAATTTTGCGGTTTTTTTAAAAATATTGAGTAAATTTCACACTGAACTATTGAAAATAACAGAAGTCAAAGAAAGAAGACAAATTGAGTTTTTAAAAAATTTGAAGAGAAATAAGAATTTGAAAACAGTAAAAAAATTCCAGGAACCATCCTCGTATTCGCCAGTGGTTACGGTGAAAAAGAAAGTTGGTATCAGAGTGCTCAATGGCTCGTCATTCTCACATGCCGTCTACTACAGTATCCTTCTTGCCTAATTGCTCTTTTTGGCATCCGGAACAACAATCCAGCGTTCATAGTTCCTTTTATGCTTTCTCAGGTGGGTGGAGGCTATCAAAATGTTGATGGGCATGTTGTTACGAGTGATTTGATACCCATATTGGCTAGGTTTGAGGCGACTGAGTTCAGGGCTCCGTGAGCACCAGCTCTCGGAGCTCTCGGAGCCCAAAACTCAATGTCACCGAATTTGGTCGATATGGGTATCAAAAAACTCCAAATTTCTCGCTGATTCCGAATATTCAGGTGTCATTGGGCAGCTACGCCGACCTACACACTTACATCCAACTAGTCTCCAAGTGCTCCGCATCCGCACCCCTTCCCACCACATCGCCCATCGTCATGATAGTCATTCCAATTCTAGTTTATGCTGGTCTATTGATGTTTTTTATTTACAACATGTACATGGTTGTGAAGTGTATTACAGTAATCCGTGGTGGTGGTGGGGGAAGTGGGAGTGTGTTGGAGAGGCCACTTCCGTCTGAACGATCTCTCAATGATGACTTGTTTTTGTGAATGAATGCTTGTGATTTTGAAATGAATAAAGTTCCAAAAAGTATAGTTTTTGTAGTTTTTTAATGAATTTTGAATAGCTACAGTAACTTCTAAACTTTAAAGGAACATGGGTGCTCTAAATTCGTTAGTTTTCATTGTTTCGAGCTGAAATTTTCAGATCTGAATAAGAAAACAATTTTCTATCGATTGGTCATGCTCATTTTCTAGTTTTTTATCGATGAACAGATCAATTTTTACATTTTTATTCATATTAAAATAATTTTTACAAACAATACGAAAAAACTCACTCAAAAAAGTTCAGAATAATAAAAGGCGGACAACACAGTCGTCCAAGGCGAAGAATGAATGATGGGGAATCTATTCGAAAATGATTGACCTGTCCAAGGGGCGCACTTGCATACAGTTCAACTGGTCGGAATTCGTGTTCGGTGCTCTCTTTCTCTGCACTCTCTCACTTACCAGCGCTCTCTCGTCGTGACCCCCTTTTCTCTGATCCTCGCGCCACTAGAGAGTGCAGTGAGAGAGTGCAGAGAAAGAGAGCACCGAACACGAATTCCTACCAGTTGAACTGTATGCAAGTGCGCCCCTTGGACTTTTTTTCTTTTTTTTTCCTAATTTTTACCTTAAAATCGCTACTTTTTTAGAATGTTCGGCTGTGCTGAACTTCTCCTTCTTCTTCTTCTATTATTCTGAATCATTTTATGTGAGTTGTTCTTTCTTTTCATTCAATTTAAAACTGCCACATTTTCAGATCATGTAGGACGGATGTCACTGTCCCAACCCTTTATTATTCTGAAGGTTTAATTAAATAGTGAGTTTCTTTGTTTTTTCATCAGTACTTTCCAAACATTTTCCATTTTCAGAACGATGAAACACGTTTTTATGTGAGCAATCTGAAGGTAACAACATCTAGAACCACCTCAGTACCTGTATGTTTATTGAAAAATTGGAATCTATTTTATTTGTGAATTTTCAGAGAACCTCTTCAATATCTTCGTTCGCTCTTGGATAATTTTCTTATATTGTCTTTGTTTTTTCTATCTGGTGAATATAAATGAATGCTAATAAAGACTTTGTTTGTCAAATTAAAATTGAAAACCAGTTTGATTTTGACTCAATTTTGGAGGAATTTTAAGAAACTGCTTATATATTCAGAATCAGCAAGAGAAGAGCTTTCGAATGATATAATTTGTGATGTCTTTCTTATTTCTTATGCGCCTTTAAAGTTCAGGTTACTGTAGATTGACAGAAAGCAATCAGCTTCTTCTTTCGAGGATTCTGAAAGGAACAGAGTGACTTTTTTGCACTGCATTTATTTTATGAAAAAAATCAAATAAAATATAATTTGTGATACGAGTAACCGTAGTCGATGGTTGCAAGTGCAGGGATGTTATGGATGACCATTCTCTTCAAATTATCAAAAGTCGTTGATCTGAAATTATATTCTCCATTATTCGGATACTTTTAAAGAATACAATTACCATGTAATATTCAATAATCAGTGAGAGAGAAACTTCTGATTCAATGCAATCTGAAAAATCACGATTTGCAAAGTACTGAATGAATAAAACCTTACAAAAAAGTTTCAGATTAATAAAAGTCGACCTTCGTTTTTGCAGCTACTCTTGAAGTTGCGATACGCACTGAAGACGTTGTGGAACGTGTGTAGAAGCACTCGGCTCGATCTCATCAACTTCGTTTCTACAATCTTTACTATTACTAACGGATGAATTCTGTGTATCTGTCCGTGTATCTGTGAGTAGCGGACCCTGGAGAAGTCCCTAGATAAAGGAATGAGCGCAATTTTCGGTTACGGCCCTTATTTGGTGCCGCGATGATGCCCGTCCAAACTAGAAGTTGATAGCTTTAATTTGAAGGGTACTTTACCTGAAAATTTCTGAAAATGACCCTGCGCGGGGTCCCAAAACCGCGTGCACATGTACGCACCTGCGCTGCCCTTTTCAAGTGTATGGGGTGGTCCCGGCGGTTACGCGGGCGGACGGTGTCCAAAGGGTCAGGGGTTCAATTCTTTTCGAGTCAAAAAGTTTTTGCCTTTATTGTGGAAGTGTATTAGGACATTTAGGCAAATTCCCGACCCCATAAGAAGCCAGCCGAAGAGCTGCGGAGCAGCTCGACCGGCTGGTTTGGGTATATGTTGAGAACCGTGGAGAATCATGGACATCTACATCGTTTCGCTTTCTGGAAAAAAAGTACAGTTGATAATGTCCACAAGAACTATGATAACTCACTTTTTTAATTAAACCTTCAGAATAATAGGGAATGGGAGACAGTTACATCCGTCCTACATGATCTGAAAATTTGATTTCAATTGGGTATAAAGAAAGAAAAACTCACAAAAAGGTTCAGAATAATAGAAGGTGGACAACACAGTCGTCCAAGGCAAAGAAAGAAATTAATCTATTCAAAAATCATTGACCTGTCCAAGGGGCGCACTTGCATACAGTTCAACTGGTCGGAATTCGTGTTCGGTGCTCTCTTTCTCTGCACTCTCTCACTTTACTCTCTAGTAGTGCGAGGATCAGAGAAAAGAGGGGTCACAACGAGAGAGCGCTGGTAAGCGAGAGAGTGCAGAGAAACGTTTACAGGTCAACGATTTTCGAATGGGTGCACCATTATTCTTTGTTCGCCATGGACGACTGTTTTGTCCGACTTTTATTATTCTAAATAATTTTATGTGAGTTTTCTTTCTTTTTATCCAATTTTAAATTGAACAATTTTCAGATCATGTAGGACGGATGTAACTGTCCCCATTCTCTATTATTCTAAAACTTTTTTTGAAAAAGTGAGTTACGATCTACTTGCCCTTTCTCTCTTTCTCTGCGCTCTCTCACATCGCTGTACTCTCTTGTCGTGTGCTCCTTCTGTCTGATTCTCATTCCGAGTGGAGTCACACAGAGGAAACAAGAGATATATGTACCATATATCATTAATAAGAAGTTAGAGAAAGAGGGGTGAGACAGTGGGGTCACTGGAATATGGTAAAAAAGAGGGTGGAGTCGTATTGTGACTATGAAGGCGCGCCAATATTTTCATTTCAGATCTCCCTCGCGCGCGCCAACAATTGCGCGTAGAGCGATCTCATTCATTCTTGAGTTCAGTTCCCCCCTTCGAATTCGAGATGAGAAGGATGGACAACAGAAAACGACTATCGTTTTTGTCTGAAAAAGTCACGGAGGCCTCTGAAAATTTAAAAAGAGCCCCAGCGACTCCAGAGGATAGGGCCGAAGCCGAAGAAGCTCTTCAGTACTGGATCAACAGTCTGTGTGAGGAGCGCAGACTCATGGTCCAGATCGGAGCAGAGTACGAAACTCGCCAAAAGGAAATGGAACAGAAGTACCGAGACCTCACGTAATTTTTGTCTAATCGATGCATAACAAATTTTTATTTCAGTAGAAATGGATATAGGGTACCGCAGTACTACTCTCAAGAACACAAAAAGCTCCTCGAGCGGGACACGTAAGTTCATGAAATTTTTCTATTATTGAAAAATAAATCCCAAAGTGTGTAATCGATATAAATTTTTTCCAGCCCCGAGTGTCCCGTATGTCTGCGACATTACAACTCTGTAGGCACACAAGCCCCTCGTGTTATGAGTAAGTTTCTTTAACTGTTGTCAAAAAAATTCGTGCCACACGAGACGAGTTCACAAAAACAAGTACCTCAGATTCTGATTTCACCGAGAAAATGAATGAAAAATAATTTCAGATTGTGGCCATACAGCATGTGGTCAATGCATAGGGACCATTCAGAAGTGCCCTGTCAACTATGCTATCCTAAAATTCATATAAGGTTGGCAACGTGAAAGTATCTCAATTAAAAATATTTTTTTCAGCCTCGCCCTCCGAATCAGCTTTTCAAGCTCTCACTCTGCAAGATCTGCCGGAATCATCTGAAAACCCAGGCCCGCGTCAAGTTTTTCACTCACGACCTGCTTCTCTTTAAGAGAGCCGAAGGATGTTAACTAATGTTTTATTGATTTTTTTTTTGAATTTGTTCAACAAGTAACTAGGAATAAATTGTGTTTTTTTTCCGTTCCAAATCTATCTTTTATTGGAAAAATTTCAACAAAATCAGAAAAAATCAATAAAAAGGGGAAAAAATGGGGAAATAGATCAAAATCGAGTTTTATGCCAACAAATTCAGGGGGGGGGGGGGGGGGGTGGGGAAAGAGATTGGAGAGAGGGAAGGGGACGAGATAGCCAATGTAGTGACACTGGTTGGAGCTTCGGCTGGAACTTCGGCCGGAACTTCGGCAGGAAACGCCTCCAAATTCGAGGTGGGATGGACATCACGCCGATTCCGCCACCACCACCACGATAGGTATGTCCCCAACATACCAAGCGTGATACCGAGAATCCACGAGCCCACACACCAAAGGATCCAATTAGGGCCATCGGACTGTAGATTTTTTTTTCAGAGATATAATTTTAGAAAAACTCACCATGCTCTCCACCGGTCTGATGGCGAAACAAAAGAGCCTCCCGGCATCGTTCGCGACACATCGCGAGTCCTCTCCACAACGAGCTCCACATAATGACGATTTGTTATACTGAATTTTATTCTATTAGTCATTTTTTATTCGAAAAACTCACCATCGCTCGATAATCCACTCGGAAGGGTGGAAGAAGGCGTGAAAATGTCGAAAAAATAATTTCGAAAAAGTGTGCATCGCATATCGTAACCCATAATCTGCATACACCGTCGCATACCGTACTCTTGTGGCGGAAATTTAAATTTTTTCCTGAATTTTTTTTTAGGAATATTTGGGGTTTTTTCGAACTTTTACTGAATATTTGGGATTTTTTTTCTTGTCTGAAATTTATCTGAAATTCTTCTGAAGTTTGTCTTTCGACCCGGAGGGTGTGTCATTCTGAGCCCTTTTCGACACCCCGAGGAGGGTGGCGTCAGCTGACGGTGTGTCATTCTCAGCCCTTTCGACCGGGGGGGTGTGTGTCATTCTCAGCCAACTATACTACTCCCCTTGGACTTTTTTCCTTTTTTTCCTCATTTTTCCCAAATAATCGTTACTTTTTCAGAATGTTTGGCTGTGCTGAACTTCTCCTTCTTCATCTTTGCCTCCATTTATTATTCTGAATCATTTTATGTAAGTGTTTCTTTCTTTTCATTCAATTTAAAACTGCCAATTTTTCAGATCATGTAGGACGGATGTCACTGTCCCCATACTCTATTATTTTGAAATTTTTAATTAAAAAGTGAGTTTCTTTGATCAGAACTTTCCAAACATTTTCCATTTTCAGAACGAAGAAAGACTCCTGCTCCATCTGGCAAGCGCCGATTGACATATGGCGATGCCGAAATGCCGGAGAGAGATAGACAGTGTAAGTTTTTTCGGGGGTTTACTTTAGGAACAGTTATTTTTTGTAGATGGTGGTGGTGGTCCTACTTTCAAACGCCGGCTCCAATCCGACGAGAAAGCCATAGCCGAGAGAGAGAAAGAGCGAGAGAGACAACGTAAGTTTTTTACACCTTAGTTTAGGTCGAAATTGTTTTTATAGGTGGTGATGGTGGTGACCCTACATTCCCTAGCGCCGCTGAGATAAAGTATCTACACGAGCAGATACATATCTCCAGTGAGCCGAGCGTTCAGAGAGAGAATCCCGCCTATCTCTCCTCAAGTCCAATATGCATGCGGTTCAAGGACCTCTGTCATATTGGCGACACCCAATTGCATGAACACGTGGCGAAAATCATCGATATTTATATTCGATGGGTGGTAATGAAAGCAGGCGGAGATCTCAAAAAATCAAAGCTATGGATACTGTGAGTTTTTTCATTCCAAAAAATAAATAGTAGCTGGTTCAGCATGGAACATGAGGGGTACAGCGACAAGAACGGACTATGCATTCATCATAGGACTTATTCTAACGTCGATGGGGAGGTAGTCACAAATATGATTGCCAAACAAATGCAGAGCAATAACGAGCTCGCCCTCGACGATACGTTCACCCTCTCAATGAACGTATTCAAAAACGAAGAAGGAAGGCACACCGGACGGGGTGTCACCGTGCGAGGAGTGAATAGTCTCCGGGCTAAAATGCTGGTGAGAAAATATAGTAAAAAAAACACTATAGATTGCGTTCAGAAATCCTATTTCGGTATCAACAAGGAGAGAATCCTCGGTGACTCACACTGCCTCATAAAAGCTGTTGTTTTGGGGAAAATGACGTCTAACATCCAGATGTGCCAAGACCCAGTGCAGAAAAATATGCTGGAGAACACATTGAGGAACTGCACTACGCGTGGGGTAAGTTTACTCTGTAGGAAAAAGCAAGTTGAATATTTTTTAGCGTGCGCCTGCCAGAAATCAACTGGAGGAAGCCAAAAATTTCTTGAGAGAGCTAGGGATACCTGACGGCAAGGAGGCACACCAAAGTACCACACCAAAGTACCTCTACGACTTTCCAACTCTTGTGACCCACATGTGCCCCGATTGCCAATAAATGCAAATAAAGAGTTTGTTTGTCAAATTAATATTGAAAACCGGATTTTTAGTCACTTATTGGAGAAATTTCAAAAAATTGCTTATATATTCAGAATCAGCATTAAAAGGGCTTTCGAATGATATATAGTACAGGGCCAAAACATAACATTAAATTTTCATTCAAACCAGCCTGCTGGGGCGGCTCACGCCGCCTCAGCATGGCTGGGAGGTTATTCAGAAAAATTCACGTGAAAATGTTTGTATGGGTGGTTCATTCGGTAGCACGTTTGTCTTTCGTTCAAAAGGTCGCTGGTTCGACTTTTGTCTACTTCACGTTATTTCTTTCGTTCCCCTACATGCACAGAGTTGACTACTCATACATACATACACGAACATCCCCCAACAGGATTTTAAATATAAGAAAGATTCTCAAAATAAATCTCAAGATCGGATTGAAATGTTTGAAAAAAAAGTTTTTCAAATTTTTCAGACTTTTTTATGTCAATCTATAGATAATCGTCTCATGATGTGTTTTTCATGTGCCTTTAAAGTTCAGGTTACTGTAGATTGACTGATAATTGTCAGCTTTGAGAATCTGAAAGGAACAAAGTGATTTTTTTACACTAAATTATGAAATTCCTTGATATAAATATTTATTTTATGAAAAAAATCAAATAAAATATAATTTGTGATACGAGGATCCGTAGTCGATGGTTGCGAGTGCAGGGATGTCATGGATGACCATTATTGTATTCATTTTATTTTGACTCATTCGAAAATTTACCATGTTTAGAAACATCTAAAGGATACGAAAACAAACAACAGCTTTATCAATGACCCATTTATTCATTTCAAATCAACTTTTTAACAAATAATAACAAAAAACATGATACACTGTTGGAACATAATTAAGCAATTTAAATTAAAAGCATCCTTCAGGATGTCAGTGTTTGAAGCTTCAAACAAAATACATCGCTGTAGCAGATGCATTTGAAGTGATGCGTTATTTCTGGAGCTCGTGGAGTTGTGGAGCCCTACGAAGCGAAGATATGAACATGGCGATGTTCACAGGGAGCAAATCTTATATTTCTGAAAATAGAATATGACCTAGGAAACCAACATCGAAAACTTACTGCTCAAAGTAAACAATTCGATTTAAAAAATGAAGCTCCCTCCAGCTCCAATCCCTCAGCGGAAGACGATTTGAGGTGAGCAAGTAGATCAGAACTCACTTTTTGATTTAAACTTCAGAATAATAGAAGATGGGGACAGTGACATCCGTCCTACATGATCTGAAAATGTGACAGTTTTCAACTGGATAAAAAGAAAAGAAAAACTCACAAAAAGGTTCAGAATAATAAAAGGTGGACAACACAGTCGTCCAAGGCAAAGAAAGAATGATGGGGAATCTATTCGAAAATGATTGACCAGTCCAAGGGGCGCACTTGCATACAGTTCAACTGGTCGGAATTCGTGTTCGGTGCTCTCTTTCTCTGCACTCTCTCATTTCACTCTCTAGCAGCGCGAGGATCAGAGAAAAGGGGGGTCACAACGAGAGAGCGCTGGTAAGCGAGAGAGTGCAGAAAAACGTTTACAGGTCAACGATTTTCGCATGGGTGCACCATTATTCTTTGTTCGCCATGGACGACTGTGTTGTCCACCTTTTATTATTCTAAATCATTTTATGTGAGTTTTCTTTCTTTTTATCCAATTTTACATTGAACAATTTTCAGATCATGTAGGACGGATGTAACTGTCCCCATTCTCTATTATTCTAAAACTTTTTTTTTGAAAAAGTGAGTTTCTCTGCGCTCTCTCACATCGCTGTACTCTCTTGTCGTGTGCTCCTTCTGTCTGATTCTCATTCCGAGTGGAGTCACACAGAGGAAACAAGAGATATATGTACCATATATCATTAAGAAGAAGTTAGAGAAAGAGGGGTGAGACAGTGGGGTCACTGGAATATGGTAAAAAAGAGGGTGGAGTCGTATTGTGACTATGAAGGCGCGCCAATATTTTCATTTCAGATCTCCCTCGCGCGCGCCAACAATTGCGCGTAGAGCGATCTCATTCATTCTTGTGTTCAGTTCCCCCCTTCGAATGCGAGATGAGAAGGATGGACAACAGAAAACGAGTATCGTTTTTGTCTGAAAAAGTCACGGAGGCTTCCGAAAAATTTAAAAAGAGCCCCAGCGACTCCAGAGGATAGGGCCGAAGCCGAAGAAGCTCTTCGGTACTGGATCAACAGTCTGTGTGAGGAGCAGATCGGAGCAGAGTACGAAACTCGCCAAAAGGAAATGGAACAGAAGTATCGAGATCTCACGTAAGTTTTCTCTAATCGATGCATAACAAATTTTTATTTCAGTAGAAATGGATATAGGGTACCGCAGTACTACTCTCAAGAACACAAAAAGCTCCTCGAGCGGGACACGTAAGTTCATGAAATTTTTCTATTATTGAAAAATAAATCCCAAAGTGTGTAATCGATATAAATTTTTTCCAGCCCCGAGTGTCCCGTATGTCTGCGACATTACAATTCTGTAGGCACACAAGCCCCTCGTGTTATGAGTAAGTTTCTTTAACTGTTGTCAAAAAAATTCGTGCCACACGAGACGAGTTCACAAAAACAAGTACCTCAGATTCTGATTTCACCGAGAAAATGAATGAAAAATAATTTCAGATTGTGGCCATACAGCATGTGGTCAATGCATAGGGACCATTCAGAAGTGCCTTGTCAACTATGCTATCCTAAAATTCATATAAGGTTGGCAACGCGAAAGTATCTCAATTAAAAATATTTTTTTCAGCCTCGCCCTCCACCTCCTCCACCGAATTTGCCTCCACACCTCAGCTCCACCACCTACTCGCCCTGCAGCTGACAAGCCGACACATATATCTTCAATATTTATGCAGAGGGGAGAATAAATTTGTAGTTTTCCGTTAGAAACTCTCTGATGAACGCGTCGTCCGTCGAAATACTGTCTAGGAATGAGCACAATGACTTGAAGGTGTAGCCTCGACACATCATTGTGATAATGAAAATTGCAAATCCACCACACGTAATCTCCGTAGCCTTTTGGTTGTTGTTGCGATTTATGAGGATTCTAGGGAAATTTGACATGAACTCCATGATATTGTTGTTGGGTTTCTCTCCAAGCGAACAGAAAAAGTGGCAGGTTCCGCGGGCGTCGACGAAAATGCTCTGCCAGTGTCTGCCAGGCCCCGAGGAGTCATCAGTGTTGACGACAAGGCAAAAGTTTCGTTTCTTCTCAATTTTGTTGAGCTCGTCTGATGAATATACTCCAGCGTAGAATTTTTGCGAAGGTTTGTCCGTTGACAGGATGGAGTCAATCTCGTCGGAAAACATGTATAAATAGGGACGGTAAATGAGTTTTTTCACCAGTCATTTTTTCTTTTTATAATGGCGCCTGTACCTGTCGATCTGACGAAAATCAATTACAAAGCACTACTACGACATATATTGAAAACCGGATTTGAGTCACTTTTTGGAGGAATTTCAAAAATCCAAAAACTGCTTATACATTCAGAATCAGCAAGAAAAGAGCTTTCGAATGATGTATAGTACAGTGCCAAAACATAAAGTTTAAATTTCATTCGAATGCCCAAAATCTCAAGAATCTCAAGATCGGATTGAAAATTTTTGGAAAAAAGTTTTTTTTTTCAAATTTTTCAGACCTTTTTTATGTCAATCTATAGAGAATCGTCTAAGGATGTGTTTCTTATGTGCCTTTAAAGTTCAGGTTACTGTAGATTGACAGAAAGCAATCAGCTTCTTCTTTCAAGGACATTCTGGAAGGAACAAAGTGACTTTTTTGCACTGCATTTATTTTATGAAAAAAAATCAAATAAAATATAATTTGTGATACGAGGATCCGTAGTCGATGGTTGCAAAGGCAGGGATGTCATGAAAGACCATTCTCTCCAAATCATCAAAAGTCGTTGATCTGAAATTATATTCTCCATTATTCGGATACTTTTAACGAATAAAATTACCATATAATAATCAATAATCAGTGAGATAGAAACTTCGAACTCGATGTTATCTGAAAAATCACGATTTTCAAAGTACAGAATGAATAAAACCTTACAAAAAATGTTTCAGAATAATAGAAGATGGGCAAGCACTCGACTCGATCTCATCAATTTCGTTTTGCGATTCATCGTTTCGCTTTCTGGAAAAAAGTACAGTTGATAATGTCCACAAGAACTATAAAAACTCACTTTTTGATTAAACTTCAGAATAATAGTGTTGGGACAGTTACATCCGTCCTACATGATCTGAAAATTTGATTTCAATTGGGTATAAAGAAAGAAAAACTCACAAAAAGGTTCAGAATAATAAAAGACGGACAACACAGTCGTCCATGGCGAAGAATGAAAGGAATCTATTCGAAAATCGTTGGCCTGTCCAAGGGGCGCACTTGCATACTTTTCAACTGGTCGGAATTCGTGTTCGGTGCTCTCTTTCTCTGCACTCTCTCACTGTACTCTCTAGTGGCGCGAGGAGCAGAGAAAGGGGGACAGGACGAGAGAGCGCTGGCAAGCGAGAGAGTGCAGAGAAACGTTTACAGGTCAACGATTTCCGAATGAGTGCACCATTATTCTTTTGTTGTCTTGGACGACTGTGTTGTCCTACTTTTATTATTCTGAATAATTTTGTGAGTTTTACTTTATTTCCATTCAATTTGAAACTGTCATATTTTCAGATCATGTAGGACGGATGTGACTGTCCCCATTCTCTATTGTTCTAAAACTTTTTTTGAAAAAGTGAGTTATGATCTACTTGCTCATCTCAAACTAGTCCCTCTGTGAGGGTCGACTGGTCGGAATTCGTGTTCGTTTCTCTCTTTCTCTGTGCTCTCTCTATTTGCAGTACTCTCTTTTCGTGTAATCCTTCTGTCTGATTCTCATAAAAACGTCGCTTATCACTCCCCCTTTCACGGCAATGTGTGGCGTTTGCTCTATCGATTGAGAGAGTGCAGAGAAAGAGAGAGCACCTAACCGGGTGAGAAGCAGGTGTTTACAAGCCGTATTCAAATGGGCTGCTAGATTCTTCTGTCCTCTTTTCCTATTGCTGTCGTTGCAGCCGCAAATGCCACAAGTCCTTCACCAAAAAAGAGGACTTCAGAAAAGTTTCTATTTGATCTTGAGGATTACGAGTTTTCTAGAGAAGACTATCTGCGCACTTCTCCCCCATTCTGCAGATGTTGCGGACAACAAGGCGGATGCACCTGGCGTTGAAAATATGGAAGAGGTGGGTGATGTTGGAGTTACTGATAAACTAGTCTGAATTGTATGGGAAGAGTGATGAAAACGTGTTTCACTATTCAGGAGCTCATCATTCCAAGGCAGTTTCGCATCGACTGTGATCCTGGAGAATATCTGGATCCTGAGCAGGTAGTTAATTTTCCAATAATAAAATTCACTGAATTCCAAAATTTAGCGTTCTGAACCTCTTGATGTCATAGAACTGTTTGCACATCAAAATATAGAACGCCTGCTAGATTGCTTGAATCCAACGCCGGACGCACGTCGGCACGAGGAAATATCACCGAAGACAGGATACACGGCCCAAGCGAGAGAGAACGCCAATAAGAGCATGGAGACGTTTGAGGTGAGAAAAATTGATTAAAAAAGTTTGATTACAAAGTTTTTCAGACGGAGAAGAAGATCCTCGTGAAGGACAGAGAGGCATTTCACTGCTACTTGGCAGTCATGTACCGTGACGCGAGTTATCGGACTCGCCAAAGTTTTGTCAAACTTATTGAGAGCAATAAATGCTTTCAATATTGTATCGCGAACTTCCTCGCGAATATTCTTCCTTGGTCCCTCGGGACACTGATCAAGTATTCCGCCAGAAAGTCCTTCTTCCGACTGGCGTTCAGGCACACCAATGGCTGCCGCTGACGTACGACGAGAAGCCCACCTTGAACTCAAATTGCTTATCTTTTTCCAATTTCACAATCCAATAAAACTATAACTTTATACAATTTTTTATTAAGCACGGTCTGTGAAGGGAAACCATAAAATAATAAAAGGTGGGAATGGGAACGAACTACCATAAATAATGATAAAGAAGATCTGACAACGAGTTCTCTCCTCCTTCATCTCTTCAACGCATCCGAGGGTCTCCAGAACTTCCATGACATCTTTTGAAGTCGTACAACTTGATAAATGATAGGTGCTGTACTTCCAGTTCCTTCAGGCTTTTGACAGCCGACTCGACATCCTCGTTGACCTCTTTCTCCTTCGGCGAGTGGACCATCAAAGCATTTTGATTTGTGTGATTCCACCAAGGACACTTCATTGTTCTCCTGCGAGAGCGTTTACTTCGTATCGGCGAAAAGTTCCTCCGGAGAGCTTCTGGATCTTTTTCATCTGAATACATCTCTAATTCACTTTGTCTGGTTTCAAATTGAACTTACACAAGTCTTTAGGCTTTTCAAAGTGTGTTCATAAATTTCAGAATAATAAAGAGAAAAAAGAGAAGGTCGGCACAGCCATCCTAAGAATGTGATATTGAATGATTGTGAGAGGGAAATGGAGGAGAAACCATAAAAAGACTGCAAATTCCATTTCCATACTGTGGGATTCATCCTCTCTCACTTTCCAGTACTCTCTCTTTGGTTTCCCATTCTCTCTTCCATTTTTATGATTGTGAAACTTCTTCTCTGTTCAGTTTTTAGTTCTATATGTCCAATCGAGCTACAAGATCGAGCAAACTTTTGGAGGAGAAAGATAAAGTTGTCAGGGTGGATGTGTTGTGTCAGGTGTTGTGTGCATGGCACAGTGCCCGTTGGTCCCACTCTCTCACAGCGCAGTACTCTCTCGTCGTGTGCTCCTTCTTATCTTATCATGGTCGCTGCCCCCTATTCACGGCAATGTACCCGCCACGAGTGACAATGAAAATCGATGCTTTTATGGTGTTTGTTGACATCGAATGCACTATTCCCGGTGCTGTTGTGTGCATGGCACAGTGCGCATTGGGCCCCATTCATAAGGTTCTCACGTTCGATGCTCTCTCTCACTTTGCAGTGCTCTCTGGTATAAGCCAATGATTACAGAGAAGCTGTCCATCGATTGAGCGAGTGCAGAGGAAGAGAGAGCAAATGGGCTGCTCGCCATTTCATCGACCGCTTTTCCTATTCACCTTTTTCGTTTCTTCCAGATAATATTTAATTTTTCAGAATGTTCGGCTGTGCTGAACGTCTTCTTCTTTTTTGACTTCTTCTATTATTCTAAATCATTTTATGTGAGTTTGCATTCTTTTTATCCAATTTCAAAATGATAAATTTTCAGATTGCGTAGGACGGATGTCACTGTCCCACTCTCTATTATTCTGAAACTTTTTTGAAAAAGTGAGTAATAAAATAAAAGTCATAAAAGAAACTAGCTAATCAGCACTTTTCAGCTCGACAAGTACAAGGATCGACTCAGGCACACCAATGGCTGCCGCTCACCTTCTTGGGTTTTGATTACGTGAGGATGTTTTCGTTCAACGAAAACGGAGAAGATGTGGCTCTCAAAATAACGGAGAAGATGTGGCTCTCAAAAAAAAAGATATCGGATAGGTCTGATAGCGAGAGGGCGAAAGCAGTGCCGGAAATTTTGTCGGGGGGAGGAGATGTGAGGGAACGCGACTTTTTGGAACGAGTAGTGCACTGATTCCGAGAGTATTATCAGTATTCCATAGACAGTCGTAGAATTAGCGACAACTCAATTTGACATCTTGACCATACTTATCAATCACTACAAAAATGCACTTTCTAACTTCTTATCACGATCAAAATTCGCAAATTTTTGATTTAGAATTTGCAAAATAAAACGTGTTCCGTGATATTTACAGTTTGGAGAAATTGAAAAAGGAAGAGATGGCGAAGCTGGAACTGAAGAGAATTGAGAAATTTGCCACCGAAAGAGCCAACCAAATGCGATCGATGGCATCGGCGAGAAGCACCATGGAACTGAACAAGCCACAGACGTAAGTTGGATTTCAATTTTGACTTGAATTTTTTTACGCAAATTTCAGACCGGATGCCTTTACAGGTTCCCGCCCAGTAACTATTTCAAATAACTATTTCAGCTCCCGCCACCTCCCGACCAACAATGTACCCGACGTCGTCGAGCCGTACGTCTTCAAGAAGTGAGTCTTCTCCATTATTCTCCCTACTATGATTCATTTTCAGGGCTCGCCGAATCCACCCATCGCCCGAACAACTCGCCGCTTGGAAAAAGGAAACGTGAGACTTAGCATTTGCAAAATAGAAGCTGTACCGTAATATTTACAGTTTGGAGAAATTGAAAAAGGAAGAGATGGCGAAGCTGGAACTGAAGAGAATTGAGAAATTTGCCACTGAAAGAGCCAACCAAATGCGATCGATGGCATCGGCGAGAAGCACTATGGAACTGAACAAGCCACAGACGTAAGTTGGATTTTAATTTTAATTTGGATTTTTTTACATAAATTTCAGACCGGATGCCTGCTTCGTCCAGGCCGAGAAGATTTTCAACGCCATGTTGGAACGGAAAGAGGTCATGCTGGCAGTTCGTGATGTCCTGAAGTTTGCCTTTGATTGCTACACATCTGAACCTCGTGAAGTATCGCACCACAACCTGCCTGTCCTTCAACGAGTCAATTGGCTATGGCAAAGAAGAATGATTTCCCACGCGACTCTCCAGAGCCTCTCCCAACAAAGCATCGTTCAAGCATGCTTTAGACAACCCATGGACGGGAAGATTGCCTTGTTAACATTGTTTTACATGAACAACAATCAGTTCTATCTCCTTCATTGTCATACATGTGGTCAAGAAGAGCTCGACAAAGTGAAGAAAATTCTGCAGAGGATTCAACAGAAGAGAAGGTTCGTCGCATTTGGACTTCGAGTGAAGAACGTCCAGTATCAAGACCGTAACAAGTGTTTGAACCTTCGGGAAACAGTTGAATTCTACTATGCCAAAAAGTTCAACAATGAAAAATATTCAGTAAGTTTTTATACAGTAGCGGCCAATGAAATATCAACATTTTGTTTTTTGCCTCTAACTTTTTTCAGAAAATAGATAGAGACTTATGGTCTTCTGTGAAAATGTAGCAAATTTATTCATTATGTCATCTGTCAAGTTTCCTGGATATTCCAAGAAAATTTTTATTTTTATGATTGTTTTCGTGATTTCAATTTTTGGAATTTTTTGGTGATATTTTTTGAAATAGGTATAACTTTTTTAGTTTCGTATAAATTCAATTAATTTTTGATTTAGAAAGTTCTCCAAACTGAAATGTATTTAAGTAAAATTGAAACATTCTAGCTGTTCGCGATAGAAATTCTGTAGAACAAAAGTTTCTGCAGTCATTTTACCAAACAGCTTGGCGCAACAACATCACGGTTTTTGAACTACTTCTACGCGAGAAACCTTAGAAAAGGTTACCAGTAAATAGAAAATCTACTGAAATTTACGTTACAATCCATTTGACCAGCACAAAAACTGCCAGAATTTCGAGACAAACCGAAAACCCCGCAGTGAGACAATTTAATGATGAGGTTTTCTTGATTGGAGAGACTGTTTCAAGTTAGAGGATGATATTACAAGGACTCAATTATGATATAACTTTTTAGTAGTGCTCTAGCTAACACGTCCAATATTTTACATGAGAATAAAATGACTCGGGCCGATTGGAAAAACGAACATTTGAACTCGACTCCAAAACAATGTTAGCGAGTTATCTGACGTGACGAGAGCGAGTTTATGAAGTTCGGATTCAATAGGGTTTTTATGCTAAAATACTAATTCAATGGTTATTCAACATTTAATATCAAAAACCGACCGTCAAACACTGAACTAGTACCACTAGAGACTCAGAATCTCTTCATGACAACGGTATTGATACGTTGCACAAGATCATCGGCTAATAGGGCATTTTTCTTCATGATTACGTTCACCATGTTGTTATATTCTTTTTTGGGACCTCATTTGCTACATTTAATCAGCTTTTCCAATAAGACAGCCACACAAAAGGGCTTCAAACGGGGTCAAAAACAGCTCAAAATCCAAATTTCAAAGTTTGTCAGTGACTCGAAAACGAGCATACGAACGCTAGGAATTTCTTCAGCCAGGTTTTCAATCTTAATTCGTTTGATTACTCAATTTAGTAACTAGAAAAATTTATTTGCGGGATATTAACTCATACGGGTGACATAAAATTTGCTCTATCACAGGGTTTAAGACAATAAATAACATAGGTCGACTTGAATGGCCTGTTTCTTTTTGTGAGATACAGATAGTGAGTGGTTCTTGAGGTAGGCGGATACTCAAGTGAATGTTGAACATATTTGTGAAAAAAGTTCATAATCACATCTGGTTTGTGCAACTTCTAGGGGGATTTCTCTCACAGTGTTGAAAAATGTTAAAACTTGACTTTTGTTCAGAACATTTTTCTCGGAAACGGTTCCTAGTAATGTTTTTTTCTGTAAAAAACTAAATTTCTCATCAAATTTGCTACATTTTCACAAAAGACCATAAGTCTCTATCTGTTTTCTGAAAAAAGTTAGAGGCAAAAAACAAAATGTTGATATTTCATTGGCCGCTACTGTAGTTGACTTTCTCACTCGAGTTTCAAAGATAATAATCAATTTTCAGAAACGCAAATCTGCAGTACTTGCATTGAACTTCCTTCAATTCTGCTCCTAATTTCAAGCAATTATTGAACAATTTTTATTCTCAATTTTCGATTCTTGAAGCAATTTCTGTGTGTTCCAATAAATCGTATAGTTCTGTGAGGTTCACACATACTAATGATACCACGTATTCATACCATTCTTCATCTTTTTTGTCAAAAATTGTATAGTTTTTGATTTTTGGTTGCTATAGAATGTTGAGGTGGCACTTCTCTACAAGCTTTGAAAAAACTTGAACCAACCTAATATGTTTGTCTCAAACTTAAAGAACTCTCACCACCCCCCAGAATCAATAATTCACCCTCTTCCGAATCGTAGTTCATAGGTTTCGATATCAATCCCAGCCGTTTTTCATTTTACACTCAAAAGATATCGGATAGGTCTGATAGCGAGAGGGCGAAAGCAGTGCCGCAAATTTTGGAAGAGATGTGAGGGAACGCGACTTTTTGGAACGAGTAGTGCACTGATTCCGAGAGTATTATTTTAAATTACGACAACCATTTTTAGTTCAAAACAAGAGAATACTGTAGATATTTTGATGATGAGAAGAAAGAATACAAATCAATCAGATATTATAAATGTCCCACAAAAATTTCAGACTATCTAGCCAAAGATGGTGAGCAACTTCTCTTCGCAGAGCATTTCGACGCGTTCTGAAATTGTTTGCAGTGAGAGTTTTGATGGACAACTAGCCAACTCACCGGACAGGGTCCTCCTTTGTGGCCCAATGATACACTTGCTTGTAGCCTGGAGCATCGGAAATCGCTGAAAAAAGAAACGTGTGAAAGTTTGGAAATATAAAATGAAGTATACTATTTGTCTCAACCAAGGACTTTTCGAAAATCGATGGAGGAGTCTGCTCAGTGTTCGAGTTTTCCTCAATTGAGCTCTGTCTCAGCAAGTTGTCATAGTACTCTTTTGGCGTCTGATAATAAACTTTTTTGCCACGTTGAGCTGGAGACTGGTTGTTCATCGCTGGTGAATGGTTCACTTTTTATTGCCGCAAGAGTCCGGACACTTCGATGATCGATCCTCGCACTGACACCTAAAAAAGTGAGTTATAAGTTTCCAGAACAAGTTTTCTTACTTTTGTTGCTCCTCTTTGTTCGGCAACCGCTTGTAGCAGTTCTCCTAATTGTCCAGAACTGCTACATCGACAATCTCGTCCGGGCTAATCTGATCTGATTGTGAATCGTCCTGAACAATTGGAATGAGTAATAATGACTCTGTTTCATAATTTGTTACCTTTTTTCCAGCAGTTCTTCGCATGCCAGGACAAAAAGTCAACAGGGACACACTGAAAATAAAAAATGCTTAGAGTTCGTACTGTATAGAGAAACTTACTTTTGGCCATTTTCGGACTTGTTCGTGGTTACACTTGTCCACTCAGTTCTCTTTCTGGAAAACAAAGTTTATTTTGTACCAGAACTATGAAAACTCACTTTTCAATTAAAACTTCAGAATAATAGGGAATGGGGGACAGTTACATCCGTCCTACATGATCTGAAAATGTGACAATTTCAATTTAAAAAAGAAGAAGAAAAAGAAAAACTCACTTAAAAATGGTTCAGAATAATAAAAGACAGACAACACAGTCGTCCAAGAAAGAATAATGAATGATGGGGAATCTATTCGAAAATGATTGACCTGTCCAAGGGGCGCACTTGCATACAGTTCAACTGGTCGGAATTCGTGTTCGGTGCTCTCTTTCTCTGCACTTTCTCACTTTGCAGCGCTCTCTCGTCGTGTTCCCTCCTGTGAGTGAGAGAGTGCAGAGAAAGAGAGCGCCGAACACCAATTCCGACCAGTTGAACTGTATGCAAGTGCGCCCCTTGGACTTGTCAAAAAAAGAGTGTGGAAGAAGAAAAGCACGATTCAATTAAGATTGTACCAGCCGGTCGAGCTGCTGTGCAGCTCTTCTGCTGGCTTTTTATGGGGCCGGGAACTCGCCTAAATGTCCCAATACACTTTCCCAATGAAAGCAAAAAAGTTTTCGCACGAAAAGAATCGAACCCCTGACCCTCTGCACACCGTCCGTCCGCGTAACCGCCGGGACCACCCCCGCACTCTTTAAAAGGGCGGTGCGTACATGTGCACGCGGTTTTGAGACCCCCTCGCAGGGTCATTTTCAGAAATTTTCAGGTAAAGTACCCTTCAAATTAAAGCTATCAACATCTAGTTTGGACGGGCATCATCGCGGCACCAAATAAGGGCCGTAACCGAAAATTGGGCTCATTCCTATTTCTAGGGACTTCTCCAGGGTCCGCTACTCACAGATACACCGACAGACACACAGAATTTGTCCGTTAGTATTGTCGGCGCAAAAAAATGAGTGCACGGTGTCTGCGCAGTAATTGGCGCCAACTTGCACAAAATGGGAAAATCGATGCTTTTATCTTGGGTTTTTCGCATTTTTTGCCTCGAATATAAAATCTGTAGGCATTAATTGACTATTTTTAACCAATTTCCGTCATTTATTTTATAACACAAGCTGGAAAAACTCAAAAAAAGGCCCGCAGTCCAATGGAGCGCGTTTGCAGACCCCCTCCCGCTGCACTCATTTTTTTGCGCCGACAATAATAGTAAAGATGCTGCAAAATGAGCTCAAATTGCTTATCGTTTTCCAATTTCTCAAGCCAATAAAACTATAACTTTTTGAATTTTTATTAAGTACGGTCTGTGAAAGGGAAAGCCATAAAATAATAAAAAATGAGAATGGGAACGAACTATCATAAAGAATGATGAAGAATATTTGACAACAAGTGCTCTTTGAAATGCTCCTCTTTCATCTGTACAACACATCCCAGCGACTCGACATCCTTGTTGACCTCTTTCTCCTTCCGCGAGTGGACCATCAAAGCATTTTTCTTTGTGTGATTCCATCAAGAATACTTCCTTGTTCTCCTGCGTGTACTTCGTATCGGCGGAATGTTCCTCCGAAGAGCTTCTGGATCTTTGTCATCTGAATACATCTCTAACTCAGTTTGTCTGATTTCAATTTGAACTTACAAAAGTCAATAAATTTCAGAATAATAGGGGAGAAAGAATTTCAGAGTGCAATTCACAATAGGTTCAGAATAATAAAGAAAACAGAGAGAAAAAGGTCAGCACAGCCATCCTCAGGATGTGATATTGAGTGATTGTGAGGGGGAAAATGGAGATGGAATCATAAAAAGACTGCAAATTCCATTAGCATACTGTAGGATTCATCCTCTCTCACTTTCCAGTACTCTCTCCTCGATTTCCCATTCTCGCTCCCATTTTTATGATTGTGAAACGCCTTCTTTGTTCACTTTTCAGTTCTGTATATTTCACTTTTCAGTTCTGTAATTGAGCTACAAGATCGTTTCTCTCTTTCTCTGCACTCTCTCACAGCGCAGTACTCTCTCGTCGTGCACTCCTTCTTCTCTTATCATGGTCGCTGCCCCCCTATTCACGGCAATGTCCCCGCCACGAGTGACATCAAAATGTGTGGCGTTTGCTTCGTCGCTGCAATAAAAACCGATGCTTTTTTGGTGTTTATAGTTGGTGCTGTTGTGTGCATGGCACCGTGCCCATATAGCTCCATTCATCTGGTTCTCACGTTCGGTGCTCTCTTTCTCTGTCATTCTCTGGTTATGCAATGCTCTTTGGTATAAGCCGATGATTACAGAAAAGCTGTCCACCGATTGAGAGAGTGCAGAGAAAGAGAGAGCACCTAACCAGGTGAGGAGCAGGTGTTTATAAGCCGTATTCAAATGGGCTGCTCGCCATTTCATCGACCGCTTTTCACATTCACCTTCTTCGTTTCTGCCAGATAATATTTGATCTTTCAGAATGTTCGGCTGTGCTGAATGTCTTCTTCTTTTTTGACTTCTTCTATTATTCTAAATCATTTTATGTGAGTTTGCTTTCTTTTCATCCAATTTTAAATTGAACAATTTTCAGATTGCGTAGGACGGATGTCACTGTCCCACTTTCTATTATTCTGAAATTTTTTTTGAAAAAGTGAGTTTGATACAGTTTTCTACTGAAAATTGAAAGCGATTTTCAGGAGGTCAACAACAAGACGCTTTGCCAAGAAGTCAATCTGAGCACCCTCCCGATTCGGACTCGTCCGATGAAGCACTGAAAGATATGGAAAGGGGACAACGGTATGATTTTAATGAATAATATCATGATCTGAAGGATTTCGAATTTCAGGTGGTCAAGAAGAAGAATTCTCTTCAGAAGTTCAAGCTGCAGAAGAACTCGAACAAGAGGATAAGGAACACTCTCCCGCTTTGGACTCGGCCGATAAAGCACTGGAAGTCGATGGTAGTTTCTATTAAAGTTCAATAGGTTCTAATGACTTTTGATTGTCAGATGGTCAAGAAGAAGGACGATTGAGAACAAAAAGGCGGATGCACATGGAGAATATCTCGATCCTGATCAGGTAGTAAATTTTCCAATAATAAAATTCACTGAATTTCAAATTTTAGCGTTCGGAACCTCCTGATGTCATCTAATTGTTTGCAATTCAAAATATAGAAAGCATGCTAGATTGCTTTTATATGTTTTTGAATCTGAATCAATACAATATCATGAAGCTGTTTTCAGACTTTTTATTCATATAAAAATAGGTAGCTTTACAAAAAAAAATCAAAAATCGAACACATTTCTCATATTTTCCTCGAATCCTTTCCTGCGGCGATTGCAGACATGCTGAAAAATCGTATTCAAGGTGCTCAGAATACGTGCTCCAATGCGAATAGAAATTTCACATCAGAGCACACTTTCTCACGACTTACGTTTTGATGCCGAAGTTGCTTTCCACAGTCAAATTTCCGATGTCGATCCGGTTCCTCTCTGATTTCCCGTACATGACGTCGATGTCGGAATATTCGAGTTTCGCATTGTGCTGCGAAACTCCCAATCACCATTCGTTAATTGGATATGGTTTCTGAAACAACACGAAGTTAGAGAGTTACAACATCAATCTCAGTATCACCATTTCGTTCACCGTCGCCATCCACCGTCCCATCCTTCGTCGCCTTCACCGTCGCCTTAGAGAGTGACAATTAGTTCAAGGATTCGACTTTCTAATGTGAAAAAGCATACCCGAATTTGGTCCAGGAGAAGGAGAATCAGTCTTTGGTTACCTCGTTGTTCCACTGTATGCGCACCTTTCTGGAACGCTTATTTACGATTTTGAAGCGCACGAACTGAAACAAATTGAATTATGTACTGTCAAAAACTGGATTTCTCACCTTTTCGTAATTCCCGTGTCGACCGTGTCTCACAATCATGTTCGGGGTGGCGATCCTTTTCAATTTGATTTTTGAATATTTTTAAAATAGGTACAGAATAATAGAAGAAACGGACGGCACAGCCATCCTGAGAAAGTGATTAATATTGAATGGTTTGGGAAAAAGTGGAAAAGTCCAAGGGGCGCACTTGCATACTTTTCAACTGGTCGGAATTCGTGTTCGGTCCTCTCTTTCTCTGCACTCTCTTGCTTCGCTGTACTCTCTCTTCGCTCTCCCTTTCTCTTATCCTCTCGTTCCCAGAGAGTAAAAATGAGAGAGTGCAGAGAAAAAGAGCACTGAACACGAATTCCGACCAGTTGAAAAGTATGCAAGTGCGCCCTTTGGACTCCTAATTGAATAATAAGCTCAAATTGCTAATCGTTTTCCAATTTCACAAGCCAATAAAACTATAACTTTTTGAATTTTTATTAAAAAGTACGGTCTGTGAAAGGGAAAGCCATAAAATAATAAAATGTGGGAATGGGAACGAACTATCATAAAGAATGTTAAAAAATATACTGTGGAATTCTTCCTCTCTCACTTTCCAGTACTCTCTCCTCGATTTCCCATTCTCGCTCCCATTTTTATGATTGTGAAACGTCTTCTTTGTTCAGTTTTCAGTTCTGTATGTCCAATCGAGCTACAAGATCGTTTCTCTTTTTCTCTGCACTCTCTCACAGCGCAGTACTCTCTCGTCGTGTACTCCTTCTTCTCTTATCATGGTCGCTGCTCCCTATTCACGGCAATGTCCCCGCCACGAGTGACTGCGAAATGTGTGGCGTTTGCTTCGTCGCTGCAATAAAAACCGATGCTTTTTTGGTGTTTATTGTCGGTACTGTTGTGTGCATGGCACAGTGCCCGTTGGGCCCCATATGGTTCTCACGTTCGGTGCTCTCTTTCTCCTCCACTCTCTGGTTATGCAATGCTGCAGGTGTTTATAAGCCGTATTCAAATGGGCTGTTCGCCATTTCATCGATTTCCGAATAGATTCTAGATTCTTCTGTCCGCTTTTCATCTTCACCTTTTTCGTTTCTTCCAGATAATATTTAATTTTTCAGAATGTTCGGCTGTGCTGAACGTCTTCTTCTTTTTTGACTTCTTCTATTATTCTAAATCATTTTATGTGAGTTTGCTTTCTTTTTATCCAATTTTAAATTGAACAATTTTCAGATTGTGTAGGACGGATGTCACTGTCCCACTCTCTATTATTTCGAAACTTTTTTGAAAAAGTGAGTTTGATACAGTTTTCTACTGAAACTTGAATAATGAAAAGCGTTATCCCTACACTAAACTTCTAGTAAGCATTGTATTGCAGTGCAAAGCGGACATTTCGATGTTCATGCCGTTGATTGAGCACGCCATTGGATGCAAAGAATTTCTGTGTATCAACCACCTTGAGGATGATCTGAAAAAACTGCTACTCCAACGTATCCAGCATTTTGGACGCTGACGATCGAACTGATGGCGACGACGGAGAGCCCGAGCAAGTGAATCAGAGACTTGAATCTCCAAGTCCAATGCGTGATTTGGATGAAACTGATGACCATTATAAAGGCTCTGTTGCATCTGGTTTGTCCATGAACATGTGAATTGATATAAAAATCGTAAATTGCAGATCGCGAAGCAAATGGTGTTCGAGACGGTGGATCGACTCCAGGCGATTAAGAAGCATCAGATGAGTCGGACAACGACGACTTTCTCAATCAAGGTGCTCAAGATGCAACACTCGTCCCTCCCGCTCTTAACTCCTCCGAAGAAGCAGTTGGAGCTGTGGAAGCTGTCGATGGTATAGCTTCTATCAAAGTTCAATAGGTTCTGATGACTTGTGAATTTCAGGTTGAGAGGACCGAGAGTAATCCTAGCAGAGAACCCTCCCGGATTCAGAGTGTCCTAAGTCAGAATCCACCGCAGATGGCTCCACAGGCTCCACTTGGCTCCGGAAGGTCGACGGTAAACTGTTGATATCCACTAAATATCATTATATTCTTGTTTTCAGCCGATGGATCAGTTTGGTTTTGGAGGACAGTTCCCCTCGATATCGAACCATCCGTATCCTGGAATGGCACCCTGGAATGGATTCCAACATTTCACGCCGCAACACTCTTGGTATCCGGGACACCAATTCTTGGTAATTTTCAAAGCTAGATTCATGTTTATAAACATGGTGTTTCTCAGGGTATCAGCCACCACAAAGTCATCCCAGCTGGCAGTCAGCCTTCCATCCGCAGTCATTTGCGCACCCAGTGCCAGCTCAGCTACCAATGCTACCAATGCCACAACTGCCACCAGTGCCAAAATTGCCACCCCATCAGCCGTAGACACCACATCATCCACCAATGCTTCAGCCACGCCATCTCTTTCCTCAGCCAACTCAGCCCCCACAGCCATGCGATTTATTCCTATGAAGAGTAATAAAAAGTTTTTGAAAATTGATCTTCGAATTTCAGGCATAATCTTTACTATTACTAACGGACAAATTCTGTGTATTTGTCCGTGTGTCTGTGTGGCGCTAACCCTGGAGAAGTCCCTAGAAATAGGAATGCCCCAAATTTTCGGTTACGGCCCGTCAAAACTAGAAGTTGATAGCTTTAATTTGAAGGGTACTTTACCTGAAAATTTCTGAAAATGACCCTGCGCGGGGGTCCCAAAACCGCGTGCACATGTACGCACCTGCGCTGCCCTTTTCAAGTGTGTCGGGGTAGTCCCGGCGGTTATACGTATACGCGGGCGTGCGGTGTGCAGAGGGTCAGGGGTTCGATTCTTTTCGAGGGAAAACTTTTTTGCATTCTTTGGAAAAAGTGTATTACACGGCCTCGCAAACACGATGTCTCTGCAAATGCGCCCCAGCGTACTCGACCGCGGCAAATTGTCGCGACGTTCAAAATTTTAAAACTTGGCATCAAGCCAATTTTCGAAAAATCGATTTTTCGCCGCAATCGTGAACGTTTTTCAAATTTTTTTCGGCTTCAAAACATAGTTCAGTGGCTCAAGTTTATTTTATAATCGAGAAAACCAGCAAATTTGAACGAAATTTAAATAAAAACCGCCAAAAACGTTTTCAGTTTGCGCGTGCGACTCGGTGCAAAGGTGGATCAAATTTGCCGCTCCGTATCGCCGCTGCGCAGCCAATTCAATCTCAGCGTTTGAAAATTTTTGTTTTGCATAGGTTTTGCGAGGCCGTGTATTAGGACATTTTAGTAACTTCCCGGCCCCATAAGAAGACAGCTGAAGAGCTGCGAAGCAGCTCGACCGGATGGTTTTTCCAATAAAAAAGGGTTAAAATTGTTCAAAATGATCCCACACAGTTGAAATTTGGTATTTGTGATGCTGATTGATAGTTTGTGAAAAGTGAACCGATTTTATCTCAGTGCCATCATAAACAAATGTTTTCAAGTGTGATAACTATATTCGGGGGGTTATGTTTCCAATAAAAAAGGGTTAAAATTGTTTAAAATGATCCCACAAAGTTGAAATTTGGTATTTGTGATGCTGATTGATAGTTTGTGAAAAGTGAACCGATTTTATCTCAGTGCCATCATAAACAAATGTTTTTAAGTGTGATAACCTTATTCGGGGGGTTATGTTTCCAATAAAAAAGGGTTAAAATTGTTCAAAATGATCCCACAAAGTTGAAATTTGGTATTTGTGATGCTGATTGATAGTTTGTGAAAAGTGAACCGATTTTATCTCAGTGCCATCATAAACAAATGTTTTCAAGTGTGATAACTATATTCGGGGGGTTATGTTTCCAATAAAAAAGGGTTAAAATTGTTTAAAATGATCCCACAAAGTTGAAATTTGGTATTTGTGATGCTGATTGATAGTTTGTGAAAAGTGAACCAATTTTATCTCAGTGCCATCATAAACAAATGTTTTCAAGTGTGATAACTATATTCGGGGGGTTATGTTTCCAATAAAAAAGGGTTAAAATTGTTTAAAATGATCCCACAAAGTTGAAATTTGGTATTTGTGATGCTGATTGATAGTTTGTGAAAAGTGAACCGATTTTATCTCAGTGCCATCATAAACAAATGTTTTCAAGTGTGATAACTATATTCGGGGGGTTATGTTTCCAATAAAAAAGGGTTAAAATTGTTCAAAATGATCCCACAAAGTTGAAATTTGGTATTTGTGATGCTGATTGATAGTTTGTGAAAAGTGAACCAATTTTATCTCAGTGCCATCATAAACAAATGTTTTTAAGTGTGATAACCTTATTCGGGGGGTTATGTTTCCAATAAAAAAGGGTTAAAATTGTTCAAAATGATCCCACAAAGTTGAAATTTGGTATTTGTGATGCTGATTGATAGTTTGTGAAAAGTGAACCGATTTTATCTCAGTGCCATCATAAACAAATGTTTTCAAGTGTGATAACCTTATTCGGGGGGTTATGTTTCCAATAAAAAAGGGTTAAAATTGTTCAAAATGATCCCACAAAGTTGAAATTTGGTATTTGTGATGCTGATTGATAGTTTGTGAAAAGTGAACCAATTTTATCTCAGTGCCATCATAAACAAATGTTTTCAAGTGTGATAACCTTATTCGGGGGGTTATGTTTCCAATAAAAAAGGGTTAAAATTGTTCAAAATGATCCCACAAAGTTGAAATTTGGTATTTGTGATGCTGATTGATAGTTTGTGAAAAGTGAACCAATTTTATCTCAGTGCCATCATAAACAAATGTTTTCAAGTGTGATAACTATATTCGGGGGGTTATGTTTCCAATAAAAAAGGGTTAAAATTGTTTAAAATGATCCCACAAAGTTGAAATTTGGTATTTGTGATGCTGATTGATAGTTTGTGAAAAGTGAACCGATTTTATCTCAGTGCCATCATAAACAAATGTTTTTAAGTGTGATAACCTTATTCGGGGGGTTATGTTTCCAATAAAAAAGGGTTAAAATTGTTTAAAATGATCCCACAAAGTTGAAATTTGGTATTTGTGATGCTGATTGATAGTTTGTGAAAAGTGAACCAATTTTATCTCAGTGCCATCATAAACAAATGTTTTTAAGTGTGATAACCTTATTCGGGGGGTTATGTTTCCAATAAAAAAGGGTTAAAATTGTTCAAAATGATCCCACAAAGTTGAAATTTGGTATTTGTGATGCTGATTGATAGTTTGTGAAAAGTGAACCAATTTTATCTCAGTGCCATCATAAACAAATGTTTTCAAGTGTGATAACTATATTCGGGGGGTTATGTTTCCAATAAAAAAGGGTTAAAATTGTTTAAAATGATCCCACAAAGTTGAAATTTGGTATTTGTGATGCTGATTGATAGTTTGTGAAAAGTGAACCGATTTTATCTCAGTGCCATCATAAACAAATGTTTTTAAGTGTGATAACCTTATTCGGGGGGTTATGTTTCCAATAAAAAAGGGTTAAAATTGTTCAAAATGATCCCACAAAGTTGAAATTTGGTATTTGTGATGCTGATTGATAGTTTGTGAAAAGTGAACCAATTTTATCTCAGTGCCATCATAAACAAATGTTTTCAAGTGTGATAACTATATTCGGGGGGTTATGTTTCCAATAAAAAAGGGTTAAAATTGTTTAAAATGATCCCACAAAGTTGAAATTTGGTATTTGTGATGCTGATTGATAGTTTGTGAAAAGTGAACCGATTTTATCTCAGTGCCATCATAAACAAATGTTTTTAAGTGTGATAACCTTATTCGGGGGGTTATGTTTCCAATAAAAAAGGGTTAAAATTGTTCAAAATGATCCCACAAAGTTGAAATTTGGTATTTGTGATGCTGATTGATAGTTTGTGAAAAGTGAACCGATTTTATCTCAGTGCCATCATAAACAAATGTTTTCAAGTGTGATAACCTTATTCGGGGGGTTATGTTTCCAATAAAAAAGGGTTAAAATTGTTTAAAATGATCCCACAAAGTTGAAATTTGGTATTTGTGATGCTGATTGATAGTTTGTGAAAAGTGAACCAATTTTATCTCAGTGCCATCATAAACAAATGTTTTCAAGTGTGATAACTATATTCGGGGGGTTATGTTTCCAATAAAAAAGGGTTAAAATTGTTTAAAATGATCCCACAAAGTTGAAATTTGGTATTTGTGATGCTGATTGATAGTTTGTGAAAAGTGAACCAATTTTATCTCAGTGCCATCATAAACAAATGTTTTTAAGTGTGATAACCTTATTCGGGGGGTTATGTTTCCAATAAAAAAGGGTTAAAATTGTTCAAAATGATCCCACAAAGTTGAAATTTGGTATTTGTGATGCTGATTGATAGTTTGTGAAAAGTGAACCGATTTTATCTCAGTGCCATCATAAACAAATGTTTTCAAGTGTGATAACCTTATTCGGGGGGTTATGTTTCCAATAAAAAAGGGTTAAAATTGTTTAAAATGATCCCACAAAGTTGAAATTTGGTATTTGTGATGCTGATTGATAGTTTGTGAAAAGTGAACCAATTTTATCTCAGTGCCATCATAAACAAATGTTTTCAAGTGTGATAACTATATTCGGGGGGTTATGTTTCCAATAAAAAAGGGTTAAAATTGTTTAAAATGATCCCACAAAGTTGAAATTTGGTATTTGTGATGCTGATTGATAGTTTGTGAAAAGTGAACCGATTTTATCTCAGTGCCATCATAAACAAATGTTTTTAAGTGTGATAACCTTATTCGGGGGGTTATGTTTCCAATAAAAAAGGGTTAAAATTGTTCAAAATGATCCCACAAAGTTGAAATTTGGTATTTGTGATGCTGATTGATAGTTTGTGAAAAGTGAACCAATTTTATCTCAGTGCCATCATAAACAAATGTTTTCAAGTGTGATAACTATATTCGGGGGGTTATGTTTCCAATAAAAAAGGGTTAAAATTGTTTAAAATGATCCCACAAAGTTGAAATTTGGTATTTGTGATGCTGATTGATAGTTTGTGAAAAGTGAACCGATTTTATCTCAGTGCCATCATAAACAAATGTTTTTAAGTGTGATAACCTTATTCGGGGGGTTATGTTTCCAATAAAAAAGGGTTAAAATTGTTCAAAATGATCCCACAAAGTTGAAATTTGGTATTTGTGATGCTGATTGATAGTTTGTGAAAAGTGAACCGATTTTATCTCAGTGCCATCATAAACAAATGTTTTCAAGTGTGATAACCTTATTCGGGGGGTTATGTTTCCAATAAAAAAGGGTTAAAATTGTTCAAAATGATCCCACAAAGTTGAAATTTGGTATTTGTGATGCTGATTGATAGTTTGTGAAAAGTGAACCAATTTTATCTCAGTGCCATCATAAACAAATGTTTTCAAGTGTGATAACCTTATTCGGGGGGTTATGTTTCCAATAAAAAAGGGTTAAAATTGTTCAAAATGATCCCACAAAGTTGAAATTTGGTATTTGTGATGCTGATTGATAGTTTGTGAAAAGTGAACCAATTTTATCTCAGTGCCATCATAAACAAATGTTTTTAAGTGTGATAACCTTATTCGGGGGGTTATGTTTCCAATAAAAAAGGGTTAAAATTGTTCAAAATGATCCCACAAAGTTGAAATTTGGTATTTGTGATGCTGATTGATAGTTTGTGAAAAGTGAACCAATTTTATCTCAGTGCCATCATAAACAAATGTTTTCAAGTGTGATAACTATATTCGGGGGGTTATGTTTCCAATAAAAAAGGGTTAAAATTGTTCAAAATGATCCCACAAAGTTGAAATTTGGTATTTGTGATGCTGATTGATAGTTTGTGAAAAGTGAACCAATTTTATCTCAGTGCCATCATAAACAAATGTTTTTAAGTGTGATAACCTTATTCGGGGGGTTATGTTTCCAATAAAAAAGGGTTAAAATTGTTCAAAATGATCCCACAAAGTTGAAATTTGGTATTTGTGATGCTGATTGATAGTTTGTGAAAAGTGAACCGATTTTATCTCAGCGCCATCATAAACAAATGTTTTCAAGTGTGATAACCTTATTCGGGGGGTTATGTTTCCAATAAAAAAGGGTTAAAATTGTTCAAAATGATCCCACAAAGTTGAAATTTGGTATTTGTGATGCTGATTGATAGTTTGTGAAAAGTGAACCAATTTTATCTCAGTGCCATCATAAACAAATGTTTTTAAGTGTGATAACCTTATTCGGGGGGTTATGTTTCCAATAAAAAAGGGTTAAAATTGTTCAAAATGATCCCACAAAGTTGAAATTTGGTATTTGTGATGCTGATTGATAGTTTGTGAAAAGTGAACCAATTTTATCTCAGTGCCATCATAAACAAATGTTTTTAAGTGTGATAACCTTATTCGGGGGGTTATGTTTCCAATAAAAAAGGGTTAAAATTGTTCAAAATGATCCCACAAAGTTGAAATTTGGTATTTGTGATGCTGATTGATAGTTTGTGAAAAGTGAACCAATTTTATCTCAGTGCCATCATAAACAAATGTTTTTAAGTGTGATAACCTTATTCGGGGGGTTATGTTTCCAATAAAAAAGGGTTAAAATTGTTCAAAATGATCCCACAAAGTTGAAATTTGGTATTTGTGATGCTGATTGATAGTTTGTGAAAAGTGAACCGATTTTATCTCAGCGCCATCATAAACAAATGTTTTCAAGTGTGATAACCTTATTCGGGGGGTTATGTTTCCAATAAAAAAGGGTTAAAATTGTTCAAAATGATCCCACAAAGTTGAAATTTGGTATTTGTGATGCTGATTGATAGTTTGTGAAAAGTGAACCGATTTTATCTCAGCGCCATCATAAACAAATGTTTTCAAGTGTGATAACCTTATTCGGGGGGTTATGTTTCCAATAAAAAAGGGTTAAAATTGTTCAAAATGATCCCACAAAGTTGAAATTTGGTATTTGTGATGCTGATTGATAGTTTGTGAAAAGTGAACCGATTTTATCTCAGCGCCATCATAAACAAATGTTTTCAAGTGTGATAACCTTATTCGGGGGGTTATGTTTCCAATAAAAAAGGGTTAAAATTGTTCAAAATGATCCCACAAAGTTGAAATTTGGTATTTGTGATGCTGATTGATAGTTTGTGAAAAGTGAACCGATTTTATCTCAGCGCCATCATAAACAAATGTTTTTAAGTGTGATAACCTTATTCGGGGGGTTATGTTTCCAATAAAAAAGGGTTAAAATTGTTCAAAATGATCCCACAAAGTTGAAATTCGGTATTTGTGATGCTGATTGATAGTTTGTGAAAAGTGAACCGATTTTATCTCAGCGCCATCATAAACAAATGTTTTCAAGTGTGATAACCTTATTCGGGGGGTTATGTTTCCAATAAAAAAGGGTTAAAATTGTTCAAAATGATCCCACAAAGTTGAAATTCGGTATTTGTGATGCTGATTGATAGTTTGTGAAAAGTGAACCGATTTTATCTCAGTGCCATCATAAACAAATGTTTTCAAGTGTGATAACCTTATTCGGGGGGTTATGTTTCCAATAAAAAAGGGTTAAAATTGTTCAAAATGATCCCACAAAGTTGAAATTCGGTATTTGTGATGCTGATTGATAGTTTGTGAAAAGTGAACCGATTTTATCTCAGTGCCATCATAAACAAATGTTTTCAAGTGTGATAACCTTATTCGGGGGGTTATGTTTCCAATAAAAAAGAGTTAAAATTGTTTAAAATGATCCCACAAAGTTGAAATTTGGTATTTGTGATGCTGATTGATAGTTTGTGAAAACTGAACCAATTTTATCTCAGCGCCATCATAAACAAAAGTTTTTAAGTGTGATAACCTTATTCGGGGGGTTATGTTTCCAATAAAAAAGGGTTAAAATTGTTCAAAATGATCCCACAAAGTTGAAATTTGGTATTTGTGATGCTGATTGATAGTTTGTGAAAACTGAACCGATTTTATCTCAGCGCCATCATAACCAAATGTTTTTAAGTGTGATAACCTTATTCGGGGGGTTATGTTTCCAATAAAAAAGGGTTAAAATTGTTTAAAATGATCCCACAAAGTTGAAATTTGGTATTTGTGATGCTGATTGATAGTTTGTGAAAACTGAACCGATTTTATCTCAGCGCCATCATAACCAAATGTTTTTAAGTGTGATAACCTTATTCGGGGGGTTATGTTTCCAATAAAAAAGGGTTAAAATTGTTTAAAATGATCCTACAAAGTTGAAATTTGGTATTTGTGATGCTGATTGATAGTTTGTGAAAACTGAACCAATTTTATCTCAGCGCCATCATAAACAAAAGTTTTTAAGTGTGATAACCTTATTCGGGGGGTTATGTTTCCAATAAAAAAGGGTTAAAATTGTTTAAAATGATCCCACAAAGTTGAAATTTGGTATTTGTGATGCTGATTGATAGTTTGTGAAAACTGAACCGATTTTATCTCAGTGCCATCATAAACAAAAGTTTTTAAGTGTGATAACCTTATTCGGGGGGTTATGTTTCCAATAAAAAAGGGTTAAAATTGTTTAAAATGATCCCACAAAGTTGAAATTTGGTATTTGTGATGCTGATTGATAGTTTGTGAAAACTGAACCGATTTTATCTCAGTGCCATCATAAACAAAAGTTTTTAAGTGTGATAACTATATTCGGGGGGTTACTTTTCCAATAAAAAAGGGTTAAAATTGTTTAAAATGATCCCACAAAGTTGAAATTTGGTATTTGTGATGCTGATTGATAGTTTGTCAAAACTGAACCGATTTTATCTCAGTGCCATCATAAACAAATGTTTTTAAGTGTGATAACTATATTCGGGGGGTTACTTTTCCAATAAAAAAGGGTTAAAATTGTTTAAAATGATCCCACAAAGTTGAAATTTGGTATTTGTGATGCTGATTGATAGTTTGTGAAAACTGAACCGATTTTATCTCAGTGCCATCATAAACAAAAGTTTTTAAGTGTGATAACCTTATTCGGGGGGTTATGTTTCCAATAAAAAAGGGTTAAAATTGTTTAAAATGATCCCACAAAGTTGAAATTTGGTATTTGTGATGCTGATTGATAGTTTGTGAAAACTGAACCGATTTTATCTCAGTGCCATCATAAACAAAAGTTTTTAAGTGTGATAACCTTATTCGGGGGGTTATGTTTCCAATAAAAAAGGGTTAAAATTGTTTAAAATGATCCCACAAAGTTGAAATTTGGTATTTGTGATGCTGATTGATAGTTTGTGAAAACTGAACCGATTTTATCTCAGTGCCATCATAAACAAAAGTTTTTAAGTGTGATAACCTTATTCGGGGGGTTATGTTTCCAATAAAAAAGGGTTAAAATTGTTTAAAATGATCCCACAAAGTTGAAATTTGGTATTTGTGATGCTGATTGATAGTTTGTGAAAACTGAACCGATTTTATCTCAGTGCCATCATAAACAAAAGTTTTTAAGTGTGATAACTATATTCGGGGGGTTACTTTTCCAATAAAAAAGGGTTAAAATTGTTTAAAATGATCCCACAAAGTTGAAATTTGGTATTTGTGATGCTGATTGATAGTTTGTCAAAACTGAACCGATTTTATCTCAGTGCCATCATAAACAAATGTTTTTAAGTGTGATAACTATATTCGGGGGGTTACTTTTCCAATAAAAAAGGGTTAAAATTGTTTAAAATGATCCCACAAAGTTGAAATTTGGTATTTGTGATGCTGATTGATAGTTTGTGAAAACTGAACCAATTTTATCTCAGTGCCATCATAAACAAAAGTTTTTAAGTGTGATAACTATATTCGGGGGGTTATGTTTCCAATAAAAAAGGGTTAAAATTGTTTAAAATGATCCCACAAAGTTGAAATTTGGTATTTGTGATGCTGATTGATAGTTTGTCAAAACTGAACCGATTTTATCTCAGTGCCATCATAAACAAATGTTTTTAAGTGTGATAACTATATTCGGGGGGTTACTTTTCCAATAAAAAAGGGTTAAAATTGTTTAAAATGATCCCACAAAGTTGAAATTTGGTATTTGTGATGCTGATTGATAGTTTGTGAAAACTGAACCAATTTTATCTCAGTGCCATCATAAACAAAAGTTTTTAAGTGTGATAACTATATTCGGGGGGTTATGTTTCCAATAAAAAAGGGTTAAAATTGTTTAAAATGATCCCACAAAGTTGAAATTTGGTATTTGTGATGCTGATTGATAGTTTGTGAAAACTGAACCGATTTTATCTCAGTGCCATCATAAACAAAAGTTTTTAAGTGTGATAACCTTATTCGGGGGGTTATGTTTCCAATAAAAAAGGGTTAAAATTGTTTAAAATGATCCCACAAAGTTGAAATTTGGTATTTGTGATGCTGATTGATAGTTTGTGAAAACTGAACCGATTTTATCTCAGTGCCATCATAAACAAAAGTTTTTAAGTGTGATAACTATATTCGGGGGGTTATGTTTCCAATAAAAAAGGGTTAAAATTGTTTAAAATGATCCCACAAAGTTGAAATTTGGTATTTGTGATGCTGATTGATAGTTTGTGAAAACTGAACCAATTTTATCTCAGTGCCATCATAAACAAAAGTTTTTAAGTGTGATAACTATATTCGGGGGGTTATGTTTCCAATAAAAAAGGGTTAAAATTGTTTAAAATGATCCCACAAAGTTGAAATTTGGTATTTGTGATGCTGATTGATAGTTTGTGAAAACTGAACCGATTTTATCTCAGTGCCATCATAAACAAAAGTTTTTAAGTGTGATAACCTTATTCGGGGGGTTATGTTTCCAATAAAAAAGGGTTAAAATTGTTTAAAATGATCCCACAAAGTTGAAATTTGGTATTTGTGATGCTGATTGATAGTTTGTGAAAACTGAACCGATTTTATCTCAGTGCCATCATAAACAAAAGTTTTTAAGTGTGATAACTATATTCGGGGGGTTATGTTTCCAATAAAAAAGGGTTAAAATTGTTTAAAATGATCCCACAAAGTTGAAATTTGGTATTTGTGATGCTGATTGATAGTTTGTGAAAACTGAACCAATTTTATCTCAGCGCCATCATAAACAAAAGTTTTTAAGTGTGATAACCTTATTCGGGGGGTTATGTTTCCAATAAAAAAGGGTTAAAATTGTTTAAAATGATCCCACAAAGTTGAAATTTGGTATTTGTGATGCTGATTGATAGTTTGTGAAAACTGAACCGATTTTATCTCAGTGCCATCATAAACAAAAGTTTTTAAGTGTGATAACCTTATTCGGGGGGTTATGTTTCCAATAAAAAAGGGTTAAAATTGTTTAAAATGATCCCACAAAGTTGAAATTTGGTATTTGTGATGCTGATTGATAGTTTGTGAAAACTGAACCAATTTTATCTCAGCGCCATCATAAACAAAAGTTTTTAAGTGTGATAACCTTATTCGGGGGGTTATGTTTCCAATAAAAAAGGGTTAAAATTGTTTAAAATGATCCCACAAAGTTGAAATTTGGTATTTGTGATGCTGATTGATAGTTTGTGAAAACTGAACCGATTTTATCTCAGTGCCATCATAAACAAAAGTTTTTAAGTGTGATAACTATATTCGGGGGGTTATGTTTCCAATAAAAAAGGGTTAAAATTGTTTAAAATGATCCCACAAAGTTGAAATTTGGTATTTGTGATGCTGATTGATAGTTTGTGAAAACTGAACCAATTTTATCTCAGTGCCATCATAAACAAATGTTTTTAAGTGTGATAACCTTATTCGGGGGGTTATGTTTCCAATAAAAAAGGGTTAAAATTGTTTAAAATGATCCCACAAAGTTGAAATTTGGTATTTGTGATGCTGATTGATAGTTTGTGAAAACTGAACCAATTTTATCTCAGTGCCATCATAAACAAAAGTTTTTAAGTGTGATAACTATATTCGGGGGGTTATGTTTCCAATAAAAAAGGGTTAAAATTGTTTAAAATGATCCCACAAAGTTGAAATTTGGTATTTGTGATGCTGATTGATAGTTTGTGAAAACTGAACCAATTTTATCTCAGCGCCATCATAAACAAAAGTTTTTAAGTGTGATAACCTTATTCGGGGGGTTATGTTTCCAATAAAAAAGGGTTAAAATTGTTTAAAATGATCCCACAAAGTTGAAATTTGGTATTTGTGATGCTGATTGATAGTTTGTGAAAACTGAACCAATTTTATCTCAGCGCCATCATAAACAAATGTTTTTAAGTGTGATAACCTTATTCGGGGGGTTATGTTTCCAATAAAAAAGGGTTAAAATTGTTAAAAATGATCCCACAAAGTTGAAATTTGGTATTTGTGATGCTGATTGATAGTTTGTGAAAACTGAACCAATTTTATCTCAGCGCCATCATAAACAAATGTTTTTAAGTGTGATAACCTTATTCGGGGGGTTATGTTTCCAATAAAAAAGGGTTAAAATTGTTTAAAATGATCCCACAAAGTTGAAATTTGGTATTTGTGATGCTGATTGATAGTTTGTGAAAACTGAACCAATTTTATCTCAGCGCCATCATAAACAAATGTTTTTAAGTGTGATAACCTTATTCGGGGGGTTATGTTTCCAATAAAAAAGGGTTAAAATTGTTTAAAATGATCCCACAAAGTTGAAATTTGGTATTTGTGATGCTGATTGATAGTTTGTGAAAACTGAACCGATTTTATCTCAGCGCCATCATAAACAAAAGTTTTTAAGTGTGATAACCTTATTCGGGGGGTTATGTTTCCAATAAAAAAGGGTTAAAATTGTTAAAAATGATCCCACAAAGTTGAAATTTGGTATTTGTGATGCTGATTGATAGTTTGTGAAAACTGAACCAATTTTATCTCAGCGCCATCATAAACAAATGTTTTTAAGTGTGATAACCTTATTCGGGGGGTTATGTTTCCAATAAAAAAGGGTTAAAATTGTTTAAAATGATCCCACAAAGTTGAAATTTGGTATTTGTGATGCTGATTGATAGTTTGTGAAAACTGAACCAATTTTATCTCAGCGCCATCATAAACAAAAGTTTTTAAGTGTGATAACCTTATTCGGGGGGTTATGTTTCCAATAAAAAAGGGTTAAAATTGTTAAAAATGATCCCACAAAGTTGAAATTTGGTATTTGTGATGCTGATTGATAGTTTGTGAAAACTGAACCGATTTTATCTCAGTGCCATCATAAACAAAAGTTTTTAAGTGTGATAACCTTATTCGGGGGGTTATGTTTCCAATAAAAAAGGGTTAAAATTGTTTAAAATGATCCCACAAAGTTGAAATTTGGTATTTGTGATGCTGATTGATAGTTTGTGAAAACTGAACCAATTTTATCTCAGTGCCATCATAAACAAAAGTTTTTAAGTGTGATAACCTTATTCGGGGGGTTATGTTTCCAATAAAAAAGGGTTAAAATTGTTTAAAATGATCCCACAAAGTTGAAATTTGGTATTTGTGATGCTGATTGATAGTTTGTGAAAACTGAACCAATTTTATCTCAGTGCCATCATAAACAAAAGTTTTTAAGTGTGATAACCTTATTCGGGGGGTTATGTTTCCAATAAAAAAGGGTTAAAATTGTTTAAAATGATCCCACAAAGTTGAAATTTGGTATTTGTGATGCTGATTGATAGTTTGTGAAAACTGAACCAATTTTATCTCAGTGCCATCATAAACAAAAGTTTTTAAGTGTGATAACCTTATTCGGGGGGTTATGTTTCCAATAAAAAAGGGTTAAAATTGTTTAAAATGATCCCACAAAGTTGAAATTTGGTATTTGTGATGCTGATTGATAGTTTGTCAAAACTGAACCGATTTTATCTCAGTGCCATCATAAACAAAAGTTTTTAAGTGTGATAACCTTATTCGGGGGGTTATGTTTCCAATAAAAAAGGGTTAAAATTGTTAAAAATGATCCCACAAAGTTGAAATTTGGTATTTGTGATGCTGATTGATAGTTTGTGAAAACTGAACCGATTTTATCTCAGTGCCATCATAAACAAATGTTTTTAAGTGTGATAACCTTATTCGGGGGGTTATGTTTCCAATAAAAAAGGGTTAAAATTGTTTAAAATGATCCCACAAAGTTGAAATTTGGTATTTGTGATGCTGATTGATAGTTTGTGAAAACTGAACCGATTTTATCTCAGTGCCATCATAAACAAAAGTTTTTAAGTGTGATAACCTTATTCGGGGGGTTATGTTTCCAATAAAAAAGGGTTAAAATTGTTAAAAATGATCCCACAAAGTTGAAATTTGGTATTTGTGATGCTGATTGATAGTTTGTGAAAACTGAACCGATTTTATCTCAGTGCCATCATAAACAAATGTTTTTAAGTGTGATAACCTTATTCGGGGGGTTATGTTTCCAATAAAAAAGGGTTAAAATTGTTTAAAATGATCCCACAAAGTTGAAATTTGGTATTTGTGATGCTGATTGATAGTTTGTCAAAACTGAACCGATTTTATCTCAGTGCCATCATAAACAAAAGTTTTTAAGTGTGATAACCTTATTCGGGGGGTTATGTTTCCAATAAAAAAGGGTTAAAATTGTTAAAAATGATCCCACAAAGTTGAAATTTGGTATTTGTGATGCTGATTGATAGTTTGTGAAAACTGAACCGATTTTATCTCAGTGCCATCATAAACAAATGTTTTTAAGTGTGATAACCTTATTCGGGGGGTTATGTTTCCAATAAAAAAGGGTTAAAATTGTTTAAAATGATCCCACAAAGTTGAAATTTGGTATTTGTGATGCTGATTGATAGTTTGTGAAAACTGAACCGATTTTATCTCAGTGCCATCATAAACAAAAGTTTTTAAGTGTGATAACCTTATTCGGGGGGTTATGTTTCCAATAAAAAAGGGTTAAAATTGTTAAAAATGATCCCACAAAGTTGAAATTTGGTATTTGTGATGCTGATTGATAGTTTGTGAAAACTGAACCGATTTTATCTCAGTGCCATCATAAACAAAAGTTTTTAAGTGTGATAACCTTATTCGGGGGGTTATGTTTCCAATAAAAAAGGGTTAAAATTGTTTAAAATGATCCCACAAAGTTGAAATTTGGTATTTGTGATGCTGATTGATAGTTTGTGAAAACTGAACCAATTTTATCTCAGCGCCATCATAAACAAATGTTTTTAAGTGTGATAACCTTATTCGGGGGGTTATGTTTCCAATAAAAAAGGGTTAAAATTGTTTAAAATGATCCCACAAAGTTGAAATTTGGTATTTGTGATGCTGATTGATAGTTTGTGAAAACTGAACCGATTTTATCTCAGTGCCATCATAAACAAAAGTTTTTAAGTGTGATAACCTTATTCGGGGGGTTATGTTTCCAATAAAAAAGGGTTAAAATTGTTTAAAATGATCCCACAAAGTTGAAATTTGGTATTTGTGATGCTGATTGATAGTTTGTCAAAACTGAACCGATTTTATCTCAGTGCCATCATAAACAAAAGTTTTTAAGTGTGATAACCTTATTCGGGGGGTTATGTTTCCAATAAAAAAGGGTTAAAATTGTTTAAAATGATCCCACAAAGTTGAAATTTGGTATTTGTGATGCTGATTGATAGTTTGTGAAAACTGAACCGATTTTATCTCAGTGCCATCATAAACAAAAGTTTTTAAGTGTGATAACCTTATTCGGGGGGTTATGTTTCCAATAAAAAAGGGTTAAAATTGTTTAAAATGATCCCACAAAGTTGAAATTTGGTATTTGTGATGCTGATTGATAGTTTGTGAAAACTGAACCGATTTTATCTCAGTGCCATCATAAACAAAAGTTTTTAAGTGTGATAACCTTATTCGGGGGGTTATGTTTCCAATAAAAAAGGGTTAAAATTGTTTAAAATGATCCCACAAAGTTGAAATTTGGTATTTGTGATGCTGATTGATAGTTTGTCAAAACTGAACCGATTTTATCTCAGTGCCATCATAAACAAAAGTTTTTAAGTGTGATAACCTTATTCGGGGGGTTATGTTTCCAATAAAAAAGGGTTAAAATTGTTTAAAATGATCCCACAAAGTTGAAATTTGGTATTTGTGATGCTGATTGATAGTTTGTGAAAACTGAACCGATTTTATCTCAGTGCCATCATAAACAAAAGTTTTTAAGTGTGATAACCTTATTCGGGGGGTTATGTTTCCAATAAAAAAGGGTTAAAATTGTTTAAAATGATCCCACAAAGTTGAAATTTGGTATTTGTGATGCTGATTGATAGTTTGTGAAAACTGAACCGATTTTATCTCAGTGCCATCATAAACAAAAGTTTTTAAGTGTGATAACCTTATTCGGGGGGTTATGTTTCCAATAAAAAAGGGTTAAAATTGTTTAAAATGATCCCACAAAGTTGAAATTTGGTATTTGTGATGCTGATTGATAGTTTGTGAAAACTGAACCAATTTTATCTCAGTGCCATCATAAACAAAAGTTTTTAAGTGTGATAACCTTATTCGGGGGGTTATGTTTCCAATAAAAAAGGGTTAAAATTGTTTAAAATGATCCCACAAAGTTGAAATTTGGTATTTGTGATGCTGATTGATAGTTTGTGAAAACTGAACCGATTTTATCTCAGTGCCATCATAAACAAAAGTTTTTAAGTGTGATAACTATATTCGGGGGGTTACTTTTCCAATAAAAAAGGGTTAAAATTGTTTAAAATGATCCCACAAAGTTGAAATTTGGTATTTGTGATGCTGATTGATAGTTTGTGAAAACTGAACCAATTTTATCTCAGTGCCATCATAAACAAAAGTTTTTAAGTGTGATAACCTTATTCGGGGGGTTATGTTTCCAATAAAAAAGGGTTAAAATTGTTTAAAATGATCCCACAAAGTTGAAATTTGGTATTTGTGATGCTGATTGATAGTTTGTGAAAACTGAACCAATTTTATCTCAGTGCCATCATAAACAAATGTTTTTAAGTGTGATAACCTTATTCGGGGGGTTATGTTTCCAATAAAAAAGGGTTAAAATTGTTTAAAATGATCCCACAAAGTTGAAATTTGGTATTTGTGATGCTGATTGATAGTTTGTGAAAACTGAACCGATTTTATCTCAGTGCCATCATAAACAAAAGTTTTTAAGTGTGATAACCTTATTCGGGGGGTTATGTTTCCAATAAAAAAGGGTTAAAATTGTTTAAAATGATCCCACAAAGTTGAAATTTGGTATTTGTGATGCTGATTGATAGTTTGTGAAAACTGAACCAATTTTATCTCAGCGCCATCATAAACAAAAGTTTTTAAGTGTGATAACCTTATTCGGGGGGTTATGTTTCCAATAAAAAAGGGTTAAAATTGTTTAAAATGATCCCACAAAGTTGAAATTTGGTATTTGTGATGCTGATTGATAGTTTGTGAAAACTGAACCGATTTTATCTCAGCGCCATCATAAACAAAAGTTTTTAAGTGTGATAACCTTATTCGGGGGGTTATGTTTCCAATAAAAAAGGGTTAAAATTGTTTAAAATGATCCCACAAAGTTGAAATTTGGTATTTGTGATGCTGATTGATAGTTTGTGAAAACTGAACCAATTTTATCTCAGCGCCATCATAAACAAAAGTTTTTAAGTGTGATAACCTTATTCGGGGAGTTATGTTTCCAATAAAAAAGGGTTAAAATTGTTTAAAATGATCCCACAAAGTTGAAATTTGGTATTTGTGATGCTGATTGATAGTTTGTGAAAACTGAACCAATTTTATCTCAGTGCCATCATAAACAAAAGTTTTTAAGTGTGATAACCTTATTCGGGGGGTTATGTTTCCAATAAAAAAGGGTTAAAATTGTTTAAAATGATCCCACAAAGTTGAAATTTGGTATTTGTGATGCTGATTGATAGTTTGTGAAAACTGAACCAATTTTATCTCAGTGCCATCATAAACAAAAGTTTTTAAGTGTGATAACCTTATTCGGGGGGTTATGTTTCCAATAAAAAAGGGTTAAAATTGTTTAAAATGATCCCACAAAGTTGAAATTTGGTATTTGTGATGCTGATTGATAGTTTGTGAAAACTGAACCGATTTTATCTCAGCGCCATCATAAACAAAAGTTTTTAAGTGTGATAACCTTATTCGGGGGGTTATGTTTCCAATAAAAAAGGGTTAAAATTGTTTAAAATGATCCCACAAAGTTGAAATTTGGTATTTGTGATGCTGATTGATAGTTTGTGAAAACTGAACCGATTTTATCTCAGTGCCATCATAAACAAAAGTTTTTAAGTGTGATAACTATATTCGGGGGGTTATGTTTCCAATAAAAAAGGGTTAAAATTGTTTAAAATGATCCCACAAAGTTGAAATTTGGTATTTGTGATGCTGATTGATAGTTTGTGAAAAGTGAACCAATTTTATCTCAGTGCCATCATAAACAAAAGTTTTTAAGTGTGATAACCTTATTCGGGGGGTTATGTTTCCAATAAAAAAGGGTTAAAATTGTTTAAAATGATCCCACAAAGTTGAAATTTGGTATTTGTGATGCTGATTGATAGTTTGTGAAAACTGAACCAATTTTATCTCAGCGCCATCATAAACAAAAGTTTTTAAGTGTGATAACTATATTCGGGGGGTTATGTTTCCAATAAAAAAGGGTTAAAATTGTTTAAAATGATCCCACAAAGTTGAAATTTGGTATTTGTGATGCTGATTGATAGTTTGTGAAAACTGAACCAATTTTATCTCAGCGCCATCATAAACAAATGTTTTTAAGTGTGATAACCTTATTCGGGGGGTTATGTTTCCAATAAAAAAGGGTTAAAATTGTTTAAAATGATCCCACAAAGTTGAAATTTGGTATTTGTGATGCTGATTGATAGTTTGTGAAAAGTGAACCAATTTTATCTCAGTGCCATCATAAACAAAAGTTTTTAAGTGTGATAACCTTATTCGGGGGGTTATGTTTCCAATAAAAAAGGGTTAAAATTGTTTAAAATGATCCCACAAAGTTGAAATTTGGTATTTGTGATGCTGATTGATAGTTTGTGAAAACTGAACCAATTTTATCTCAGCGCCATCATAAACAAAAGTTTTTAAGTGTGATAACTATATTCGGGGGGTTATGTTTCCAATAAAAAAGGGTTAAAATTGTTTAAAATGATCCCACAAAGTTGAAATTTGGTATTTGTGATGCTGATTGATAGTTTGTGAAAACTGAACCAATTTTATCTCAGCGCCATCATAAACAAAAGTTTTTAAGTGTGATAACCTTATTCGGGGGGTTATGTTTCCAATAAAAAAGGGTTAAAATTGTTTAAAATGATCCCACAAAGTTGAAATTTGGTATTTGTGATGCTGATTGATAGTTTGTGAAAACTGAACCAATTTTATCTCAGTGCCATCATAAACAAAAGTTTTTAAGTGTGATAACCTTATTCGGGGGGTTATGTTTCCAATAAAAAAGGGTTAAAATTGTTTAAAATGATCCCACAAAGTTGAAATTTGGTATTTGTGATGCTGATTGATAGTTTGTGAAAAGTGAACCAATTTTATCTCAGTGCCATCATAAACAAAAGTTTTTAAGTGTGATAACCTTATTCGGGGGGTTATGTTTCCAATAAAAAAGGGTTAAAATTGTTTAAAATGATCCCACAAAGTTGAAATTTGGTATTTGTGATGCTGATTGATAGTTTGTGAAAACTGAACCAATTTTATCTCAGTGCCATCATAAACAAAAGTTTTTAAGTGTGATAACCTTATTCGGGGGGTTATGTTTCCAATAAAAAAGGGTTAAAATTGTTTAAAATGATCCCACAAAGTTGAAATTTGGTATTTGTGATGCTGATTGATAGTTTGTGAAAACTGAACCGATTTTATCTCAGTGCCATCATAAACAAAAGTTTTTAAGTGTGATAACCTTATTCGGGGGGTTATGTTTCCAATAAAAAAGGGTTAAAATTGTTTAAAATGATCCCACAAAGTTGAAATTTGGTATTTGTGATGCTGATTGATAGTTTGTGAAAACTGAACCAATTTTATCTCAGTGCCATCATAAACAAAAGTTTTTAAGTGTGATAACCTTATTCGGGGGGTTATGTTTCCAATAAAAAAGGGTTAAAATTGTTTAAAATGATCCCACAAAGTTGAAATTTGGTATTTGTGATGCTGATTGATAGTTTGTGAAAACTGAACCGATTTTATCTCAGCGCCATCATAAACAAAAGTTTTTAAGTGTGATAACCTTATTCGGGGGGTTATGTTTCCAATAAAAAAGGGTTAAAATTGTTTAAAATGATCCCACAAAGTTGAAATTTGGTATTTGTGATGCTGATTGATAGTTTGTGAAAACTGAACCGATTTTATCTCAGCGCCATCATAAACAAAAGTTTTTAAGTGTGATAACCTTATTCGGGGGGTTATGTTTCCAATAAAAAAGGGTTAAAATTGTTTAAAATGATCCCACAAAGTTGAAATTTGGTATTTGTGATGCTGATTGATAGTTTGTGAAAACTGAACCGATTTTATCTCAGCGCCATCATAAACAAAAGTTTTTAAGTGTGATAACCTTATTCGGGGGGTTATGTTTCCAATAAAAAAGGGTTAAAATTGTTTAATATGATCCCACAAAGTTGAAATTTGGTATTTGTGATGCTGATTGATAGTTTGTGAAAACTGAACCGATTTTATCTCAGTGCCATCATAAACAAAAGTTTTTAAGTGTGATAACTATATTCGGGGGGTTACTTTTCCAATAAAAAAGGGTTAAAATTGTTTAAAATGATCCCACAAAGTTGAAATTTGGTATTTGTGATGCTGATTGATAGTTTGTGAAAACTGAACCGATTTTATCTCAGTGCCATCATAAACAAATGTTTTTAAGTGTGATAACTATATTCGGGGGGTTACTTTTCCAATAAAAAAGGGTTAAAATTGTTTAAAATGATCCCACAAAGTTGAAATTTGGTATTTGTGATGCTGATTGATAGTTTGTGAAAACTGAACCGATTTTATCTCAGTGCCATCATAAACAAATGTTTTTAAGTGTGATAACTATATTCGGGGGGTTATGTTTCCAATAAAAAAGGGTTAAAATTGTTTAATATGATCCCACAAAGTTGAAATTTGGTATTTGTGATGCTGATTGATAGTTTGTGAAAACTGAACCGATTTTATCTCAGTGCCATCATAAACAAAAGTTTTTAAGTGTGATAACCTTATTCGGGGGGTTATGTTTCCAATAAAAAAGGGTTAAAATTGTTTAATATGATCCCACAAAGTTGAAATTTGGTATTTGTGATGCTGATTGATAGTTTGTGAAAACTGAACCGATTTTATCTCAGTGCCATCATAAACAAATGTTTTTAAGTGTGATAACTATATTCGGGGGGTTACTTTTCCAATAAAAAAGGGTTAAAATTGTTTAAAATGATCCCACAAAGTTGAAATTTGGTATTTGTGATGCTGATTGATAGTTTGTGAAAACTGAACCGATTTTATCTCAGTGCCATCATAAACAAATGTTTTTAAGTGTGATAACTATATTCGGGGGGTTACTTTTCCAATAAAAAAGGGTTAAAATTGTTTAAAATGATCCCACAAAGTTGAAATTTGGTATTTGTGATGCTGATTGATAGTTTGTGAAAACTGAACCGATTTTATCTCAGTGCCATCATAAACAAATGTTTTCAAGTGTGATAACCTTATTCGGGGGGTTACTTTTCCAATAAAAAAGGGTTAAAATTGTTTAAAATGATCCCACAAAGTTGAAATTTGGTATTTGTGATGCTGATTGATAGTTTGTGAAAACTGAACCGATTTTATCTCAGTGCCATCATAAACAAATGTTTTTAAGTGTGATAACCTTATTCGGGGGGTTACTTTTCCAATAAAAAAGGGTTAAAATTGTTCAAAATGATCCCACAAAGTTGAAATTTGGTATTTGTGATGCTGATTGATAGTTTGTGAAAACTGAACCGATTTTATCTCAGTGCCATCATAAACAAATGTTTTCAAGTGTGATAACCTTATTCGGGGGGTTACTTTTCCAATAAAAAAGGGTTAAAATTGTTTAAAATGATCCCACAAAGTTGAAATTTGGTATTTGTGATGCTGATTGATAGTTTGTGAAAACTGAACCAATTTTATCTCAGTGCCATCATAAACAAATGTTTTTAAGTGTGATAACCTTATTCGGGGGGTTACTTTTCCAATAAAAAAGGGTTAAAATTGTTCAAAATGATCCCACAAAGTTGAAATTTGGTATTTGTGATGCTGATTGATAGTTTGTGAAAACTGAACCGATTTTATCTCAGTGCCATCATAAACAAATGTTTTTAAGTGTGATAACCTTATTCGGGGGGTTACTTTTCCAATAAAAAAGGGTTAAAATTGTTCAAAATGATCCCACAAAGTTGAAATTTGGTATTTGTGATGCTGATTGATAGTTTGTGAAAACTGAACCAATTTTATCTCAGTGCCATCATAAACAAATGTTTTTAAGTGTGATAACCTTATTCGGGGGGTTACTTTTCCAATAAAAAAGGGTTAAAATTGTTCAAAATGATCCCACAAAGTTGAAATTTGGTATTTGTGATGCTGATTGATAGTTTGTGAAAACTGAACCGATTTTATCTCAGTGCCATCATAAACAAATGTTTTTAAGTGTGATAACCTTATTCGGGGGGTTACTTTTCCAATAAAAAAGGGTTAAAATTGTTCAAAATGATCCCACAAAGTTGAAATTTGGTATTTGTGATGCTGATTGATAGTTTGTGAAAACTGAACCGATTTTATCTCAGTGCCATCATAAACAAATGTTTTTAAGTGTGATAACCTTATTCGGGGGGTTACTTTTCCAATAAAAAAGGGTTAAAATTGTTCAAAATGATCCCACAAAGTTGAAATTTGGTATTTGTGATGCTGATTGATAGTTTGTGAAAACTGAACCAATTTTATCTCAGTGCCATCATAAACAAATGTTTTCAAGTGTGATAACCTTATTCGGGGGGTTATGTTTCCAATAAAAAAGGGTTAAAATTGTTCAAAATGATCCCACAAAGTTGAAATTCGGTATTTGTGATGCTGATTGATAGTTTGTGAAAACTGAACCGATTTTATCTCAGCGCCATCATAAACAAATGTTTTCAAGTGTGATAACCTTATTCGGGGGGTTATGTTTCCAATAAAAAAGGGTTAAAATTGTTCAAAATGATCCCACAAAGTTGAAATTTGGTATTTGTGATGCTGATTGATAGTTTGTGAAAACTGAACCAATTTTATCTCAGTGCCATCATAAACAAATGTTTTTAAGTGTGATAACCTTATTCGGGGGGTTACTTTTCCAATAAAAAAGGGTTAAAATTGTTCAAAATGATCCCACAAAGTTGAAATTTGGTTATTTGTGATGCTGATTGATAGTTTGTGAAAACTGAACCAATTTTATCTCAGTGCCATCATAAACAAATGTTTTTAAGTGTGATAACCTTATTCGGGGGGTTATGTTTCCAATAAAAAAGGGTTAAAATTGTTCAAAATGATCCCACAAAGTTGAAATTTGGTTATTTGTGATGCTGATTGATAGTTTGTGAAAACTGAACCAATTTTATCTCAGTGCCATCATAAACAAATGTTTTTAAGTGTGATAACCTTATTCGGGGGGTTATGTTTCCAATAAAAAAGGGTTAAAATTGTTCAAAATGATCCCACAAAGTTGAAATTTGGTTATTTGTGATGCTGATTGATAGTTTGTGAAAACTGAACCAATTTTATCTCAGTGCCATCATAAACAAATGTTTTTAAGTGTGATAACCTTATTCGGGGGGTTACTTTTCCAATAAAAAAGGGTTAAAATTGTTCAAAATGATCCCACAAAGTTGAAATTTGGTATTTGTGATGCTGATTGATAGTTTGTGAAAACTGAACCAATTTTATCTCAGTGCCATCATAAACAAATGTTTTTAAGTGTGATAACCTTATTCGGGGGGTTACTTTTCCAATAAAAAAGGGTTAAAATTGTTCAAAATGATCCCACAAAGTTGAAATTCGGTATTTGTGATGCTGATTGATAGTTTGTGAAAACTGAACCGATTTTATCTCAGCGCCATCATAAACAAATGTTTTCAAGTGTGATAACCTTATTCGGGGGGTTATGTTTCCAATAAAAAAGGGTTAAAATTGTTCAAAATGATCCCACAAAGTTGAAATTTGGTATTTGTGATGCTGATTGATAGTTTGTGAAAACTGAACCAATTTTATCTCAGTGCCATCATAAACAAATGTTTTCAAGTGTGATAACCTTATTCGGGGGGTTATGTTTCCAATAAAAAAGGGTTAAAATTGTTTAAAATGATCCCACAAAGTTGAAATTTGGTATTTGTGATGCTGATTGATAGTTTGTGAAAACTGAACCGATTTTATCTCAGTGCCATCATAAACAAATGTTTTCAAGTGTGATAACCTTATTCGGGGGGTTATGTTTCCAATAAAAAAGGGTTAAAATTGTTTAAAATGATCCCACAAAGTTGAAATTTGGTATTTGTGATGCTGATTGATAGTTTGTGAAAACTGAACCAATTTTATCTCAGTGCCATCATAAACAAATGTTTTCAAGTGTGATAACCTTATTCGGGGGGTTATGTTTCCAATAAAAAAGGGTTAAAATTGTTTAAAATGATCCCACAAAGTTGAAATTTGGTATTTGTGATGCTGATTGATAGTTTGTGAAAACTGAACCAATTTTATCTCAGTGCCATCATAAACAAATGTTTTCAAGTGTGATAACCTTATTCGGGGGGTTATGTTTCCAATAAAAAAGGGTTAAAATTGTTTAAAATGATCCCACAAAGTTGAAATTTGGTATTTGTGATGCTGATTGATAGTTTGTGAAAACTGAACCAATTTTATCTCAGTGCCATCATAAACAAATGTTTTCAAGTGTGATAACCTTATTCGGGGGGTTATGTTTCCAATAAAAAAGGGTTAAAATTGTTTAAAATGATCCCACAAAGTTGAAATTTGGTATTTGTGATGCTGATTGATAGTTTGTGAAAACTGAACCGATTTTATCTCAGCGCCATCATAAACAAATGTTTTCAAGTGTGATAACCTTATTCGGGGGGTTATGTTTCCAATAAAAAAGGGTTAAAATTGTTCAAAATGATCCCACAAAGTTGAAATTTGGTTATTTGTGATGCTGATTGATAGTTTGTGAAAACTGAACCAATTTTATCTCAGTGCCATCATAAACAAATGTTTTTAAGTGTGATAACCTTATTCGGGGGGTTATGTTTCCAATAAAAAAGGGTTAAAATTGTTCAAAATGATCCCACAAAGTTGAAATTTGGTTATTTGTGATGCTGATTGATAGTTTGTGAAAACTGAACCAATTTTATCTCAGCGCCATCATAAACAAATGTTTTCAAGTGTGATAACCTTATTCGGGGGGTTATGTTTCCAATAAAAAAGGGTTAAAATTGTTTAAAATGATCCCACAAAGTTGAAATTTGGTTATTTGTGATGCTGATTGATAGTTTGTGAAAACTGAACCGATTTTATCTCAGTGCCATCATAAACAAATGTTTTCAAGTGTGATAACCTTATTCGGGGGGTTATGTTTCCAATAAAAAAGGGTTAAAATTGTTCAAAATGATCCCACAAAGTTGAAATTTGGTATTTGTGATGCTGATTGATAGTTTGTGAAAACTGAACCGATTTTATCTCAGCGCCATCATAAACAAATGTTTTCAAGTGTGATAACCTTATTCGGGGGGTTACTTTTCCAATAAAAAAGGGTTAAAATTGTTTAAAATGATCCCACAAAGTTGAAATTTGGTTATTTGTGATGCTGATTGATAGTTTGTGAAAACTGAACCAATTTTATCTCAGTGCCATCATAAACAAATGTTTTTAAGTGTGATAACCTTATTCGGGGGGTTACTTTTCCAATAAAAAAGGGTTAAAATTGTTTAAAATGATCCCACAAAGTTGAAATTTGGTTATTTGTGATGCTGATTGATAGTTTGTGAAAACTGAACCGATTTTATCTCAGTGCCATCATAAACAAATGTTTTTAAGTGTGATAACCTTATTCGGGGGGTTACTTTTCCAATAAAAAAGGGTTAAAATTGTTCAAAATGATCCCACAAAGTTGAAATTTGGTATTTGTGATGCTGATTGATAGTTTGTGAAAACTGAACCGATTTTATCTCAGTGCCATCATAAACAAATGTTTTTAAGTGTGATAACCTTATTCGGGGGGTTACTTTTCCAATAAAAAAGGGTTAAAATTGTTCAAAATGATCCCACAAAGTTGAAATTTGGTTATTTGTGATGCTGATTGATAGTTTGTGAAAACTGAACCGATTTTATCTCAGTGCCATCATAAACAAATGTTTTTAAGTGTGATAACCTTATTCGGGGGGTTACTTTTCCAATAAAAAAGGGTTAAAATTGTTCAAAATGATCCCACAAAGTTGAAATTTGGTTATTTGTGATGCTGATTGATAGTTTGTGAAAACTGAACCGATTTTATCTCAGTGCCATCATAAACAAATGTTTTTAAGTGTGATAACCTTATTCGGGGGGTTACTTTTCCAATAAAAAAGGGTTAAAATTGTTCAAAATGATCCCACAAAGTTGAAATTTGGTTATTTGTGATGCTGATTGATAGTTTGTGAAAACTGAACCAATTTTATCTCAGTGCCATCATAAACAAATGTTTTTAAGTGTGATAACCTTATTCGGGGGGTTACTTTTCCAATAAAAAAGGGTTAAAATTGTTTAAAATGATCCCACAAAGTTGAAATTTGGTTATTTGTGATGCTGATTGATAGTTTGTGAAAACTGAACCGATTTTATCTCAGTGCCATCATAAACAAATGTTTTTAAGTGTGATAACCTTATTCGGGGGGTTACTTTTCCAATAAAAAAGGGTTAAAATTGTTCAAAATGATCCCACAAAGTTGAAATTTGGTTATTTGTGATGCTGATTGATAGTTTGTGAAAACTGAACCAATTTTATCTCAGTGCCATCATAAACAAATGTTTTTAAGTGTGATAACCTTATTCGGGGGGTTACTTTTCCAATAAAAAAGGGTTAAAATTGTTTAAAATGATCCCACAAAGTTGAAATTTGGTTATTTGTGATGCTGATTGATAGTTTGTGAAAACTGAACCGATTTTATCTCAGTGCCATCATAAACAAATGTTTTTAAGTGTGATAACCTTATTCGGGGGGTTACTTTTCCAATAAAAAAGGGTTAAAATTGTTCAAAATGATCCCACAAAGTTGAAATTTGGTATTTGTGATGCTGATTGATAGTTTGTGAAAACTGAACCGATTTTATCTCAGTGCCATCATAAACAAATGTTTTTAAGTGTGATAACCTTATTCGGGGGGTTACTTTTCCAATAAAAAAGGGTTAAAATTGTTCAAAATGATCCCACAAAGTTGAAATTTGGTTATTTGTGATGCTGATTGATAGTTTGTGAAAACTGAACCAATTTTATCTCAGTGCCATCATAAACAAATGTTTTTAAGTGTGATAACCTTATTCGGGGGGTTACTTTTCCAATAAAAAAGGGTTAAAATTGTTCAAAATGATCCCACAAAGTTGAAATTTGGTATTTGTGATGCTGATTGATAGTTTGTGAAAACTGAACCGATTTTATCTCAGTGCCATCATAAACAAATGTTTTTAAGTGTGATAACCTTATTCGGGGGGTTACTTTTCCAATAAAAAAGGGTTAAAATTGTTCAAAATGATCCCACAAAGTTGAAATTTGGTATTTGTGATGCTGATTGATAGTTTGTGAAAACTGAACCAATTTTATCTCAGTGCCATCATAAACAAATGTTTTTAAGTGTGATAACTATATTCGGGGGGTTACTTTTCCAATAAAAAAGGGTTAAAATTGTTCAAAATGATCCCACAAAGTTGAAATTTGGTATTTGTGATGCTGATTGATAGTTTGTGAAAAGTGAACCAATTTTATCTCAGTGCCATCATAAACAAATGTTTTTAAGTGTGATAACCTTATTCGGGGGGTTATGTTTCCAATAAAAAAGGGTTAAAATTGTTCAAAATGATCCCACAAAGTTGAAATTTGGTATTTGTGATGCTGATTGATAGTTTGTGAAAAGTGAACCGATTTTATCTCAGTGCCATCATAAACAAATGTTTTTAAGTGTGATAACCTTATTCGGGGGGTTATGTTTCCAATAAAAAAGGGTTAAAATTGTTCAAAATGATCCCACAAAGTTGAAATTTGGTATTTGTGATGCTGATTGATAGTTTGTGAAAACTGAACCGATTTTATCTCAGTGCCATCATAAACAAATGTTTTTAAGTGTGATAACTATATTCGGGGGGTTACTTTTCCAATAAAAAAGGGTTAAAATTGTTCAAAATGATCCCACAAAGTTGAAATTTGGTATTTGTGATGCTGATTGATAGTTTGTGAAAACTGAACCGATTTTATCTCAGTGCCATCATAAACAAATGTTTTTAAGTGTGATAACTATATTCGGGGGGTTACTTTTCCAATAAAAAAGGGTTAAAATTGTTCAAAATGATCCCACAAAGTTGAAATTTGGTATTTGTGATGCTGATTGATAGTTTGTGAAAAGTGAACCAATTTTATCTCAGTGCCATCATAAACAAATGTTTTTAAGTGTGATAACCTTATTCGGGGGGTTATGTTTCCAATAAAAAAGGGTTAAAATTGTTCAAAATGATCCCACAAAGTTGAAATTTGGTATTTGTGATGCTGATTGATAGTTTGTGAAAAGTGAACCAATTTTATCTCAGTGCCATCATAAACAAATGTTTTTAAGTGTGATAACCTTATTCGGGGGGTTATGTTTCCAATAAAAAAGGGTTAAAATTGTTCAAAATGATCCCACAAAGTTGAAATTTGGTATTTATGATGCTGATTGATAGTTTGTGAAAAGTGAACCAATTTTATCTCAGTGCCATCATAAACAAATGTTTTTAAGTGTGATAACTATATTCGGGGGGTTATGTTTCCAATAAAAAAGGGTTAAAATTGTTCAAAATGATCCCACAAAGTTGAAATTTGGTATTTGTGATGCTGATTGATAGTTTGTGAAAAGTGAACCAATTTTATCTCAGTGCCATCATAAACAAATGTTTTTAAGTGTGATAACCTTATTCGGGGGGTTATGTTTCCAATAAAAAAGGGTTAAAATTGTTCAAAATGATCCCACAAAGTTGAAATTTGGTATTTATGATGCTGATTGATAGTTTGTGAAAAGTGAACCAATTTTATCTCAGCGCCATCATAAACAAATGTTTTTAAGTGTGATAACCTTATTCGGGGGGTTATGTTTCCAATAAAAAAGGGTTAAAATTGTTCAAAATGATCCCACAAAGTTGAAATTTGGTATTTGTGATGCTGATTGATAGTTTGTGAAAAGTGAACCAATTTTATCTCAGTGCCATCATAAACAAATGTTTTTAAGTGTGATAACTATATTCGGGGGGTTATGTTTCCAATAAAAAAGGGTTAAAATTGTTCAAAATGATCCCACAAAGTTGAAATTTGGTATTTGTGATGCTGATTGATAGTTTGTGAAAAGTGAACCAATTTTATCTCAGTGCCATCATAAACAAATGTTTTTAAGTGTGATAACCTTATTCGGGGGGTTATGTTTCCAATAAAAAAGGGTTAAAATTGTTCAAAATGATCCCACAAAGTTGAAATTTGGTATTTATGATGCTGATTGATAGTTTGTGAAAAGTGAACCAATTTTATCTCAGCGCCATCATAAACAAATGTTTTTAAGTGTGATAACTATATTCGGGGGGTTATGTTTCCAATAAAAAAGGGTTAAAATTGTTCAAAATGATCCCACAAAGTTGAAATTTGGTATTTGTGATGCTGATTGATAGTTTGTGAAAAGTGAACCAATTTTATCTCAGTGCCATCATAAACAAATGTTTTTAAGTGTGATAACCTTATTCGGGGGGTTATGTTTCCAATAAAAAAGGGTTAAAATTGTTCAAAATGATCCCACAAAGTTGAAATTTGGTATTTATGATGCTGATTGATAGTTTGTGAAAAGTGAACCAATTTTATCTCAGTGCCATCATAAACAAATGTTTTTAAGTGTGATAACCTTATTCGGGGGGTTATGTTTCCAATAAAAAAGGGTTAAAATTGTTCAAAATGATCCCACAAAGTTGAAATTTGGTATTTGTGATGCTGATTGATAGTTTGTGAAAAGTGAACCAATTTTATCTCAGTGCCATCATAAACAAATGTTTTTAAGTGTGATAACTATATTCGGGGGGTTATGTTTCCAATAAAAAAGGGTTAAAATTGTTCAAAATGATCCCACAAAGTTGAAATTTGGTATTTGTGATGCTGATTGATAGTTTGTGAAAAGTGAACCAATTTTATCTCAGCGCCATCATAAACAAATGTTTTTAAGTGTGATAACCTTATTCGGGGGGTTATGTTTCCAATAAAAAAGGGTTAAAATTGTTCAAAATGATCCCACAAAGTTGAAATTTGGTATTTGTGATGCTGATTGATAGTTTGTGAAAAGTGAACCAATTTTATCTCAGTGCCATCATAAACAAATGTTTTTAAGTGTGATAACTATATTCGGGGGGTTATGTTTCCAATAAAAAAGGGTTAAAATTGTTCAAAATGATCCCACAAAGTTGAAATTTGGTATTTGTGATGCTGATTGATAGTTTGTGAAAAGTGAACCAATTTTATCTCAGCGCCATCATAAACAAATGTTTTTAAGTGTGATAACTATATTCGGGGGGTTATGTTTCCAATAAAAAAGGGTTAAAATTGTTCAAAATGATCCCACAAAGTTGAAATTTGGTATTTATGATGCTGATTGATAGTTTGTGAAAAGTGAACCAATTTTATCTCAGTGCCATCATAAACAAATGTTTTTAAGTGTGATAACTATATTCGGGGGGTTATGTTTCCAATAAAAAAGGGTTAAAATTGTTCAAAATGATCCCACAAAGTTGAAATTTGGTATTTGTGATGCTGATTGATAGTTTGTGAAAAGTGAACCAATTTTATCTCAGTGCCATCATAAACAAATGTTTTTAAGTGTGATAACCTTATTCGGGGGGTTATGTTTCCAATAAAAAAGGGTTAAAATTGTTCAAAATGATCCCACAAAGTTGAAATTTGGTATTTATGATGCTGATTGATAGTTTGTGAAAAGTGAACCAATTTTATCTCAGCGCCATCATAAACAAATGTTTTTAAGTGTGATAACCTTATTCGGGGGGTTATGTTTCCAATAAAAAAGGGTTAAAATTGTTCAAAATGATCCCACAAAGTTGAAATTTGGTATTTGTGATGCTGATTGATAGTTTGTGAAAAGTGAACCAATTTTATCTCAGTGCCATCATAAACAATTGTTTTTAAGTGTGATAACCTTATTCGGGGGGTTACTTTTCCAATAAAAAAGGGTTAAAATTGTTCAAAATGATCCCACAAAGTTGAAATTTGGTATTTGTGATGCTGATTGATAGTTTGTGAAAACTGAACCGATTTTATCTCAGTGCCATCATAAACAAATGTTTTTAAGTGTGATAACTATATTCGGGGGGTTACTTTTCCAATAAAAAAGGGTTAAAATTGTTCAAAATGATCCCACAAAGTTGAAATTTGGTATTTGTGATGCTGATTGATAGTTTGTGAAAACTGAACCGATTTTATCTCAGTGCCATCATAAACAAATGTTTTTAAGTGTGATAACCTTATTCGGGGGGTTATGTTTCCAATAAAAAAGGGTTAAAATTGTTCAAAATGATCCCACAAAGTTGAAATTTGGTATTTGTGATGCTGATTGATAGTTTGTGAAAAGTGAACCAATTTTATCTCAGTGCCATCATAAACAAATGTTTTTAAGTGTGATAACTATATTCGGGGGGTTATGTTTCCAATAAAAAAGGGTTAAAATTGTTCAAAATGATCCCACAAAGTTGAAATTTGGTATTTGTGATGCTGATTGATAGTTTGTGAAAAGTGAACCGATTTTATCTCAGTGCCATCATAAACAAATGTTTTTAAGTGTGATAACCTTATTCGGGGGGTTATGTTTCCAATAAAAAAGGGTTAAAATTGTTCAAAATGATCCCACAAAGTTGAAATTTGGTATTTGTGATGCTGATTGATAGTTTGTGAAAAGTGAACCAATTTTATCTCAGTGCCATCATAAACAAATGTTTTTAAGTGTGATAACTATATTCGGGGGGTTATGTTTCCAATAAAAAAGGGTTAAAATTGTTCAAAATGATCCCACAAAGTTGAAATTTGGTATTTGTGATGCTGATTGATAGTTTGTGAAAAGTGAACCAATTTTATCTCAGTGCCATCATAAACAAATGTTTTTAAGTGTGATAACCTTATTCGGGGGGTTATGTTTCCAATAAAAAAGGGTTAAAATTGTTCAAAATGATCCCACAAAGTTGAAATTTGGTATTTATGATGCTGATTGATAGTTTGTGAAAAGTGAACCAATTTTATCTCAGTGCCATCATAAACAAATGTTTTTAAGTGTGATAACCTTATTCGGGGGGTTATGTTTCCAATAAAAAAGGGTTAAAATTGTTCAAAATGATCCCACAAAGTTGAAATTTGGTATTTGTGATGCTGATTGATAGTTTGTGAAAAGTGAACCAATTTTATCTCAGTGCCATCATAAACAAATGTTTTTAAGTGTGATAACTATATTCGGGGGGTTATGTTTCCAATAAAAAAGGGTTAAAATTGTTCAAAATGATCCCACAAAGTTGAAATTTGGTATTTGTGATGCTGATTGATAGTTTGTGAAAAGTGAACCGATTTTATCTCAGTGCCATCATAAACAAATGTTTTTAAGTGTGATAACCTTATTCGGGGGGTTATGTTTCCAATAAAAAAGGGTTAAAATTGTTCAAAATGATCCCACAAAGTTGAAATTTGGTATTTGTGATGCTGATTGATAGTTTGTGAAAAGTGAACCAATTTTATCTCAGTGCCATCATAAACAAATGTTTTTAAGTGTGATAACTATATTCGGGGGGTTATGTTTCCAATAAAAAAGGGTTAAAATTGTTCAAAATGATCCCACAAAGTTGAAATTTGGTATTTGTGATGCTGATTGATAGTTTGTGAAAAGTGAACCAATTTTATCTCAGTGCCATCATAAACAAATGTTTTTAAGTGTGATAACCTTATTCGGGGGGTTATGTTTCCAATAAAAAAGGGTTAAAATTGTTCAAAATGATCCCACAAAGTTGAAATTTGGTATTTATGATGCTGATTGATAGTTTGTGAAAAGTGAACCAATTTTATCTCAGTGCCATCATAAACAAATGTTTTTAAGTGTGATAACCTTATTCGGGGGGTTATGTTTCCAATAAAAAAGGGTTAAAATTGTTCAAAATGATCCCACAAAGTTGAAATTTGGTATTTATGATGCTGATTGATAGTTTGTGAAAAGTGAACCAATTTTATCTCAGCGCCATCATAAACAAATGTTTTTAAGTGTGATAACCTTATTCGGGGGGTTATGTTTCCAATAAAAAAGGGTTAAAATTGTTCAAAATGATCCCACAAAGTTGAAATTTGGTATTTGTGATGCTGATTGATAGTTTGTGAAAAGTGAACCAATTTTATCTCAGTGCCATCATAAACAAATGTTTTTAAGTGTGATAACCTTATTCGGGGGGTTATGTTTCCAATAAAAAAGGGTTAAAATTGTTCAAAATGATCCCACAAAGTTGAAATTTGGTATTTGTGATGCTGATTGGTAGTTTGTGAAAAGTGAACCAATTTTATCTCAGCGCCATCATAAACAAATGTTTTTAAGTGTGATAACCTTATTCGGGGGGTTATGTTTCCAATAAAAAAGGGTTAAAATTGTTCAAAATGATCCCACAAAGTTGAAATTTGGTATTTGTGATGCTGATTGGTAGTTTGTGAAAAGTGAACCAATTTTATCTCAGTGCCATCATAAACAATTGTTTTTAAGTGTGATAACCTTATTCGGGGGGTTACTTTTCCAATAAAAAAGGGTTAAAATTGTTCAAAATGATCCCACAAAGTTGAAATTTGGTATTTATGATGCTGATTGATAGTTTGTGAAAAGTGAACCAATTTTATCTCAGTGCCATCATAAACAATTGTTTTTAAGTGTGATAACCTTATTCGGGGGGTTACTTTTCCAATAAAAAAGGGTTAAAATTGTTCAAAATGATCCCACAAAGTTGAAATTTGGTATTTGTGATGCTGATTGATAGTTTGTGAAAAGTGAACCAATTTTATCTCAGTGCCATCATAAACAAATGTTTTCAAGTGTGATAACCTTATTCGGGGGGTTACTTTTCCAATAAAAAAGGGTTAAAATTGTTCAAAATGATCCCACAAAGTTGAAATTTGGTATTTATGATGCTGATTGATAGTTTGTGAAAAGTGAACCAATTTTATCTCAGTGCCATCATAAACAAATGTTTTCAAGTGTGATAACCTTATTCGGGGGGTTACTTTTCCAATAAAAAAGGGTTAAAATTGTTCAAAATGATCCCACAAAGTTGAAATTTGGTATTTATGATGCTGATTGATAGTTTGTGAAAAGTGAACCAATTTTATCTCAGTGCCATCATAAACAAATGTTTTCAAGTGTGATAACCTTATTCGGGGGGTTACTTTTCCAATAAAAAAGGGTTAAAATTGTTCAAAATGATCCCACAAAGTTGAAATTTGGTATTTGTGATGCTGATTGATAGTTTGTGAAAAGTGAACCAATTTTATCTCAGTGCCATCATAAACAAATGTTTTTAAGTGTGATAACTATATTCGGGGGGTTACTTTTCCAATAAAAAAGGGTTAAAATTGTTCAAAATGATCCCACAAAGTTGAAATTTGGTATTTATGATGCTGATTGATAGTTTGTGAAAAGTGAACCAATTTTATCTCAGTGCCATCATAAACAAATGTTTTCAAGTGTGATAACCTTATTCGGGGGGTTACTTTTCCAATAAAAAAGGGTTAAAATTGTTCAAAATGATCCCACAAAGTTGAAATTTGGTATTTGTGATGCTGATTGATAGTTTGTGAAAACTGAACCAATTTTATCTCAGTGCCATCATAAACAAATGTTTTCAAGTGTGATAACCTTATTCGGGGGGTTACTTTTCCAATAAAAAAGGGTTAAAATTGTTCAAAATGATCCCACAAAGTTGAAATTTGGTATTTGTGATGCTGATTGATAGTTTGTGAAAACTGAACCAATTTTATCTCAGTGCCATCATAAACAAATGTTTTCAAGTGTGATAACCTTATTCGGGGGGTTACTTTTCCAATAAAAAAGGGTTAAAATTGTTCAAAATGATCCCACAAAGTTGAAATTTGGTATTTATGATGCTGATTGATAGTTTGTGAAAAGTGAACCAATTTTATCTCAGTGCCATCATAAACAAATGTTTTTAAGTGTGATAACTATATTCGGGGGGTTATGTTTCCAATAAAAAAGGGTTAAAATTGTTCAAAATGATCCCACAAAGTTGAAATTTGGTATTTGTGATGCTGATTGATAGTTTGTGAAAAGTGAACCAATTTTATCTCAGTGCCATCATAAACAAATGTTTTTAAGTGTGATAACTATATTCGGGGGGTTATGTTTCCAATAAAAAAGGGTTAAAATTGTTCAAAATGATCCCACAAAGTTGAAATTTGGTATTTGTGATGCTGATTGATAGTTTGTGAAAAGTGAACCAATTTTATCTCAGTGCCATCATAAACAAATGTTTTTAAGTGTGATAACTATATTCGGGGGGTTATGTTTCCAATAAAAAAGGGTTAAAATTGTTCAAAATGATCCCACAAAGTTGAAATTTGGTATTTATGATGCTGATTGATAGTTTGTGAAAAGTGAACCAATTTTATCTCAGTGCCATCATAAACAAATGTTTTCAAGTGTGATAACCTTATTCGGGGGGTTACTTTTCCAATAAAAAAGGGTTAAAATTGTTCAAAATGATCCCACAAAGTTGAAATTTGGTATTTGTGATGCTGATTGATAGTTTGTGAAAAGTGAACCAATTTTATCTCAGTGCCATCATAAACAAATGTTTTTAAGTGTGATAACTATATTCGGGGGGTTATGTTTCCAATAAAAAAGGGTTAAAATTGTTCAAAATGATCCCACAAAGTTGAAATTTGGTATTTGTGATGCTGATTGATAGTTTGTGAAAAGTGAACCAATTTTATCTCAGTGCCATCATAAACAAATGTTTTCAAGTGTGATAACCTTATTCGGGGGGTTACTTTTCCAATAAAAAAGGGTTAAAATTGTTCAAAATGATCCCACAAAGTTGAAATTTGGTATTTATGATGCTGATTGATAGTTTGTGAAAAGTGAACCAATTTTATCTCAGTGCCATCATAAACAAATGTTTTCAAGTGTGATAACCTTATTCGGGGGGTTACTTTTCCAATAAAAAAGGGTTAAAATTGTTCAAAATGATCCCACAAAGTTGAAATTTGGTATTTGTGATGCTGATTGATAGTTTGTGAAAAGTGAACCAATTTTATCTCAGTGCCATCATAAACAAATGTTTTCAAGTGTGATAACCTTATTCGGGGGGTTACTTTTCCAATAAAAAAGGGTTAAAATTGTTCAAAATGATCCCACAAAGTTGAAATTTGGTATTTATGATGCTGATTGATAGTTTGTGAAAAGTGAACCAATTTTATCTCAGTGCCATCATAAACAATTGTTTTTAAGTGTGATAACCTTATTCGGGGGGTTACTTTTCCAATAAAAAAGGGTTAAAATTGTTCAAAATGATCCCACAAAGTTGAAATTTGGTATTTATGATGCTGATTGATAGTTTGTGAAAAGTGAACCAATTTTATCTCAGTGCCATCATAAACAATTGTTTTTAAGTGTGATAACCTTATTCGGGGGGTTACTTTTCCAATAAAAAAGGGTTAAAATTGTTCAAAATGATCCCACAAAGTTGAAATTTGGTATTTGTGATGCTGATTGATAGTTTGTGAAAAGTGAACCAATTTTATCTCAGTGCCATCATAAACAAATGTTTTTAAGTGTGATAACTATATTCGGGGGGTTATGTTTCCAATAAAAAAGGGTTAAAATTGTTCAAAATGATCCCACAAAGTTGAAATTTGGTATTTATGATGCTGATTGATAGTTTGTGAAAAGTGAACCAATTTTATCTCAGTGCCATCATAAACAAATGTTTTTAAGTGTGATAACCTTATTCGGGGGGTTATGTTTCCAATAAAAAAGGGTTAAAATTGTTCAAAATGATCCCACAAAGTTGAAATTTGGTATTTATGATGCTGATTGATAGTTTGTGAAAAGTGAACCAATTTTATCTCAGTGCCATCATAAACAAATGTTTTTAAGTGTGATAACCTTATTCGGGGGGTTATGTTTCCAATAAAAAAGGGTTAAAATTGTTTAAAATGATCCCACAAAGTTGAAATTTGGTATTTGTGATGCTGATTGATAGTTTGTGAAAAGTGAACCAATTTTATCTCAGTGCCATCATAAACAATTGTTTTTAAGTGTGATAACCTTATTCGGGGGGTTATGTTTCCAATAAAAAAGGGTTAAAATTGTTTAAAATGATCCCACAAAGTTGAAATTTGGTATTTATGATGCTGATTGATAGTTTGTGAAAACTGAACCGATTTTATCTCAGTGCCATCATAAACAATTGTTTTTAAGTGTGATAACCTTATTCGGGGGGTTATGTTTCCAATAAAAAAGGGTTAAAATTGTTTAAAATGATCCCACAAAGTTGAAATTTGGTATTTATGATGCTGATTGATAGTTTGTGAAAACTGAACCGATTTTATCTCAGTGCCATCATAAACAATTGTTTTTAAGTGTGATAACCTTATTCGGGGGGTTATGTTTCCAATAAAAAAGGGTTAAAATTGTTCAAAATGATCCCACAAAGTTGAAATTTGGTATTTGTGATGCTGATTGATAGTTTGTGAAAAGTGAACCAATTTTATCTCAGTGCCATCATAAACAAATGTTTTTAAGTGTGATAACCTTATTCGGGGGGTTACTTTTCCAATAAAAAAGGGTTAAAATTGTTCAAAATGATCCCACAAAGTTGAAATTTGGTATTTGTGATGCTGATTGATAGTTTGTGAAAAGTGAACCAATTTTATCTCAGTGCCATCATAAACAATTGTTTTTAAGTGTGATAACCTTATTCGGGGGGTTATGTTTCCAATAAAAAAGGGTTAAAATTGTTCAAAATGATCCCACAAAGTTGAAATTTGGTATTTATGATGCTGATTGATAGTTTGTGAAAAGTGAACCAATTTTATCTCAGTGCCATCATAAACAATTGTTTTTAAGTGTGATAACCTTATTCGGGGGGTTATGTTTCCAATAAAAAAGGGTTAAAATTGTTCAAAATGATCCCACAAAGTTGAAATTTGGTATTTGTGATGCTGATTGATAGTTTGTGAAAAGTGAACCAATTTTATCTCAGTGCCATCATAAACAAATGTTTTTAAGTGTGATAACCTTATTCGGGGGGTTACTTTTCCAATAAAAAAGGGTTAAAATTGTTCAAAATGATCCCACAAAGTTGAAATTTGGTATTTGTGATGCTGATTGATAGTTTGTGAAAAGTGAACCAATTTTATCTCAGTGCCATCATAAACAAATGTTTTTAAGTGTGATAACTATATTCGGGGGGTTATGTTTCCAATAAAAAAGGGTTAAAATTGTTCAAAATGATCCCACAAAGTTGAAATTTGGTATTTGTGATGCTGATTGATAGTTTGTGAAAAGTGAACCAATTTTATCTCAGCGCCATCATAAACAAATGTTTTTAAGTGTGATAACTATATTCGGGGGGTTATGTTTCCAATAAAAAAGGGTTAAAATTGTTCAAAATGATCCCACAAAGTTGAAATTTGGTATTTGTGATGCTGATTGATAGTTTGTGAAAAGTGAACCAATTTTATCTCAGCGCCATCATAAACAAATGTTTTTAAGTGTGATAACTATATTCGGGGGGTTATGTTTCCAATAAAAAAGGGTTAAAATTGTTCAAAATGATCCCACAAAGTTGAAATTTGGTATTTGTGATGCTGATTGATAGTTTGTGAAAAGTGAACCAATTTTATCTCAGCGCCATCATAAACAAATGTTTTTAAGTGTGATAACTATATTCGGGGGGTTATGTTTCCAATAAAAAAGGGTTAAAATTGTTCAAAATGATCCCACAAAGTTGAAATTTGGTATTTGTGATGCTGATTGATAGTTTGTGAAAAGTGAACCAATTTTATCTCAGCGCCATCATAAACAAATGTTTTTAAGTGTGATAACTATATTCGGGGGGTTATGTTTCCAATAAAAAAGGGTTAAAATTGTTCAAAATGATCCCACAAAGTTGAAATTTGGTATTTGTGATGCTGATTGATAGTTTGTGAAAAGTGAACCAATTTTATCTCAGCGCCATCATAAACAAATGTTTTTAAGTGTGATAACTATATTCGGGGGGTTATGTTTCCAATAAAAAAGGGTTAAAATTGTTCAAAATGATCCCACAAAGTTGAAATTTGGTATTTGTGATGCTGATTGATAGTTTGTGAAAAGTGAACCAATTTTATCTCAGCGCCATCATAAACAAATGTTTTTAAGTGTGATAACCTTATTCGGGGGGTTACTTTTCCAATAAAAAAGGGTTAAAATTGTTCAAAATGATCCCACAAAGTTGAAATTTGGTATTTGTGATGCTGATTGATAGTTTGTGAAAAGTGAACCAATTTTATCTCAGCGCCATCATAAACAAATGTTTTTAAGTGTGATAACCTTATTCGGGGGGTTACTTTTCCAATAAAAAAGGGTTAAAATTGTTCAAAATGATCCCACAAAGTTGAAATTTGGTATTTGTGATGCTGATTGATAGTTTGTGAAAAGTGAACCAATTTTATCTCAGTGCCATCATAAACAAATGTTTTTAAGTGTGATAACTATATTCGGGGGGTTATGTTTCCAATAAAAAAGGGTTAAAATTGTTCAAAATGATCCCACAAAGTTGAAATTTGGTATTTGTGATGCTGATTGATAGTTTGTGAAAAGTGAACCAATTTTATCTCAGTGCCATCATAAACAAATGTTTTTAAGTGTGATAACTATATTCGGGGGGTTATGTTTCCAATAAAAAAGGGTTAAAATTGTTCAAAATGATCCCACAAAGTTGAAATTTGGTATTTGTGATGCTGATTGATAGTTTGTGAAAAGTGAACCAATTTTATCTCAGCGCCATCATAAACAAATGTTTTTAAGTGTGATAACCTTATTCGGGGGGTTACTTTTCCAATAAAAAAGGGTTAAAATTGTTCAAAATGATCCCACAAAGTTGAAATTTGGTATTTGTGATGCTGATTGATAGTTTGTGAAAAGTGAACCAATTTTATCTCAGTGCCATCATAAACAAATGTTTTTAAGTGTGATAACTATATTCGGGGGGTTATGTTTCCAATAAAAAAGGGTTAAAATTGTTCAAAATGATCCCACAAAGTTGAAATTTGGTATTTGTGATGCTGATTGATAGTTTGTGAAAAGTGAACCAATTTTATCTCAGTGCCATCATAAACAAATGTTTTTAAGTGTGATAACTATATTCGGGGGGTTATGTTTCCAATAAAAAAGGGTTAAAATTGTTCAAAATGATCCCACAAAGTTGAAATTTGGTATTTGTGATGCTGATTGATAGTTTGTGAAAAGTGAACCAATTTTATCTCAGTGCCATCATAAACAAATGTTTTTAAGTGTGATAACTATATTCGGGGGGTTATGTTTCCAATAAAAAAGGGTTAAAATTGTTCAAAATGATCCCACAAAGTTGAAATTTGGTATTTGTGATGCTGATTGATAGTTTGTGAAAAGTGAACCAATTTTATCTCAGCGCCATCATAAACAAATGTTTTTAAGTGTGATAACCTTATTCGGGGGGTTACTTTTCCAATAAAAAAGGGTTAAAATTGTTCAAAATGATCCCACAAAGTTGAAATTTGGTATTTGTGATGCTGATTGATAGTTTGTGAAAAGTGAACCAATTTTATCTCAGTGCCATCATAAACAAATGTTTTTAAGTGTGATAACTATATTCGGGGGGTTATGTTTCCAATAAAAAAGGGTTAAAATTGTTCAAAATGATCCCACAAAGTTGAAATTTGGTATTTGTGATGCTGATTGATAGTTTGTGAAAAGTGAACCAATTTTATCTCAGTGCCATCATAAACAAATGTTTTTAAGTGTGATAACTATATTCGGGGGGTTATGTTTCCAATAAAAAAGGGTTAAAATTGTTCAAAATGATCCCACAAAGTTGAAATTTGGTATTTGTGATGCTGATTGATAGTTTGTGAAAAGTGAACCAATTTTATCTCAGCGCCATCATAAACAAATGTTTTTAAGTGTGATAACTATATTCGGGGGGTTATGTTTCCAATAAAAAAGGGTTAAAATTGTTCAAAATGATCCCACAAAGTTGAAATTTGGTATTTGTGATGCTGATTGATAGTTTGTGAAAAGTGAACCAATTTTATCTCAGTGCCATCATAAACAAATGTTTTTAAGTGTGATAACTATATTCGGGGGGTTATGTTTCCAATAAAAAAGGGTTAAAATTGTTCAAAATGATCCCACAAAGTTGAAATTTGGTATTTGTGATGCTGATTGATAGTTTGTGAAAAGTGAACCAATTTTATCTCAGCGCCATCATAAACAAATGTTTTTAAGTGTGATAACCTTATTCGGGGGGTTACTTTTCCAATAAAAAAGGGTTAAAATTGTTCAAAATGATCCCACAAAGTTGAAATTTGGTATTTGTGATGCTGATTGATAGTTTGTGAAAACTGAACCGATTTTATCTCAGTGCCATCATAAACAAATGTTTTTAAGTGTGATAACTATATTCGGGGGGTTATGTTTCCAATAAAAAAGGGTTAAAATTGTTCAAAATGATCCCACAAAGTTGAAATTTGGTATTTGTGATGCTGATTGATAGTTTGTGAAAAGTGAACCAATTTTATCTCAGTGCCATCATAAACAAATGTTTTTAAGTGTGATAACTATATTCGGGGGGTTATGTTTCCAATAAAAAAGGGTTAAAATTGTTCAAAATGATCCCACAAAGTTGAAATTTGGTATTTGTGATGCTGATTGATAGTTTGTGAAAAGTGAACCAATTTTATCTCAGCGCCATCATAAACAAATGTTTTTAAGTGTGATAACTATATTCGGGGGGTTATGTTTCCAATAAAAAAGGGTTAAAATTGTTCAAAATGATCCCACAAAGTTGAAATTTGGTATTTGTGATGCTGATTGATAGTTTGTGAAAAGTGAACCAATTTTATCTCAGCGCCATCATAAACAAATGTTTTTAAGTGTGATAACCTTATTCAGGGGGTTACTTTTCCAATAAAAAAGGGTTAAAATTGTTCAAAATGATCCCACAAAGTTGAAATTTGGTATTTGTGATGCTGATTGATAGTTTGTGAAAAGTGAACCAATTTTATCTCAGCGCCATCATAAACAAATGTTTTTAAGTGTGATAACTATATTCGGGGGGTTATGTTTCCAATAAAAAAGGGTTAAAATTGTTCAAAATGATCCCACAAAGTTGAAATTTGGTATTTGTGATGCTGATTGATAGTTTGTGAAAAGTGAACCAATTTTATCTCAGTGCCATCATAAACAAATGTTTTTAAGTGTGATAACTATATTCGGGGGGTTATGTTTCCAATAAAAAAGGGTTAAAATTGTTCAAAATGATCCCACAAAGTTGAAATTTGGTATTTGTGATGCTGATTGATAGTTTGTGAAAAGTGAACCAATTTTATCTCAGCGCCATCATAAACAAATGTTTTTAAGTGTGATAACCTTATTCGGGGGGTTACTTTTCCAATAAAAAAGGGTTAAAATTGTTCAAAATGATCCCACAAAGTTGAAATTTGGTATTTGTGATGCTGATTGATAGTTTGTGAAAAGTGAACCAATTTTATCTCAGCGCCATCATAAACAAATGTTTTTAAGTGTGATAACTATATTCGGGGGGTTACTTTTCCAATAAAAAAGGGTTAAAATTGTTCAAAATGATCCCACAAAGTTGAAATTTGGTATTTGTGATGCTGATTGATAGTTTGTGAAAAGTGAACCAATTTTATCTCAGTGCCATCATAAACAAATGTTTTTAAGTGTGATAACTATATTCGGGGGGTTATGTTTCCAATAAAAAAGGGTTAAAATTGTTCAAAATGATCCCACAAAGTTGAAATTTGGTATTTGTGATGCTGATTGATAGTTTGTGAAAAGTGAACCAATTTTATCTCAGTGCCATCATAAACAATTGTTTTTAAGTGTGATAACTATATTCGGGGGGTTACTTTTCCAATAAAAAAGGGTTAAAATTGTTCAAAATGATCCCACAAAGTTGAAATTTGGTATTTGTGATGCTGATTGATAGTTTGTGAAAAGTGAACCAATTTTATCTCAGCGCCATCATAAACAAATGTTTTTAAGTGTGATAACCTTATTCGGGGGGTTACTTTTCCAATAAAAAAGGGTTAAAATTGTTCAAAATGATCCCACAAAGTTGAAATTTGGTATTTGTGATGCTGATTGATAGTTTGTGAAAAGTGAACCAATTTTATCTCAGTGCCATCATAAACAAATGTTTTTAAGTGTGATAACCTTATTCAGGGGGTTACTTTTCCAATAAAAAAGGGTTAAAATTGTTCAAAATGATCCCACAAAGTTGAAATTTGGTATTTGTGATGCTGATTGATAGTTTGTGAAAAGTGAACCAATTTTATCTCAGCGCCATCATAAACAAATGTTTTTAAGTGTGATAACCTTATTCGGGGGGTTACTTTTCCATTAAAAAAGGGTTAAAATTGTTCAAAATGATCCCACAAAGTTAAAATTTGGTAATTGTGATGCTGATTGATAGTTTGTGAAAAGTGAACCAATTTTATCTCAGCGCCATCATAAACAAATGTTTTTAAGTGTGATAACCTTATTCGGGGGGTTACTTTTCCAATAAAAAAGGGTTAAAATTGTTCAAAATGATCCCACAAAGTTGAAATTTGGTATTTGTGATGCTGATTGATAGTTTGTGAAAAGTGAACCAATTTTATCTCAGTGCCATCATAAACAAATGTTTTTAAGTGTGATAACCTTATTCAGGGGGTTACTTTTCCAATAAAAAAGGGTTAAAATTGTTCAAAATGATCCCACAAAGTTGAAATTTGGTATTTGTGATGCTGATTGATAGTTTGTGAAAAGTGAACCAATTTTATCTCAGCGCCATCATAAACAAATGTTTTTAAGTGTGATAACCTTATTCGGGGGGTTACTTTTCCATTAAAAAAGGGTTAAAATTGTTCAAAATGATCCCACAAAGTTGAAATTTGGTAATTGTGATGCTGATTGATAGTTTGTGAAAAGTGAACCAATTTTATCTCAGCGCCATCATAAACAAATGTTTTTAAGTGTGATAACCTTATTCGGGGGGTTACTTTTCCAATAAAAAAGGGTTAAAATTGTTCAAAATGATCCCACAAAGTTGAAATTTGGTATTTGTGATGCTGATTGATAGTTTGTGAAAAGTGAACCAATTTTATCTCAGCGCCATCATAAACAAATGTTTTTAAGTGTGATAACTATATTCGGGGGGTTACTTTTCCATTAAAAAAGGGTTAAAATTGTTCAAAATGATCCCACAAAGTTGAAATTTGGTATTTGTGATGCTGATTGATAGTTTGTGAAAAGTGAACCAATTTTATCTCAGTGCCATCATAAACAATTGTTTTTAAGTGTGATAACTATATTCGGGGGGTTACTTTTCCATTAAAAAAGGGTTAAAATTGTTCAAAATGATCCCACAAAGTTGAAATTTGGTAATTGTGATGCTGATTGATAGTTTGTGAAAAGTGAACCAATTTTATCTCAGCGCCATCATAAACAAATGTTTTTAAGTGTGATAACCTTATTCGGGGGGTTACTTTTCCATTAAAAAAGGGTTAAAATTGTTCAAAATGATCCCACAAAGTTGAAATTTGGTAATTGTGATGCTGATTGATAGTTTGTGAAAAGTGAACCAATTTTATCTCAGCGCCATCATAAACAAATGTTTTTAAGTGTGATAACCTTATTCGGGGGGTTACTTTTCCAATAAAAAAGGGTTAAAATTGTTCAAAATGATCCCACAAAGTTGAAATTTGGTATTTGTGATGCTGATTGATAGTTTGTGAAAAGTGAACCAATTTTATCTCAGCGCCATCATAAACAAATGTTTTTAAGTGTGATAACTATATTCGGGGGGTTACTTTTCCATTAAAAAAGGGTTAAAATTGTTCAAAATGATCCCACAAAGTTGAAATTTGGTATTTGTGATGCTGATTGATAGTTTGTGAAAAGTGAACCAATTTTATCTCAGTGCCATCATAAACAATTGTTTTTAAGTGTGATAACTATATTCGGGGGGTTACTTTTCCATTAAAAAAGGGTTAAAATTGTTCAAAATGATCCCACAAAGTTGAAATTTGGTAATTGTGATGCTGATTGATAGTTTGTGAAAAGTGAACCAATTTTATCTCAGCGCCATCATAAACAAATGTTTTTAAGTGTGATAACCTTATTCGGGGGGTTACTTTTCCATTAAAAAAGGGTTAAAATTGTTCAAAATGATCCCACAAAGTTGAAATTTGGTAATTGTGATGCTGATTGATAGTTTGTGAAAAGTGAACCAATTTTATCTCAGCGCCATCATAAACAAATGTTTTTAAGTGTGATAACCTTATTCGGGGGGTTACTTTTCCAATAAAAAAGGGTTAAAATTGTTCAAAATGATCCCACAAAGTTGAAATTTGGTATTTGTGATGCTGATTGATAGTTTGTGAAAAGTGAACCAATTTTATCTCAGCGCCATCATAAACAAATGTTTTTAAGTGTGATAACTATATTCGGGGGGTTACTTTTCCATTAAAAAAGGGTTAAAATTGTTCAAAATGATCCCACAAAGTTGAAATTTGGTATTTGTGATGCTGATTGATAGTTTGTGAAAAGTGAACCAATTTTATCTCAGTGCCATCATAAACAATTGTTTTTAAGTGTGATAACTATATTCGGGGGGTTACTTTTCCATTAAAAAAGGGTTAAAATTGTTCAAAATGATCCCACAAAGTTGAAATTTGGTATTTGTGATGCTGATTGATAGTTTGTGAAAAGTGAACCAATTTTATCTCAGTGCCATCATAAACAATTGTTTTTAAGTGTGATAACTATATTCGGGGGGTTACTTTTCCATTAAAAAAGGGTTAAAATTGTTCAAAATGATCCCACAAAGTTGAAATTTGGTATTTGTGATGCTGATTGATAGTTTGTGAAAAGTGAACCAATTTTATCTCAGTGCCATCATAAACAATTGTTTTTAAGTGTGATAACTATATTCGGGGGGTTACTTTTCCAATAAAAAAGGGTTAAAATTGTTCAAAATGATCCCACAAAGTTGAAATTTGGTTATTTGTGATGCTGATTGATAGTTTGTGAAAACTGAACCGATTTTATCTCAGAGCCATCATAAACAAATGTTTTTAAGTGTGATAACTATATTCGGGGGGTTACTTTTCCAATAAAAAAGGGTTAAAATTGTTCAAAATGATCCCACAAAGTTGAAATTTGGTTATTTGTGATGCTGATTGATAGTTTGTGAAAACTGAACCGATTTTATCTCAGAGCCATCATAAACAAATGTTTTTAAGTGTGATAACTATATTCGGGGGGTTACTTTTCCAATAAAAAAGGGTTAAAATTGTTCAAAAGGATCCCACAAAGTTGAAATTTGGTTATTTGTGATGCTGATTGATAGTTTGTGAAAACTGAACCGATTTTATCTCAGAGCCATCATAAACAAATGTTTTTAAGTGTGATAACTATATTCGGGGGGTTACTTTTCCAATAAAAAAGGGTTAAAATTGTTCAAAATGATCCCACAAAGTTGAAATTTGGTTATTTGTGATGCTGATTGATAGTTTGTGAAAACTGAACCGATTTTATCTCAGCGCCATCATAAACAAATGTTTTTAAGTGTGATAACTATATTCGGGGGGTTACTTTTCCAATAAAAAAGGGTTAAAATTGTTCAAAATGATCCCACAAAGTTGAAATTTGGTTATTTGTGATGCTGATTGATAGTTTGTGAAAACTGAACCGATTTTATCTCAGCGCCATCATAAACAAATGTTTTTAAGTGTGATAACTATATTCGGGGGGTTACTTTTCCAATAAAAAAGGGTTAAAATTGTTCAAAATGATCCCACAAAGTTGAAATTTGGTTATTTGTGATGCTGATTGATAGTTTGTGAAAACTGAACCGATTTTATCTCAGCGCCATCATAAACAAATGTTTTTAAGTGTGATAACTATATTCGGGGGGTTACTTTTCCAATAAAAAAGGGTTAAAATTGTTCAAAAGGATCCCACAAAGTTGAAATTTGGTTATTTGTGATGCTGATTGATAGTTTGTGAAAACTGAACCGATTTTATCTCAGTGCCATCATAAACAAATGTTTTTAAGTGTGATAACTATATTCGGGGGGTTACTTTTCCAATAAAAAAGGGTTAAAATTGTTCAAAAGGATCCCACAAAGTTGAAATTTGGTTATTTGTGATGCTGATTGATAGTTTGTGAAAACTGAACCGATTTTATCTCAGCGCCATCATAAACAAATGTTTTTAAGTGTGATAACTATATTCGGGGGGTTACTTTTCCAATAAAAAAGGGTTAAAATTGTTCAAAATGATCCCACAAAGTTGAAATTTGGTTATTTGTGATGCTGATTGATAGTTTGTGAAAAGTGAACCGATTTTATCTCAGAGCCATCATAAACAAATGTTTTTAAGTGTGATAACTATATTCGGGGGGTTACTTTTCCAATAAAAAAGGGTTAAAATTGTTCAAAAGGATCCCACAAAGTTGAAATTTGGTTATTTGTGATGCTGATTGATAGTTTGTGAAAAGTGAACCGATTTTATCTCAGAGCCATCATAAACAAATGTTTTTAAGTGTGATAACTATATTCGGGGGGTTACTTTTCCAATAAAAAAGGGTTAAAATTGTTCAAAAGGATCCCACAAAGTTGAAATTTGGTTATTTGTGATGCTGATTGATAGTTTGTGAAAAGTGAACCGATTTTATCTCAGAGCCATCATAAACAAATGTTTTTAAGTGTGATAACTATATTCGGGGGGTTACTTTTCCAATAAAAAAGGGTTAAAATTGTTTAAAATGATCCCACAAAGTTGAAATTTGGTTATTTGTGATGCTGATTGATAGTTTGTGAAAAGTGAACCGATTTTATCTCAGAGCCATCATAAACAAATGTTTTTAAGTGTGATAACTATATTCGGGGGGTTACTTTTCCAATAAAAAAGGGTTAAAATTGTTCAAAAGGATCCCACAAAGTTGAAATTTGGTTATTTGTGATGCTGATTGATAGTTTGTGAAAAGTGAACCGATTTTATCTCAGAGCCATCATAAACAAATGTTTTTAAGTGTGATAACTATATTCGGGGGGTTACTTTTCCAATAAAAAAGGGTTAAAATTGTTCAAAAGGATCCCACAAAGTTGAAATTTGGTTATTTGTGATGCTGATTGATAGTTTGTGAAAAGTGAACCGATTTTATCTCAGAGCCATCATAAACAAATGTTTTTAAGTGTGATAACTATATTCGGGGGGTTACTTTTCCAATAAAAAAGGGTTAAAATTGTTCAAAAGGATCCCACAAAGTTGAAATTTGGTTATTTGTGATGCTGATTGATAGTTTGTGAAAACTGAACCGATTTTATCTCAGAGCCATCATAAACAAATGTTTTTAAGTGTGATAACTATATTCGGGGGGTTACTTTTCCAATAAAAAAGGGTTAAAATTGTTTAAAATGATCCCACAAAGTTGAAATTTGGTTATTTGTGATGCTGATTGATAGTTTGTGAAAAGTGAACCGATTTTATCTCAGCGCCATCATAAACAAATGTTTTTAAGTGTGATAACTATATTCGGGGGGTTACTTTTCCAATAAAAAAGGGTTAAAATTGTTTAAAATGATCCCACAAAGTTGAAATTTGGTTATTTGTGATGCTGATTGATAGTTTGTGAAAAGTGAACCGATTTTATCTCAGCGCCATCATAAACAAATGTTTTTAAGTGTGATAACTATATTCGGGGGGTTACTTTTCCAATAAAAAAGGGTTAAAATTGTTCAAAATGATCCCACAAAGTTGAAATTTGGTTATTTGTGATGCTGATTGATAGTTTGTGAAAACTGAACCGATTTTATCTCAGAGCCATCATAAACAAATGTTTTTAAGTGTGATAACTATATTCGGGGGGTTACTTTTCCAATAAAAAAGGGTTAAAATTGTTTAAAATGATCCCACAAAGTTGAAATTTGGTTATTTGTGATGCTGATTGATAGTTTGTGAAAAGTGAACCGATTTTATCTCAGAGCCATCATAAACAAATGTTTTTAAGTGTGATAACTATATTCGGGGGGTTACTTTTCCAATAAAAAAGGGTTAAAATTGTTCAAAAGGATCCCACAAAGTTGAAATTTGGTTATTTGTGATGCTGATTGATAGTTTGTGAAAACTGAACCGATTTTATCTCAGAGCCATCATAAACAAATGTTTTTAAGTGTGATAACTATATTCGGGGGGTTACTTTTCCAATAAAAAAGGGTTAAAATTGTTTAAAATGATCCCACAAAGTTGAAATTTGGTTATTTGTGATGCTGATTGATAGTTTGTGAAAACTGAACCGGTTTTATCTCAGAGCCATCATAAACAAATGTTTTTAAGTGTGATAACTATATTCGGGGGGTTACTTTTCCAATAAAAAAGGGTTAAAATTGTTTAAAATGATCCCACAAAGTTGAAATTTGGTTATTTGTGATGCTGATTGATAGTTTGTGAAAACTGAACCGGTTTTATCTCAGAGCCATCATAAACAAATGTTTTTAAGTGTGATAACTATATTCGGGGGGTTACTTTTCCAATAAAAAAGGGTTAAAATTGTTCAAAATGATCCCACAAAGTTGAAATTTGGTTATTTGTGATGCTGATTGATAGTTTGTGAAAACTGAACCGGTTTTATCTCAGTGCCATCATAAACAAATGTTTTTAAGTGTGATAACTATATTCGGGGGGTTACTTTTCCAATAAAAAAGGGTTAAAATTGTTCAAAATGATCCCACAAAGTTGAAATTTGGTTATTTGTGATGCTGATTGATAGTTTGTGAAAACTGAACCGGTTTTATCTCAGAGCCATCATAAACAAATGTTTTTAAGTGTGATAACTATATTCGGGGGGTTACTTTTCCAATAAAAAAGGGTTAAAATTGTTTAAAATGATCCCACAAAGTTGAAATTTGGTTATTTGTGATGCTGATTGATAGTTTGTGAAAACTGAACCGATTTTATCTCAGAGCCATCATAAACAAATGTTTTTAAGTGTGATAACTATATTCGGGGGGTTACTTTTCCAATAAAAAAGGGTTAAAATTGTTCAAAATGATCCCACAAAGTTGAAATTTGGTTATTTGTGATGCTGATTGATAGTTTGTGAAAACTGAACCGATTTTATCTCAGCGCCATCATAAACAAATGTTTTTAAGTGTGATAACTATATTCGGGGGGTTACTTTTCCAATAAAAAAGGGTTAAAATTGTTCAAAATGATCCCACAAAGTTGAAATTTGGTTATTTGTGATGCTGATTGATAGTTTGTGAAAACTGAACCGATTTTATCTCAGCGCCATCATAAACAAATGTTTTTAAGTGTGATAACTATATTCGGGGGGTTACTTTTCCAATAAAAAAGGGTTAAAATTGTTCAAAATGATCCCACAAAGTTGAAATTTGGTTATTTGTGATGCTGATTGATAGTTTGTGAAAACTGAACCGATTTTATCTCAGCGCCATCATAAACAAATGTTTTTAAGTGTGATAACTATATTCGGGGGGTTACTTTTCCAATAAAAAAGGGTTAAAATTGTTCAAAATGATCCCACAAAGTTGAAATTTGGTTATTTGTGATGCTGATTGATAGTTTGTGAAAACTGAACCGATTTTATCTCAGAGCCATCATAAACAAATGTTTTTAAGTGTGATAACTATATTCGGGGGGTTACTTTTCCAATAAAAAAGGGTTAAAATTGTTCAAAATGATCCCACAAAGTTGAAATTTGGTATTTGTGATGCTGATTGATAGTTTGTGAAAACTGAACCGATTTTATCTCAGAGCCATCATAAACAAATGTTTTTAAGTGTGATAACTATATTCGGGGGGTTACTTTTCCAATAAAAAAGGGTTAAAATTGTTCAAAATGATCCCACAAAGTTGAAATTTGGTATTTGTGATGCTGATTGATAGTTTGTGAAAACTGAACCGATTTTATCTCAGTGCCATCATAAACAAATGTTTTTAAGTGTGATAACTATATTCGGGGGGTTACTTTTCCAATAAAAAAGGGTTAAAATTGTTCAAAATGATCCCACAAAGTTGAAATTTGGTTATTTGTGATGCTGATTGATAGTTTGTGAAAACTGAACCGATTTTATCTCAGCGCCATCATAAACAAATGTTTTCTCAGGTAATTTTGCGCCAGCTGCCCAGCAAAAAGGCCAGCTGCCCAGCAAAACGGCAGGCGGGCCCCAACCAGTCGGCATGGCTGCCGTTTTGCTGGGCAGCTGGCCGTTTTGCTGGGCAGCCGGCCCTTTTCTGGCCTATTGGCTGCCGTCATTCTGCCCATAACTCCATCGACTGAGGTTTTAAAACTGCCCTTTGCTTGCCCAATAGCTGCCACCTATATGCGCACACCATGCCTGTTTCTGCCCCACGCAGTTTTTTAACCTTAAAATGCTAATTGACAGCTACAGTACCATAATACTGTACAGAAAGACATGAAAACACATATTTATGGGATGAAAGGGATGGAAGAACAGATATGAAAAAAAAGAAGAAGATATGGTTTAATCAGTACTCGTAGATTCGATTGAGGATGTGCTGCTTCCTTGCTTTGCCGCTGGTTCACCGGCAGTTCTGGTAGCACGGTTTTTGTTTCTCTGAAAAATTATTTTTTGAATCTCGCGCCAAAATCAACGGAGCGCGTTTGCAGCAACCTCCAGCGGGAGGGTTTTTTAAAACTGAACACGGTAGGATGGCCGCGACGTATCCGTGCAAAAACTCGACCATACGGCCACGGCCCTCAAAGCGGATTCATGAATCCCAGCCTTGAGCTCCAGTTATTTCGAGAAAAACAGAATTTTTCGAAAATTTAATCGACATTCTGATTGGGAGTAGCCTTGAGAACAGCTGATAAAAAACGCATCGGCCAGATATGCTCCGTTATGCTGGGAATTTTTTTCAAAGATTCAGTGCTTGGAGGGGGGATTTGGGTTTTCTTAACTTTTCTCGGGAAACATTGATTTTTTTGAAAATCGCCTCGAGGTTTATGTTAAGAACCACTTTTTCTACAATTCACAAAAAAATTTACTTTCAAAACTTCCTCTAACTTTCTGGCAAATTTTTTGAAAAATCAGCGAAATCCCAATCCTACAGTTTTCTCTTCCACGGCCGCCTCGTTTTCTCTTCCATTTTGAAAAAAAATTTTGTTTTGAAAATTTTTTGACCGATAAGTGTTCAGATTGGAAAATTTACTTTGAACAGTTTGTTTTTGACTTAATTTTCTTTGAAATGTTCAGAAAAAATTTTAGAATGAATATTCTTAACTTCTGAAATTTCGTGTTAATTAATTGTTTCCAATCATTGGCAACAATTCGTGCGGCGTTTTTGCAGAATTAGGCTCCTCCCACCGCGCTTTGGCTTGAACGTCCCGTTTCTCCCACCGTGCTGAACTATTGACTTTTATCAGTTATTTCCATTGACTTTTATCAGTTATTTATATGTATTTTTAAAGAAATTACTTGTCATCTACATTTTCGGAGTTGATATTTAAATCTGTTGCAGATCACTCCAGGTCAGCCTGAAATCACCAGTGCTATGACGAATAGCGGGGTCGAGAGGCGCGTGTACTCCAATGCGCTTTTGTACGGCGAGGTATGATTGTTACGAAATATCTGTTTTTGAGTAGCATTTTTCAGAACAACGACTACGTAAGAACGTGATGCTTCTGAAGTGAGATCCTCAAGATATTTTAAACGTTAGCCCCTCCGGAATGGGCCATCCGGATATGACGGTGTCGGTGTCGGAGGACGACTCACAAGCCGCCGAAAGGTTGAGGAGGACTAATAAAACAAATCAATAGTTTTCTTTTTAGTTGCCTGTGCATCAAGATGCGACTTCAGTGCCAAAGTAATAACCGAACTCAAGTGAATCCTTTACAACGCGATCGGACGCCGAGCACCTCGTCGGTGACGTCCGGCAAGACGGGCATCCTACTAACGACAAGCTTTACATTGAGTTCATATCTCTCCGAGCCAGTGGTCTAGAATGGACTTCGCATCTACATAAAGAACTTCCAGTATTCTAACGCTGTCACTCTGGATTTGTAGACTTCTCTCAGCGAGGCTTCAGGACAGAATGTCGATGAGCTCTTGAGTCCGCCAGAAATCCCGTGTTGCTCTTGTCGTCTCTCACGAGTTGGCTCATTTGTGGTTCCGACGCCTGGTCACCATGGTGAGCTTAGAAAGAGCGTTTTATTTATAAATTCATTATTTATTCTTTTTCAGAAATTGGTGGACTGATTTGTGGCTCAAAGAAGGATTCGCTTCTTTCATGGAGTACATGTTCGTTGGTGCCAACTGCCCACAGTTCAAGATCTGGCTCCATTTCCTCAGCGACGAGTTCGCTTCTGGAATGGGACTTGACGGATTGAGAAACTCGCACCCGATCGAGGTGGAAATTGACAACCCCAATGAGCTCGATGAGATCTACGATGCGATCATCTACGCCAAGTGTAACTCGGTCAACAGAATGTTCTGCTTCTACCTTTGTGGGCCAGTGTTCCAGAATGGACTTCGTCTCTACCTCAAAAAGTTCCAATATTCCAACGATGTCACGCAGGATTTGTGGACTCAGCGAGGCGTCAGGACAGAATTTCGATGAACTCATGTCTGGATGGACACAACAGATGGGATACTGTCGACGAGCGTCGCTTCATCTCTGAGGAGAATACCCGAAGAACGATTTGCGGAAAGTGCGAATGATGCCGTTCCAAGCCACCGTTGCCGTTTGAAGCGCATCAACCAAAGCGAGTGTAAGATTTCTTCTCAAAGAGAAACAACACGAGCTGGTCATGGAAGGAGTCGCTCCATGCGAGTGGCTGAATGTCAACTGTCAACTCCCTGGCATCTCTTCTCGCAGAATCTTTATTCTCGACCGGATCGGCCTCATCAACCATACTTCGCATTAATGGCGACATGAGCTGCAGCTCGTGAACTGCCGGAAAACACTCAGCATAGGTACTTGAATGTACAATAAACTTTCAAAAACTAATCGTTTCAGTGCGAAGCGACTCGTCGTAAAACTTTTCAAGAAGGTATTCACCCATAGTCGATTCACTGAAGACGACGCTCCCTACATCCGTTTGAACACGACCAGCGGGTTGCTCATTAGCCGATGCTTATTGAATTCTTAGTGGTACGTTTCTATATTTTCTTCAAAAACAACTGCTCGCTTGCTCTAACTCTCCCATACGTTCAATAACCTTACCTTCCGATACACTATTCTCCCATGTGGGTTTTCATCGTCGGGTTCCGAGATATTTGCCTTGCGAATCTCGTAGCTGAATAGAACAATAATTGTGGTTTCGTATCTTTTTTCTTACAGTGCTTCCTTAAGCTGGGTTCGAAAGGCGCCGCGAAGAAATTGGAATTTCGCTTGAGACAATCTTTGAAACACACTCCTTTTCACCTCTACGTCCTTGTATTCCTTGAGGAATGGTAGTTCGGAAAATTCGGATTGATAGTGCTGGACGTCGAGCTCAATGTAATGAAGATTGTAAAATTCCAATAGGAAATCTGGAAGTATTATCAACATTAGAGAGAGGGAGAGAGAGGGAGAGAGAGAGAGGGAGAGGGAGAGAGAGGGAGAGAGAGAGAGGGAGAGAGAGAGAGGGAGAGGGAGAGAGAGGGAGAGAGAGAGAGGGAGAGGGAGAGAGAGGAGAGAGAGGGAGAGAGAGAGAGAGGGAGAGGGAGAGAGAGGGAGAGAGAGAGAGAGGGAGAGGGAGAGAGAGGGAGAGAGAGGGAGAGAGAGAGAGGAGAGAGGAGAGAGAGGGAGAGAGAGAGAGGGAGAGGAGGAGAGAGAGGGAGAGAGAGAGAGAGAGAGAGAGAGAGAGAGAGAGAGAGAGAGAGAGAGAGAGAGGGAGAGAGAGAGAGGAGAGAGAGAGAGAGAGAGAGAGAGAGAGAGGAGAGAGAGAGAGAGAGAGAGAGAGAGAGAGGAGAGAGAGAGAGAGAGAGAGAGAGAGAGAGAGAGAGAGAGAGAGAGAGAGAGAGAGAGAGAGAGAGAGAGAGAGAGAGAGAGAGAGAGAGAGAGAGAGAGAGAGAGAGAGAGAGAGAGAGAGAGAGAGAGAGAGAGTGAGAGAGAGAGAGAGAGAGAGAGAGAGAGAGAGAGAGAGAGAAAGAGAGAGAGAGAGAGAGAGAGAGGAGAGGAGAGAGAGAGAGAGAGAGAGAGAGAGGGAGAGAGAGAGAGAGAGAGAGAGAGAGAGAGAGAGAGAGAGAGAGAGAGAGAGAGAGAGAGAGAGTCTGGTGGGTTCGTATTTTCTCCTGCGTGTGCACTTACTTTGAAGAGTGTCGAAAAAAGACTCTGGGGAACGCGGTAGGAACGGATTTCCCTTTCGCGTACGACTCATTCGGGAGCACCCCACACTGTGCTCGCGAACTCCTTAGTGAGGTTACAGCTCTGGAAAGATTGAGCAGTGATTTCTGGGAATGAAGAAGTCGCGCTCCATAGAGATACTACTACAATAGATTCGTCTCAATTGCAAAAGAGTGCACCCTCATTGTTTCTTTTTGCACATACCCGAGCGAGTAGAATCACAATAATTCTTTTTAAAACCACATGTGCCTCCTTGTCTGAGAACGGGAATCCTTGACATGTCAGTTGTTTCCCTGAATTATACAATATATCTCTGTAGTCATTAATCTTTTGGGTCCACTAACGTTGAAAGGAGCAATTGTTGGGTAGTAATAGTTATTCTTTACATGATAGGCAGCTCCTCTGAGCTTATCAAATTCTCCAAATTGATTCGCCACAGATTGTAGAGGGACTTGGGCCGAATTCTTGTAAAACGCCAAGGTCGACTGAAAATAACAGTTCAACTCGATGTTTCGCTACCGTACCGTCAAGTGAGATCCAAGTGACATGATTTGGGCGAAATGGTCGTCAAATACATGAGAAGCGGAAGAAGAAATGATGCTTTTCACACTTTTCTGGAAATCCTTCGCGAACTTTGACACATCTGCCATCACGGTGGTCGGCTGAGTAAAGTGGCCCTCATAAATCAACTTCCCACCTTCCCAAACGTCGATGGTGCCATTCTTGAGAAGGTGGCGGAGCGCATCTGCGAAAATAATTCGTGTTTGCGACATTCTCGTGGCTCACACTCACCGTAGACGGGGACTTCTGACGGCATCTCGTTTTGTCGCGCGATTTGTGCGGTGTTTGGAGATTTGTACTTGTGATCATGGTGCGGACGATGATAGGGGGACTCGAGGTGTTGAAATTCCTGGTTCGCGATAGAAAATGACCGTCCATATGAATCGTACTGTACATCTGCATGACGAGAAAGTTGCGAAAGATTGAGATCTGAAAAATGTGCATTAGGTTGAATACACATTCTGTGACTGTTTCACCCTCATTCTTCTGAATGAGTCGAGCATTAGTGATTTGAGCATTGCTGAGATCGGCGAACTGCTGCTGCATCTGATAATGTAGGTAAGCTGATTTGGCTTCCTGAGTAATTCAAAGAGAACATTTCTGAGGAAAAACTTCGATTTCGGTAGAGTAAGGATAAGATTTAAGGTAATGAGAGAAACGCTTTATCTGTACATTTTCATATATGTCTTTTCTTGATAAATAATCATATGAGCTGGACATAAGATTTTTTGAACTGGGATAAAAGCAAATGAGTTGCTCATACTAACTTTCGCAAAAACCATAGGCAATTTCATAGCACAATGCACAACTCGCTGTGCCGCTGAGCTCAATGAGCAAGATTTTATGAAAGAGAAAGTCTCCGTCCACGTATCCTTCTCATATTCTCTGACAAACGCGATGACCTCGTCACCTTGATTGCAAAGAAGTTCGATTCTTCCAAACTTCAGCGCATTTGTGAATGGGTCAGTATAAGTAATCAATGATTGTGTACTTCCTCGAGTAGTCCAGTAGTCGCTTGCAGCCAACGGAAAGTTACCCATTCGGGTGGAGACTGTCATCCGTTTCCTGAAATGCCAACATATTCACACACTTTCAACCGTTACCACCTACCGAAACGTTAATCCCCGAGCACCGAGATTCAGGAGCAACTGTTGGTGCTCCATTTTCAGATCCTCGAAAGTCAGAATCTTCGCACTACCATTCTCAGCGGCACTCTCGCCACTGTGGTTCTTGAGGCTTCTTAGAAGAGGTTGTCGGAAGACTAGGTTCATTTTTGCCGCCAATCGGTCAAGTTTTCCGCGAAGTTCTTGGACAGCAGCATATCTTAAACCAGTAGAATTGATCTTTTTGTGCTGCAGTCGAAGAACACTACCTTTCCACTATCAGCTGCTCACACTTTGTGCTCTGATGATGTATGGAATTCATCAAATTCTTGTGCTCACGCTCGAAAGGTTCCGTCGTTTGCAAAATCCCAGAAGCTTTCTCATGTTCTTGAACGTGAGCATAAAATTGCTGGAAAATTAGATACCTTTTAATACATATACAGCTAAACTTACGTGCCACTTTAACGTGAGGCTGTCAGGAGCAATTTCACAGTGAAGGCGGTACATTGACTTGAGAAGATCGGAGAGAAGGGCATGGTCACAGATTAATGTGCCCAAAAAAGTGAGACAATAGTGAACTCCTACGAAAAAATATTGAACTCGTTGTTTTCACAGAGACCCGCAAATCCCACTATTCCGCTCACTAAAATTGCCAACTGAAAAACAATTACTGGCAATGTTTTATAAAAGTGAAACTACTCTGTCCGTTTCCCGCCCAGTCAACTTCGCGATTTTGTCCAGCGGTTGGAATTTAGGAGAATCATATGTGTAAGTGACGATTCCTTCTACAGCTGCATGAAGGTGCTCTAAGGAAGTCTTTGAGATCGTGAATGACCATTTCTTTGGTTTCAAAATTTCTGAAAACGACACTTGAATTCATGTAAAAAGTTAGCCCTGCACGTTGCAATTGGCAGGGCAGTGGGCGTGGCCAGTATCTCCCATATCACTATCTCCCAGTAACTGATGTTCATATAACTGACTGCATTGCATGATATTGTGAAAAATATTCCTGCAACATCAGGCGAGCGCGCGAATTTTGAAATAGGCCCCGCCCCCGAGCGGTCGGCCGACGCCGCAGTGTTGGGATCGTCGGAGAATGTGAAACTACTCTGTCCGACCGCTTGAGGGGCGGGGCCTATTACGAAATTTGCGTCCGATGTCGAAACTGCAAGTTTTCCACTTTTCTATGTCTTCCGCTACGAGATATCTTGGCTTAAACCACTGTTCCGTCCATCGCGACGTGCAAAGTATCAAGAGAACAACAGAAACACTGATACCAGAAATAATTTCCTTTGAGACTCCGGCACCTCTTATGTGAAAAGGGTCAATCGCAAAGAGTAAGGGATCAATGTAGCGATATATTAATGGTTCTGAATGAAGAAATGAAGAGGTCACAAAAACTATGGGAAACCTTTTTTGTCTAAAAAGCCATCTATCCCATCCCTCGCCGAGTTCTTGAGAGATAGTGAAGTGCGCTTAGAAAAAACGGAAGAATCATCAAAAGTGATTTTTCCATTTGGTTTTCTTCTACCCTCCGTATAGCACTTAGAACATCCTTTTGTAACGAACCAGTTGGGCAGGAATGCTAACGATTTCTGTTCCTGAAGTGAATCCCCATTTCTACTGCTATTATCCATTCCTGATGGTGTGATAGTGCGTTCAGAAACTGCAAGGGGCGTGGCCAAAGATCTCGTCACGAAAAAATTTCCCATTTTCCTCCTAAAAATGCGAGAAAACGCGAAAAATGGGATCGATTTACAAAATTACTGTATTGTTCGCAACGAGACTCATGCCATTCCATGAGTCTCATGGCCCCGCCCTCTCGCAATGTATCCATACTATCACTCCGTCTAGAATGGATAATATGAGTCTACAATAGGTTCAGAAGAACATTTTAAATTCCAAAAATATAATTGTTCTCTTCAATTATAATTCCCACGAGATGTTACTTTCAGCAAGTTCTCTTACTTTCATGTCAGCAAGAAACTGCATAAATTTTAGGCGGAAGTTGAAATCAACACCGCCTAGCTTCACAGGTATCTCCAACTCATGCATCATTTCGAATGATCTAAATTTATATGGTTGAGGTTTTCTGATGCTAACGGGACCTTTCAGTAAAACAATCAATCAGATTCTTTTTGACCCCTCCCTTCGAAAAGGAAATTGACACAAGCGCCATGCATTTTCCTCCCGTTTTGGAATTCATGTCGACTCCTTCCAGTCTCAATAATAGTGGGGTAGCTTCTCTCCTAAAACACGAAACGTAAAACCAAACGTAATAGAAGCAACCTTGACAGTCTTTTAAAGACGGCACCGTCCGAAGAGACTGTGCAAATCAGATTTAAAAATCCATTGTTAAAATCCTCTTTAGTTTCCATCAGGCTTTGATAACACTCATAACGACGAGTGTCATTCGCGTGAAAATGATGCTGAATGAACACATTTTTATAACTCTTCATGTTTAGACTACCTTTTCACCATTATGAATTATTTTATGTGCATTTATAATTTGTTCACCAGATAAGAGAAGTTTGCTCCGTAGTTGGTTTTTCACATCTCCCCTCACTAGAGTTACTTGCTCTGTGCTAAAAAATGAGCAGTGTTGTATGATTATTGTTCTTAGCTTCACCTATTGCAATTTGAGCACTTTTTTGCTCCAGTCAGTTCCTTTGAGCAACGGTGACAGTAAACAGTGACATCACGAACACTTTTGTCACGCACTTTTGCTAGGATCCGCTTCACATCAGCGCTCTTAACAATACGTAATGAAATATAAACATGGTTGAGAAATTTCAAACTGTTACAGTAACTGGGGGGCGAACACCATAAATCGTTTCCATAACTGCATCCAACCTCTCCAATGTACCATTGGACAGCCCCTCTGCTGCAGCGAAATGTGCATAGCAGATTGCTTTATAGTCATCATCAAACTCATCTACTTCAGGTTCCATCGTCGGCGACAGACAGCGTTCATCAGGCTCTATCCAACATTCGCCGTCGATGTCACATCCGAAAGAGAAGTCTCTTTCACAGTCAGCTGATCCTGCGTGTTCAATTTTTTCACCAATTTCCGATTCGCCGTGTCCACTTTCTGTATAATAATAAACTTTGATTTTTTTTAAAATTTTCTTTACGAGTTCTGAATGATTTAACTAAGTCTTCTGAAGTTTATAATTAACCGTCTAACAGACAGCTGTTTCACTAACCACTGATGGGAACATCTTCTAGGCAGACGCCTTGTCCTTCAATCAAGACCGATCTCTCTTTGTTCTCTTCGTTTCGATGCTCACGATGTTCACAAGAAGAGAATTCCGGATTACTGTACTGAGTGTCATTGCCATGTCCGAACCCTTAAGTAAAATTATGCACAATACGTTATTTTTTTTTCAATTTTTCTATGTTTTCCAACCACCACAATCTGAAACATGTTTTTCTAGCAACTCACTTTTCTTTTGTCGGCTGCGGAGTGGGGTGTCCATCAAAACGGATATTAGTTTGGATAATAATAGAAGAAATTGACAAAAATAGGAACTCAATTTATCGAAAAAATCTTTAAAATTATGCGTCAGCTCATAAAATGTGCCATTCCAATCTCCCCTGCGCAGATCATCCTCGCCCATGTCCTGCCCACAAGCTGCCCACAAGCTGCTCGTTGGCTGCCCACTCACCGCCCACAGCCGCGGAACGCTGGCCCCTCGCCGCCGGCTTCCTGGGCTTCCACTTCGCATGAAAGTCTGATTGTTCATTGCGCACTTGCTGCCTTTCCCCTGCGATTACCCTGCCGATTTGATGCCTCGGGGCAGATCTGCCCATTTCTTGGGCAGGTGGCCGAATTCAAGGGCAACTGGCCTGCATCCTGCCACATGGCTGCGTAAAATTACCTGAGTTTAAGTGTGATAACTATATTCGGGGGGTTACTTTTCCAATAAAAAAGGGTTAAAATTGTTTAAAATGATCCCACAAAGTTGAAATTTGGTTATTTGTGATGCTGATTGATAGTTTGTGAAAACTGAACCGATTTTATCTCAGAGCCATCATAAACAAATGTTTTTAAGTGTGATAACTATATTCGGGGGGTTATGTTTCCAATAAAAAAGGGTTAAAATTGTTTAAAATGATCCCACAAAGTTGAAATTTGGTTATTTGTGATGCTGATTGATAGTTTGTGAAAACTGAACCGATTTTATCTCAGCGCCATCATAAACAAATGTTTTTAAGTGTGATAACTATATTCGGGGGGTTATGTTTCCAATAAAAAAGGGTTAAAATTGTTTAAAATGATCCCACAAAGTTGAAATTTGGTTATTTGTGATGCTGATTGATAGTTTGTGAAAACTGAACCGATTTTATCTCAGAGCCATCATAAACAAATGTTTTTAAGTGTGATAACTATATTCGGGGGGTTACTTTTCCAATAAAAAAGGGTTAAAATTGTTTAAAATGATCCCACAAAGTTGAAATTTGGTTATTTGTGATGCTGATTGATAGTTTGTGAAAACTGAACCGATTTTATCTCAGCGCCATCATAAACAAATGTTTTTAAGTGTGATAACTATATTCGGGGGGTTATGTTTCCAATAAAAAAGGGTTAAAATTGTTTAAAATGATCCCACAAAGTTGAAATTTGGTTATTTGTGATGCTGATTGATAGTTTGTGAAAACTGAACCGATTTTATCTCAGAGCCATCATAAACAAATGTTTTTAAGTGTGATAACTATATTCGGGGGGTTACTTTTCCAATAAAAAAGGGTTAAAATTGTTTAAAATGATCCCACAAAGTTGAAATTTGGTTATTTGTGATGCTGATTGATAGTTTGTGAAAACTGAACCGATTTTATCTCAGAGCCATCATAAACAAATGTTTTTAAGTGTGATAACTATATTCGGGGGGTTACTTTTCCAATAAAAAAGGGTTAAAATTGTTTAAAATGATCCCACAAAGTTGAAATTTGGTTATTTGTGATGCTGATTGATAGTTTGTGAAAACTGAACCGATTTTATCTCAGAGCCATCATAAACAAATGTTTTTAAGTGTGATAACTATATTCGGGGGGTTACTTTTCCAATAAAAAAGGGTTAAAATTGTTTAAAATGATCCCACAAAGTTGAAATTTGGTTATTTGTGATGCTGATTGATAGTTTGTGAAAACTGAACCGATTTTATCTCAGCGCCATCATAAACAAATGTTTTTAAGTGTGATAACTATATTCGGGGGGTTACTTTTCCAATAAAAAAGGGTTAAAATTGTTTAAAATGATCCCACAAAGTTGAAATTTGGTTATTTGTGATGCTGATTGATAGTTTGTGAAAACTGAACCGATTTTATCTCAGAGCCATCATAAACAAATGTTTTTAAGTGTGATAACTATATTCGGGGGGTTACTTTTCCAATAAAAAAGGGTTAAAATTGTTTAAAATGATCCCACAAAGTTGAAATTTGGTTATTTGTGATGCTGATTGATAGTTTGTGAAAACTGAACCGATTTTATCTCAGAGCCATCATAAACAAATGTTTTTAAGTGTGATAACTATATTCGGGGGGTTACTTTTCCAATAAAAAAGGGTTAAAATTGTTTAAAATGATCCCACAAAGTTGAAATTTGGTTATTTGTGATGCTGATTGATAGTTTGTGAAAACTGAACCGATTTTATCTCAGAGCCATCATAAACAAATGTTTTTAAGTGTGATAACTATATTCGGGGGGTTACTTTTCCAATAAAAAAGGGTTAAAATTGTTTAAAATGATCCCACAAAGTTGAAATTTGGTTATTTGTGATGCTGATTGATAGTTTGTGAAAACTGAACCGATTTTATCTCAGCGCCATCATAAACAAATGTTTTTAAGTGTGATAACTATATTCGGGGGGTTACTTTTCCAATAAAAAAGGGTTAAAATTGTTTAAAATGATCCCACAAAGTTGAAATTTGGTTATTTGTGATGCTGATTGATAGTTTGTGAAAACTGAACCGATTTTATCTCAGAGCCATCATAAACAAATGTTTTTAAGTGTGATAACTATATTCGGGGGGTTACTTTTCCAATAAAAAAGGGTTAAAATTGTTCAAAATGATCCCACAAAGTTGAAATTTGGTATTTGTGATGCTGATTGATAGTTTGTGAAAACTGAACCGATTTTATCTCAGTGCCATCATAAACAAATGTTTTTAAGTGTGATAACTATATTCGGGGGGTTACTTTTCCAATAAAAAAGGGTTAAAATTGTTTAAAATGATCCCACAAAGTTGAAATTTGGTATTTGTGATGCTGATTGATAGTTTGTGAAAACTGAACCGATTTTATCTCAGTGCCATCATAAACAAATGTTTTTAAGTGTGATAACTATATTCGGGGGGTTACTTTTCCAATAAAAAAGGGTTAAAATTGTTCAAAATGATCCCACAAAGTTGAAATTTGGTATTTGTGATGCTGATTGATAGTTTGTGAAAACTGAACCGATTTTATCTCAGCGCCATCATAAACAAATGTTTTTAAGTGTGATAACTATATTCGGGGGGTTACTTTTCCAATAAAAAAGGGTTAAAATTGTTTAAAATGATCCCACAAAGTTGAAATTTGGTTATTTGTGATGCTGATTGATAGTTTGTGAAAACTGAACCGATTTTATCTCAGAGCCATCATAAACAAATGTTTTTAAGTGTGATAACTATATTCGGGGGGTTACTTTTCCAATAAAAAAGGGTTAAAATTGTTCAAAATGATCCCACAAAGTTGAAATTTGGTATTTGTGATGCTGATTGATAGTTTGTGAAAACTGAACCGATTTTATCTCAGTGCCATCATAAACAAATGTTTTTAAGTGTGATAACTATATTCGGGGGGTTACTTTTCCAATAAAAAAGGGTTAAAATTGTTCAAAATGATCCCACAAAGTTGAAATTTGGTTATTTGTGATGCTGATTGATAGTTTGTGAAAACTGAACCGATTTTATCTCAGCGCCATCATAAACAAATGTTTTTAAGTGTGATAACTATATTCGGGGGGTTATGTTTCCAATAAAAAAGGGTTAAAATTGTTTAAAATGATCCCACAAAGTTGAAATTTGGTATTTGTGATGCTGATTGATAGTTTGTGAAAACTGAACCGATTTTATCTCAGTGCCATCATAAACAAATGTTTTTAAGTGTGATAACTATATTCGGGGGGTTACTTTTCCAATAAAAAAGGGTTAAAATTGTTCAAAATGATCCCACAAAGTTGAAATTTGGTATTTGTGATGCTGATTGATAGTTTGTGAAAACTGAACCGATTTTATCTCAGCGCCATCATAAACAAATGTTTTTAAGTGTGATAACTATATTCGGGGGGTTACTTTTCCAATAAAAAAGGGTTAAAATTGTTTAAAATGATCCCACAAAGTTGAAATTTGGTTATTTGTGATGCTGATTGATAGTTTGTGAAAACTGAACCGATTTTATCTCAGAGCCATCATAAACAAATGTTTTTAAGTGTGATAACTATATTCGGGGGGTTACTTTTCCAATAAAAAAGGGTTAAAATTGTTCAAAATGATCCCACAAAGTTGAAATTTGGTATTTGTGATGCTGATTGATAGTTTGTGAAAACTGAACCGATTTTATCTCAGTGCCATCATAAACAAATGTTTTTAAGTGTGATAACTATATTCGGGGGGTTACTTTTCCAATAAAAAAGGGTTAAAATTGTTCAAAATGATCCCACAAAGTTGAAATTTGGTTATTTGTGATGCTGATTGATAGTTTGTGAAAACTGAACCGATTTTATCTCAGCGCCATCATAAACAAATGTTTTTAAGTGTGATAACTATATTCGGGGGGTTATGTTTCCAATAAAAAAGGGTTAAAATTGTTTAAAATGATCCCACAAAGTTGAAATTTGGTTATTTGTGATGCTGATTGATAGTTTGTGAAAACTGAACCGATTTTATCTCAGCGCCATCATAAACAAATGTTTTTAAGTGTGATAACTATATTCGGGGGGTTACTTTTCCAATAAAAAAGGGTTAAAATTGTTTAAAATGATCCCACAAAGTTGAAATTTGGTTATTTGTGATGCTGATTGATAGTTTGTGAAAACTGAACCGATTTTATCTCAGCGCCATCATAAACAAATGTTTTTAAGTGTGATAACTATATTCGGGGGGTTACTTTTCCAATAAAAAAGGGTTAAAATTGTTTAAAATGATCCCACAAAGTTGAAATTTGGTTATTTGTGATGCTGATTGATAGTTTGTGAAAACTGAACCGATTTTATCTCAGAGCCATCATAAACAAATGTTTTTAAGTGTGATAACTATATTCGGGGGGTTACTTTTCCAATAAAAAAGGGTTAAAATTGTTTAAAATGATCCCACAAAGTTGAAATTTGGTTATTTGTGATGCTGATTGATAGTTTGTGAAAACTGAACCGATTTTATCTCAGCGCCATCATAAACAAATGTTTTTAAGTGTGATAACTATATTCGGGGGGTTATGTTTCCAATAAAAAAGGGTTAAAATTGTTTAAAATGATCCCACAAAGTTGAAATTTGGTTATTTGTGATGCTGATTGATAGTTTGTGAAAACTGAACCGATTTTATCTCAGCGCCATCATAAACAAATGTTTTTAAGTGTGATAACTATATTCGGGGGGTTATGTTTCCAATAAAAAAGGGTTAAAATTGTTTAAAATGATCCCACAAAGTTGAAATTTGGTTATTTGTGATGCTGATTGATAGTTTGTGAAAACTGAACCGATTTTATCTCAGCGCCATCATAAACAAATGTTTTTAAGTGTGATAACTATATTCGGGGGGTTATGTTTCCAATAAAAAAGGGTTAAAATTGTTTAAAATGATCCCACAAAGTTGAAATTTGGTTATTTGTGATGCTGATTGATAGTTTGTGAAAACTGAACCGATTTTATCTCAGCGCCATCATAAACAAATGTTTTTAAGTGTGATAACTATATTCGGGGGGTTACTTTTCCAATAAAAAAGGGTTAAAATTGTTTAAAATGATCCCACAAAGTTGAAATTTGGTTATTTGTGATGCTGATTGATAGTTTGTGAAAACTGAACCGATTTTATCTCAGCGCCATCATAAACAAATGTTTTTAAGTGTGATAACTATATTCGGGGGGTTACTTTTCCAATAAAAAAGGGTTAAAATTGTTTAAAATGATCCCACAAAGTTGAAATTTGGTTATTTGTGATGCTGATTGATAGTTTGTGAAAACTGAACCGATTTTATCTCAGAGCCATCATAAACAAATGTTTTTAAGTGTGATAACTATATTCGGGGGGTTATGTTTCCAATAAAAAAGGGTTAAAATTGTTTAAAATGATCCCACAAAGTTGAAATTTGGTTATTTGTGATGCTGATTGATAGTTTGTGAAAACTGAACCGATTTTATCTCAGAGCCATCATAAACAAATGTTTTTAAGTGTGATAACTATATTCGGGGGGTTACTTTTCCAATAAAAAAGGGTTAAAATTGTTCAAAATGATCCCACAAAGTTGAAATTTGGTTATTTGTGATGCTGATTGATAGTTTGTGAAAACTGAACCGATTTTATCTCAGAGCCATCATAAACAAATGTTTTTAAGTGTGATAACTATATTCGGGGGGTTACTTTTCCAATAAAAAAGGGTTAAAATTGTTCAAAATGATCCCACAAAGTTGAAATTTGGTTATTTGTGATGCTGATTGATAGTTTGTGAAAACTGAACCGATTTTATCTCAGAGCCATCATAAACAAATGTTTTTAAGTGTGATAACTATATTCGGGGGGTTACTTTTCCAATAAAAAAGGGTTAAAATTGTTCAAAATGATCCCACAAAGTTGAAATTTGGTTATTTGTGATGCTGATTGATAGTTTGTGAAAACTGAACCGATTTTATCTCAGCGCCATCATAAACAAATGTTTTTAAGTGTGATAACTATATTCGGGGGGTTACTTTTCCAATAAAAAAGGGTTAAAATTGTTTAAAATGATCCCACAAAGTTGAAATTTGGTTATTTGTGATGCTGATTGATAGTTTGTGAAAACTGAACCGATTTTATCTCAGCGCCATCATAAACAAATGTTTTTAAGTGTGATAACTATATTCGGGGGGTTACTTTTCCAATAAAAAAGGGTTAAAATTGTTTAAAATGATCCCACAAAGTTGAAATTTGGTTATTTGTGATGCTGATTGATAGTTTGTGAAAACTGAACCGATTTTATCTCAGAGCCATCATAAACAAATGTTTTTAAGTGTGATAACTATATTCGGGGGGTTACTTTTCCAATAAAAAAGGGTTAAAATTGTTCAAAATGATCCCACAAAGTTGAAATTTGGTTATTTGTGATGCTGATTGATAGTTTGTGAAAACTGAACCGATTTTATCTCAGAGCCATCATAAACAAATGTTTTTAAGTGTGATAACTATATTCGGGGGGTTATGTTTCCAATAAAAAAGGGTTAAAATTGTTTAAAATGATCCCACAAAGTTGAAATTTGGTTATTTGTGATGCTGATTGATAGTTTGTGAAAACTGAACCGATTTTATCTCAGAGCCATCATAAACAAATGTTTTTAAGTGTGATAACTATATTCGGGGGGTTATGTTTCCAATAAAAAAGGGTTAAAATTGTTTAAAATGATCCCACAAAGTTGAAATTTGGTTATTTGTGATGCTGATTGATAGTTTGTGAAAACTGAACCAATTTTATCTCAGCGCCATCATAAACAAATGTTTTTAAGTGTGATAACTATATTCGGGGGGTTATGTTTCCAATAAAAAAGGGTTAAAATTGTTTAAAATGATCCCACAAAGTTGAAATTTGGTTATTTGTGATGCTGATTGATAGTTTGTGAAAACTGAACCGATTTTATCTCAGAGCCATCATAAACAAATGTTTTTAAGTGTGATAACTATATTCGGGGGGTTACTTTTCCAATAAAAAAGGGTTAAAATTGTTTAAAATGATCCCACAAAGTTGAAATTTGGTTATTTGTGATGCTGATTGATAGTTTGTGAAAACTGAACCGATTTTATCTCAGCGCCATCATAAACAAATGTTTTTAAGTGTGATAACTATATTCGGGGGGTTATGTTTCCAATAAAAAAGGGTTAAAATTGTTTAAAATGATCCCACAAAGTTGAAATTTGGTTATTTGTGATGCTGATTGATAGTTTGTGAAAACTGAACCGATTTTATCTCAGAGCCATCATAAACAAATGTTTTTAAGTGTGATAACTATATTCGGGGGGTTACTTTTCCAATAAAAAAGGGTTAAAATTGTTCAAAATGATCCCACAAAGTTGAAATTTGGTTATTTGTGATGCTGATTGATAGTTTGTGAAAACTGAACCGATTTTATCTCAGAGCCATCATAAACAAATGTTTTTAAGTGTGATAACTATATTCGGGGGGTTATGTTTCCAATAAAAAAGGGTTAAAATTGTTTAAAATGATCCCACAAAGTTGAAATTTGGTTATTTGTGATGCTGATTGATAGTTTGTGAAAACTGAAGCGATTTTATCTCAGAGCCATCATAAACAAATGTTTTTAAGTGTGATAACTATATTCGGGGGGTTACTTTTCCAATAAAAAAGGGTTAAAATTGTTTAAAATGATCCCACAAAGTTGAAATTTGGTTATTTGTGATGCTGATTGATAGTTTGTGAAAACTGAACCAATTTTATCTCAGAGCCATCATAAACAAATGTTTTTAAGTGTGATAACTATATTCGGGGGGTTACTTTTCCAATAAAAAAGGGTTAAAATTGTTTAAAATGATCCCACAAAGTTGAAATTTGGTTATTTGTGATGCTGATTGATAGTTTGTGAAAACTGAACCGATTTTATCTCAGCGCCATCATAAACAAATGTTTTTAAGTGTGATAACTATATTCGGGGGGTTACTTTTCCAATAAAAAAGGGTTAAAATTGTTTAAAATGATCCCACAAAGTTGAAATTTGGTTATTTGTGATGCTGATTGATAGTTTGTGAAAACTGAACCAATTTTATCTCAGAGCCATCATAAACAAATGTTTTTAAGTGTGATAACTATATTCGGGGGGTTATGTTTCCAATAAAAAAGGGTTAAAATTGTTTAAAATGATCCCACAAAGTTGAAATTTGGTTATTTGTGATGCTGATTGATAGTTTGTGAAAACTGAACCAATTTTATCTCAGAGCCATCATAAACAGATGTTTTTAAGTGTGATAACTATATTCGGGGGGTTACTTTTCCAATAAAAAAGGGTTAAAATTGTTTAAAATGATCCCACAAAGTTGAAATTTGGTTATTTGTGATGCTGATTGATAGTTTGTGAAAACTGAACCGATTTTATCTCAGAGCCATCATAAACAAATGTTTTTAAGTGTGATAACTATATTCGGGGGGTTACTTTTCCAATAAAAAAGGGTTAAAATTGTTTAAAATGATCCCACAAAGTTGAAATTTGGTTATTTGTGATGCTGATTGATAGTTTGTGAAAACTGAACCAATTTTATCTCAGAGCCATCATAAACAAATGTTTTTAAGTGTGATAACTATATTCGGGGGGTTACTTTTCCAATAAAAAAGGGTTAAAATTGTTTAAAATGATCCCACAAAGTTGAAATTTGGTTATTTGTGATGCTGATTGATAGTTTGTGAAAACTGAACCGATTTTATCTCAGAGCCATCATAAACAAATGTTTTTAAGTGTGATAACTATATTCGGGGGGTTACTTTTCCAATAAAAAAGGGTTAAAATTGTTTAAAATGATCCCACAAAGTTGAAATTTGGTTATTTGTGATGCTGATTGATAGTTTGTGAAAACTGAACCAATTTTATCTCAGAGCCATCATAAACAAATGTTTTTAAGTGTGATAACTATATTCGGGGGGTTACTTTTCCAATAAAAAAGGGTTAAAATTGTTTAAAATGATCCCACAAAGTTGAAATTTGGTTATTTGTGATGCTGATTGATAGTTTGTGAAAACTGAACCAATTTTATCTCAGAGCCATCATAAACAAATGTTTTTAAGTGTGATAACTATATTCGGGGGGTTACTTTTCCAATAAAAAAGGGTTAAAATTGTTCAAAATGATCCCACAAAGTTGAAATTTGGTTATTTGTGATGCTGATTGATAGTTTGTGAAAACTGAACCGATTTTATCTCAGAGCCATCATAAACAAATGTTTTTAAGTGTGATAACTATATTCGGGGGGTTACTTTTCCAATAAAAAAGGGTTAAAATTGTTTAAAATGATCCCACAAAGTTGAAATTTGGTTATTTGTGATGCTGATTGATAGTTTGTGAAAACTGAACCAATTTTATCTCAGAGCCATCATAAACAAATGTTTTTAAGTGTGATAACTATATTCGGGGGGTTACTTTTCCAATAAAAAAGGGTTAAAATTGTTTAAAATGATCCCACAAAGTTGAAATTTGGTTATTTGTGATGCTGATTGATAGTTTGTGAAAACTGAACCGATTTTATCTCAGAGCCATCATAAACAAATGTTTTTAAGTGTGATAACTATATTCGGGGGGTTATGTTTCCAATAAAAAAGGGTTAAAATTGTTTAAAATGATCCCACAAAGTTGAAATTTGGTTATTTGTGATGCTGATTGATAGTTTGTGAAAACTGAACCAATTTTATCTCAGAGCCATCATAAACAAATGTTTTTAAGTGTGATAACTATATTCGGGGGGTTACTTTTCCAATAAAAAAGGGTTAAAATTGTTTAAAATGATCCCACAAAGTTGAAATTTGGTTATTTGTGATGCTGATTGATAGTTTGTGAAAACTGAACCGATTTTATCTCAGAGCCATCATAAACAAATGTTTTTAAGTGTGATAACTATATTCGGGGGGTTACTTTTCCAATAAAAAAGGGTTAAAATTGTTTAAAATGATCCCACAAAGTTGAAATTTGGTTATTTGTGATGCTGATTGATAGTTTGTGAAAACTGAACCAATTTTATCTCAGAGCCATCATAAACAAATGTTTTTAAGTGTGATAACTATATTCGGGGGGTTACTTTTCCAATAAAAAAGGGTTAAAATTGTTTAAAATGATCCCACAAAGTTGAAATTTGGTTATTTGTGATGCTGATTGATAGTTTGTGAAAACTGAACCGATTTTATCTCAGAGCCATCATAAACAAATGTTTTTAAGTGTGATAACTATATTCGGGGGGTTATGTTTCCAATAAAAAAGGGTTAAAATTGTTTAAAATGATCCCACAAAGTTGAAATTTGGTTATTTGTGATGCTGATTGATAGTTTGTGAAAACTGAACCGATTTTATCTCAGCGCCATCATAAACGAATGTTTTTAAGTGTGATAACTATATTCGGGGGGTTATGTTTCCAATAAAAAAGGGTTAAAATTGTTTAAAATGATCCCACAAAGTTGAAATTTGGTTATTTGTGATGCTGATTGATAGTTTGTGAAAACTGAACCAATTTTATCTCAGCGCCATCATAAACGAATGTTTTTAAGTGTGATAACTATATTCGGGGGGTTATGTTTCCAATAAAAAAGGGTTAAAATTGTTTAAAATGATCCCACAAAGTTGAAATTTGGTTATTTGTGATGCTGATTGATAGTTTGTGAAAACTGAACCGATTTTATCTCAGCGCCATCATAAACGAATGTTTTTAAGTGTGATAACTATATTCGGGGGGTTATGTTTCCAATAAAAAAGGGTTAAAATTGTTTAAAATGATCCCACAAAGTTGAAATTTGGTTATTTGTGATGCTGATTGATAGTTTGTGAAAACTGAACCGATTTTATCTCAGAGCCATCATAAACGAATGTTTTTAAGTGTGATAACTATATTCGGGGGGTTATGTTTCCAATAAAAAAGGGTTAAAATTGTTAAAAATGATCCCACAAAGTTGAAATTTGGTTATTTGTGATGCTGATTGATAGTTTGTGAAAAGTGAACCAATTTTATCTCAGTGCCATCATAAACAAATGTTTTTAAGTGTGATAACCTTATTCGGGGGGTTATGTTTCCAATAAAAAATAGTTAAAATTGTTCAAAATAATCCCACAAAGTTGAAATTTGGTATTTGTGATGCTGATTGATAGTTTGTGAAAAGTGAACCAATTTTATCTCAGCGCCATCATAAACAAATGTTTTTAAGACACCCTAAAATGGATTCCAGCATTTCCCGCCGCAACATTTTTGGTATCCGGGACACCAATTCTTGGTAATTTTCAAAGCTAGATTCATGTTTATAAACATGGTGTTTCTCAGGGTATCAGCCACCACAAAGTCATCCCAGCTGGTAGTCAGCTTTCCATCCGCAGTCATTTGTGTACCCAGTGCCAGCTCAGTTACCAATGTCACCAGTGCCACAACTGCCACCAGTGCCAAAATTGCCACCCCATCAGCCGTAGACACCACATCATCCACCAATGCTTCAGCCACGCCATCTCCTTCCTCAGCCAACTCAGCCCACACAGCCACGCGATTTATTCCTATGAAGAGTGAAAAGTTTTTGAAAATTGATATTCGAATTCTCGGGATATTATTACTGTTTTTAATAAGAATATAATCAGTAATCATCACACATAATTTCATCTCGATCAGATTCTATTTTTAGACTTTTTATTCATTTAAAAATAGATAGCTTCACATCAAAAATCAAAAAGCGGACGCGCTTTTCGTAGTTTCCATGATTCCTTTCTTGCGACGATTGCAGACATGCTGAAAAAATCGTATTCAAGGTGCTCAGAATACGTGCTCCAATGCGAATAGAAATTTCGCATCAGAGCACACCTTCTCACGACTTACGTTTTGATGCCGAAGTTGCTTTCGACAATCAAATTTCCGCTGTCGATCCGGTTCCTCTCCGATTTCCAGAACATGACGTCGATGTCTGTGTAGTTGAGCTTCGCATTGTGCTGCGAAGCTCCCATTCACCATTCGTCAAGGGGATGTGTCCTCTGAAACGATACAAATTTAGAGAGTGACAATTAGTTCAAGGATTCGAATGTCTAATCTGAAAAAGCATACCTGAATTTGTTCCAGAATGAACAGTATCTGGTCACTTTTAAGTTCCATATTCATAATTTTGAAGCGCACGAACTGAAACAAATTGAATTATGTACTGTCAAAAACTGGATTTCTCACCTTTTCATAATTCCCGTGTCGACCGTGTCTTACGATCATGTTCGGGTGGCGATCCTTTTCAGATTGATTTTTGAATATTTTTAAAATAGATACAGAATAATAGAAGAAACGGACGGCACAGCCATCCTGAGAAAGTGATTAATATTAAATGGTTTGAGGGAAAAGTGAAAAGTCCAAGGGGCGCACTTGCATACTCTTCAACTGGTCGGAATTCGTGTTCGGTGCTCTCTTTCTCTGCACTCTCTCACTGTACTCTCTAGTAGGACGAGGATCAGAGAAATGTGGGGGCACGACGAGAGAGTACTGCAAAGTGAGAGAGTACAGAGAAAGAGAGGACCGAACACGAATTCCGACCAGTTGAAAAGTATGCAAGTGCGCCCCTTGGACTGGTCAATCATTTTCGAATAGATTCCCCATCATTCTTTCTTCGGCAATGTCCCCGCCACTAGTGACAGCGAAATGTGTGGCGTTTGCTTCTTCGCTGCAATAAAAATCGATGCTTTTTTGGTGATTATTGTCGGTGCTGTTGTGTGCATGGCACCGTGCCCATATGGCTCCATTCATCTGGTTCTCACGTTCGGTGCTCTCTTTCTCTGCCCTTCTCTGGTTATGCAATGCTCTCTGGTATAAGCCGATGATTACAGAGAAGCTGTCCATCGATTGAGAGAGTGCAGAGAAAGAGAGAGCACCTAACCAGGTGAGAAGCAGGTGTTTAGAAAGCCGTATTCAAATGGGCTGCTCGCCATTTCATCGATTTCCGGAGAGATTCTAGATTCTTCTGTCCGCTTTTCACATTCACCTTTTTCGTTTCTTCCAGATAATATTTAATTTTTCAGAATGTTCGGCTGTGCTGAACGTCTTCTTCTTTTTTGACTTTTTGTATTATTCTTTTTTTTATGTGAGTTTGCTTTCTTTTTATCCAATTTTAAATTGAACAATTTTCAGATTGCCTAGGACGGATGTCACTGTCCCACTTTCTATTATTTTGAAACTTTTTTGAAAAAGTGAGTTTGATACAGTTGCAAAGTGCACGAAAGTAAGATTTTATTAAGCATTGTATTGCAGTGAAAAGCGGATATCTCAAGGAGTTTGTGTGTATCAACCACCTTGAGGATGATCAGAAAAGACTGCTCTATCAGCGTGTTCATTTGCGGTTGAAGGGCTTTTGGAAGGGACTGGAGAGTAAGAACTTACTCACAACTAACAACTCGAGTAATTTTATCATTTTCAGTAAAGACGACAATCCGAATGACGATCCGAATGGGCTCCCACAGGCAAACCGACGAATGAGGGAGAAGTTGAGCAAGCAACCGGTGGAAACGCAATAGTCGTTCTAGACGGTGGATCGACTCCAGGCGGTTTCGATGCAGCAGATGAGCCGGACAACGACGACATTCTGGATGCTGACGATCCAACTGATGGTGACGACGGAGAGCCCGAGCAAGTCAATGACAGCGTTGATCCTTCAAGTCCAATGCGCGATTTGGATGACGTTGATGGGAGTGATGATGACTCTTCAGTCAATGGGCTTGAATCAAAGCTCTACAAAGCGTTGAAATGGCAAATGGAGAATCCATTTTTGTTCAACCCATAGTAAGAATTAGTTCTTTGTTTTTTATTTCCTTTCCTACTCAAATGGATTTCAGTTTTCTTGATAATGGTGCGCAGTTGTATGGACCACCAGCTCAGCCACCACAGGACAACGCCTTCCCAGAGTGAGTTTTGTTTGAGGTTATTATAAAAATGGTATCTTGCAGAAGTATATCGCGGATTTGACTCTCAGGAATCCGCAGGATAAGGAGCAGGGTAAGAAACAATTCTTCTTTCTTCTCAATAGAGCATGTTTCAGACCATCGAACGCTGCAGAGCCAGAGGCTGCAGAGCCGACCGCACACTCTCCAGCGAATGACCCCGCAGACCTCAAGGACAACTTCCACTTCGGATACGTGTGTCGCAACAACGTCGAGAAGTGCGCATCGGCTTCGTTCAATAGCAGAGGCTGCAACTACTGCCGCTGTGCGTTTAAGCTGGCATGACTTTTTGATAACCACGTTTAAATTTTTTAACTACTTCAATAATCAAGTTTTATCGCATAATAAACCTCAATGATACCGAACTTTGCGTTATTTTCCGTTACTTTGTTGTGTTTTTGGGAAGAAAAAAAACGAGGCATGGGCAATAGCGGTGCTTGAAACGCTTTCTTTGTTCAGTTCTATATCGAGCAACGTCAGGAGAGAAGAAAGATAAAGTCGTCAAGGTGGAAGAGATATTGTGAACTTCAGCTCTTGTTGAATCGGAAATTATCCATGTTTTTAGCGATGAAAAGATCAATTTTTACATTTTTATTCATATTTACAAACAATACTTATTCACTAAACGTTCTGGCAGTTAGTTCCGCAAGAGTCCGGACACTTCGATCTGCTCTCCTCGCACTGACACCTACAAAAAGTGAGTTATAAGTTTCTAGAACAAGTTTCCTTACTTTTGTTGCTCCTCTTTGTTCGGCAACCGCTTGTAGCAGTTCTCCTCGTCAGGAGCTACTCTGATCTGATCGTGGATCCTCCTGAACAATGCTGTTATTGGGAAAGTGTATTCTGTCGAGGAATTAAGGGGAGCTTTCCCCGGAATTCCCCAACCTTTTAAGTATCGCTCTTATCAGAAGTTCCCAGCGAACATATTTCTCCCACGTCAGCATGCTTCCTACGTGAACTCCTCCTCTACTCGCCCTTGAACTCGTTGACATGTCCTAGTGACCCCTCGGCAACGATAGCGAGGAGAGGAAAGCTCAATCACTTCTCGATTCAAGAACCGACTACTCTACTCGTGTTCTGTTGTGCTCCCTCTGAGTTGTCCTTGTCACCGTTTCCGCTCCCGCGGAAACGGTTGGTTTGTATTACCCTTTTGTATTGATTGAATAAAGATAATAGTAAAGCTCGTCTACAGGGGTTTCAGCTCTCAGATAGCTCTACTCAGAGTCTTACGGTAGTTACTACTGTCTTCTCTCGAAGAACCTCGTCACCGGAGGCTACTTCTTCGAAATGGTGCATCGACTCATGAGTGCGTCCTGTGATACGCACACGAACCCACACTCGGTGAATACACACGTCTACACACGTCTGGGACTCGAGTTCTCACACTCAGCTTTAATCAGAGTTCAACACTCACATTGTCCTTGTTCTTTCAATAAACACATGATACATCCCACGACATTCCACTACAGTCCGGTCAAAGTGCCTGATACTCACATCATCAGCACTTCAGATACTCACAGTACAATACCGGCTGCCCCAGAAGGGATCCGTTCAGCGTCTCGCACGCATACGTCTGGAAGAACTGCGTCTCTCGAGGTGCCACGCTCTCGACGCAACATGCGTCTCTCGAGGTGCCACGCTCTCAAAGCACTCTGCGCCTCTCGAGGTGCCACGCTCTCGAAGCACTCTGCGCCTCTCGAGGTGCCACGCTCTCCCAGCACTCTGCGTCTCTCGAGGTGCCACGCTCTCGACGCACTCTGCGTCTCTCGCGGTGCCACGCTCTCGAAGCACTCTGCGCCTCTCGAGGTGCCACGCTCTCGACGCAACCTGCGTCTCTCGAGGTGCCACGCTCTCGACGCAACCTGCGTCTCTCAAGGTGCCACGCTCTCAAAGCACTCTGCGCCTCTCGAGGTGCCACGCTCTCGAAGCACTCTGCCACCACCTCATCGAGGAGGGAAGGCGTCCTCACGCACTACGGTGGCGACGGAAGTGGAGTGGGACGAACAGGACGATGATCTTCTTCCACTCCTCTTCCAGGAATGAATCCTTCTCTATACTGCCACAATCTTCCTTTTCTACTCGACCAAGAAGCCAACGAGGCCTGCCCTCAGTACCATCCATTTTTTTTTAATTCTTTCGGCTCCGCCCACTCTCTCTTATTGTAATTCTCTTTACCCTTTTGGTGCCTTCTGGTAGAGTAAAGAACCTCGCCAAAACATGAATTCCAACGTTTGTCTCGTATTATCATTCTGATTACACAACCCGTTGACACGGAGATTATACCTTCTTTGACCTTGGCGACCGTAACCCAGTTTACCCAGACATTCAGGTTCTCTGACGACCACCTACACCGACGAACAACCATGCCGAATACAGACTCGCGCGAGACGAAGCGGACTGCCATCAAGAAGGCGGGCCGACGCTGGTCACACCACCGCTCGCCACCTCGACGTCGTCCAGACTCGCCGCATCGTCAATCTCGTCGCCTTCCCGATTCTTCCCACCGTCAACCATCTCCACCTCCGAGCACCCCGCGAATCCGGAGCGTCGTCTTCAAGGTTAACGACAAGAGCCGTCGAGCTCAGCCAATCACGAGCCGCAGCGCTCAGACTGCTGCTGCTCCAGATACACGCACGACCCTCGACGCACCCGGATCAGCGTCCCAAAAGCCAACCACGTCGGATGCAGCTCCAGCAGCCACCATCTCGAGCTCCTCAGAGTCGGGGGTGAGTGACCTATTCATCACGAACACTTACGTCGACGATGAGTCGTCATCGCCGTCGGATGCTGACGAAGACCGCACCGAAACAGTGCGCGTCGTGGAAAAGACCGCCATCGGGATGTCCGTGACTGCTTCAATGGCGACCGAAAACAACGTCAGCCGAGAGAAGATCGACGCGAGCGACATCCTTCACGTTGCGAAAGTGACACACCCGCTGTACCCAATCATCGTCAGCAACAGCACCAAGCAACGCGAAACCACGAACAAGAAAAAGGAGACGCGATGTCTCTTCGACGGTCTGCGACACTCTTCTTGGAAGTGTATCCACTACAGGACACCGCGGGCACGACGCGAGCGATTATTGTACCTCGGAAGGTGCATTTCGTGTGCATCCACTGATCACCCTTCATCCGAGTGCACGTTGAGGGATAGGAAATGCCCGCACTGCCCGGCAGCCCACCTCGCCATTCTGTGCAACACACTCACTCCGAAAGTCGAGATGTTTGAGAAGGAGATGGCGGAGAAGAAGCAGAAGGCGGCGTACGAGGCTCGCCGCCTCGAGCGCGACGGACAAGTCGACGACCAGATCCACCGGCACCGAGGATCGTCTGGGTCGGCTCACCGCGACCGGTACAGTCGCCACTCAGCTGCTCGTCAGGCAGAGAACCACGAGGCAAGCCTTCCAGCTTCGCGATCCAAGGGTGGACGGTTCCACCCATACAGAAAATAACTGGTGACATGCTCACAACTTGTCGTTTCGTTCTTCTCATATCTTTCTCTCTGCCTTGATCTCTGTTCTTCATCTCTTTCCATATTCGGATATCTGTTGCCTTCCTTTTTCCTTTGCCAAAAATAAACACAACGAGGGTTTTTAATCACCCAAGCATCGTTCTCGACTCGTGACAACAACTTCTTTTAGACTTTCAGACTGCCAGACTCATCGACAGTCACTATTTCCTCTGCAGAGCCCCTTTTTTTTTCCAATGAGCGCTCAGAATTGTAGAATACGTGGTCCGTAGTGGACATCGGAACTCGACGGCGCAGTGATTCTGGTCTGATCAACCATGGAACTCACCGCGCATAAGTATTCGACTCGTAGACGACATTGATGAGTGCCCAGTGGTAAAATAAGCTCGTCAAATTACAGATCATTCATCTTCCATTGGACCTGGCCCGGTGCTTCGCCAACACCGCGCGGCCGACTGGATACACACACATAATCAACGCGCAATTTGCTCAGATTTCTAACACATCTGAACGTCCACGATTCAACACCATCGACAGGTACGAGGAGCAACCGCCGGTCACTGAAACTCCGCCCCTTCGTGAGATCAGAGCACCGTCGATCCGTACCAGAGCAACTCACGCTCAGATACCAGCTTATTCCCGCCACGACTGTCCACCGAGTGTCATTCCACCTGCCGTCGTCCCAAGGGTTGCTGGACGCACGCCTGGAGCCCACGAAGAGCTCCCTGTGGCGTTCCAGACGCAGACCTTTCTGGATTTCGCGCACAACGCCCTGGTCGACACACACCGACGCAGCGGCACGAGACTTCCAACACAGGGAGATGACGCTGCATCGGAAGACGATACGGATCATCGTCATTCGGCGGTCGACCAACGGCTCGCCCGTAGAATGCCCGTAACCACTACGAGCGCTTGGACATTAGCATCGGTCATCACAATTCTTTCATATTGATACCTCTTACTCGTCATCAATTCATTGAATCTTTGTTGATTTCCGTTTCTTTCAAGAATGACGCCCAGGCCGTCAAGAGTCAAATCTCTTATTACCTTTCCACTTACTTATCTCGATATACTCACCATTTTAAGACACACCCACCATCGCAGACGAGATCACTCCGGATACAGCAACAACCAAGGAGCACCAAATCTCGCCAACAAGTAGCCCTCAACACAGCTACTTCCAGTCCTCCAACAGCATCACAGCATGCAGAATGATATTTGACGTCGGATTTGATCTTATCCACGCCCGCCTCTCTTGTGCACGAAGAGCAGGCGATGCTCAACGTCGTCGACGTTGTGAGCATGTGGACTGATCGAATAGAACTGGAGAAACCGAGAACATCGATCGACTCATCTCCACCTTACAACGCGAACTATTTCTGGCCGGAATACTCATTTCGCATAAGGACCGACACCGTCTTCGTTGATGAGGAGCATGCAGAGCTCCGAGGACGTTAAAAAGCCAACATCAACAGGAATCACAGCGTTCCAGAGCACTTACACGCTCATTATCTTCTGGGAACTGTAGTTTACTTTTTGTACAGCTCTCCCATTCTTACTTTTACCTTTTACACTTCCTTTTTTTTTTCTTTTCTTCGTTGCTCCGTCACTTAACCCGTTTGAAACATTTCAATACGCGACTCATTGAGACTATGATACTTACAGGTAAAGAACGAGGTCTAACCAACCCAACAGCGAACAATGAGCGCCCGCAACGACAACAAGCGATCCACCAAACCGAAACCGAAAGAGGCTCCGCCCACGAACTCGTCGTCCTGTACGAGTAAGACTGTGCCGGAATCGAACTCGTCGAGTGGATCCAGACCATCCGTCGGTCAGTATGCTGTTCCGCAAGCCGATTCGTTTCCGGAGAACAGCCCCGACAACGGAACCCCAAAGATACCGCAGTACAAGCGTCTGTCAGGCATCAAACAACGCTTCTCCAGAAGATCGTCCGACATTTCGATGATGCTGATTCCAGCTGTCTCGGAGCTGCTGGAGAACCGTTCCCACACCAAGCTCTACTTCGCCAAGCTGGAGAAAGCCGAAGAAGCCATTGGAAAATGGATCTCCATCGTCCAGCGCCAACCCGAAGAGATCAAAACTCTTCTCCAGTCGAATCCCACGTTCTCCCACGATCCCGCCACGGTCAAGACCAATACTCGTGAGCTTCTGGAGCACCTGATCAAGAAAGGATACCCCGCACTCCTGAAATGCTTGAAGAAGCTGCTGGATGATGTGGCGATCTCGAAGGAGGAACTGGAGACGGATGCGACTATTATGGAGGAGATTTCTAACAGTGCCCCTGTTTCGAACACCCCCACTGACTTTGACTTCATGATCCGTCATGCGGTTCATATCGAGAGTCAGCTCGCGTCCGAAGACGACCAGTCGGACGAAGAAAGTGACGGTCAACACGAAGCCGAACAGCCAGCAGACACTCAGAGACCTCGGCGCTCTCAGAACGACCGGAGCAGCAAGGACAGAAGCTGTGTGAGCAACACGGCCGACTGTCCGGATAGACAACCGGGCGAAGTCGATCAACTTCGAGAACGCGTCGATAACCTGGCTGACGACACCGAACTGATCAGAAACAACATGGAAAACATGCAGGAGAACATGCAAGGTATGCATCACAATATCCACAACATGTCCAGGGTACTGGAGGCCATCCAGAATATGATGACCGCTCAGGCGGAGAAGTCTCTGTCGCTCAAATCAAGAACAATGAGCACTGGCACCAACGAGGAGTCACTCAGTCAGGCTCCGACAGCCAGAGACCCCTCTACCGCTCCCAACATCGACAAAACTACCTCCGAAGCTCCGAAAGCTCAGCAGGAAGGGACAAAGCTCCCAGATCCGATGGTCGAAAAACCATCACTCCGTCAGCAGCACAGCCCTGCGGGAACGGACCAGACGGCGTCACCGTCTCCGATGACCCCAAGCCCTCAGAGTGACATGTCTATTCCAATGACGGCGCAGCTCGTCCAGAACACTCTGTCCACCCTCCGCAGCTTCGATGGCAACCGAGAAGAATACCGTCTCTTCCGCACTCTCTTCGATAACTACGTGGATGGCAACGAAAACTTCTCGCCAAAGGTGAAGTACACGATGCTGCTCACTCTTCTGCGAGGAGATGCTCAGAAGGTGATTACCAGTTCCACGATGACAAAAGAGGACTACGAGAGCACCTTGGCTGCACTGGAAGACCACTACGACAACTCCAAGGACCGCATCGACCGTAACGAAACTGCCTACCGAACCATCCCCTTCCATCAGACCAATTATGAGGAGATGACCAACGATCTGCTCAAGCACGCCTCACACGCCAACGCCATGCGGCTCGAAGGGATCGACATTGATCACAAAGTGATCATCCAACTGATGGTGGACAAGCTCCCTTTTGAGCTTCGCAAAACTACCAACCAACTGATGGAGAAGACGTGGGAAGCGTACAAGAAGAACAATGGCCCACCTCTCAAGTTCGATACAATTCTGAAAGACATTCAGAAGAGAATCTTCGCCGCGAGCGCGTTGGAACGTGTCGAAGAAGAGCGAAAGAACAGGCTTCACCAGACTGAAATATTCCCCGTGGCAGGGAGCCATCTACGAGAGACTCATTGGCGTCGTCAAGTCGACTTTGTACAAGTCACTTGGCAACGCTTGTCTCAACCTGTTTGACATGGAAACTCTGATAATTGAGTGCGAAGGCATTACCAACAGCCGCCCGATCACACTCAACGCCAGAAGCACGGACGATCATCTGGCTCTGCGGCCAGTTGATTTCATCATCCCTTCTGTGAAGGTTGGGATTCCGGATCATTTCTCGTCCGGAAACTCTTCTCTACTCAAACCAACCGGCATGGGACAGCCAGAGCGACTTGCTCGCAGATATTTACATGGGCTCGACATCTACCTCAAAAATATTTGGGAAACTTTTCAGAAGGAGTACTACTCCAGCCTACCGGACTTCTCCCCGCACACTGCTCATCACTCGACCATCGCGCCGAGAGTTGGTCACGTCGTCCACGTCAAGACGGCTCTTCTGCCGAGACACCATTGGCCGCTGGGAAAGATCATTGAGCTCAAGACGTCCAACGACGGTCAAGTCAGAGCTGCTCGACTCCGTTGCGGAAAGGAAGTCATCGAAAGACCCGTCAATCAACTAATCCCGCTGGAGTGCCCTGAACTCTCTGAACCGCCTTCTCCAGCTGCTCCAACTGCTGCAAAGAAGTTTCCCATAACAGAGGTTTCAAACCCTCAGTCAGAGAGCGTGCCTCAAGAGGTTCTGAACCCTCAATCGCCGAGCACAACGACACGTACTTCTACAGGACACCCTTCTACTACACGCGACGACAAGAGCGATCTAATTAGATCTCAGACGCCGTCTGAGATCCTCAAGTCGGCCGCCCAGTGTCGAGGAATTAAGGGGAGCTTTCCCCGGAATTCCCCAACCTTTTAAGTATCGCTCTTATCAGAAGTTCCCAGCGAACATATTTCTCCCACGTCAGCATGCTTCCTACGTGAACTCCTCCTCTACTCGCCCTTGAACTCGTTGACATGTCCTAGTGACCCCTCGGCAACGATAGCGAGGAGAGGAAAGCTCAATCACTTCTCGATTCAAGAACCGACTACTCTACTCGTGTTCTGTTGTGCTCCCTCTGAGTTGTCCTTGTCACCGTTTCCGCTCCCGCGGAAACGGTTGGTTTGTATTACCCTTTTGTATTGATTGAATAAAGATAATAGTAAAGCTCGTCTACAGGGGTTTCAGCTCTCAGATAGCTCTACTCAGAGTCTTACGGTAGTTACTACTGTCTTCTCTCGAAGAACCTCGTCACCGGAGGCTACTTCTTCGAAATATTCTGACATTGTGTTATTGACTAATCATTTCAAAAATCTCACCAGAAACAGTCGATTTGACAATCTTTCCCGTCTTCTCCGGATTCGTTTTTTTGCATATGAATCCACGTCTCACCGTCGGCCTTTTTTCGTTCTGCAATTTGTCAATTGCTGCTTAATAATTTACCTAAAATCTATTGACTTACCGTCCTCTTTTTCCTTTTCTAATTTGGAGAGATCTTCTTTTTTTCTGGAAAACCATGCTTATTTTGTTCAAAACTATGAAAACTCACTTTTTAATTAAAACTTCAGAATAATAAGGACTGGGGGACAGTTACATCCGTCCTACATGATCTGAAAATTTGGTTTGGACTGCATAAAAAGAGAAATACTCACTTTCACAAAAAAGTTTCAGAATAATAAAAGACGGACAACACAGTCGTCCATGGCGAAGAATGAAAGGAATCTATTCGAAAATGATTGACCTGTCCAAGGGGCGCACTTGCATACAGTTCAACTGGTCGGAATTCGTGTTCGGTGCTCTCTTTCTCTGCACTCTCTCACTGTACTCTCTAGTGGCGTGAGGATCAGAGAAAAGGGGGACACGATGAGAGAGCGCTGCAAAGTGAGAGAGTGCAGAGAAAGAGAGGACCGAACACGAATTCCAACCAGTTGAAAAGTGTGCAAGTGCGCCCCTTGGACTCGTCAATCATTTTCGAATAGATTCCTTTCATTCTTTGCCATGGACGACTGTGTTGTCCGCCTTTTATTATTCTGAATCTTCTTCTTCTATATTTTCTTAATTATTATTCTGAATCTATTAAAAAGTGAGTTTATTCAACTATTCTTCATTAAACGACAAGTTTGTGACTTCCATGTAGTTCCTCATGCTCTTCTTTCAGCTACTGAACCGATTTCAAATCGGAAAGAAAACAAATCTGAAGGAATCGATGCATCAGTTCGAGGAACACGTCCACGTCGTTCTGGTGGATCTACCAAATGGACATCCAGCAGACATCGAAAAAAAATGGTGAGGATTTGAATGTTATAGCTATTTTTCATAAATTGAATTTTCAGTTATCAACGCGGACTCAATAAACAATACGTAGAATATGGAGTGGATGGAAAGATAATATTCAGTTTTTTTTAATATCAATAAATTTAATGTCATGAAATCTGAATGGTGGTATTGTGGGCGTTTCAAAATGAAAAAATTCGCAAGCTGCGATTTGTTGGACTGGAAACTTTGTCGATTTATTCCTATGAAAAGTAATGAAAAGTAATTGAAAATTGATCTTCGAATTCCCTGGATATGATTACTGTTTTATAATCAGAATATAATCAGTAGTCATCACACAAAACTTCATCCCGATCTAATTCCAATGAATATCAGAATGACCATTGTCAAATTCATAAGACCCTTTGAGAATGAACACCTTTCCAATTCTTTTCATCAACTTTACAAGACAAGAAGCTATTTTTTGACTTTTTATTCATTTAAAAATAGGTAGCTTTACAAAAAAAATCAAACAGTTGTGGCATTGGTAGCATTGGTAGCTGAGCTGACACTGGGATGACTTTGTGGTGGCTGATACCCTGAGAAACACCATGTTTATAAACATGAATCTAGCTTTGAAAATTACCAAGAATTGCTGTCCCGGATACCAAAAATGTTGCGGCGGGAAATGCTGGAATCCATTCCAGGATACGGATTGTTCGATGTCGAGGGGAACTGTCCTTCAAAACGATCCATTGGCTGAAAACAAGAAGATGATGATATTGAGTGGCTATCAACAGTTTACCGGAGCCAAATGGAGCCTGTGGAGCCATCTGTGGTGGAGTCGGGACACACTGAGTCTGGGAGAGTTTGCTGCTCGGATTACTCTGGGTCCGCTCAACCTGACTCAGGGAGTTTGGACTCTCGGAGATCTGACTCGAGAGACTCGGCATCTGAATAATGAAGTTTCACACATTTTTCACACCTAGATTCCATATTCTTATATTCTTATTCCATATTCTTATTCCATGCAACCTAGCAACTCATTGCACATATTTAAGGGAACAAATCTACCTACCTGTTCAGAAGGAGCCCTGGACGGTGATGTTTCCTCGGCGTTTGACAAAATACACGGAGGAGTTTTGGTATATCTTGCTCTCCAAACGACGCTTTTCATTATTAAATTTTCAGTAAAAACTGTATTTTTTTCAAAAAAGTTTCAGAATAATAGAGAGTGGGACAGTGACATCCGTCCTACGCAATCTGAAAATTATTCAATTTAAAATTGGATCAAAAGAAAGCAAACTCACATAAAATGATTTAGAATAATAGAAGAAGTCAAAAAAGAAGAAGACGTTCAGCACAGCCGAACATTCTGAAAAAATTACAGATTATCTGGAAGAAACGAAAGGTGAGCAATAGGAAAAGCGGACAGAAGAATCTAGAATCTCTCCGGAAATCGATGAAATGGCGAGCAGTCCATTTGAATACGGCTTATAAACACCTGCTTCTCACCTGGTTAGGTGCTCTCTCTTTCTCTGCACTCTCTCAATCGATGGACAGCTTCTCTGTAATCATCGGCTTATACCAGAGAGCATTGCATAACCAGAGAATGGCATAGAAAGAGAGCACCGATTTGAACCAGATGAACGGAGCCATATGGGAACGGTAATTTGCGAAAACACATGTTGCCTCCTTTTGATTGATGTGGGTATACGGTAGCACCCCACATCTTTAGGGACTCAAAGAGGAGGCACTATATAGAGGGACCATCCCAAATTTCGCAATCAAGTTTTATTCTGAACATGTCAAACAAATTGTTAGTAGACGGTGGAGTGAGAGCCAAATCGGTAAAGGCTTTTGCATACGTTTGAGGATATTCTGGTCTATTTTGTCTTTTGCCTTTATTTTTTCGAACCAAAATATTAACACAAGTGATGAGATTATGAATAATTTATTGAATTTCAAAAAAAAAAATTAAAGCTCGCTTGTATGGGTTGCCCGTTTCCTATCCTCCTTCTGTTCGCTCTGCCTCTTTCGCCTCTTTGGAGTTGAACCATGACATTTGGTTCTGCCGTTTGAGATGGAATTCGCATTGCGCGCAGGCCTCCAATACTAAAAAAACAAGAATTTGAATATATAAATTGTATAAGTAGATCAACTAACCAATCCACTGCATGGGTCGGTTTCGGAACTATTGTCGGCATTTGTAGCACATGCTTACAGTGAAGACCTCCGTGTCGAACAGATATTTGTAGCTCCATTCCAACAATTTGGAGACGCTCCACCTTGGCATAATGTCAGCTGCTCTCGTTCGTTCTTCGGCCAAAGTCACCTCCTGCTTATCCATCTTCTTCCTCCACACTTTGCTACCAATGATGGTCTCGACTCGATGATTTGATGTCTCCATTGGAGGTTTCGAGTAATAATTGAAGAACTTCAGAATAATACAGGACACATTCAGAAAAATAACATGCGGGCAGGCAACAGCCACTCCAAATGAAAGAATGGTCTCGGAGGTTTATCTGCTCATCTCTCTCTCGAAGAGACGCAGACATTTTTGACCCTTTCTTATCGTTTTGAGATCAATCTAATCCTTATAATCTTACTGTTACTTTCCAAGAATCTAGATATCCTTTATCTTTTAATAATCTACCTCAGCCCACGCTCATCTGTGAATGGCCTCGTTGGCGGTCATTCAAGAGAGATGTGCAGATAACCTCCGAGGCCATTCCTTCATTTTCGGGTGGCTGTTGCTATTTCACCCCTTGGCGAGGTGTAAAACCATCATATCGGGAATTCAATCGTTTCAACCCAAAGATGACCTAAACGCTGGACAAATGGAAAAACTCTCGAGACAGGTACGCGGGTTTTTTTAATTATCAATAACTTTTATTAAACTTTAGAAAACACAAATTCTTTTGTTTGCGAGTGGACCAGCGGGAACAGGGAAATCTCTTCTTATTAAACAGTTTCGTCAACTTTTCGACATGGCGTTTCAATACACAGTGTTCCTGACTACCACCGGGTCAGCATCTAAAGCCATTCTGAGTGTAGGTGATAATAACAATGGGAAGATTACTTTCAATGTTTCAGCTCGACCAGACGGAATTCAAATTGAGTGGTAATTTGAAAAATATCCGCTCAAATCTTGAGGGGATTCAATTCATTATAATCGATGAGGTGCGATTCGTCTCAAATCGAGTATTCTTTCAAATCGACCTTGCTCCGTTTGGAGCTGCAGACATCATGCCAAGGTGGAACGTCGAGGTGGTGGCGATCGAAGAAGCCTACGATGTCTCCAAATTGCTGAGATGGAGCAGTGGACAAGGCGCGGTTTTCATTGACACCGAAAACTCGTATGACCACATGCCATCCCGCCGGAATTCTACGTGGAGGAACGATAAGACCGCGATGGTTCAAATTGCGGACTTGGAGACGAACCAAGTGGCGCTGGTTCGTATCCACAACGCGAGCCCCCAAGATCGGATGGCGGAGTTGCTGGAGAATGTGATGAAGTCACGAGGCATCATCACATGGGGCGATGAATCGGTGCTGGGCGTGAAAGTGAGAGACATCCAGCTATTTGGCAAAGATAAGGTGGGGTTGGCGACCCAAGCGGCACTCTCCATCAATATGGTAGTCAGCAAGGGAGAGCAGATGTCCGACTGGACCCTCCCCAAACTCGGTCCGGAGCAAGACGCAATCCTAGTAGGATTGTGCCACATGCGGATCCACCCCCACGGTATGAAAATCATTTTTTTATTTGAAAAATCATTTTTCTTACAGAGACGATCCGCGAGTGGAGTCACAATATGACTCCCATTAAAACGAGCTTAATGAAGCCCGGGGAGGGCGAGAAGCGCTTTTTCGAAAGAAAAAGCATGGAAGTCCGGGAGTGCTCCGGGACACTGGATGGAAGTCTTGATACTTCAAGGCTAATAGCGTACGAGCTGGAGCGAGAGATAGCCAGAATGGAAGAGCAGATTAGGATTTTAATCAAGAGATCAGAGGCGCTGGAGATGCTAGAATTCACTCAAGAGTAAGACTTATTATCAATATTGTCCCCATTAATTTTTCTACTATTCAGAATCGAGGAAGAGATCGGAGGCTGGACCCGAGTTATTGATCGACTGGAAAAAGCTGTGGAGCGTAAAAAAAAGATGCTGGAGCTGAGTGAAGTGAACGAGGAGGAATTCGAGTCGATTATGTTCGATTTTCTGGATGTAGAGTTGGAGAAGTCGAAAAGAAGACTTGAGCACCTGAACATGGTCAGTTTATACATTAAAAACTTTAAATTTAATAAAAAACTTTCAGTGAGCCTCGTCCACCAGCTCTTCACCCCTCCAGCTCTTCGCCCCTCCAGCCTCTCGCCCCTCCAGCTTCCCACCCATCCAGCTCCTCATCCTCCAGCTCCTACACCCCTCCAAACCCTCTTTATTTTAATGTTTTTGTTGTTTTTTATGTATATTTTTTTAAATAAATTTTGCTTCGAGTATAATTGTACTTAAAATTTCAAAGTCCGAAATTTGGAGCACTCAATGGACACAACCTTGACACACCGGATTAGATAACCACATCCGGGAGGTAATCTTCAGATCTCTTGACATACTTCATTTCTCCCCTCTAATTCGGGAAATTTTCCAGTATTTCATCTCGATCCGATTCCAATGAATATCAGAAATGGCAATTTCCTAGGGATAAGACTGTTTGAGAATGAGCACGTTGCTCTTTTTATCAATTCTACCAGCCGATACAATATGATTTTTAAACTTTTTAATCATAAATTTTATTCATATTCCTTCAGCCATTTTGCTGAGATACAGAATGACGTTCGATGCATTGTTGGTGCACATCTTGTGTCCCTCCTGGATGAAGTCGTGCACCAACTTGAGGCTCTTCTGAAATGAGACACTTGAGTTGTCATGTACGTATAGAATGAGGGGTACCTTGTTCAGGAGCTTGCACTGCAACCGGGAGAAGGTGCTGAAAATGAAATTTATAGTCTTACATTTAGAATTGAAGTTTACCACTCTATTCTCCATTTAGGTCGAGGAGCTCCTGACGGCTAATCCGTTTGGGTGGACTGATCGATCCGCACGAGCCAGTGCAAATTTCTGCGGAAGAGCTGCCAGATGGAGCAGGAGACACACTTTCTCATGTTTTTTTCATCTTGACGAGAGTCTTTCATCGTTCTGAAAATGGAAAATGTTTGGAAAATACTGATCAAAGGAACTCACTTTTAATTGAACCTTCAAAATAATAGACAAAGGGGACAGTGACATCCGTCCTACATGATCTGAAAATAGGACTATTTTAAATTGGATAAAGAAAGAAAAAACTCACTTTTACAAAAAAGATTCAGAATAATAAATGGAGGCAAAGATGAAGAAGGAGAAGTTCAGCACAGCCGAACATTCTAAAAAAAATAAAGATTATCTGGGAAAAATGAGGAAAATAGAAAAAAAGTCCAAGGGGCGCACTTGCATACTTTTCAACTGGTCGGAATTCGTGTTCGGTGCTCTCTTTCTCTGCACTCTCTCATTGTACTCTCTAGTGGCGCGAGGATCAGAGAAAAGGGGGACACGACGAGAGAGCGCTGCAAAGTGAGAGAGTGTCAGAGAAAGAGAGGACCGAACACGAATTCCGACCAGTTGAACTGTATGCAAGTGCGCCCCTTGGACTGGTCAACGATTTTCGAATGAGCTCTCCATTATTCTTTCTTCGCCATGGACGACTGTGTTGTCCGCATTTTATTATTCTGAACCTTTTTTAAGTGAGTTTTTCTTTCTTTTCATTCAATTTAAAACTGTCACATTTTCAGATCATGTAGGACGGATGTCACTGTCCCCATTCTTTATTATTCTGAAGTTTAAAGGGGTAGTCCGGTAACTAAAAAAGTTTTGAGATTTTTACATGAATCGACGCGTCTCGCATCGGAGATCACGACTTCAGTACATCATTTTGCACGAAAAAATTTCTTGAGCTAGTTATTGGCTCCCAAAGTGCTCAAAAGGGGCGTTTCTTTGCTTTGAAAGCAACGTACAGTGATTGGATAGCCTCAACCTAGATGACGTGGAACGTGAGATTTCAGAATAAAAGCGTCAATTTTT